>OZ034976.1:3316200-4516200 GCA_964030785.1 Siderastrea siderea
GTTTCAAGTAAACAAATACAGAGCCACAAGGAGAGTCCTAAAAGTATCATGTGAACACCCCCTATGCCTCAATTTGAACTGAGGATGCATGTAGTTGTGAAACCATGGACATTGTTGTTGTTTTTGGAGCATATAAAGCTGAAATGTAGAACGCACCAGACAGTGGTCATGGCAGAAATGCTGTTGACAGTGATGATGATGACAACGATGATGATGATGATGACGGTGATGATGGTGATGATGATGATGATGATGACGATGGTAGCAGTGACTATGTACAGAACATTAAAACGATGATCACAGTAATCGCACTTTATAAATAACACATCAGCCATTGTAGTACAGTTGAACCCTCTAAATATTATGAACACCTTTGAATCAGACCCAAAAAGTTACCTGTGTTAACCTTTAAGCCCCAATATCAACATGCATATTCTCCTCACTGGTTGTCATGTATTTCTTATGGTGCAAGTTAAGAGAATTTGTTTAAACATGAAGACATTTCGTCTTTGGTGATCATTTCCTACATTTTATAACCTGTATGTTTGACCATGCAGTGATATTGTAAGGAGAAGTTACATACTGGTCATTATTGGAGCGTAACCCTTTAAGCCCCAATATCAATATGTATATTCTCCTTAGTGTTCTCCATGTACTTCTTATGATACTAGTTGGGAGAATTTACACAAATATCAAGACATTACCTGTTTGGTGATCATTTCCTTTACTCTTGTGACCTGTATGTTTGATCAAGTAGTGATATTGTAAGGAGAAATTAGATGCTTGTCACTATTGGGGCTTAAAGGGCTAAGAATTAATGAGGTGTTAGTATTTCTACCTGTGTTTGCACCAAGAAAACCAGCTGTAATAATGAGGTGTCTATTAAATTATGACCATTGTTTTCATTTAAGCATGGCCATGTCACAAAAAGCATGATGTCAATTCGTATCAAATGTTTTTGTTTGATGGTTCAGTGAAGTCTGAATCGGCATTAGACAAGTTTTCATACCTGTAGTTGTAAACAGAGACAAGTTTAGATTACAAACATGATTTCCAATACGTTGCATTTTATTTTAAGACTTGAAGGGTTTATCTTAGTAAGAAATATAAAACAGACCTCAGGCTTCTTGGCCAGCAGGTGGTCGCCAGGAGAGACTCTGGTGTAATGGAGAAAATATGATTTATTTTATTGGCTGTTCACAGTAACGAAACTAACTAAAGGATTTCTGTGGTAAGGATGTAACTGCAGGATTTCTGCGGTAAAAAATTCCATTACCCCAGAGTCTATCCCAGCGACTGTCCACTGACCAAGAAGTCTGAGGATTCTGGAAATGAGATTGAGCTTCACTCAAACTTTGTAGCAAACATCTTACTTTGAGTGCCAAACTTAATGTATTCCCACAAAGGTCTGTCAAATCTTTTTAAAGAGTATTAAAATGACTAGAGATGTAAAGTTTGAAACCAAGTAGGTTATGTTTTTTATGACATGGTCCTGTTAAGATGAAAAGGAAACTGAATAGTTGTGTCCAAAAGGTGGGTTCAACTGTAAGTACTTCAGATCATTACACATTTCTGGGAAACTCCCCACCTACCCCTCCCCTAACCCAACATTTTGCTCTGAGTGATAAGTCAAAAAATGTTGGGTTAGGGGAGGGGTAGGTGGGGAGTTCCCCAGAAACGTGTAATGATGCAGTACTTCTAATGGCCAGAATCTAGGTTGAGTATCATGAAGGGAAACTATAAACTCATTTGATAATTCATGCCTCTGTTTGTATTTGCATTTTTTTTAGTGGTAAATCCCACTTTATCATATGAAATGATATTTTGTGGATTACGTCTCTCTTTTTCCATTTCATAACTACATTTATATGCTCAAAACTTGTTCTTTTCAAACCATACCCAATTTCATCCCAAAATGGCAAAATCATGACCTAGTTTCAGACAAAAACAGTAGAGTGACCCATAGGTTATAATTTATACCCAACTGGAATTTCTCAGGGGGTGGGGTCTCAAAAAAGCCAAAATTTTAAAAGCAACTTAAGAAGCTAAACTGGAATGGGGGGGGGGGGGCATCAAACCAAAACCTTATAGTGGGGGGGGGGGAGATATTTTATGCAACACAATAGGAGTACCCTGGGGAAGTTGCAAAGGACGTCAGGGGTCAGTAGTATTTAATTCTCCATTTTCTTGGTTCTAGTAACGAGAAAACTTTCAAAACATTCACGGCAAATTAATGGATTGACTCGTGATTAATTTTATTAATAACAATGTACATGTTCACATACATTTTGGACTTCTATTACCAGGTAATCCTTTTTCAGTGCATCTGTTTTTTATTTGTATAACATTACAACACCTCTAGAAGAGCTAAACAATATATTTATTTCAAGGTGAGCAGCCTGGAGGACACTACAAACAGATGATGAAGATGGATTTCAACCCTTTTGGAGATTTCAGTTACTTTGCTTTTACATAATTTGTAATTCATATCTTTTAAAGCGTTCCTTCCTTGTAAGGGCCGATCTAGAAGGTGCAACTTTTGTAGGGTGCTCTACTCGTGTCATTGAAAAAATTGTAAATTCCTCACATCACTTATCATTGCCTCTGGCTACAATTGTGGTATGATTTTCAAATGTTCCAGAATCCAACAACATTATTTTTTTACGTCATGCACGACAACTGTAACCAAGTTGTAGCTTAAGGAAACAAACTACTGACTACTGTTGTAGGCTTTTCATCAGCATGTCGCACACAACAAAGCTGTACCATTTTAATTGGCCCCAAGGTACACATCACATTGAAGTCCTAACTATGTTTCAACACTACACAGTAGCACATTAAGGCAGTTAACTTCACAGAAGCAGTAGACAAAAAAAGGCAAAACAAGCTGTGAGCATCTCTCTCCGCAGGTGCATTTTTCACTGGATTTTTTCTGGCCTGATTCATGAAAATTATAGGCTCGTCTTCCAGCCATTTTGTCAATCCTGTTCAATCCTCCCAACAGAGTGGTGTAGAGTGGCTGGGATTTAAGCCCAGAAAAGTAACTGCTGTTCAAAACCTCGTGTTTCAGTTTTCACTCGATTTACCTTGAGAAACAAGGTTTTAACTGCTTTTATTATAATTATAGACAAGAGTGTTTTAGTGGAAAATAGACCACTTATTAAGTTCATACGAAACTACATCCGGGACTCGAGTGGCATATTTTCCATATCCTCACTAGTGAGTATACTGATGATGTCGTTTCCTGCTTCTACACCATTGTTTGTGCGAAAAAACTCTTTTCTATATAATAAAAAGAAAATTACATGGCGGCTTGAAGGTATGAATTTTATTTTCTAATGGTAAAAAACAATATTTTACTCGCTGCGCTCGTTCGTAAAATATTGTTTTTACCACTCGAAAATAGAATTCATATCTTCACACTGCCATGTAATATCCTTTATATACCGGTAGTAGTTTTTTCCACGTCAAACCCATCTGAAATTTAAAGAGAAAGAAAAACTTACAGGACTTTTGAAAGTGCACAGGGCAAAAGAGCTTGCTGGGCTTATTAACGCGCCTGTTTAGTTTTTTTTTTCTTCTAAAAAGCTATACCTTTGCAGATAACCTAAACAGAAAAGGTACAGTTGAACCTCTTTACTTTGCCCTTTAAGCCTTTCACTCCCAAGGGTGCCTAAAATCAAATTTCAAAACGAATTCCAAATTTAATTTTGTAAAATACTAAAATAATATAGATAGTACCATATGAAAGTACTGCTGACAAGGTTTCATTTGAATGGTCACAGCATAGGATTTCATCCACAGACTCAGAAGTTAGAATCACCTTAATGTTTCCATAACTGACTCTGGGAGTGAGAGGGTTAAGCCACAGTAGTAACAAGCATCTAATTTATCTTCACATACAAGCCATGAGAATAAAGGAATAGATCACCAAAGATAAAATATCTGGATGTCTAGTCAAATTTTCCAAAATAGTAGTATAAGAAATATATCTAAAACACAAAGGAGAATTTGCATGTTGATATTGGGGATTATTAAAAGGGCTCCAGTACTAACTCTTATAAGTAAGCACCTCTCTGTGACCACTGTCTTTCAGCAAATTAATATAATTATTTTAGTCTGCTGTTTGACTGCGTCTCTCTTAGGCAACCATCATTCCTAGCATTTTGGGCAGTTGCTTTCTTGAGCTACATGTATATACATGTAGAGGTATATAAAATAATACATCTCATTCGATGGTTTAACACGCATGGATACTTTTTCAATGAGCAAAATGTCCATGCATATTATTTGTTAAGCCATCGAATAAGAGATTTATTATTCCACTTGAAAAAATCGCGTCAAAATTTGGTTTTTTCCAGTCCTTCGGCCAGAAAACCTGTGAAACTTGGATTTTGCAGTGCAATACATAATTTACTGTGTAATACCGTGGCATCTTTTATCTCTTACCCTTATACGGTAAAATGGCGCAAGAGTGGAATAATAATAATATATTTATATTAGACATGTTAAAAAATGTGCCAATGATGAAAATTATTTTTTCAAGCAATGCATTTACAACTGCTAGTGGGCCCTAAAAATAATCCAAATTGCAATTCTTGGAGGAAAGTACTTCAAGTAAGACTGGCAGCCTGACCATGCCAATTTTATCGCTTTTCTATAAATTCTGCTGGCAATATGTTGTTTCCTTTTGAACTGGATTTTCTTTTCTGTCTCTGACCTTCAAAATGCTCACTTTCTTCTGTAGAATGCTTTCTTACTTTCTGTAACCAATGACTAGTTTAAATAATTATGTCTTTTTGCAAACATTACAGTGTAATATCATGAATGATAATTTCTGTTTGTGTCTCTTTTTACTAGGCCAACCTGTACAGAGCATTTGCTAAAAATGGCTACTTGTCATTTACGGATCAGTCACTTTCTTCATCAGAACTCTTATCCATTTCAATGCTCATATCATTTTCCTCTTTGTCCTCCGCATTGGCCTCAAGAGAGAGCTGTTCAAGAGTTTCACCGAGCATGTGCACGCTAAATGTGTCCTCTCGTTGGATGCCTAAAGCCTTGTGGAAGTAGCCAATGGCTTCATGATGATTTCCTAGAAGACTATTCACAAATCCAAGCGCAGAGAAAGTGGAGGCTTTGTGTGGTACCAGGACGAGTGCCTGTTTATGGTATCGTAAAGCTTCCTGGTATCTCCCCAGTTTGCGGCAAGCATGACCAAGATTATTAAGCAGTGTTTCCCAAGTATCAGACAGGACTTCACCACTGCTAATCTGTGCTTTCTGAAGGGCTTCTTTGAAATACTTTTCAGCTGACATGTAATCGCCATTTTGGAATGCAATCACACCCATTTCTTGTTTCACAAAAGGGTCGTCTGGAGAAAGAACTAACGCCTGAACAAAAAACCTCTCTGCCAGTTTAACATTATTGGTCTTGCCATACTCAAGACCAATGTAGAGCAGCGGTAAATGGCAGCGTGGCATCAGTTTGGAGGCGGTAAAGTATGCTGCCATCGCTTGATCGTGCTCCCCTTCTGCAGCAAAGGCATGACCAAATGCAAGCCACGCTGGGCCATAAACCCGTTCAAGGCTTGTTGCCTTGCTGAAATACCTCCGTGCTTGCTCATACTTTTCAATGACATAGTAGTAACAGCCGACAGCATACCACGCGACAGCTTTCTGTGGATAGTTGTCAACCAACTTGTGTCCTAGGAAGAACAGCTCATTGGTTTTCTTCAGCTCCACCAGGCAAGTGATATGGATGGGTAGGCAGGCTTCATGGTAGGGGTCTGAGCTCAATACAGCCGAGGTCATCTTATATGAAAGATTGTAGCTGCAGTTGTAGAAGTGCCGTTCGGCCATACCAGCGACTATATCCAGGTTATCGTTGAGACTTTCCAGACCAGGCGGAAGCTTAGGATCAATAGGTTTTGAATACTTCTTTATTTTACTCTCATATAAGAACTTCAACAACTCAACTTCCTCTGGCATACACTGTTCTGAAAAAGGAAGAGAAACCAAAAGATCCCTTTCTTCTTTCTCAGTAAGCATATGGTGCGAGACGAGAAGATCAAAGGCTTGGAAGCAGTGCACGTCATTCCTGAGTGCGTCTTTATAACAATCAGTGGCCAAACTTCGATTATCCATCGCTTCATAGACAAAGCCTTTCAGCAAACAAATGGCACTTTCGAGTTTTTTGGTTCCTCCAACAGAACACACTTCTGCAGGAAGCTCCTTGTCTCCAGACTCTTTTTGCTCCACTTCTAGGATCTCTAACGCCTCTTGCCATTGTTTAAGTTCGGTATGGCACTTTGCAGCAAGATAACGGCACGCTAAGGTTGTTTGCACAACTCCTCTACTCTTCAATGCATGAGCGGCTCTGTGGAATTGACCGGTCAAAAACAACGTTTGAGCAAACCAGTAGACATCTTGGATGTCTCCACTAGACAAGGAAACGGCTTTATCTGCCCAAAACAGCGCTGTTTTGTACATGTGCATGTCTATATATTGACGTACAAGGTTTCGAAGTTGAGAAATATCAACCTTCCCGCCAGACGCCATCTTGGATTTTGTGGGAATACCGCTTGCACTGTTGGCGCAAAAAAAGAAAATTCTTAGGGGTGTGGAGTAAGATTCAAAACATTTTTAATCCCGTTAAATAGCACTTTAATCTTCTAGTATTGATCTTCCTTTGAATGAAAAGTATCAAGAGTTTTTAAAGTCGTTCTTTCACTTAAGTAATATTGATTGTCAGATGGACTGGTTTGGAAACAATAGTTCTTCGCCGGAAATGGTTTTCGTCCCCTCCCTACACAGTAATTTCATCATCACTGGGTCGCAGACGCGAGAAGTAGCAAAATGGCCGAAGTGATATATGATACGGCGTGTGGTTAGAAGTTTTTCCTCCGATTTCTTGGTGTTATTCTGTCGAAACCTTCTTGCAAGCAGGTGTTGTTTTAAACCGGCCTGGGGATGAAGTTTTCTTGGACTTTTTAAAAGTTGCACGGAAGATTTCTGCAATCATGTCCTCGACAGAGAAGGCACCGAAGAGCAAGCCAAAAGCGCCATCAAAAACCAAATCCTCGAAAGGTACTACACCTTAAAATGCTTGTTTTCAACTACTTGTTTTTCAAGTGAAAACATGTTAACCTTGAGGTGGTTTAAATCTGTTTTCCTCCTTTTAAATGCCTTTTTTTCTGTCCTGTTTATTAAATATTTCTATCGAAAACTAAGCTTATCTGTATATCTGGCATTCCTCTCGAACCATCGATGCACTCATTTCAAGTGCCAAACTGTTTCTTTTTTTTTTCGTTTCTCCTCAAGAATGGCCCAAGGTTCTTGAAATGATGATCTATTTAACACTTCGTTGTTTTGTTTTAATCTTTTTACGATGTTTAGGAAAGGAAGTTTCTGTGAACGATCAGCGATTCCGTGGAGATGGCGTGAAGTTCAAATGCAAGGTTGGGACTAGCATTAATTTTCCACATTTCCTGTGATTTTAGTATCAAAGTGTTTGTGGGCTCTTTTGCCGATATGTTTTGCCATTAAAAAGAAAAGTATCTTTCCAAATGTATTTTGGAATATTTAGAACAACAGCAAATAAATTTAACAAAAAACAATAATCATATGTAAACACGGGACAACATGCCGGGAAATGTACGTTTCAAAGGCGTATGAATTGTCAAAGAGTTCTTTTTCACTTGATTTTCAGCTTGTTGGTGCTGCGGATGTAGCCAGTGCAAGGGGAGATTCCATGTGTGCCGAGGCAATCAAGAAATTAAAGGTAAACGTTCTCCTAACCACCGGCTTTTTGCAAATCAAACGCCTTATTGATTGGGTGTTTTAAGACCGATGACTTTCCAATCATTCCAATCTGTTGTTGATTCAAGCTTTTGACTAAAGAGTTGTTTGGATGTCCAGTGGGTGGAGAAATTCATGGAAAATTGTAATGGTAATATAAAATATGTGGACTTTTAAATTGTTATCTTGCTACTTGGTATCGAAATCCCACATAAACACACCAAGGTACCAGTGTGAAATTCTACACCGAGTGACAAAAGTTTGAGAAGTTAAATGATGATTATGATCGCTTTGATGTACACCTCCCCAAGATGGACACCTCTCTTAGATGGGCTCCTTTCTAACTTGAGAAACCTCTCTAAGTTGGGGACCCCTCTACAATTGACACCTCTCATAGTTGGGTACCTCTTGAAGATGGACACCTGTCTAAGATGCATGTCTCTCTTGGATGAACACCTCTCTCTAAGATGAGCAACTATCTGTGAATTGGACACCTCTTAGGTGGACTGTCACATATACGATCCCAGCTCCCAAGTGTGTCCATTTTAAAAGGAGTTCACTGTAAAACAGTTATTTTAACTTTTTTCCTCTAAATTTTACAATCTAGGTACAAGCACTTAAACTGCATAAAGAAAGTGGTGAACATAAGCAGAAGATTGTAATGTACATCAGTATAAAAGGGATCAGGATAGTGGATGAGAAGACTCAAGTGAGTATAATAATTTACCACCTGTGGTCTTATTGCATGTATATTCTGAATGATTTAATAATAGTAATAAGCTCCAGCTGGGACACCTTGTTTCCTATTTCAGTTTATATTGCTATGGTTCATACTTGTAACTTGTGAAGTGCCAAAGTATGATACATAGTACAAATTAGTTAACAACACATTAAATTAGTTAAAGTCATCATAGTCTATGCACAGCTGTACCCCCCCCCCCCCCGCCGAGGAGAAAACGGAGGATGGTACGGTTATGCATAGGCTAAAGTCATCACAATTAACCCTTTAACTCCCCCAGTATCAACTTGCATTTTCTTCCCAGTATTTCTTATGATACTACTTGTGAGAATTTGATTAAACATCAAGGCACATTAGCTTTGGTGGTCATTTCCTTTATTCTCGTGACCTGTATGTTTGATCATGCAGTGATATTGTAAGGAGAAATTAGATGCTTGTCACTCATGGGGTTTAAAGGGTTAGCACTTTACACAGTAAGCTGAACAAGGTTTATGCAGTTACTCGAGGGTTTGCCTCCCATCAGTGTACCCAGGCTCAAATTCAGGACTCAGCACTTGTCGTAACAGTGTTCCCAGTCTTGCTCTAAGGGACTTGTTCAGAGTTGTCCTGTTTTTCTCTTGCCATTGTTCTTGGTGAGTACTAGTTGTTCCTTATTAAATGCAAAACAAAGCAAAAATAAAGAACATTTAAGGAAATTTATGCTCAGATAATTGTGCAGTTCGTTAAAAATAATATTAACCATACCCAACCGACAGGAAAGTCATCAGAAATTCCAAAGGGAAGGGGGTCTCAAAAGACAAAATTTTTCAAAGGAAAGTATGAAGCTAAACTAGAATTTCCAGAGGGGTGGGGGATTCAAACAACCTTCCATGGGAGGGGCTATGGATATTTCTGGAAAAATGCATTGCCATTCTCTTTGATGTTTGAAGGCATTTTTAAAATTGTAAAATGGCATATTTTTTGTTGCAGAAAGTACAATATGAGCATCCTATTAATAAGATTTCATTCATAACGCACGACCCAGAAGACAAGAGAATATTTGGCTATGTTTGCAGTCAGCCTTGCACCACTGGACATAAGATGTATGCGATAAAATCTGAAAAACCTGTAAGTCTAATAGCTGTATGTGGACTCACCATTGTGTTCTCTTTTTTTCCATGTGGTCTGTTGTTTAGTCTTTTTCTAGGCTGTGTGGCAGGCCCACAAAGGGGAGGGAAAGGGGGAGAAATCATTCGCGAGCGCAAAGCGCAAGGGGAAGGGGAAATGGGGGAGGGCACCCTCTCACTTTCCCTCTTCCCTTTCCTTCCCTTCCTCTCGTGCCCCGCACTTGTTGCATGCATTTTGCGCTCACCAATGATTTCTCCCGCTTCCCCTCCCCTTTACACACCTGCCACGCAGGCCAGTCTTTTTCTGGCCCTGTGTTTGAAATCTTAAAATCCCAGTATCCCTGGTAGAAATCCTAAGCAGGATCCTACAGGATTTTCCATGATCCTTACCAGAGATAGTAAAAGCATAATGCTGCCTTATTAAAGTGTATTTATTTTTGTATGAAACCACTCCACAGGCTGGAGCTGTTACTGGCACTCTTTATGAACTTTTCCAAGTTGTGTTTAAACTACGACAAGAAGCTGGCTTATCAAAGAAGGTTCAGAATTCATCTCAGGCTCAAAACCCCCCGCAGGTGTCAAATGGTAAATATCATTTTTTTAAACAAATTAATGTAATATATCTTTTACCTCAATTAAGTCATCAATGGCTTTTGTTCCACTTTTACCTGATATCATCTTGACACCATAGTTTTTTACAATGCCGAAGCATAGATGTGGTCAATTTGTGTTTTGTACCCTTCAGTGTACTGATCATTGACAGCTCTCTGCTTTTGTTCAAATATGTTTATTTTGATTTGGCTTCATTTTAAATTTTTATCTTAATTGTTCTTGGATCTGTTGAAACAGAATGGGCCACTCCCTTAAGTGTGCCACTGGTTATCAAAAGTGGTTTCAGTTTGTTTCTGGTTCTTGCCAAGGTTTGTCACTTGCTTAGTGCTGCCTTTATTAAACCAATTTGCAGCTGTAACTTTTTTATTTTATTTGTTTTGGTTTTATTTTGTATTTATTGATTAAGTTTTCCGACTTGACTTGATTTGTTTTTCTGTAGGTCCCAGTCCTAGCAGTCCTCCACCAAGTTCCGATGGAATTTATGAGGTATGCTTCCAGTTTCCTCAAGTTCAAACAAAAATTGTTGAGTTAAACTCTAATTTTGCTTTTAAGTAAACAGGCTGCCTGGTTTGAGCAGGGCTCTAGCAATATCAGTTTTTTGTATTCGTCAGCAACTTGCCTTAGTCACCCATTTTTTCACTCAGGCAACACAGCTCCCGACAAAGTTCTGGTTCTTGCTGGACTCTCCCTAAACTTTTGGTTTCCCCTTGTACTCAAAGTCACTCCATATTTATATGTTTGTTTAAAAAAGACATGCTAGTCATCACTTGTGGAATATTTTTGGACAAAACTCAACACGTGTGCAATGATCTGGTTTAAACGCTTCGCTGGGGTTTTTTATTAGCTGGCTGTCACCAATATGGCGCAACAGGATTTAGTAATACCCATTCTTTTCTTTTGTGTTGTTTCTCTTCTTCTTTGTCGTTGTTGTTGTTGTTTTTTTTTTGTCAGCCACTTACCCCACCAGACTTCCAGTTTTCACTTGGCCAAACGCTCATCACAAACGTTTGGTAAATATAAGCATTGTCTTTAGTCATTTAGCACCAATTCGCAAAATCTTCGTGAAAGTTGGCGTAGAAAATTATTCGAGATTCAATGGCATCAAAATCCCTTCAACGAGACAAAGGGTGACAATGCTAGCAAGCTTTGAAAGTCACTGATTCAACCTTCTTCATCAAGACTAACTGCTGCTAACTTTGTGGTAGCCGTAGGTGTCTTAAATAAAACACATACGCTGTAAGTTCCTGACGTGGGTTCGTATCTTGAGTGATGCCACCATTTTTAACCCTGGGAGAGATGATGGCCGGGTCTAATGCCCCTGGGGCTTTTCTTGTTTGTTTTTGGACTCAGGTGCCATATAAAAATGGAAACAACAAGCAAGCCACACCCAGCCCTCAACTTGATCATGAATATGCAGAGCCAGTGAAACCATCAAGAAATGATCCACACTATAAAGTAAGACTTTATCATTCAGCCTAGAGCAAGGCTTGTTCACACTCACTTGACAGAATTTTAAGCAGAGTTAGGGCTTATAGGGCTTCAGGAGCAGAATTACACACAAACTGACAGAATAATGCATTTTCTCATTCTTTAAAGATCTTTTTATCTATAAAGAGAGGAACCATTAAAAGATCTCAGGCATGGTTTGGCTAAACTGCCGAGTCACATGCTTGAAAACTCAATTACGTGAGCCTCCTTGCAGGCTAGCTGATCAACTCTGCCAATAAAAAATGCAATGCCTTATATGTTTAACAAGCAGAATTGAGAAGATTGGCTCTTTTTAGCAAGCTGTTGAGCAGAATAGGCCACATAGCAGGCAGAATCAATGGCAAGAATAATCAGTATTTTTCAGGCAGAATGTGAGCAAGCCATCCTAGGGCACTGTATCTATTACACATCCACTGGGAAAAGTGCACGTTAAATCAACAGGTTAAACATGTTAATTTAAAGTGCACCTAACCCCAAAAAAATTTTCCTCGTCAAATAAATCCTGTTATCATTTGGAATATTTCATTACAAAAAGTTTTCGATTTGGTTTAATCCCTGATTTTCTGTGCGCGGTTCAAGTACGGAAAATCGGGCGAAAATAGACATCTTTTTGGTTCAGGGTCAAGCAGTGAGGGCATGGGACTAGTCACCTTGTGACATCAAATCAAGAACCCGCAGTCTCGCGCTATCTCTATCGGAGCTATATTTCTCTTGAGCTCTCGAAGATGTACAGAAAACGGTCGACCGTTCGTATTGCTCCAAGACATAGTAACCAAAGAAACGAATCGCAAGACGGATCACTATAAAAATACAGCATTTTTTGACGATGAGTGACAAGAGGCGAAGAGACGAAATGAGTGGATTTTGTAAAGCAATAGCGAGAAAAGCGGCAATCTCGTCCCCAGAGCCCGCGTGCATTTTCGGTCAGCGGGATCGAAATGCCATCCTTGGTGCTGACCAAAAGGAATGCGGCCTCTGGGAACGGGATTGGCAAAGCAGCAGCCTTCCAAGCACTCGATACTATGCTCAATGCATTTTAAGCAAAGATTTGTTGTCACAGAGGAAGGTATGAATGAATAAACAACTTTAGTATCCGATCAAACGATAGCTTTCTGTGTATTTCCAATGATTCAACGGCCGATTAACCACAGAATACTCGCGATACGCAGTACGCAAAAAATTACCCGAAAATTATTACCTTTGCGAATTATTCAAGTTGGCTACACGGTAAGCGCTAAATAATTACATGTAAGTGGTGCCCAAAACAGCGAAGGGTTTAAAATTAAAGACCGTATTTATAGACAGTCCTCCTTCAGCAGAACCGAACGCGCTTTCTCCACAGTAACAAACCATTGCCATTATTCCTTATTCTAGTCTATGAACGTGCCTCGCTATGAGAATTTTATCTTGAGTCATATTAAATCACTCGAGCATAACAAAACATTACTGTGCAGAGATCCCTTGTTCATATCCTCCTTTGAAGTAGATGGCAAGCAGTCTCTTTCTTAATTCTTTTATTACCATTTTTGTGGGAAAAAAGGCCGCAAGAAGATCGAAGTGTGAACGATGAGCAGTGAAGCCTCGAGTCAGGAGTTAAGCGAGGGGCGGTTGATTTACATAATTTGTGCATTTCCGCTCACGCGTGGGATCTGAGTAAACTGCTCGCACGTTGATGCAAGAAAAATGATTGGTAACTAAAAAAGATAATCTCAGTTGAACCGATACTAAGAAACTCTTGTGCTTATAATTCTCGTCAATGTGCTTTACAAAACAATTGCCTTCCTGATTCACCAGTGTTATAAATTGTTGTTATTGTTAATGCTGATCACAGAAACGGACAAGACGTAAGTAATATCGCAGTTTCCATGTTTACTTCTATGTAAAATAAATAAATGAAGAAAGGAATGCTTTATTAAAATCTCCATTTCTATAAGAGATTCCCTCAGCTTGAATATAAATCTCAAATGCGAGAAGCGGAGAGCAGGAAAACCAAGACCAAATGTGAAGACCGAACATGCAAAATAAAATGTAAACACTCACGGGCGAAGCTCAGCATTCCGGCTTCTTTGCAGCCCTTCAAGGCCAATCGTAAGTTGCTTTATTTGCTGTTGCAGTTCTTAGTTTGCCTTTATTTCCTTTTTGCATTGAGCAATTTATTCTTCATTGATTAGCGGCTTTTTAGCATTTATGGGCAGGATGGCACTTTCTTCATCCTTTGTCGGTGTACTGTCGACTTCGTGTTCCGCATCTCTCTCGTATTCAGATCTAAAATTCATCTACAAATCAGCAGAATCCACGTAGCTCGTCTCAGTATCTGCTTTGGATTACAACATTGGAATTCAGAAGGTCAACAAATAAAGTCAACAAATAAACAACAACAAATAAAGTCAACAAATAAAGTCAGAGAAACACAGCTTAAAACTAAGCAGCGTGGAATTCTTGGTTCTTGATCTGACGTCACAACTACGGCTCGCCCCAGGTTCCTCTTACTCAGACTTGAACCAAATTCTTCTTGAATTTAACAGGGCACAGAAAATCGAGAATTTAACCAAATCAAAAAATTTTTGCGAAGAAATATTCCAAATGATAACAGAATTTATTTAACCGAAAAAAAATTTTAGGGGTTAGGTGTACTTTAAAACTGTATGTTTAGTTTTCACATAATCACGCTTTTTTCGTTGTTGTTATTCTTGCTTATATTTTCATTTACAATGCTAATCAATATTACATATAAATAGCTTTGTTGTAGCATTTTCCTTTAACTGAGGATGGTATCAGGGATGCCAAAACATGTATTCTTTAAAACTTAAAATTGTTGTGCTGTATATTAAAATAATAACTTGTTTCCTGCTACCAAGACCTTTTGATCTCCCAAATGCTGTAAATTTGTGTGGGGTTTAGAATTCACAAAAATTGTCCCAAATTAGCCATTAAAGTTTTTGCAACTAAATTAGACATGTCGGATTCATCAGTAGATACAAATACTGAGAAAGAAACAAGGCTTTCAGTCCAAACGATATATCTGTATCAGGTGTCAGTACATTTGCTAACCTAAAAATTATTTGCATTATGGCAATAAAGTGAGTGATGAATACCATTTCATTTCCTTCCTCTGAATTAATTTGTAGGTTTAATTTTCCCTAACTTAAAACAATGAACATACAGGTAGAGCAAGAGAAGGTGGGATTATTTCAGGTTAATGGCCAAGTTCAATAAATTGACTAAAATTCAACCTGTTATACTGTACTGAAAATGGAACTGTGTCATATACCTAAAACAGCAACATGGATGTAATAAGTGTGTGTTCTGTTAGGTTCCAACTTCACCACCTGTTTCAGCTGCACCATCATCACAAACAGGAGAAAAGAACTGGGAAGAGCACAAGGATAATGAAAAGACAATGTCAGCAGATGCCCCGAATACATTAACACTTCTAAATCAGTCACAGTCTTTTGACAAGGTAAATTAAAATATAAGCAAATGCATACTTTTGACTTCCCTTCCACTGCACTCACTTTGTCAGGCAATATATGAATGTGTTGAATAGAAATGTGACTGACAAGTGAATAAGTAGAAGAGAGCTGCCATTTATTAATTACTTATTACAAACCAGGGAAGGAAGCTACTAAATTCATGTGTGCTAGCAGGGGATTATATAATAATAATATCAATAATAGTAATAATAATAATAATAATAATAATAATTATTATTATTATTATTATTATTATTATACCGGTAATAATAATAATTACACATTTATATGGCACTGCCTTTACTAAGTATCCAGCAGCGCTTAACAGTCATGTGGCTAAAACATTCCAAACTCGTCACTGCCATATTGGCGCCCAATCCCTTTTAATAGGATTTTGAGATACTAGGGTTCCACTGTAGTTTCAAGTCCTGCCCACAAAAATTTTTTGATGGCATTTCGTGTTTTTTATCTTTACAGGAGCCAGATCAAGTGTCTCAGGCATCCATTCCTGATTCACCATTCCCAACTCATGACAGCAGCAGTACAGACATGAACTTCTTTGGTTCATCCGTCTTCGACACAGCACCAAGCGAATCAGGAGCAGCAGATTCAGTGTCAGTAGCATCATCAGCTGATGTCTCAATGCTTAGAAGTGGTTCAGTGTCCTCTGGTTCATCAGATACTCGGAGTGCACACTCTCGAAGTGGCTCTCTAAACCAAAAGGCAGCCACTGGAGAAGTTCACCCAGGGTTTGCCACTACTTTTGATGATAATGGACAAACCGGACAAGAAGTATGGGAGCGGATGTCAGAAGAGAACAACCCGGTTGCCTTTCCATCTTCAGGAGAGGAAGAAAAGGTTGGAGAAAAAGGCAAATCTGTGGCTGCTACAGTTGAGGAATCCTTTGCCAGCAATCCAGACCCGTTTGCGTCGTCCACAAATGAGGATGAAAGAACTCAGCCGGTTGCTGGAGAAGGCTTCTTCACAGAGTCTTTTGCTGCATTTGATACGGCATTTGGTGACTTTGAGGCTAAGAAAAGTGATGTAGACAATCAAGAAAAGGATGAATTGTCTTCAAATGATCCCTTTGCACGACCAGTCACTTTAGAGCAAGGCAGTGTCACTGAAAGTGGGCCGGGGTTTGCTTCAGAGTCCAATTTTGAAGCAGCATTTTCTTCAGAGAAGCTTACCCAATCACAGCCTAACACAGATGCTGGTGCAGATGATGAAAATCAAGGTGGTAGAGATGAAAACCCTGTAGAAGAGAAAAGCAAGCCTGCTGAAAACTCCTCAGTGAGTTTCTCGTGGGATACTTCATTTGGAGAGAATGAAGATGCACCCCAACAAAACACAACACAGAGTGCTGTTACATCAGAAACCGTACAATTTTTCTGGGCAGAAAGTTTTGCTTCAGATAATGCAGATGTTACAGCTAAACCAAGTACGTCAGCATCATTTAACTGGGATGATGCCTTTGGAGGAGCTCCTGTGGAGGAGAAAGAATTGTCAAACCAAGCTCAGGATGCATTCTCATGGGACAACGCTTTTGGTGATAAAGCCACAAATGGCAGTGATTGGCAGTTTGAATCATCGCCTTTTGGTGATGCCTTCTCTTCGGCATCAAAAGTGGAGTCTTCTAGTGATAAGCCAAGTGTGTCTGACTTAAGTGCACAACCAATTGCACAGTCTACTGCATCTGAGAATCCTTCGACATTTGAGGATTCAGCATTTTCGACTCCATCATCTTTGCAAATGTCAGAAAGTAAGGAAGATGTTTCTGTCAGTGGTGAATCCAATAAAATTCCTCCACCATCCAAAGATCCATTTGAAGAGTTTAAGGTTAGCTTTCCATCTCCAGGAACTAACTTTGTGGAGATTACTTCAGAGGAGACTGCAGACAGTTCTGAATCTGAAGGCAGTAACACTGGTGAGGAGCTTTCACCCACTAAAGAAAACACATCCGATGAAGTACGGCTTGAGGAGAATGCAAAAGAAACAGTTGATTTGGAAGAAATCAATGAGACTGCTAATCAAGCAGAGGATCATGATCCTGCGCCCAGAGCCAAATATACTACAGAAGTTGAACAGGTGAAAGAGGAACGACCATCAGAGCTCCAGGTTCAAGAATCAAGGTTATCATTGTCAGAACGGCCTATATCTCCAACTGCCCCTCCCCCTCTGCCACCACGCCCTGCTGTTTCAGCCCCTCCCCTTCCAGCCAGGCCACCGAGCTCCAGCTCGACAGTTTCAACTGGAATGACTCCCGTGAGCCAACATTCGACTACGGGGTCACCATCAAACTCACCGCACCAGGGGAAGAAAGGTAGTGCAAAGAAAACTCCTCCTCCTCCACCTCCACGGGTTGATTTAAATGAAAAATCAGGAAACGTCTCTTCAGACAAGAAAGAAACTTTTCCAGATCCTTTTGGATCAAACTTGTTTGATCATCAATTTGACAACAACAAGGATGTCACTGAAGATGGAAGCTCTGACTGGGAAGCATCATGGCCCAGTGCACCAGAAATCCCACCCAAAGAGAAAACCAAAGACCTTTCTGATCCATTCAGTGACAACTTTTTCACAAACTTTGACTTTCCTCAGAAACCTGCTAGTAACAAGGCTGTGAATGACAATCTGGATCCCTTTGCAACAACAAATCCAACATCAGAAGCTTTTCCTGTGGCCTTTGGAAATGAGGATTTATTTGCAGCATTCACTCCGGCCAAGGTTGAGGTTGCTTTTGGTGGCGGAGATCCATTTCAAAATGACTTGTCTGATTCGTTCTCGGCATTTCCATCAGATGATCCTTTTAGTGACATCAGTGACCCATTTGCAGACAAAGGAATTTTAGGTGATGATCCATTTGGTGATAGTCCCAGTAAACCACACCTGGGTGAATCTTTGACTCTAAATGAGGTTTGTGTGTGTGTTTTTTTTTCCATGCCATTTTTAACCCTTAAAGCCCCAATGTCAAGTTACAAGGTTCTCACTGGACTATATTAGCTGGGAAAAGTTGATTGAATATTGAGATGGTTTATCTTTGATAATCATTTACTTAATTCTCACGAACTGCATTTCCAATAAGGCATAGAATAAAATGAGGAGAAATTAGATAATTATGTATCTTGATTATTGGGCTTAAAAGTCAATTCTTTTACTCCTTTAAATACTGAAAAGTAGACAGCTTCATGAGAAAGTACTGGCTTTCATTTGAATGGTCACATTTTAGGATTTCATCCACAGACTCAAAAGTTAGAACCACCTTGTACAGCATAATAAACAGCACCACAGGAAAGTACTGCTCAGTAGCTTTCATTTGAATGGTCACATTTTAGGATTTCATCCACAGACTCAAAAGTTAGAACCACCTTGTACAGCATAATAAACAGCACCACAGGAAAGTACTGCTCAGTAGCTCTCATTTGAATGGTCACAATTTAGGATTTCATCCACAGACTCAAAAGTTAGAACCACCTTGTACAGCATAATAAACAGCACCACAGGAAAGTACTGCTCAGTAGCTTTCATTTGAATGGTCACATTTTAGGATTTCGTCCACAGACTCAACATAATAAGCAGTGCCACAGGAAAATACTGTTCAGTAGCTTTCATTTGAATGTTAGTACATGTACTTCAGAATTTCATCCACAAAGTCTTAACCAAATAAGGAAATCATTGAGCATAACAGTTTTGTAAGCAAGCATAACAGAGGAACAAAGGAGGATATCACTATTTCTTCTTCTTATGTGTTTGAGCTTCTGCTTACATGCTTGTTTCACTCCGGTCGGGTGAAAATGCAGACTGCAGACTGCAGACCGCAGACTGCAGACTGCAGACTGCAGACTGCAGACTGCAGACCGCAGAGTGCAAACTGCAGACCGCAGACCGCAGACTGCAGACTGCAGAACACTTTTTGCGATAAATTAAGTTTTTTTCATTTGAGCCCACTGTTAATGTAGTCAACACTTAACGAACCTAAATGTGAAACAAATATGGTGGATGTTCATTTGTTTGTGCACAGGTAGCCAAAGCTTTAGTTATGACTGAAAATTAATAAACTTTTATGAAATAAACAGTGTTTCTTTGTTTGTATCTTACGTACTTACTATCTAGGGCAAAAATTCGCTCTCCAAGCGAGAATAACCTTCTTTCTAATTGTTGCTCCTAATTAATTATATTTATGAAAGGTGATACACAATGGACCTGCACCAAGCATTTAAATGATCTATATTTCTTGAAATGCGGCATTTTCACTTGCAATTTCCTCAAATCTGAATTAATCCATAGTCGAAAAACAACTATACGCCTGAAAAGTTCCATCTTTCCCAACGTTTGTGGTTTGTCGCCATAAACGGCAACATTTTGAGCTTCTTGTACCTGAAATCAAATGTCAGTATTCGACCGCCGACCTCTGCGCACAAATATATGCAAATATGCCAATTTTATCCCGCTGTTCTCGTCTCATTGGACAATTCGCACAATAACGCGAACATGGCAAAAACTACTGTGTTGGGGTGCGACGTTTCATGTTTGAAGCGTGGCTATTTGTTCTTGCTCACTGTGCATGCCTCCCCGACACAGTAGATTTTGTCTTGTAGGATTTATTTAGCATATTTGCATATATTTGTGCCCAGAGGTCGGTGGTCGAATACCGACAGTTGATTTCAGGTACAAGAAGCTCAAAATATTGCCGTTTATGGTGACAAATGTTGGGAAAGATGGAACTTTTCCGGCGTATAGTTGTTTTTTGACTATTGATTCATTCAGGTTTGAGGAAATTGAGTGTAAATGGCGCATTTCAGGAAATATAGATCATTTAAATGCTTGGTGCGGGTGAACTGTGTATCACCTTTCATAGTTATAATTACACTAATTAGGAGCAAAAAATTAGAAAGACTGTTATTCTCGCTCGGAGAGCGAAATTTTGCCCTAGATAGCATGTACGTAAGATATAAACAAAGTAACACTGTTTATTTCATAAAATTTTATTAATTTTCAGTCATAACTAAAGCTTTGGCTATCTGTGCACAAACAAACGAACGTCCGCCATATTTTTTTCACATTTAGATTAGTTAAGTGCTGACTACATTAACAGCGGGCAAAAAATGAAAAAAACTTAATTTATCGCAAAAAGTGTTCTGCGGTCTGCAGTCTGCAGTCGGCAGTCTGTGGTCTGCGGTCTGCAGTCTGCAGTCTGCAGTCTGTGTTTTCACCCGACCGGTTTCACTCTGGTTCACACAAACTTGTCTTGGACTAGTGCTTGCTTCAATGTTCTGTTCCAGTGTACTGGTAAACCAAGCATTTATAACACTTAAAAAACATTTCTCTATGTGACAATTAGATTTTGATAATTATGTTGGTTTTGTTTCACAGAGCCTAGTTGCATCAGATGAAGCTGACTCTTTTGCATAAGAATTATCACTGACAGGTATGTAAAACGGAACATGTTCATTTATTTAAATGGTTGCAGTTTAAACTCCAAATTAAAGTTAGAACCACTTAATAGTATAAAACAGCACCACAGGAAAGTACTGCTCATTTAAATGGTGACACTTTAGGATTTCATCCACAGGCACAAAAGGTAGAACCTACCCAGAAATAACTTCTAAATTTAACAAGCAATTATTGCAGCACTTTAAAAGTTCAACAATTGAACGATGTTCCAAAAAAATATTAGTTATGAATTCTTATTTTTCAGGAACAAGATGCTGCTTTAGAAGGAGATGGTGCACACTACAAAAAATGAGTCCTGAGGTCTTTATTTGAAGACGGATACTACATGGGTTCAGAATTTTCAGTTGCTTCTTGTTGGGTTGATTCGTCGATTTATTCCTCCAGTTGGTTGAAGACTTTTGACTGATATGTCTTATAACAGAAAAGACAAAAACAAAAGAAAAATCAAATTCCAAAACATTTTCCTTCCAGTGTATCTGCTACAGGAAAGTGTTCCATTCAAGGGGGAAGGGGAAAGGTATTTCAGTAGCACATTCAATAACTCAATGCACATATAAATAAGTGAAGGAGGGAGGGGGGGGGGGTGGCTAAAGATGCTGAATGTGCAGCTACAAGGCTTTCCAGCCTCTAGGGTAGAAATAACCACCAAAACTCTGTAAATTGCATGAATTTTGGATGCTGCTAATTCAGCTTCTATCAAACTGACTTGTTTCAGATTTGGTAGGATTACCATTTTTGAGGTGATATTTCAAAAGATGGGCATAACTTTAATGAATCAATTGATTTTTGTAATTCGTTCTCACACCTGTACAGTAACTTTTGTCTAAAGTCATCATCATTTTGGACTTTGGAAGGAAACAAGATGTTGATAATTATTGGGTCAGGATGGTTTATTCAGTTACTAGTTATTTCACCCATCCTGAAAACAGACAGTAAAGGTTTTTTTGAATTGTTGGCCTGCATAGCAAGAGTTTTCATAGGGTTTTCCACAAGAATTTTTTCGCTTTTTGCACCCACCCCAGATTTCAAGCAGTCAAAAAGCAAAAAATGCTTCAAACCTGTGGAAAACCCTAAGGAAACGCTTGCTACGCAGGCTATTGAACTGTGCAACATGTCTCCCACCAAATTGTGATGCAAATTGCATGAAAAACAGTTGAAGGCTCAGAATCTTTGCTAAGTGAAAATTTAGCCTTGAACTCCAAATCATTGTTATCATCAATTATTGTCACTAAGAGGCCAACTCTTTGAATTCAAGCCTTTAGGCTCTGCCGTGGTGTTTTTATGCAGGTTTTGCATTGCTACTTCTCTCACAAGAACTAAATATTGTAACATGGCCTTAGTTGTCTTAGTTTATAATAATTGTATCAGTTAATAAAAAATAATGTAAAAAAGTATATGATTTAACTAAAGAGCAACAAATTGTAGGAAATAATTTTTACTGAAATCCAGATGTAACATACATTTGTAAGTGGTAATAGTCTTATATCGGTTATATAAATAACCAGTCAGTGTGTACAAGCGATTTAAAATAAATGTTTTATGTAACACTAACAGGCACAGTGAAAATATCTGGCAGAGGGGTTACTCCCTATAGTGTGCTATAAGGGGAGGCTTCGCCCAAAGAGGTGCCTCTTTGGGCTTGCAGTATGTGAAAGGGTGGGGAAATTTGTTGTTTTATTAGTTGAAAGGGTCACCTAAAATGCGTCTTAAACTGAAAGACATGGAAGCTAAGTCAAAGTACTTATAAGGGTTGCAAAATGGTGGCAGCCATAACAAGGCAAAAATAATATACCAGAAACTGCCGCTTATAAGCCCCCCCACCCCCGCTTATAAGCCCCCCTCCCGCTTATAAGCGTCCCCCGGTTATAGGCCCATCTACCTGTAAACAAAAAAATACATCCTGTTATAAGCCCGCCTGGATATAAGCCCCCCTCTAGTTTTCCTTGTTTCCGTAATATTAAGCACTCTCATAGAACACTGCGAAGATGATCTCTGAGCTTCCGTTTTGTTCCATTCTGGTTCCGTTCGTGTTGTTACAGTTTTGGTTTTGTTCTTAAAATTGAAATGAATTCGATTTATTGTGACGTCTTAAAGCTTAATTAAAAACTAGTAAATTAAAAGCGTATTTTGATCAACACTGCCGTGGCTCATTTCGAAACGTTTTTTTTTAATTCCGCTTATAACCCCCCCCCCCCCGGATATAAGCCCCTCCGTTTATAAGCCCACCCAAAACCCCTTGTGAAGTTGTTTAAGCCCAGAGCTTATAAGCGGCAGTTTACGGTACCAAAGCTGGTAGTTACCTACTGTTTTAGATTTTTTCAAGGCATGGAAAGGTGTATATGTTGTTTGAGGTATATCGAAGGGGTACTATTACCAATAAAAATTAGTATATTACAGGGTAGGGGTCTTAAACCTTGTTGTGGAGCCTTTGTTGTGTAGTTTTATTGAGTACCCCATACCTCCCCCCCCCCCCCCCCAGGATTAAATACATCCACCAATGGGCCATTAAAATGTGGTTGCAATTAGGGATGGACAGATAAACATGGTTGTCAACTATGAAAAGGATTTTTTTTAAGTTGAATAGAAAAATGGTCTATACTGTCCTAATTGTTAATATTCTTTCCCAAGATTTAAATCCCTGATTGCATACAGATCAGTGAGGTTTGCATTTAATCTGGTACCCATATCTTATTTGTTTGTTCTGTGAAAGATCTGGGCATGAGATTAGTTTGCAGTAGCTTTCAATTATTTTGTTTGCTTGTACTTAGCCATTTTGTGAGGCATCTTAAACCAGACTTAAAAATGTAAATAAAGATTAGAAATAATGCTGTTTCAAGTGCTTGATGTCATTTCTATGGGGCTCAAGAGCTTTTTGAATCTTTAATTGTGGTTCCAGTTCTGCCCCCATCTTTCCGGAAATTCCAGTTTGGCTACACACTTTCGAGGCACCCCCACCCCTACAGAATTTTCAATGACCATGGGGCTGGTATGGATATTTCAAGAACCGTTCATTGATGTGTTGGCACGCTTGTTGGCTAGAAGGAACTCAGTGGGGAGGGGAAGGGGGGTGGAAGCAGAGGAAAAGAAGCCAGGAGAATTAAAGAAAACTGCACAATATTGCAGGGTATTTTACAACTGCAACAGTGCATGGACCCAGAATCCACCATAGAAGGAGTGGCACTTGAAAGAAGAGGCTCCTGGGGAGGAATCTGTGGTGCACATCGTACTTTGTAGGCGATAAACGTCATGGTTTGGAACTTTTCAAGTTGTTTCTTTTTAAATGCCAGTGGCTACCATAATGGCGGTGAATTAAAATCTACTTTTGGCATCATTTTGTTCAACCAGAATGGCAGCTTATCCGGACATCCCTTCAAGAAAAAAAAATATATTCATGGTTCTGCAAAACGTTTTGGGTTGTTAAGTCGTACCTTTGTCACTTTTTATCGTGAGTTCAGTGCAAAAAAATTGGTGAAACCTATGTAGGGGATACAGTTCCTGCATGGCATCCACCTCTTTTCCTAAATAATTATACTGAAATTTACTGGAGCCATTGAATTGTGATTTTTTTTTATTACACTTCACTTCCATAAATGTACACATCATATCAATATCCTTCTTCAACAAAATTATTTTACTCAACTTCTGTATAACAAGATATTGAACAATTATGTACATTGCTTACAGCATCAAAGTTCAAGAATACCAGTTGCCACAGAAGTTACTCCAGAAGTCTGCCAACACTACCTTTCTACTGGTATCAGAATTTAATAAATGCTGCAACTCAACCAACGCTCAGGACAATTTGGAGAAAGAAATTGGAAAATGTTGCCTAGAAGCACGTATGAAATTAACAAATGGCTCATTTTCAAGATGGTGTCATTTGACCATACACTGTAACTACCAGAATTCATTTCGTTTTACAGATTCCTATTTATTTATTATATCACAGCAAAGTTTAAATTATAACAATAGCCCTAATTTGCATCAGAAACAGACTGAAAGTTGAAGTAAAATGACACCATCGTCGATGACCAGTTGACATACCTCAACTGTCTTGACAAACGTTTGTCAACACTGTAGCTGGAAATATAGGTGCATGAAACACAAGGTCACACCACTATAAGACACCACTTACTGAAACAACTAACTGAAGGTTGAACATCAGAAAATGACTTTACTCTAAGAAGTTCTACATCTTGGACCCCTTTTACACAAAAAGAGGGCCCTTCAACCCACTAAGGGAGTCCACAGGGCCTCATAAACCAATTGTAATTTCTGCCTTTTTTGTAATACAAATAAGAAAAATTGTAAATGAAAAGGAATGAATAGTTTCAGCGAATCCTGTTGTTTGGGAGACCAGTTTTCGCAACATACTGATGAAAAACTATTTTTTGACACTGATCTACAAATTATAAACTTAAAAACTAAATTTTTGACTGTGGCCCTCATCAGAGTAAGGAGTGTCATTTTTGCATGTAATTTGTCCCAGGGAGGCTAGCAAAGGTAGGTAGGCCCATGGGAACTGCATGTTCATTATCTGAATTGGAATCCTGAATGGAATGGAAAGCTTCCAAGTTTTTAGATCAGCCACAAAAAAGGCTTTTAATCAAGAATAAATCCAGCACATTGAGCACTAGCAATCTCACAAAACTTGAGCACAATCCAAGTGAATTAAGTTTATTAACAAAGAAATAAAGCCTCAAAGACATTCATTCTTTAACCACTAAACCTTGCAATCTTGTTACACAAAGTAACTGTAGTGAAGTAAAGATTCCTAAGCCATTATGTCATTTACACATTAAATTCTATTCAAGAATCACATATGGTAAGATCTGCAACACATTGTCACTGGAGCGCATAACTGCCGTCCAGTCATACCAGGTTCCATCACCACCATATCGACCAGTTACACCATTTGCTTGGACATTTATGTCTAGTACTAATTCCTTAGGTGTAGGTGATACTGGAGATTCTGTTTCTAACATTGCTTCTTGTGAGAGATTTGTGTGTGCATCAGACGTACTAGCAATCTTTGAAGTCAGTGTTTCAGAATTCCATCTTGCATCTGTGACATTGTGAGAATCCTGTGAAACGCATGGATCATTATCTGTCGTCTCTGGTCGACATTCGTTTAATTCCGATTCATTGGTAACTGTCTGGCTTTCACTATTGAATTCTTCCACATTTTTAACACTTGGCTGGGAACCAATTCCAGAATCTACAGAAAGAAGACTGTTATATTCAGTGCTTTGTGAGTCAACTACCTGCGACACTGACGGCAAATGTTTTTTATCTTCACTCTGGGGTGTAACTGATTGGGACTCCTGTGACAAAGAGGACAAATTTTCTTTCTCTCCACTCTGAAGTGTCTCTGACACTGGAGTTGAACATTCCTTTTCTTCACTTGGCTGGGATGTCATCAAAGATGCACTACTACTTCTCTGAGTTCCCAGTCCTATCTCCTGACCAGAATTAGGAGTTCCAGGAAAACTTTCAGAGTCATCTGATTTCAAAACTACATTAGGTGAATTTTCAGAGCTTGAACAGCTAACTCGTTTCCGTTTCACACCTCTCTTCTTTCCTTCGAGGATTTTAGATTTGCCAGCCCTATCAACTGATGGGGATGCTGGTTTTTCAGTATCCCTGATTGTTCCATTAATTTGTGGAGATGACACTCTACTCCCATTGATTGGAGAATCTGTATTGCGTAATGTCTCAAGGTGATTTATTACTAGCTTTTGCCATTTTTTAACGAGTCCTTTAGCCCTTTTGGCTAACTCTTCATTAGTTGTTTTCTTCCGGAGTAAGTTGATTGTCTTTCCTAGTCGTGTTTTCTGTCAAGAAAGAAAAGCTCTCACTTAGTTACAAGTCCTTATTCATACAGGTTCAAACAAAAACAAAGCTTGTGACACGAGTTTTTTTGCTGAACACAGTAAGAATAATAATAATAATAATAATTTTTACTATATATACATAAATTTTACAGGACACAGACTTTGAAGTAGAGAGAGGACTTGCAGAGATTAACTGACCAAATGTGCAGCGCTTTTTGACCAATTTTTTTTGTGGAGTTTTTGGTTGAGCTCGACGTTACCTCGACTGGAATGTGTTGCATTGCATTGTGTTGCATTTTGTCATCTGCTTCGTATTGTGTTGTGATGTTATGCGTTGTGATGTCTCTTACTTGTTACTCTACTTTGTTGGTTTAAATTTCTTAGTTTTCCTGTTCCTTCGTTGCACGACTTGACGCAACAACTAGACGGACGTACAACAGTTCGGCCAGCTCAACCAACTCGACGTCTTAATAAGCAAAACTTCCACTGCGTATTCTTCACAGGCAAACACCGTTTTCTCCGTGGAATTTTCGTAATCACGACTTTTTGTGCCTTCAGTTGCCTTTGTTAAGTTAGCCAAAATTTCATCTCTTTCGCTAACAAGCGCGTTTTGATGACCATTTCATATGCTACAAAGAATTGCTAACCTTAAAGGGGCACTGTAAACAATTTTTAGGATTGTTATAAAAAGCTAAAAGAGATATATTCCTTTAATTCCGTTAATGTTCTAAGAGCATTTCGTGTACGAGAAAAGATATGAAATATTTTTCAGAATATTCTTCTACCGAAAACCGGACTTGAAAATTACGGTGACAGAGCCCCTCTAAATATGGTGCAAGCTTTAACAAGGCACCCCTTTACCCAAAAACTTAACAAATACCATATATTCAATTGCAAAAAATAGGTCTACCTTTTTAGTAAAGCCAACGGGGTTTAAAGGGTTGAAAGTTTAATCTATTGGAAGAACATACTGATGAGTTGGCTCATAGCTGAAAATAAAATGGTGAAAGAGTTAAGATCGTCTGAAACAATTGCTAGTAGAGTCAGTGTTTGTTGAGTTGGTCATTTGCCAACTTTACAGTGTTCGGTGAAATCCATCTGTTGACTTTGTTGAGTCATCGAGATGCTTTGCCGGTCGTAGTATGTAAGGATTGTTGATCGATGTTTTGGTAAGGCTTGTTGTGTTTGTCGAATTGTGTCGAGGTCTGGAACATTTCGTCTGCCAGTGAGTGAGGTTTGTTGAGTTTGCCTAGTTGGTAAGGGTCGTTGCGTTTGTCGAGTTGTGTCGAGGCGTGGAGATTTTGTCTGCCAGTGAATGCGGTTTGTTGAGTAAGTCGAGTTGTGTGGTTCTTACTGTCTTAGAGAAAGTGAGCATTATTGAGTTTGCCTATTTGGTGAGGAGTTGCGTCGAGGTGTGAAGTTTTAGTCTGCCTCAGGGCGTGACAATTAGTCGACTTTGTCAAGTTGGTCACGTTGTGGGTTTGTACTGCCTTAAAATAAGTGAGGATTGTTAAGTTTGTCTGTTTAGTAAGGGTAGTTTTGTTTGTTGAGTTGTGTTGAGATGAGGAGATTTTGTCTGCCAGTGAGTGAGGGTTGTGGAGTTTGTCGAGTCGGTCGCGTAGTGGGGTTCTTACTGTCCTAAAGCAAGTGAAAGATGTTGAGTTTATCTATTTGGTAAGGGTGGTTGAGTTTTTCTAGTTCTCTAGTGTAGACTGCCAGTGAGTGAGGTTGGTTGAGTATGTCTACTAATGTACAACTTAAACATAGACGGAATACTAGAAATGCTTAACTTGTCAAAAACACAACACAGCACAAGGCAACACAACACAACAGATCACAACGCAACTCAACAGATACAACACAACAGCGACACAGCGGATCGCAATACAACGCAACCCAGCGTAACAAAACAGACACAACACAACGGATTGCAACACAACATAACGCAACACAACATAATGGATTACAACACAACGCAAGGCAACAGACACAACACAACAGAACTCACCTCAACACAACAAAACAGGAAATAAAAACCACGCACATATGCTAAACAAACCAGTCGAGGTAACGTCGAGCTCGACCAAAAACTCCACAGAAAAAAACGGTCAAAAAACGCTGCAGGTATATAACTGACAGTGTTTCTTTTTCTTTGCAAATAGTATCTGATTCATGAAGTTTACAAGACTCAGAGTTTGAAATAGAGAATGGACTTGCAATGTGTTTTTTTATGTGTATAAAATTTTTCGTGACATATTTTTATTACCTCTTTTTTATAATTATAATAATAATAATAATAATAATACCTTATTCATTCTCTGCTACAGTTGAATCCCCCACAAGTGGACATCATTAGGATTTTTGTGAATATTAATTTTTGCAGTGCAATCAAATGCCAAATTTTTGCTGTGTGATGTCATATAAACAGTAGTTTTCCAAGCAATTTTATGCAAAGAGAACTGTTATTTGAATTAACAAAAAGGCAACAATTCAACAGGATCTTGGACATTGCAAATCCAGTTTTGAGCTTGTAAACAAAATTACCCTGTTTTGCGCAATAATTTTAAAATATCAATTGAAATATGAATTTAAACGCATATTGTAACAATCAAGTATGGAGCAAAAATTAATAATAGACAGTAGGGCATCAGTTCCATGTTTTTCTGAAACGAATGACTACCTTTAAGTGAACTCTACAAAATGATTTTATTCATGGAGCAATGAGCTGGCTTCACACTCGTTTCGTGTTTTAAAAAATACGTTTTTTTAACTGCAGTATCACTAAATTGATTAGTACACGCTTGGGCACTTGAAAAAACACATTATACGCTCTTAAAATAGCGCTTGTCTAGACTACTTATAAGTAATACTTTACACCAAGAAATAGAAAACAAATTAGAATTGCAACGTTTTCTTTTATTTCAACAAGACGTGGAAACAATCAAAGTTTTTCAGCAACAGGTTTTCAATTGAACGAACAGCCAAGGTGAACAAAAACAACATGTGGAAATAAGGAAGGAAATGCCTTTTCGCTGGTACTTTGAGAAAAAGTGAGGCAAGTTTTGTGCCTCAACACTCAAACTGACAATCGGTAAGGAAAAAAGATTTTCGAGAGCGGCGCGCAACAGGCCGGAAGCGCGAAACGAAAGAACTATAAAAGGCTACATTCAAAGGCAAAAATAACTTACTTCTTTATGTTGAAGTTTCTTAGTAATATCTTTAAAAGGTTTGTTTGGCCAGATGTGCGAATTTAGGAATTGTTTACTTTCATCCAACCTCCCGAGTGAAATCTAAAAAGCCCACAGCACAAACACCACGATAAAAATCAACAATCAACAGTTTGTTCAGATAACGAGGATTGAAGTTTTGCACACCGAATTGTACTTTTTTATAGACAAAAAAAAAATAAAAAAAAAAATATTGCTAGGATCGTGGCAAACAAAAAGGTTAAAGGGAAGGTCAACTTAAACCTGTACCAAGTACATTTCCCAGAATTCGACAATGTAGATTTCGCTTTTGTCATCCGTGAAACACGAAGCCGGAAAAACGAACAAATCCCATCGAAAAAGCTGCTTTTTATTGTACAATTCTTTAGCAAATGACCAAAACGCATTTCATGTTACCTCTCAAATCCACTAACAAGGCAAAACTTAGTTAAGTTAACTCGATTGCTAACAAGAACACGATGTTATGTCAGCAAAAATTGCCCTGAAACAAACTCGGTTCTTCCTTTTGCCAGAACAAATTTCAAGCCACAAAAATATCCCGATTAAACACAATGAAATGTAATTCCGGGAAATACAATTGAACTTCCTTAAAGGCCAAGCGTGTGGTGCTAAAAAAAGTTACGGGTAAGCTAACAACATAGACCAAAACGAGAAGTGTCGCTTGGAATCCTCTCACATGCGCTTCTGAAGATCGAGGTTATTCATTGACAATTTTACAACCCAAGGAAACACGTTTAGCCATAGTAGAAGCATTAAGGCAATAAAGCTGTCGTGGTGAATACAAAACTCTCAATTTTACCTCAAGGGCCTCCTTTGTTATCGGAAGGCGCTCTAAAATCGTCACTACCTCCAAAACGGCCGCCATGTCCAAAACCTGAGGCAAACAACGCAAAAAGAAAACCGTTAATTTCTTCACAAGGAAAGTGTTAAACAAAATAAAAATTGACTCACATTTCCATCAGCATCTACTACACGGTCTAGGATGGTTTTGATCTCTTGTGGGGAGTGCTGCATGGAGTTTCCAAGCCAGAAGGTCTACAGCCCTTCCATTCGCCATGCAAGGCAGCCCAAGACATGACGACCGACCGACAAGAACACTCAATATATTATGGGATGGTTGACGTCACACCGCACTGCTATTTATATTCAGTGACCAAACATCGCGGGCTCATTTTCTCCCATGCTCGTTTCAGATCTCTCTCTGTTATTTTGTACCGAGTCAGCTGGGGCCCGTTTTCTCGAGAAGACTGACCGTTTTTATGTGCAAAGTATTCTTGAACAGAGTATCTTTGAAAGCTAACTTTTCAACTTTTTCAATATCATGGAACTAATAAGTACCACCAATCGATAAAAGAGCGATTTAAAAAAAACAAAAAAAAAAAAACAGCAACAACAACCTGACGCGCTATTTTTACTTCATTTAAGGACGGTGCCTCCTAATATAGATGTATTAAAAAGTAGACCTTACCAAGGGTTATTGGAATCCAAAAAGAAAAATGTTGGTAACCAGGCATTTTTCAGAGATAATTAAGCAACCATAATTCTAAAAAAGCGTTAAAATACGAAGAATGTATGGCAATTTCTTTCCAAATTTGAGCTCAATTATCTCTGAAAAATGCGAGGTTACCCCCAATTTTCTTTTTGGATTCTGATAGCCCTTAATAAGATCTGCTTTTTCCATGTAGTCTTAAACTGCGCAAAAATATTGTTGTAGTAGTAGGCAAATTCCTTAAGAATCCCGAATGTCCCGAGATGCGCAGAACGTATGCGCAGAACAAAAGGAGGCACAGTCCTTAATAAAAGCGTAGTCCGGCAAGGCTGTGGTTAGCTTCTTACCAAGAACAACGTGACCTTGCTCAGAAAACGACCCCTGCTTGGGCCTGAGTACCGGCTTTTGGTCATGAACAATAACGTCGCATAAATTACTCTCTTGGCTTCTTTTAGCCACATGTCTATTTTAAGAGGATGGAAAGGTCATATAGCAAACATTGGTCATCTCGTTTATATCTCAGTACCCTGCTGGCAGAGGTTTTTTATGTTGGTGCTTCCTTTTCGTAGTCTTCTTATGGCTGTCTTTACCGTTGTTGTTTTCTTCCACCGCGAAAGACAGTCGTAAAAAGACTACGAAAAAGAAGCGGCAAGATAAAAAACCTCTGCTAGCAGGGTAATATCTCAGCCGTTCACATTGAACAAACACTGTCTTTTAAAAGATTGACTGGAAAACTGCGGGTCCTGATGTTCGATAGTCAACTAATGCTGATCCTTAGTTCAAAGTTTACCAAGATTTCTCTCAGTTTTTCTTGTTACTGCTACTCAGTTATGAGACAGGTTGGAAGCAGCAAATGACCTAATTCAAAACTGTAAAAATAATTTCCAGTGCATCCGGTCCACACTGTTGAGCTAAAAAAACTGAATTCAAAGTTAACTGATAATCGTGGATTAGCTTAACCCAGCCCTTTTAAAACAAGTGTTTCTTTTGGCAAGATAACGCCTGGAAAATTAAAAACTCAGCATTTCAGGAACGGTAATGTTGAATAGCTTTCTGATTTTTTCACACACTTAAACTGAACGTTACGTTAGTAGAACTAGTCATGTCTTATTACATTACTCAAGTTGTGGCGGGCTCTGGAAAGAGATGGATAATTCACACACATCGACACACACTTCTTTATATGCCTCTGCTTCCTGCAAGAAAATGCGTCTTCAGAGGTCTCCATTGAGATTAACTAAAGAGATCACTGCTTTGTCTCCAGCATCTTTAACTTTTTCACTTTTGTAACTCCACTGAAAATTTAAACTTCAAGTGAGTGTGATTTTAACTTTTGCATCTGAAGATGAAATTCTTTCAGGAAAAAACGAGACCATAAAAAACAATAGCTACCGGAGTAGGTAGTTTCTGTGGTGCTGTTTTAATGCTATACAAGATGGTTCTACCTTTGATGTTGTGGATGAAATCCTAAAGTGTGACCATTCAAATGAAAGCTACTGAGCAGTACTTTCCTGTGGTGCTGTTTATTATGCTGTACAAGGTGGTTCTAACTTTGAGTCTGTGGATGAAATCCTAAAGTGTAACTATTCAAATGAAAGCTACTGAGCAGTACTTTCCTGTGGTGCTGTTTATTGTGCAAGATGGTTCTAACTTTTGAGTCTGTGGATGAAATCCTAAAGTGTGACCATTCAAATGAAAGCTACTGAGCAGTACTTTCCGGTGGTGCTGTTTATTGTGCAAGATGGTTCTAACTTTTGGTGACTTCGTGGATGTAGCGCTGCTTCAGATTTGCAAAAGGTGGGCAAATGCATAAATTTTTTTCACAGCTCTCAATTTTGATTCCCGAGCGTTCAGTGCAACGTTTAGGAGCGCGATAACTATATGAAATCTTGGGCATTTTCCAAGGCTAAGGAAACAAGAGTTCTCAGAAGTTGATTAATCGTGAGTGAGCAGGATTTAAACCGCAGTTAGTGTGTGGGTTATTTATGTCTTATAATAGTGCATGACTCTAAAACTAAAGTCAAGGTCGACCGATTATTAAATGGAAAGATGCCAGATCAAATGAATCGTGACTGAATAAATATGGAAATTTCTTATAGTTTAGCTCCCTTAGTTCTGCCCACATAATCATACAGCCTTTGCCAAGGCCTGTTACTTAGTTCGCGCAACTCAGGTCATGAATGAGACCTCACGAAAATCAACCAGTTTTTTGGGAGGAACGGCGTTGCAGAAACTTGTAAAGGTACTGTGAAACTTCCCGTATCAGTCTATATTTTACCTACTTAATTAGTCAAATCTCGAGTTATTCAACGTGGATTTAGTGTTTGCGTCTGTGGACGAAACTGGTCTTTCCGTGTGAGTATTAGTGCGTGGCTCCCTCACCGTGCTGCTTTTTAGTATCTGGAATTGGGAATTTATGTCCCGTTTTGAATTTGGGCTGTCGTTGGAGAGTAAGCAGCATTAGTGAACTGGCCCGAACAAATAAAAATGGGCTACTTTTGGCCTTGATTTGCTATAATTTATATTGTTTGCCCAGAGACTTTCATGTCAGCCGTCACATCGCAATAGTTAAACAACTCACAATTCACTTAGTAACTCGTGTTCATAAGCAACATAACAGTACATAGGAATGAGTTCAAATCATCTAAGTACAACCGAACCTAAAGTCTATAGGTTTAGTATGTAATGCGTTTGAAGTCGCACTCGACAGCTATATAAATCGCGGAAATGAATTTGAACGCATTGAATTCTGGTAGCTATGTTTTATACCTCTGATCAGTGCGATATGACTACAAATCTGCCACATACAGTCTCGAATCATTGTCTTCTGGTACAGTCAAAAGAGTTGCAACTCGAGGGGGCTGAGTCATAAAATGGGCTCGAACTCATTCCAGCGCTGTAGGAGGGCCTGAATAGATGTCTTCGAGCACGCAGGCCTTCTGACAAAAAGAAGTATGACGAAGCTGGTTATAGAGACTAGACTGATACAAGGAACTTCTGTTCTTCAGGAATTTCTCCTTTAGGAAAGTCATCCAGGGGCTACAAGAACTCCATGGCCGATTACTCCGTTCAAAAGAGTGAACAGCAAGGAATTACAGAATGAGCAGTTGTCTCCGAAATACTTTAATGACTCTTACATATAATTTGCCTCAAGGCTAAAAATTAATGCGAAAGTAGTCGCGTTTGGCGCAACTGGAACTATACTCTGCTTAACATTAAAAAATGTGCGCTCTTTTGGACTTAGAAGGTTCAACTTAGGGAACGTGTGCACATATTCCTTGTGGCGGAATTGCCGATGGCCGGATTTATAAGCGGAGGGAATTAAATAAGAGTGCGTGGAATTCATCGTGTTCACTACTGAGTTAAGTGTTTGTTATATAACATTGTTAACACAATATTAAACTTTCATTTAACGTAGATTCCCGCGACTCAGTAAGATTGCCACTAGTCTTTTTGCTCATGCCATCAGCTCGTTTCACGTTTTGATATCGATTATTTGATTTTGCTTCATTTTGGTTCGGGAATTCTCATGATCACGACAAAGGCTCCCACTAACGTAACTTCTGCTTTTACGCTTCAGTTATCTACGAAATAAACATAGGCCCGCAATGCGTGCAGAACCGACGAAGTGTTGGTTCGTCTCGAAAACTGAAGGCAAGCGAGCCGTGAGTGACTACAGTTTCAATAACATTCAAGCATCTGTAACAGCAAGTTGCAGTAAAAGTGTGTAACTGTAACTAACGCTTAAATTTGACCAACTTGAAAAGGCGACCAATACCCTGGAAAGGAGGTCAACTGAATTATTCACCCTCTCCTCACTAAACATAGTTCCACAGGCTATGCATTCTTCACTCAAGATCATTTTTCGCTGTCTTTTGGTCGGTCTTCCTCAAAACCCGGAAAAAAATTCTGAAAACAGACGCATTTCAAAAAATGGGCGACAAATTTCCCAATATAAAAGTAACCACATCTTCACGATTGATCAGTATGGGCACCGTAACAGCCCAAAAGAATTGAACTTTTCCCCATACCTGGGAACCACGCTTTGTGCACAGTTTCCTTTAGTCAAGGGCTCCTTAAGCCAAATTGTGAATGCAAATACGAAATAAATGATTGGTATGCTCTATCGTACAGGTTACAAGAAAGCGCATTATAGGCATTTACCAGTCGTTTTGACCCACTGCACCATCGACAAATGTTTTTACTTGGTTCAACGTGCTAACTGGCGTAACGAAAATTGTGACAGTATTTTGCCCTTTGCGTTACCGAATGACGTTATGTTTAAAATCTGATGAATTTTGTTGAATTAAACTAAAAAATTAAATGTTGATATACATTTGTCCACAACTGAACATGCTTTTACCAAGAGTTGTGAGCAATGTATTTATATACTGTTGTGAATAGGGCACTATAAAAACATGATTATCGATAAAGACAAACATATCATCAGAATCTTAACGTGCTAACCGGCGTAACGAAAATTGTGACAGTATTTTGTCTTTTGCGTTACCAAATGACGTAATGTTTAAAATCGGATGACTCAGCTCATCTGTCTTATTGCTTTGAATATTTTGTTGAATTAAAATTAAAATTTAAAGATAAATTTTGTCCACAACTGAACATGCCGTTATCAAGAGTTGTAAGCGAAGCATTTATATACTGTTGTGAATATGGCACTATACAAACATGATTATCGACCTGGAGAAATTAGTAAAAAGCGACGTCGTCGCTTTATCTCAAACACGTTAAGGCATGTCTTATGACGTAATCGTTAAATCTGGTTTCCTCTTCCGCAGTCAGCAAGTCGGTGTCTCGAACTCTAAAATCGAACAAATCGGTTCAAAATCAAAAGTAAAGCAGAAAAATTAAAAAGACTAACTGGTATATCCTTCTGTGCCGCTTATAGTATACTATCCAAGAAGATCCAGCCTCGTGTCGCAATTCATTTCCCACCTGCCAATAACCTTTCTTAACGTTGGCAGCTAGACATTTTCAAGTAATAAACATAACCACAACAACATACACCAGAATTTTCCTTTCATAACCTTTACTGAGAACGATTCTATCCTTACGATGTCTCAGCAACACTTTGGTCCCACCAGCATCAACAGTGCCACTGGACTTCACTTCCTGTTATTATCAGTCCTCCTTGCTTTCTTTCACTAGTATTGCACAGATATTTCAGTCCGGTCAAAACCAACACTGCTCGGCGGAAGTGTCCTTCTATACCTACGATACTTTTTATGTGGACCCTTGTCCTATGGTGCGTGCGTGTGTATACTAATCGATGGGCTTAACTGCAGAATACGTCATCCCATCCCGTGGGCCATAGCGAAATACACACCTTGTGAGCCTTACACGACGTAGTTTGACCGACCAAACCAGTCGACCCTCTTGACACGACTGCTCTAACTCGACTTCGTCGGTTAAACATAGGCCCGCAATGCGTGCAGAACCGACGAAGTGTTGGTTCGTCTCGAAAAGAAAGCAAGCGAGCCGTGCGTTTCTACAGCTTCAATAACATTCAAGCATCTGTAACAGCAAGTTGCAGTAAAAGTGTGTAACTGTAACTAACGCTGAAATTTGACCAACTGAAAAGGCGACCAACAACCTGGAAAGGAGGTCAACTGAATTATTCACCCTCTCCTCACCCTACATAGCTCCACAGTCTACGTCCATGACCTCATGCATTCTTCACTTTAGATCATTTTTCGCTGTCTTTTGGTCGGTCTTCCTCAAAACCCGGAACAAAAATTCTCAAAACGATTGATCAGTATGGGCACCGTAACAGCCCAAAAGAATTGAACTTTTCCCCATACCTGGGAACCACGCTTTGTGCACAGTTTCCTTTAATCATGTCAAGGGCTCCTTAAGCCAAATTGTGAATGCAAATACGAAATAAATGATTGGTATGCTCTATCGTACAGGTTACAAGAAAGCGCATTATAGGCATTTACCAGTCGTTTTGACCCACTGCACCCTCGACAAATGTTTTTACTTGGTTCAACGTGCTAACCGGCATAACGAAAATTGTGACAGTATTTTGCCCTTTGCGTTACCGAATGATGTTATGTTGATTAAACTAAAAAATTAAATGTTGATATACATTTGTCCACAACTGAACATGCTTTTACAAAGAGTTGTGAGCAATGTATTTATATACTGTTGTGAATAGGGCACTATAAAAACATGATTATCGATAAAGACAAACACATCGTCAGAATCTCAACGTGCTAACCGGCGTGACGAAAATTGTGACAGTATTTTGTCTTTTACGTTACCGAATGACGTAATGTTTAAAATCGGATGACTCAGCTCATCTGTCTTATCGCTTTGAATATTTTGCTGAATTAAAATTAAAATTTAAAGATAAATTTTGTCCACAACTGAACATGCCGTTATCAAGAGTTGTAAGCGAAGCATTTACATACTGTTGTGAATATGGCACTATACAAACATGATTATCGATCTGGAGAAATTAGTAAAAAGCGACGTCGTCGCTTTATCTCAAACACGTTAAGGCATGTCTTATGACGTAATCGTTAAATCTGGTTTCCTCTTCCGCAGTCAGCAAGTCAGTGTCTCGAACTCTAAAATCGGTTCAAAATCAAAAGTAAAGCAGAAAAATTAAAAAGACTAACTGGTATATCCTTCTGTGCCGCTTATAGTATACTATCCAAGAAGATCCAGCCTCGTGTCGTAATTCATTTCCCACCTGCCAATAACCTTTCTTAACGTTGGCAGCTAGACATTTTCAAGTAATAAACATAACCACAACAACATACACCAGAATTTTCCTTTCATAACCTTTACTGAGAACGATTCTATCCTTACGATGTCTCAGCAACACTTTGGACCCACCAGCATCAACAGTGCCACTGGACTTCACTTCCTGTTATTATCAGTCCTCCTTGCTTTCTTTCACTAGTATTGCACAGATATTTCAGTCCGGTCAAAACCAACACTGCTCAGCGGAGGTGTCCTTCTACACCTACGATACTTTTTATGTGGACCCTTGTCCTATCGTGCGTGCGTGTGTGTACTAATCGATGGGCTTAACTGCAGAATACGTCATCCCATCCCGTGGGCCATAGCGAAATACACACCTTGTGAGCCTTACACGACGTATTTTGACCGACCAAACCAGCCGACGCTCTTGACACGACTGCTCCAACTCGACTTCGTCGGTTAAAAATGGAAATAAGCTGAAATCACGGAAATTGGAATCTTTAATTAGCAAAGGATCACCATCGAAAGCGTCAAAGTCAGAGAAGCTCTCTCACTGAAAACGCTTACTTAAGCCTTCACCGGTCGATACTGAGGTAATTTAAAGAACTTGCTTGTTCACTTAAGGTTAATGTGACTCACTGACTGTTATTGTCGTTACTTATAATTCATAATACGTGCTGTAGGTGTGAAGAAATGAGTGGTTTTCAAAGAAGTGGAGCAAAATACGTAAGTCCAGACAACGTCAGAGGCCACAATAATATTGGAATTTAAACCTATAAATGTTGGGTGGAACTGGGAAAATTCTCTACCAGTGGAGCTGTGCTCAAGGCGTTTGTCGGAGGTAATAAATCCAGTGTGTTCACAAGTGTAACTTCTCTCTGTTCGGAAGAGATCGAGTGGCTTGGACTATTGAAAGTTCGTAGCACTGACTAGGTAAACTTTTGGCGAAGTGTATCAGTTGTATAATTTGCTTTCTTCACTTTCAGATCCTGAGTTTAACCTGTTTAGGTGCTTTCTAATTTACATGGAAAGGAAACGAAGTCAGTAAAGAACAATAGAAACCATTAGTCAAATTTTGTCAACTGTATCGTTTATGTATGGGTATTATATTCGTGCCACAGTCTCTCACGGAAAGCTTTCTCTTCATTGTTATGAATAAGTGTTTGATACATATAAATAAAACTTCATAAATTTTCTCAAAAGGAACACAAGGAAAGAGAGACAAGGTTGCGAATTAATGAGTACAACAGTGGCCAAATGTACTTCTAATCAAGGCAGAATGTCGGAAACGTTTGATTCCCACGATGTGTTTCTAACAACGATTTTTTATGAGTACTGGTCTTCTAGTTCTGCGACTGATAATATACTGCAATTTGCACCCACTACCAAACTGTTTCCAGCGAAAACGAGTGTGTTACTTAGCATCTTCATGACGACGTACGGATCGGTTCGTTATATAACAAACAATGGGGTTAGTCTTCAGAGCTAAGGGCTAATGCTCAAAATGTCAGCTTTCAATTTCTTTACGGTGACCAATTTACCTTATCAATTCAGCTGATAGCCCAAAGTTTTCGTTATATGACAGTTACATTCATAGCGAGGTTATTTCGCGGATCGTTTTATTTATATTTTATAGCTGCATGGATATTTTATCAAACCAGTATTGTGTTTTCCAGCCTTAAGGCCTGTTTGGCTCAAGTCAAATCAAATAAGCCGGTCACTAGTGAGCAAAACACTTTCCTTCCCGGTCAGTATGCTTGCGTGCTTGGTTAGTGAAAACTAAGCATAGAAATGAGAACTTAATTATTCCTTCGCAAAATCTGCACTTAAAATTATGTTTCCCGATGCAAGCAATCAAGAAGATTAAGAACCGAAAATGACGCATATTCACAATCTTGGTGCGTAATTATAATAAACGTAATCGTCTTCAGTATGCTCAAAGTTTCAATTTTTTCCCGAGAAACTCTGTTAAACTGACAAAACACAGGAAAGGAATGCTGTACACTGCCTCCACATACATATTTCCCTTTCTAATTATTTGGGGGTGAGCTTGCTAGAAAGACGTTTGACCTACATCGTAGCTGCTGGAGCGATTAGTTCATTTCCTTCCTTTGTTGACTGCGTGGGCCGGAAACAGGCGAGACCGATCTTTGTTTTAAACAAATCAGTCGGGTAATGTTGTGCACCTTTTATAAACGATAAGTTATGTGCTAGCTCATGAACCATAACGGACACACGTTTATCAGTTTGTGTACGTAAAACTCTTTTTCTAATCGAAGGGGAAACTTCCAAAGTTTCGTACAATCGACCAGCAAACTAAGAAGCAGGTAACGTCAAGAAAATAACGAAAATTTGAAGAACTTTTGTGTGTTCGCATTAATCTATTATATGACATGAAATTTTCTTGTGTTCAACCATTTTTTTGTGTGTGGTTTCTGAGCTTTTCTTTTAAACGAGCTGCAAACTTTAAGATAACACAAAAGTTAGTTATTGATTTTGAAAATACAGTCCACAAAAATTTACTCTTCTATAGAAGTTCTTTTCTTTGACAGTACATTGATGGCCCTGGGCAAACAGAAACGAAAGTTAACCAAATTTGAAAATGCAAACTTGCATGTCTCCTGCAAAGCCACCAAACGTACGGGGCGTTTGTAATTTCCGTATGTAGTACTGCAAAGCAGAATCTGACAGTCAAATATGTCAATGGCCAGGTCTAAAAACTTAAGCGTTTTGCTTATGCTTTTAGAAGTACGTAAATGTTAGCCATCTGTTTTGTCGAAGTTAAAGGAACTATGCATATGTCACGGCGTTTTCATTCATTTTCCTGATCTTACAAATTATTTTCTCATTGAAGGAAACCTCCAAATAATAGTTTCCTAAGGTAGAAAAACACCAAAGAAGTAATAATAAACCAAAGCTAAGGGACCGTCGACATATTCACAAGTTCCACTGGACGTTAAGGTCAGACCCCCTCCCCCCCCCCCCTCCTCCTTAACGTCCACTTGGAATTTCGCACTCCATGTTTCTCCAGAGCCGATGAATTTAGTTTTGTAAAATCTAGCGAGCGCGTGTTCCTTCTGCGCCATCTTTATAAGTGACGAACTACGTAACGGCAACACCAAGTTTGTTCTCATTTTCTACCGCGTGGTAAGTTTTTCTCTTCATGTTCTGTTATCAGCATAAGTAAAATGTGTTTCTTTTAACATGTTATTTTGGTTTTGTCCTAGAATCCCCACTCTAACTTCCAAATCTTGACTTTCCTCAAACCCCTCCCCCCTAAACGTCCAGTGGACGTTAAGCGGGGAACTTGTGAACATGTCGACGGCCCCTAAACAAGGATGGTTACGGCTGAGGGAGATTGAAAAGGACAACGAACGACAAACTTGAAAAAAACTTGCCAACTTTTTCAAGATGCGTTATCCGTGACGTAGCTCCTTTAAATTCGGTTTGTCGTGGCATTTCTTCCTTCGTTTTAACTACGAACTTCGCGCTCGCAAACTTGTGTATCGACACACTGAAGGTTCAAAGGATGGATCCGCCGCTGAAACCTCTGTCACCCTTTTACGTCTGCACTTACTTTGATCAGCGGAATTCTCCTCCTAAAATTCCCTTGAGCTTCTGTGGAGGAGATATCACATGTTCTAAAGGCACTGGTAGCCATAAGTATCCTTACCTTTTTGCCTGTCTAACCGCGGTTCAGTCACAGTTAAATGTCGAAGTCACATTTGTTCAAATATGGGTTCATCCTCGTACTCAGGATCCTCTCTCTTCCTTCTCGAGAGCTGAGGAGAAGGTGCCCTGCATGTAGCCTCGATTACCAGCCGCTGTTTGGGAAAATGAGCCCGCACTCATCCCCCCGAAAGAGTCTCTATCGGGGAGGAACAAAGACCGGACTCGAGAGAGCGGCGGAAATCGAGCCTTCCCTGCATGCAAACGGGGTTGGTCTGTGTTGACACATACGTCCCGATTTGTTGAGGCTCAAACCAAACTGATGTTGTTTTCTTCATCGTAGGTAAAAAATCTTCTGAAGGGTGCTGCTTTGATTTCTAAAGATGGGGAGGCAAGGAAAAAAGACAGAGCAAGGTGGTTCTGTCAATAGCGGTAACTTTCTGCAGGTCCCCGGTATTCAGATAAATGACAGTGGAGACATCCCTCTCGTTTTCGTCAATGGCGGAGCAGCCCCAGTCCAGGCTCCTGAGCGGAAAAGGTCACGTGCCATTAGCACGGTGTCAATGTCTTCTGACGATGGAAGAGGGGAAAGTCAAATGGGGGTAAGTTGAAATAGCAACTTGGTGACCCTGTGGCTGTATGAGTGTTTAATTCAAACTGGTGTTCCTGTAGACTTATGAACAGCTAAAGCCACAAATACAAACCAATGAGAGTTGCCAGATCTTAGACAAAGATGTGGATTAGTTGAAAAACGTGAACAGATTTTTTAGTCCCTGTAAAAATTTGCAGTTCAAACAGAGTCGAAATGGTTAGTTTGCCCTTTCATTTTTTATTTTTCCCAGTACTGAGCTTAGCATATAAAGTGAACGCAGTTTGGATACCCGTAGTTGATTGAATTCAAACAGGTATATGGGTGTTTTTACATCAGTTTTAATGCACTTACTCTAAGTTTTGTTATTTGCTCTGAATGCAAACTCTTTCTAGAGCAATGCGTATGGTCTTCATTGAAAAATTCACGGACTAGAGAGTTGACAGTTAAGAGATGAGATTTTTACTATTTTTCCAGGGACAGCTCCCAGGTGAGAAGTCGACTATGGTTCACCAGTTGATATTAAACGGAGAAGTAGAGGAAGTGGAAAAACTGTTATCCAAGGGCACAAGTAAGAAGACCTTTAAGTTACTACCTAAAGGGACAAGTTTTGTGCAATAATTTTTCAAGTAGTAGTAATGGGGACAAGCCATGCTTTCCCGGGATGAAGGGAGCGGAAGCATTGATTCTCATCTATACAAAGTTAGAGCAAGTCATTGCTGCAGCGCAGAGAAAGGGGAAGCAAGGACATAAGGCGAAAATCTAGCAGTGTAATAGGTGGCGTTCACACTCGGTCCAAGCTCTGTGACCAGGCGAGATTCCTGACAGACACTAATGTGAACACAGGTCTTTGTAAGTTCTGATCTCGTGCCCCAAAATAATTAGACTATGAGCATTCCCTCCTTCCACTCAGGGATAACCGAGGGATAAGAACAAGCAAGCGCAGTTGAGGAGATTCTTCCAGCTCCCTTCCCCTCCCCACGTGCGTTATCTTTCGACGCGGCAGCCAACAACGACAACAACAACAACAACAATTTTATTTCAGTTAATACAGTACATATTGTGCTGACCTGCAAATAGCAACGCGAATCGAGGCGGGCCAGTCCGTAACATTATTAACCTACATTTGTACATTTTAGTATACACCTGATTGACAAAACTTTGTCGGGTGTAAAGTACAAACCATGAACGATGTGGATATCCTGTGTTAATACTCTTCCCACAGTGCCTGAGAATAGAAGCACGTTTTCTCTCTTCCCAGAAAACCATTGGGTCGTACCGTTCATAGTGTATGTTTTTTACACGAAAACGTTTTTTCAACTACAGTCAAAGCTCTCCTTGCGACCAATCTCGTTCGCGACCAGTTCTAGTTACGACCAGCATTGTGAAACCCCGGATTGAATTGTCACTTAAACTCTGTAATGATTAAGAAAAACTCTCGCAAGCGACGGCGACCACTTTTGTGAATTACCGACGGGAATTTTCTTTTGTTTTTAGGTTCTCGTAAACGACCACTCGGTCAACACTTTAATAAAAGCACTCAGTTCTTGATCAAATCTAGAATACTACATATCACAAGTGCTAATGGTTCTTTGACTTGTACATACGCGCACCTCTTCTGTGATAGGCAATAAAAACTATTCAATAATTATTACTACAAAACAATTAGTAACCACCTACATATGTCAAGCTTTATGCTAAAAGCTCTTGTAAGCGACCACTTCCTATTGTTTCATGACGTGGTCGCTTACAAGAGCCCATTCCCGTCTGAAGCGACCAGCTCTAGTTGTGACCACTTTTCTGAATTCCTGAGGTAGTCGTTTACGAGAGCTTCGACTGTAGGTATATACCAAACCGGTGGATAGTGTTTTTCGCGCACTCTGATTAGCTACTCAAACTCGGAATAGCATTTGCTATTCACCTCCCGGCACTTCAGTCTGGATTTCGTGTGAGAGAGTTTTGCCTCATTTCTCAGAAAAAAGGAACTATTTGGTGCTGGCTATCCACTGGTTTGGTATATTCTAAAACCATTATTCACCTCAGTGTCAGTAAAGAGTGGCAGAAATTGACCTCTCCTCTTCGCGGCTCGGCAAATACCCAACAATATTCACCTCCTCTTTGGTGAACAATTGTAAAATATACACTGCCATATTACATCACATTACGTTATTTGCCGTGTCATATTATTTACACTGACATAAAAAGAAGAAAAAGAGAAATTAACAGAAGAGAAAACAAAATGAAGAGTGTAGTTGTTGTAACAAGAAAAGTGTTGAAAAAAGTAATAAGAGACAATAGTGGCCGATTCACTCGAGCGTTCTCATTCACGTCTACCATCATATTCACCACCAGCTTCGGTGAATAATTTGTTAACTATACCTCTATTTGTTTACAAATGAACTCGACCTTGAAAACGGGATTTTTTATGGACGTCGATCTCACTCTCTGTTATGGACCGCTCTTGCAATTTTACAATAGTTCACTTTTCTGACATCATTTCCGTGTATTTCGCAGATGTTAACAACGGAGACAAGTCGGGTAAGACGCCTTTGCACACAGCCATCCTCTCAAAACAGTTCAGAATTGTTGATAGGCTGCTGGAGTGCGGTGCTGACGTCACCATAACAGATGACGCAGGCGACACTGCTCTACATACTGCCATTCATGTGGGAAGCGAGAAACTGGTACTGGTGAGTATGCGCCGTCAGTCACACAGAACGTGGTTTACTAGCATCCTCGTACCCAGATACTGCGATTTGTTTCGTCAGCAGTTGAATCGTACGCTGTGTCAATATCGAAAAAACCTCAGAGCTCTGGGAAAGAGAAATCGTTTACTCGTTCCCCAGAAATCGTTTTCTGTATTGGTGACAATGAGGATTTTCTCGCGAGTCTGGTATGGCAAAGGGTGTATTTTCGATTACTGTTGTAATCGTTTTCGTAAAGTGCAATTATTTTCTATAATAGACTGGTTTTCGTTTGAACTAAAACTGATCATACTTAAAGGCAACCGAAAACGCAAATGAGTTGGAAAGGTAGCACTTTGAACAATATGTTCCCTAGGGGCGTCCCGGCTTTCAAAATGGCGGGGCGGCTCTTCTCCCAGCCGCCGCCATATAGGACACCGAGAAGTCCATGGGGAGGAGCTAGAGGTTGTAATTTAAAGCGGACAAAGACTGCGAACAAGCGTGTAGTTTGGTGGGTTTAGCCAACAAACACTCGCAGTTCGATTTGTTTTCCGAGAACTTTGCCTAAATCAACTGATATTCTCTGTGACGTCAATCAGTTTTCAGCATACTCTGATAGGTGAAACCCTTAACTAAACGGGCATGAAATAAATACTCTTCAATCATGGAATACTCACTTTTTCTTCAAGGTTAAACGAAAATTGCTCTTAACTAATTTTCGGCGATTTTTGCAGATTCTTTCCTCAGAGTTCGGAAAATAAACCTAAATCGGACTAGGCTGGTTAAGTTTTCGTTTTACTTTCCCTGAATTATGTCATAGTACAACGCTAAATTTTGGCGGGCCTCCATTGGTCGAAATCGGTCATGTGACGCGATAGTGTCTCACCTTCTCCGCGCATAGTGCCCGTTTTGGCGATTTTCGCTCAAAATTTAGCGTTATACAATAAAAACAATAGAGTCCTTCTATCTCAGGCCCTATGTGTGATAGGTTAATTCCCTCGGAAAAATTGATGTTCAAACTTCTTATAAGCTCTTTAACGCCTCGGGCAACCTATCACGCGATAATGCCTTCGACAGAAAAACTCTATTGTTTAAATATGGAACCCCTTTCGCCCTCTGCCTGCTGCCCAATTATTTTCCATAATGTCTTTTCTTTACTGCTGGCTTTGATTTTGCAGACCCTACTCCAGCGGGGACGTGCAGACGCAAACGCTCCTGGCCGTAACTCGTGTACGCCCCTGCATCTTGCTGCAGAGATGGACAGTGAAAATATTTGCAAATTACTGGTAAGTTATCGTGTGCAATATTATGACACAATACTCAAAATCAGCAAACTTGTTGCGTTTTCAGTCTCCAACGCAGACGTTATTTGCCCTTTTCAACCTCCCTCAAGTTATCATTCAAGGCAGAATCGACCCTTAAAGGAGCGAAGGACTCTCAAACAACCGAGGTTTTCAACTGCAAACAAGCTCTTTCGTTTAACACTGAATTCCAAAATTGTTACAGTTCTAATCACAAACAAGACCATTACGTGGGTGACGCACTGTGGAAACTAGGAATAATTTCCATAAGCGTCAAAACATACAATTTGCTTTTGCTTTACCTATGTCTGGTCACTTGTAATGTCGAATAACCGATACTGCTCGCCGCCGGATCGATAACCTTCCTGTCCATAAGTCCATGATATCGACTAACTTGATATTGAAATTCACTATCTTTTACAGGACAAATGTATGCTTTCCTTCCTTCCTTCCTTCCTTCCTTCCTTCCTTCCTTCCTTCCTTCCTTCCTTCCTTCCTTCCTTCCTTTCTTCCCTCCTGGTTGTTATAAACTTCCGCGCTGTTAGTTGCTTTTATGACGAGTTTTTCCTCATAATTTAGATTGAAAATTCAGGAAACACAAAAAGTGCGGATGATGACGGAATGACTCCACTAGGACACGCCATGGAGAGAGGTGCCAAGAAATCAGCAGCATTCCTACTTCAAACGGGTTTGTAATTAGTGACAAATACATGGTTCAATATTTTTCATTAGACTTCTTGTGCAAACGAATTCTAATTTCATGGCCCCTTTCAGCCCATGAACGAGGGACAGTTGAAGACTTCCTATATGACGTTGACATTGATGGCAACTCTCTTCTGCACCTAGCCGTAAACAGCGGTGTACTTGCGGTAAGCATGCGCCAGACTTCTAATAGGCAGAAACATCATGTTCAGGCCCCGCCTAAACAAAAATTAATTGAACATTTCCATTCAACACCGTTCAAAATTGTTCAATCCAGCATGTTGAACACGTTTGGTTACCTTGTTTATTGACTGAAGAATGACGCTAAATGATGTTATCCGAGGAGTGGGGGGGGGGGGGGGGGGGGGGGGCGGGCACAAAGTTTGTATTCAGCAATGTTGAATGATGTTAAATCGTGTGACCGAGTCCATCAAAGACATCTCATTTCGTAATATTTGTCTCAGATTTGCCTCAAATTCAGAAACAATTGTTGCTTTTCGGAAACACGTTTTGCACCCGCAACAAAATTTGGGTGCCGGTAAGCGCTCGCAAACGGACATTTATCAGGGAAACATTAATAGCACCCGCGTCAATGTCTAATGTTCCCTCGTTTGCTGTAAGCTAACCGTACTTAGCATACTGGTCATATAAAGGGTTGTTGACAAATTTTATTGATTTCTATATTTTCAGGTTGTTGAACTTTGCGTTGACTACGGAGTGCGAATTAGGCAACCCAGGGTAAGAAACAGATATATCCCGCTCCAACTGCCTTATCCCCAGGCGCCGGTTTAGCGCGGGCAAACAGGGAGCGCGGGGCGTCGTGGGAGAATGCAAAAAATCCGACTACAGTGCACCTATCCAACAACGCCACGCACACCATCATATAATAAAGAGGGACGCCTGGGGACGACACAGCCGCCAACCTCGTTCCCAGGACTTTTTCCCTTTTCTAAGAAATTTAAAAGTGGGAAAAAGTCCAGGGAACGAGGATGGGCAGCAGCTCCAATGCATGGGCCCGTTCCTCGAAACTTCCGATAACTTTTCAGGCCCGGTAAGCAAAATTTTTAACTCGTTCTGTTTTTATCGCTTGTTGGTAACTGTTCGTCCAAACTTGACAATGTCAGTGTTCCACAGAATTATGAATATTTTAAATGGAGAGTTTCGAGATACGGGCCCCAAATGTAGGAACGCCTATTATTCGTGTAGACACGATAGAAAAAGGTTTTGATGGTAGAAAACTAATGAAATGGTCCTTACCAAGGGAATAGCTTCAGAGTCATTTCTTTTTCCTCGCTTTTGATACCCGAACGACGGAAATGTCACAGTATTATTTGCTAATACGACAACATTTCATCACGACAAGGCGCAGGTAAATCAGCTTTAACCGTCCCAAGCGCTTCGAAACTTCGCTTGAATGTGAAACAAACAAACGAACAAAAAAAACTTCATATCCGATAAATTCGATGTATTTCCCTTAACTTTCTCCATTACTTCAAGGGGGGAGAAAATAAAATGGGAATGTTTGAACATCAATGGTACCTTGGTGATATCCCCGGGTGGTATCAAATCGAAATTTTCTATCTGAACATTTTTTTCGTACCGTTTTTCTTTGTAAGAATACTGCGCACTTGTACCAGAGGCTTACCATCCTCCCTTTGTATTGCGGACCTGTGCTAGCTGCATATTAATGGCGCTTCGGTTGTGTACAAAGAATTTTGTGAATACGATAATTGCGGCTTTTTGAACGGATGAAAGACAGATAAAAACGCTTAGAAACATGAACACTGTGTTAATGTTTGTTATTATGGGCTTAGTTTGTCGATTTAAAGCTCCGGGAGGCGGTTTTAGAAACTTGAAGTTTGACGTACTCTATAAATATATATATACTCACAACTTGAGTGAGTATTTATATTTCAAAAACTCATGAATAATTAATGATCATTTCCACCAATTACATCACGCAAATGAGTCACGTGGATGCTTGTTTAAAACCGGTAATACATCAACAATCTAAAAAGCCTGGTGGCGGCATTTGATTTCAGTCCCAGGGGAAAGCGGGGCTGATTGTAATATACCTCATTACTATTCTTTATATAAAGTGTTACCCTCATTAGTATTCTTTATATAAAGAATACTAATGAGGGTAACATTTTATATAACAGAAACAATGCTGTAGAGCGTACGAGGAGGATAATTTTCCCCGGTATCTTTGCACACTTCCATTATGAATTTTGTTAACCAAAAATTTAGCGACTCTGCCGTCATATCAAGCACGTCGGTTTCCAAGTCTTGAATTTGTGATGTGTCATTAGTACAACTGCTCGGCTCTTCAGAAGCTTTCTTATTTACTCTTGTTGACTGCCATTCTGAAAAAATCTTCATAGCCCACTTATTGACGGAACGTGTTGACTTTGGTACGGCATTTTCCAGCAGTTGTTTCTCTTCTTCAGCATTTTTGGGTTGGCGAAACGTCCGCTTGTGCTTCGAAGCCATAATGTTCTCATCGAGCTCACTATTGAATGAAGTTTCCACTATACAAATCATCTAATCTTATAATTCTTTTCAGATCTAGCAGCATGAACTAGCAGCACGGGAAAATGCTCCGAAGCTCATTAAACAAAACTTTTTATTCTTTTCAAAGACTATAGGAACTACAAAACATGAAAGAATGTCTTTATATTCTGTGAGATCGATTTTGACATTCTCTTGATGAGACTATGGAATAAAGTTATAGCACGGGGAAAATGGCACCATTAGTTCATTATTCTATGAGATCGTTTTTTGAAGCCGTTCAATAAACTCGCAGATCGTGTTTTATCGGGTCTAAAACCACTCGGCTACGCCTCGTGGTTTTAAACCCGATAAAACACTCCTGCTCGTTTATTAAACAGTACATAAAACACAGGTCTGCAACACAAACGGAGGATGGTAAGCCGGTGCTTGTACTTTAATTCCATTTGTCGGGAAAATCTCACCGAAATTTTCACGTTAATGGTAAGCGCTTCTGCAGTCCTTCAATTTTTTGCCTTTCGCCCACACGAAAAAAGATAGATGAAAGAGTAAATAGATAAATAAATCGAAACCGGAGGTTTTTGAAAACGGACGGTGCAACAACATCGGAGCAAGTTAACGTTGTTTTTTTAACCCGTTGTGGAGAGAAAAAAAACGAAAGAAAACGTATACCTTACGATGGCAAACATTTTAAAAACAGGTTGTAATTAACCTTCTTTTTCAATTAAAAAGGAGCTGGAAAAGGTAAACCTGTTGACGGGCATTTGCATTTTGTTTGCATAGTATGAAACTGCACTTGCTTTTTTACGCCATCTTGTTGCATGTGCAACCCGTGAGTAACCAAAAAACAATGGAAAATTCGCACGTGCCAAAGAGACAGCTAGACGCGTATGCTGCAAATGATTCCACCCCAAGCTTTTCATTTTTGATTACATTTTACTAACAAATATTTTGCATCGCTCACAACATAGAGACATGACAAAGTAACAGCGTTTCACATGGCGTGTGAATTAGGATCGATGCCAATAGTGGAATATCTCGTCAGTAAAGACCCTGCAATCTGCAGAATAACTCTTGTTGACTTCAGGGGCAAGACACCACTTCATTTGGCTTCCAGTAAAAACCACGCTAATGTCGTCGAGTTTCTTCTTGAAAAAGTAAGTTTAACTGAATGTTTAATTTCCTTACCTTAAGCTTATCGCATAATTTTCAATGACAAAATCGTAGATGAGCAGGCATTGTTGTTTCGAAATTGCAAGGAGAATTGGAAGATGTATTTGAATGTATTTTTCCTCTTAAAACCTCGCCGCTCATTTATATCTCTCGTGCTAACATTGCCACTGGCTATGGAGCCGTAATCGATCGTTCATATCTCAGAGATTGACATTCACACGTTTTACTCTTTAAGCCCCAATAGTGACAAGCATCTAATTTCTCCTCATGATATCACCATGTGATGAAACATACAGTTGAAGAGAACAAGGCAAATGATCACCAAAGATAAAAAGTCTTGTGATGTATGGTCAAATTCTCTCAACTAATACTGTATTACATATATAGAGAACGGTGGGGAGAACGTGCGTGTTGATACTGGCGCTTAAAGGGTTAAAAGGGTGGTTTGTTAGACAAGACTCGCTCTCTGAGACAGAGCTACAAGAAGTTCGCTTATGTTTTGCATTTGCGTTGTTGCATCGCGCGTGAAATAAAGCAAGTATAAAGCCGCGGCTAAACGGTCAAACATTTTCGTCCAACATCGGGTTGGAAGAACATGTTTTACTGTTTAGCCGCCTCCCTCAACTTTGCATTTAAATGGTTTTCCATTGTCTGATGTTCGGTCAAACATTGTTTGCCCGTTTAGCCACCGAACGTTTTGTGTGACAAACACGATGTTGGACGAAAATGTTTGATCATTTTAAGTGCAAGCACAAGCACGGAAAAGGCCATCCAGCATATTAGACGCCTGCAATGCATTCTTAATCCAAGTTTCAAGGCACAACACCTGTGTATGTCACCGTGTTCTTTCTCGTTTGCTTATATTTATGCTTGTGCCTTGTGTGTAAACCAGTCGTTATGAGGTCAAAGCTCTCATAAAAAGTCCTTGTTTTAATAATTTTTTCCCGCAGGGAGCCTCTGTTGATCCTAAGTCAGACGAGAGGCGAACACCATTATTTATGGCCGCTGACCACGGAGCCGTTGATGTTGTTAAACTCCTCATGGATCGCGGTGCTGACGTCACCATCCGGGACACTGAACTTCAGTCAGTATTGCATGCAGCCGTGGGGCATCCTAGTGCAATGGAGGCTCTTCTTCAGGTAAGTGCTAACACTCAACGAAAACTCGCGTCGAACTTTTGTACACTTGAGAAATGAAGGTCGGAGGTTCAAGTCAGTGTATACGTGTGCATGGCTGGCTGCATAAATTATCGTTAACTTTTGACGTACAATTGTTTTAGTGGACAACTCAATGGTTGCAGGCAGAAAACAACAATATTCAGGCTGTATTAAAAAAATTAAAGAGAAAAATTAGAAAAAAATTACTTTCCAAGGTCAGAGAGTGCTGTCTATTTAACAATTATCCTGCGAAATCGCGCGGAATATCACCTGATACTTAGCCGACGAGGCCGTAGGCCGAGTTGGCTAAATCAGGGGATATTCCGCAAGATTGAGCAGGATAATTGTTTTATTATTCAACAAATTCCCATCGCCTACCATTTTCAGAATGAGAAAAACTACGGCTCTACGATAAAAACGCTAAAAGCTAGCAACACATAAGCTTAATAAAATTAAAAATCAAAACAGAACTTCAAGAAATCGAAGTTTACTACCGTTCACTTAAAAAGAGATTTACAAACTCATGTTTGGAAATGACAAGACAAAGGAAAAAAAATATTGCTACCTTACCGAGAATAAGTCCTCTTTCTGTGAATTAAAATCTTTTCAACTTTAGTCTTTACAGCTTTGGGTGAGCAAGTGTGCTGCTTCGTTCGCAATAGCATTTTCTTGGTTGAGCTTTCACTATGAAAATTCCAAGTCAACCTCTGGATATCTTTGTGAGCTGAAGCAATTACTCGTTGACTTTTTGAGAGCATTTAATCGCGGAAAGTTTCTTCCAGAGAGTTAAAATTTACGGAGAACACTGCTAAAACTGCCTCGCTTTTCAAAATGGCCGCCAAACAAGCAATGAAAGAAAATCTGCAGTGCACTTCCAAATATGGTCATTTACGTATATCGCAGGATATCTGTCACGTAGGATGACAGATATTGAGGGCTTCCTTACCATATATGGGCATAGTGACAATTTGTTGAATAATAAAAGCGAATATTTGCAATAGAGCACGGTGAATGTACTGTGTCTATTAATTTCAATTATATATAGAATACTTCATGGAAAGTGTTTGCGTACGGTATTTACGCACGAGTTGGTCAAGTATCAGAAATCTCACTCGTTCGCTGCCCTCACTCGTTCGATTTCCGATACAAACCAACGAGTGCGTAAATACTGTACGCATACACTTTCCATGGTGTGTTATGTTTATTATATACATACTGAGATTTAAATTCTTGTTTAATGATAAATTGTGTTGCACAGATTCAAGTCAAAAGCTCAAAAAATGAAGTTATAAGCTTAGAAATGTTTTGACTGAAGACACTTTCTAGTCAATTCAAACTGTTTATCGTTGACGATACTCACCATGGAGTAGTTATTTTTCTTCAAATGCCTCTCAATACTTTAAACAAGATCTTAAGCCTGAGGGCTCATAATCTTCTCCGTCTTTACGTCTAACAGAGCGAATAAAGTCCGAAAGATACTTGTTTGATTCTGATGGCTATATATTGTGCACTTCTCGCTCGTCGTTCATTTCGTTTCTCAAAAATTCTTCCAGCAATTTCACATCTCGCTTCGTTTTCTCTTTTGTGTTTTTGCTTTCGAGACTTTCCACATAATCCTCAACCGAAGTATCGTGGGCAACAAATCTTTTCTCGCTCATGTTTTTAAGTTTAAAAGAAAGTTAACTTCAACACTTGGGAGAGAGTTGAAATGCGAAAGCCTGAATGAGAATCACCTTGTTACGGCTCAAACGTCAAAAAACATGATACGCGGCACCTGATTGGACGTATCATTTTCTTTACGTATGAAAAAAGTGATACGAGCCATCTGATTGGCTTTCCGCTGCTTAGACCAGCTTGTGAACGCAAATTTATTTCGCCTTTTCATTGGGTAAATCTCAGTATGTATATAATAAAGTTCAAAGCCAAATTTTGGCGTGCTCCCCTTGGTGAAATCGATCACGTGACGCGATAGTGTCTCTCCTTGGCAATTTTTGCCCAAAATTTAGCGTTGTACAATAAAAACAATAGAGTCCTTCTGTCTCAGGCCCTATGTGTGATAGGTTCCCTCGGAAACTTGATGTTCAAACTTCATGTAAGCCCTCGAACTACGTCCTCGGGCTAATATTTGTTGTGAACATCAAATTTCCTGTGGCAACCTATCACACGATAGTGCCTTCGACAGAAGAACTCTATTGTTTAAATAGACAATGACGATTTAGCCAATCAGATTCGCGTATTTGCAACAGAACACGATGAAAATCAGAATCGCATAGTTGAATAGAGCAGGGTAAACGTCCGAAAGTTTTTCTTTCGTTTACACATGTTTCCCTTCTCTCTTTATTTTCAGAGCCCTGCTGTTATGTCACTCATTACAGAAAAAGATGTGAATGGTTACTCCGCTGTCCACTATGCGGCCAAGAAAGGAGATATTAAGGTGACTGGATGTACAACAGTGGTGTTTTGAGCCTAATAATAATAATAATAATAATAATAATAATAATAATAATAATAATAATAATAATAATAATAATAATAATGACTTTACTAACGTGTCAAGCAAAAATCTAGCAGAGGGGATTTCCCACTGCTAATAGAGGACACCTAACTTTCTAAAATACAATCTAAAAATACAAAACGAATTGGCATAGAGTCAAAACTAGAAACTACTAAGAGTTAGAATTAAAAAGCATTTTTATTAACTTGTTGATAACAAAGAAAGTTTAACTCATTGACCACAGACACAAACGTTTCTTAAGGCGTAGTTTTCACAGGCGATGTAAACGAATGTGCTAGTACAAATATGGCCTGAGTGCCCTTCTAGTGAAAACACAGGCATAACATAAGCATAAGGATAATCATGAACATAAAGGAACATACACTCTCCCCTGTCTTGTGCTTTTCACTAGGAATTACCGCGTCATGAGTATAAGCACAAGCAAAAGGAATATCTTTTATCCGTGCGCTTGTGTTTGGGTGTTGAGAGAAGCTATTGTAGGTGACGATGTGTGGTTTCAAGTGTATTTGAATTGAAATGAAGATGTGTCCATCGCAGTTGTAATCGCAATTTAAGGAATTGCGGATGATTGTGGATTTAGCCGAAAAAAAAAAAGATTTCGGGGCTTCAACGGGATTCGAACCCATCGCCTCTGCGTTCGCGTTGCAATCCTCTACCAACTGATCTATGAACACCCTTACATTGAGAGCAGGCCAATTTCTTGAGTTCATCTTAATCCGTAAAAGGAATGAAACATAGAATGAAAATGATGTGAACTGCTGAAAAACAAATGGCAGTGACCTTTCACGGGTTAAGATGAACTAAATAAATTGGCCTGCTCCCAATGTATGCATGGGTCTTCATAGTTCTTCATAGCTCAGTTGGTAGAGGAGTGGAGCACTAACGCAGAGGCCACTGGTCCGAATCCCGATGAAGCCCCAAATCTTTTTTTTCGAGCTTAATTCGCAATTGCTGAAATTGCGATGACAACCTGCAATGGTCACGTATTCATCTCATTTGTATTTCCGCAGTTCACATCATTTTCATTCTATGTGTTTGAGTTGCTATTCCCTTCTCGTAATGTAAAATTAATTAAAACTAATAAAAGACAAAGGTATATTCATGCACAATGACATCATCTTCAGAACGTGGAACTTTTTGTGGCCAAAAACAAGACAGCAGCAAGTGTGACGTCAGATTCACTGGACACGCCTATCCACGTGGCAGCTAAGTAATTATCTCATTTGTTTTAAACATGCTTGGCCGGTCCAAGCTAATTTTCTGTCACACCCACTTCAATATGACGGCCATTTGCGTCTTGCAGTGAGTTAAACAGCCGCTTACGTTTCTTTCAATAGTTACCTAGCAACGACTAAGCACTGTTTTACTGTTTGGTTTAGCCGAGAGGTTAGCACTTGTGTTTAGGCAAAGATTTTGCGATTAGAACTACAAAACGGTCATTGTTTGCGGAGTGCCTGGGTACCCCGTTGTGCTTGTTAAAAAATAGTAGTATAATTAAGGGGATTACTACCTAGAATTGATTTTATAAATACGAATTTAATTGTGGATCGTTTAAACGGTTGTTTCCCCAGTTTTGGTAAAAAGTAATGTTACTCGGCCACCACGGAAGTGAGCATAAAAATAACTGCCGGTTACTCTTTAATTGCTTCCCATGCAGAAGCTAGAATTATCAATAGTCCCAATTTCTTCATTCTATGGAACCCGCAGTTAAAGGTAAACGTGGATCTACAAAAGTACCGAAAGGAAAAAATAACTGTGATGTTACTGCGGAAGTTACTGAATTAAGAGAGAGGCCTTCAAAGTAGCTCAAAATCTCGTCTGACCAGGCTGCAACATAACATAACATAAACTTTAAAAATTTTAACTCAAATTTTAGAGTAGCTTAACTAATATATTTACAAATATTAGTAGCTAATATCTTCGAGAAAATAATAAAATATGTTTAAAATGGAATACAAAAATACGTTACACATTTTAAAAAAACACTAGTATTTACAAAATTAATATATAGCGGAAAAAATATAAGAGTTGAATATTGTTGACCATTGACGCGACAGAGAAACCATTAACTTGGAACAAAGAACTTTGCTCATTGTTTTATCTTTGTTTTTATCAGGTATGGTTGGACCGAAGCAGTCGATAAACTGATGGAACGACAGAACGCTAGGATACTAAATCTGCAGAACAGCCACGGTAGAACCGCTCTACACTACGCATGCTCTGAGGGGAACCACCTTACAACTGAATCGCTTCTAAACCTTGGAGCTATAGTAGAAAAGTACGTGCCACTTGAAAGGGGTTTATTTACTGCAAGAAGCAAAGATTTGTTTTTCTTTATTTAATTCGCATTAGTAGTCGTTGAATAAACGAAGTAAGCGTGGATTCCACACACGGGCAAAGGTGACTATCCGTCCAGTAATTCTGATACCTTTTGAAGCACTTTATTGCAGAGGAGGTGATCTTAAAAAGTTGCATAATAAAGGTGAAACGTTTTAGGCCTAATCACGAAATATTCACAAAACCTTTGAGCTCAACGGGGGAATTGTTCGAAACCACAATTTGCAATGCGAGCTGTGATTTTCTTCTTTTCACACGGCTTGCCAATATATGATCACTGGCTTTCAGACAACAGTGGTTACCTTAGCAATGATAGCGTATACCTCTTTGTTTTGAATAATGGCGATTATCTCTAAAGCTAGTTCGACACCTGATAAGAAAGCTTTTGAGATCTAAACCATCATTTTTTGCACGCAGATTTTGAAAAGAAAAAAGATTACAACGCATTCTTAAGTAATCGAGAATCAACCTTTACGAGGTTATTTTCGTTGCTGTAGTAACCTCTATTACCATATACTATGGTTGGTGTAAGGTTTTAGAGAATCATAAATAAGCTTCACTTTTTTACGAAAGTGGATTTTTTAAAAGATGCACTCATAAGCAAAAAAAAAACTGTTGCAATCCTTCATAATATGATTGCATGAGACAAACGAAGGTGGTCCAATGCGGGATTTGTTACCCGACAAATCACTTCACAATGTGATGTCAAGAGTGGTTGCTAGTGTGGTGTAGAGGCCTTAAAACATTCAGAGAGAATACCATTATAGAGAGTGCGTTTGTTGAACAGTGGGATGTATAATGACAGTAAGGGACCAGTCATTATATAGAGGGGTGAGGGCTGCATGGTGCAAATGGAGGGTGGCCATGTTCAAATTCTCCTGACCCTCCCCTGTTTGAAGCAAATTTTTTGCTGACCCTCCCTCTCTTATCTCCCTTCGTATAACAAAGCTCCCTAATAAACGTGCATTATTATGTGCCCCCTCCTTTTTCCCTGCCTAAAAATCATTGATCCTCCCCCTATTTGCACCAGCCCTCCCCCACCTTTAAATAATGACCGGTCCCTAAACTGAAATGCTATTTTCTTTGTTTGCAGAGATCAAAATGAACGTTCTCCTCTTCATCTGGCCGCGCTCAAAGGGTCTGCACGATGCTGCGAGGCTCTTCTTCAGAAATTCGACGACTGCATTAACTGGGTGGATAAAAATAAGGTAGCAATCTCTCACGTTTGCCTATTTCTTCCTCCCTCCATTCCTTCCCTTCTCTATCCCTACTTCCCCCCTCCCTCCTTTTCTCCCTCCCTTCCTCACTCCACCCGTCTCTCTCCCTCATTCCTTTCTTCCTTCTTTCCTTCCTTCCGTCCTTCCTTCATTCTTTCCTCCCTTCCACTCCAACCATCTCTCTCCCACATTCCTTTTTCCTTCCTTCCTTCCTTCCTTCCTTCCTTCCTTCCTTCCTTCCTTCCTTCCTCCCTCCCTCCCTCCCTCCTTCCTTCCTTCCTTCCTTCCTTCCTTCCTTCCTTCCTTCCCCCTTCCCTTCCTTCCCTCCTTCTTATGGCTGTCGGGCTTTCTCTTCATCCTTCCGTCCGTCAGCCTGGCTGCTCCTTTCTGGCCCCTCCGTCCATCCGTCCGCCCGTCTGTTCGTCCATTCGCTCGCTTGTTCTTTAGATCGTCCGTCGTTCTATCCCCTGTTCTTTCCTTCGTTTGTTATTTCGTTCCTGCTTTCCTTCATAAGTCTATCCGAGTCGTTCGTTCGGTCGTCCGTTTCTTTTCTCTTTCTCCTTGTGCCACTCAAGGGTTCACAATTATTTTGCTCATCTGCTCCTTACGCATTGTGTTACAACTAGCGTTACTCTTCTTTTTAATTTCCAGAACACAGCCTTGCATCTAGCAGCCATCAATGGTCACTCATCTGTCGTGACATTACTGCTTTCTAACGATAAATCCGAAATCACGTTGAACAACACCAATGATAACATTCTTGATGCTGCTGTTAAAGAAAAGAAGAGCACCGTTGTCATGGCGATCGCTGAACATGACAGGTAACACACCGCTCCTCTTCTCCTTCTTGTAGGATATAGCAAACATGGTAACGCAGCACAAGTTTTCGGTTTCTCTGATAGTTACACTTAACGAACGTCGCAAAAATAGAGTTGAATGAATGAATGAATGAACGAATGAATGAATGAATGAATGAATGAATGAATGAATGAATGAATGAACGAACTTTATGAACGTGTCTAGCAGAGGGAAATCCCCCTCGGCATTAGGAAACAAAAGATTTAATGACTCTGCACGCGCGTCATACATTTTAGTACAGTTTTTCACTATTAGCAATCTTCAGAAGACTACTGAAGTAAGACAACCACTTTTTAACCTCTGGAAGCATGCTCGGAATAACATTTATTACACAAATTTCGTTTCTAGAGCCTCGTTCTCTACTTGTTGACAACAGGGATGAGTGGAGGCTCTGAGAACGTAGTTGTTTTGAAATTTGAGGTACCCGTACTCAATCTCGTATTCGTAGTCTGATTTGAAGGCTCGCAAAACAACAAGGTGAAATGACCAAATTCAAGAGGACAACGTGATTTCCGGTCTTGAGGACCCTATCTATTTTTAAAGTCGCAGAGTGCTCATTCTCGTTCATCACTCACTTCTGCGCATGTTCTTATTTTTCTCTTCTGCCAATAGATGGAAAGAAGTACTGACTACGTGTGCAACAGGCGTGGTTACAATGTTGCAGAAACTGGTGGAAATCATGCCTGATACTGTAGTGGTGCGTTTAATTTACGTAGCTCAAGATGTTATAAAGACAACCATGCGTCTCCTTCTTGTTTGCTCAACTTATTTTTTTTTTGGCGCGAATTTTTCTGACATCTTAGAACCCAGGCATTCTCTTCCCGCTTGTTTTGGTGACGTCATTCCCGCTATGTAGAGTAGCTGGAAGGGAAAGCCTGGGTACGAGGCTGGATGTGAAGAGAGGTGCGGCAAATTAAGCCTCAGGAATTTCTAAGAAAAAGCCTTCTGTTTTCAATAATAAGCAAAGCTCTCTCTCGTTTGGTCAAAAATCTGCACGGAACTGTTGTGCAGTACGGCTTATTCGCAACAAAATTTGGGCGGAAAGATTAACCACGAAAATGACATTTTCGCAGATTTTTCGTTGCTGCCTTACTAAACATATGTTTATTTCAGCGTTTCTTGGATCAGCTGGTAACGGAAACAGGAGATCCATACAGTCAGAATTACAAGGTATACTTCTTTATTTATTTATTTATTCTAGCAAACACATAATCTAGTACTAAACACTTAGGCAAAAACTACTAACAGTGATTTGCACCATTGCTGTCAATTATGCTTTGAATCTCTGCAGTCCCACGTTGAACATAAAAATGAACGTTACCAGCTTACGACGATGTCGTCATGTGTGGGGGCGCGGTGGTGTAGTGGTTAGCACGTTAGACTTCATATCTGAAGGTCGGTGGTCCGAGGCCCAGTCACTGCCATCGGGTTGTTTCCTCAGACAAGAAACTTTACTCTACACTGTCCCTCTCCACCCAGGTGTATCATGGGTACCGGCGACGTACTGTTGGATGTAACCCAGCGAAGGACTAGCATCCCATCCAGGGGGTAGTAGCAGTACTCTCATATTTGTTAAGCTCCGACCGGGTGGGGTTCCTGTGGCTCTTATGCTACTTTACCTGTACCGACTCCTTCAATTTTTGCGGTTTTAGTTTTCGCGAACATCGTGCAAAGTTGGCTGGTAAAATCTTCGCGAGTACCTTTCTGCGATGTTTGACGAGACGCTTACAAATGCTGAGAAAAGCACATAACGTCCACTTCAAATGAAGAGTAACTTTATCGTAAAAACTTTTTAGGCTATTTTGACAATTGCCATTGCTTTTATCAGGTCACTTATGATTTGGGCCTAATTCAAGGAAAATATGAAGAAACGGAGAGCAAAGGAGGAAAAAGAGTAACAGATTCTGGAGAAGAGGTACGAAGGAGTTGTCCTCGAGTTGCATTAGCATCCTACTCAGCGGTGGGGGGGGGGGGGTGGGGGGTGGGGAGGAGGAGGTAACGGTGAAGTCAGTAACCAGAAGTCGGTTGTTCTCTTTATTGGTCTAATTTGCTGTTCTCTGTGTAGAGGAAAATGATAGCTTTGTTGCTTTGAAGTCGGTTTGACCTGATGACGCTAGAAAAACATGACTTCCGTTTGCTGCCCGCGACGTCCGGGAGGCCAACTTTATGGTTGCTTGAATTTCCTGCTTTTCCACGGTGGAAAGTGAGGAAACTGCAAAGGCTTAAGATCCTTCTCTCTCCCTTTGCAGCCAGAGTTTTGTAAAGGAGGGCTAACCAGCCCCTATACGAATCAGACAAAGGGAAATACCTTTAAACCCGGAAGTTATGTTGACCTTCAAAGCTCCCTAACTCACCCCATCGACAAAGTGCCGTTTCTTCTATTTCCGCCTACCTTTCCTCCGAGTTTTTGCTGAGTTGTCCGTCAAAGTGTTTTGTTGTGAACATGGAGCTTTTCATTTTTCCTGTAACAGGGAAAAAATGCTAACAGTGGAGCTTTTAGATTTTCTCTCATCTTTTATTAAAACTTTGGTTTTACGCAATGTACTTATATTTTTTACAGACTTCTTTCCAAGAAAGTATAAACGTGAAAGGCAAGAAGAAAAAGGGTAAAGATAACCCGAAAAGATTGAACTCACTGGCCCTTATAGAGGTAAGGTCCCTGAATGAGGGAATCACCATACCATAACCACCGCCGATCAACCACATCGATACCAGCACCAGCGCCATCACATCACCACCAATACCACCACACCAACTTCATCATCACCAACACCTTCGCCATCACCAACACCATAATCATCGTCGTCATCATCACCATTGTCGTTATCATCATCATCATCATCATCATCATCATCATCATCATCATCATCATCATCATCATCATCATCATCATCATCAAGGTCATCATCACCATCACCATCGTCAGTTCAACAATTGTTATATGACTTCACTCATTTACGATAGTTTTTAAAACTGTTTACCTTACAACCCTGTCTTAGACCATGGCCGCTCATCGTCGGGAACGCTGCTTGACTCATCCTATCAGCTATCACTTATTGAACACAAAATGGTGAGTGCAAAGTGACGTGCAATGTGAGTACAGTGACGCCACATTGAGTACATAACTAAATGTTTTTTGTTTTTTGTTGACATGTAACCACAGCTGGCCGCAATAGTATACACTATAGATTTACAAAGACATTAACGTTCTTAACATTAACATTCATGGCGTTTGCCTTCCAGCATCCCTTCTTCACTGTCTTTTCCACGCGTTGTATTTTTTTAAGCAGAACCTTGGTGTTAGGAGAACATTGCAGCGATCGCTTTTCTCTAACAGACCTGTAATCAATCAATCAATCAATCAATCAATCAATCAATCAATCAATCAATCAATCAATCAATCCATCCATCCATCCATCCATCCATCCATCCATCCATCCATCCATCCATCCATCAATCAATCAATCAATCAATCAATCAATCAATCAATCAATCAATCAATCAATCAAGCAAGCAAGCAAGCAAGCAAGCAAGCAAGCAAGCAAGCAAGCAACCAACCAATCAATCATCCCACCGACACAGTCACCGACTAACCAAGCAACCAGCAACCGACCGACCATCTACTGAACCGAGTCAACTAACCAGCCCGCCAGCCAGCCAGTTAGTTGAACAACAAACCATCTAATCAACCAGCCCACGAACAACCAACCAACCGGCCGTACTAACCAGTCACAGACAGTCAGTCAGTGAGTCAGTGAGTCAGTGAGTCAGTCAGTCAGTCAGTCATTCAGTCATTCAGTCAGTCAGTCTGTCATTCGGTCAAAGAGTGAGTGAGTGAGTGAGTGAGTCATGATCAGTCAGTCAGTCAGTCAGTCAGTCTGTTCAAGAAAAAAGACACGGATATATCATTTTCACGGGCTGATTAAAGTTGAAACAAGGCACTCATGTAATTTCAGGAAGAAGTTTGGCTGGGCGACATTCATGGCGAACCTTTTCGCCTACTTCCTGTTCATTACCCCACTGACTACGTTAGCAGTGTATGAACGCGTCAATGAAGATGAGTTGTGCGGGTTTAATTCTTCTAATCCTGAGGAGGTTAGTGTGAACCCTTCCTGTTCAGTACACCACTGACTACATTAGCCGTGTATGAACGCGTCAAGGAAGATAAGTTGTGCGGGTCAAATTTTTCTAATCTTGTCGAGGCTAGTAGTATAAGCCTTTTCTGTTTACTACACCACCTACCGCCGGTATGCACGTTTAAAACCTAATGTGCTTCAAAAACTCAATAAAAATAAATTGCATCCTACAAAATTAACCCTGTTCAGACCGGGTTTTTTCCCCCACCTCTTAACTCTGAGAATATTAAAGCTATGACAACGAAACTTAAAGGACAGACAGTACGTCCAAAATGTTTCCACTGAGGTCCGCAACAACCGCTGATGACGTCATACGACGTCACGATAATGTTTTGTTCTCAAACGGCGGCCATCTTGGATCCGCCATCTTAGATTTCTTGAATTTTTCAGCACCTTCAAAAAGCGCTAAAATTGATCAAAAAGTGATCAAAATCAATAAATTAACACGGAAATGATCTAAAAATGTAAAATTTACTTGAAAAAAGTAATGATTTTTGATTAAAAAGAGGGAAATTCAAAATTCTGAAAAAACCGCTTGTCAAAAAGTGGTTGCCATGGTAACGTCTAACTTAATAGACAAAGACTTGCCACACCAAACTGTTCCAAATAAATTTTAGGAAAATTCACCAAGTTTGATGTCTTTAGCTTGCTTTTTAAGAAAGTTATAAACGTCCAAAGTCCGAGCGGGCAGAATCCGCCCCCCACCGGTCTGAATAGGGTTAAATGGGAGTTTGTAGGATTTAAAACGGATTTTCTTATATAGCTGAAACAATGGCTTCCGCAATGGACATTGATTGACAACTGACGGCCTTTTAATACTGGGACTTCTTGTTTAAGGCATAGTATAATTATTCTTCATCGATTTCAGGATCAAGACAACTACAAGTGTACATTTTCCAGTGTGGTAAGTTCACAAAACTCTTTTTGTTTCTGATTCTTGATTTTTTGCAGGGTAGTTTAGCGTGCGGGTGTGAAAATATGTACGAGGTCGTCCTTTACAGATCTAACACTCTGTTATTCAATCTGGAAGACTATTTTAGCGGGTGTATCCCTTCAATTCGCGACGGTTATAGTAAACCTTTCTTCTCTCAACAGTTATCGTTCAAGGGACTTTAGAAATAGAGTGAACATTTTCTCACTGTACAATGCTTCCCATCAACTGACTCTCTCTCTTACAGTACTTATTGACACAAATTCTTAGACCTGCGTGTAGGGAAAACACTACAGTAGAGTAGTATTTCTAAATCGTGTACATCATTAGTTTGACTGTAGTAACTAGACTACGGTTTCACTTATTCTGATATTGTGCCGCATAATTCGTAACATGATTCGAGGAGATGAGTATTGTTTTTTTAATCTTCAAAAGGTTGTGCAGGTGTTGAACTACTTCGTTTTAATTATGGCGGCAGGACATCTCCTGAAGGAACTATTGTCTCTGTTTTCTAAGGTTAGAATTAATTGTTCGCCCAAATTTTGTGTGGTAACTTTTAGATATTTTGATAATTTAAACAATCTTCTATTAGTTTTGAGCCAAGTGTCAAAAGTGACTTTCTAACGTGATAGCCGGATCAATTTTGGAGGATCTAAGGAGGCGGTTAAAAAACCCATGACGTTATTCCCACGTCATGTGACGTAATATATCACGTTTTACCTCCCCTGACGTTATTTCCACGTCATGTGACGTAAAAAGTGATCACTACTGATTACCTAAAATGTGAATGGCTTTGTCCAGACTGCGTAGGCCACTAAATTCGTGAGATTTTACATACCTGTTATCTCACTTCTTTTATTTAATCGTAATTAACAGCGGCGGACATACATTATGGATGTGAGTAACTACTTGGAGTGGGTGTGCTTTATAACTGCCATACTGTACGTCATACCACCTTGTGATTGTAAGGCTGGCTACAAGCGCGAAGTGGGCGCTGTTACTTTGTTCTTTGGATGGATGAATCTCATCTTATACTTCAGGAGGTAACTATGCGGCCTTGTTTGTCTTTCTTTAGAAAACTTAGTATTCTTTAGAAAACGCGCCCTCTGGTCAGCTCAATGCTCTTCCTGTAGTGATTTTGCGGCGATTATTAGTCCGATTTCAAGTTGCCTTTGCAAACTACCGGTGATAATTTGGCTAAGATTTGACAGCAATCTGATTGCAATTTTGAAATGTTGTCCAGCGGTAGCTGCAGAGCGCACGCGATGTGAGTATAAACATTACAGTCAAATCACCATGAAATGTCACCAACAATTAAAACAGAGTTTGTTTTATGTTTCGTCTTCAGGTTGTCTTCCTATGGTCAGTACGTGATCATGTTGACCACAATGTTCGTAACATTATTTAAGGTTTGTTACTTTACGAGCGGTTCCTCATTTCTTTCACGAGATAATTTACTCAAAAAAAGTATTTGTGCGCGAGGAAACTCCGACAGACCTCGCGTCAAGTTTCTGCACGATAATCAGTTTTTGCACTTCCTCGCATGTCTCACTTGAAGCTGTCAAAAAAAAAACAAACAAAAAAACAAACAAACAAAGGACTGCTTGAAGTCCGGAGGCACGCTCATAGCGGCCATTTCAATAATGGTCCTTGAAATGCGCCAATTACGATTACTTTTTCAAAAGGTCTGGATACGTCTAACTTAGCCGTGACTGAAATTCTCTTGGTAGTGTTAAGTACCAGAAAAACATATTGATATTATTTTTGTTGCGTTCTTTCATATAGGTTTTACTTCTTTGGGTGTTATTCATCATGGCATTTGGAACAACGTTTCTAATGCTGATGGATGATGTAAGTTCGTTTGTTATTGAAAAGTATAAACAAGTTAGAACTCTCACTGTCAAGCCACTTCAGTCCACTTCAGGTTCCTCTATCCATTGAAATGGACTTTCTTTTGTTCCAGGTTACTCGTTTATTAGCACCCGTTTTTCATAGCACGCTTGTCATTAATTCGGTCGTCGCGCAAAGAGTGTTGCGTGACGAATGGGATAATGTTGCAGGTCATGTGAGAAGCGATTGACGCGAAAGAGAAGCGTTACGTGACAACCTAAATAACTGCTGCGAAATTAAAGACTCGCGAAATTTACACACGCGAGATTTAAAACCCTCATTAGAAATTTGTACTGAATCACATAAATTAATAAATGAATGGTATTAACAAGTTGGTACCTGTCTACTACCGAAATTAAGAGCGCGCGAAATTAAGTACGAATAAGGTAGAATGAAAATGGTGCTGCTTCTAATTGCTCCAGAGCCATTCTCGCTGTGCGCCCCTGGCCTACACAAGCACGCAGCTAGTTCATTTAACGTTTTCTACGACAAGACTACAAAATGATGCTTCTTTTTAATAAAAATTTTTATCAATAATAGCAATAGCAGAGGTCAATGTTAATGGCATACATCAGACGAAAGCAAACAGCAAGTTACCGGCAGTTGTCACAAAGTGTTGGATCAATGAGGCGCAGCAGTTTAAAACTGATACTTCTAGTTGTAATCTAGTTGTTGATCCTTCTAACTGTTGATCCTTCTGTGTCAGGCTCACTTCGTGAGTTATTCGTGCGAGTAACTTGGGGGCGGAGCCCGCGATTTGCTAGCGCGCCCCAAGCGAAGCGAGTCAGCTAGAAGAATACTCGCGCGTGTAATTCACGAAGTGAGCTTGCTCGCAGGCTAAGTTCATGTGTCTTTAGACATGAGACTTTAATCCAAATTATCTTTCTCTCTACCCATGGAAACCTAACGTAATAATGAGGACGGGGGCGGTAACCCTGCAGTTGTCTAGCTACCCATCCATGGGGGAGCATTAATGCTCAAGTTGCTTCATGCTACGAAAATCCGGTTAAGGACGGTGCATCCTTTTGTTACTGCACATACACCCTGCACATCTCGGGATGGTCAGCGACGGCGGTGTTTGTTTACCATTTACATGGGGAAACCGGTTGGTCCACGGGTTGTGCAGATGATATGGTAAGCAAAACCTCCCGAATGGGAAATTCGGGTCTAGATTGGCTTGTACCATTTGAAAGTTCACTCTAATTTACCCAGAGAGTCTGCAACTGGTTTGACTATTGGCACAGACCCTTGAACTGGTAGAAAAAGGCAAAAGGAACACAATTTTCCGTTCAGACATTCCGGTTGGGAAATTTCGAGCACTTCTCAAGACGTTCCTTTTATTCTGGAAATTATCTGATCGGGCAAACCAAAATATCCTCACCATTTACAGTCCAACTGAAATTTCCGGGTTGTTTGTAAACACTCGGTACCTATTAATACAAATTTATTTTTGGGCGGCTTAAGATCATCGCGGAAGAAGCAGAACTTAGCAAGGGCTGTTGGAATCCAAAAAGAATATTGGAGGTAACTGTGCATTTCTCAGAGGTAATTGAGCTTAAATTTGAAAAAAAAAAAACGCCATACATTGTTGTGTTTTTGAAGCTTTTTAGAATTATGGCTGCTTAGTGGTTACCCACAATTTTCTCTTTGGACACAAATAGCCCTTGCTAGGATCTGTTTTTCACGCATAGTCAAAGTGCGCGTTTTTTTGGGAACTATTCTGGAATGAGAATACTTGGAATGGCTTTTTGGTGCGTTTTGTTATTACCTGTTCTCATTCCGGAATGAGTTTATGCCATTCCATGTATTCATTCCCCTAGTCGGGGCAGAATGAACAGAAAGAGCAGAATCGAATGAAAGAGGTGTCAATCGCTTGGCAAAAACAAAATGGCTGACCAAAATAACAGCGCATCCGTGGGCAATTGAGCCTGGGGAAAAAACCTGCTCTGAGTTTTTCAGTCCCTTCTAGGAAGGACCGTTTTTTTCCCTGTTTCATATTCCAAAAATTCTGACAAACAGACCAAGAAAACGCACACATACACTTGTGCAAACATTCCTCTGTATTAGGGAGCACCGTCCTTAAGCTCCCGCAGCTGGTAGCCTCTAGGCTCGCGAATTCTTTACCCTCTACGTATTGGACTCAAACGTTGGGTAATCCATGTGTACGTGGTAACTGAACCGATTGTGTTTTTTTCTCAGGCACCGTTCGATCAGTTTGGTACCTCGATGATGACAATGTTTGTGATGACTCTGGGAGAGCTCAACTACCATGAAAACTTTACACCCTGGGAAAACCTGAGCTTCTCTACTCTAACAAACATTCTGTTTGTTGTGCTTGTCCTTGGAATGCCAATCATTATGATGAACATGCTGGTAAGACCTGAAATATTGTAAAATATCTAAAGACTGATACAACTGTAGCACGACGAATAGTGTGCGACTGGGCCCATAGCAGTCGACTGCGATACAAACACTGGTACAAATGCAATACGACTGCAGTTCCGCTGCTGTGCAGCCACAGCACAGCTACGGTGCGACTGCAGCACGACTAAGACTTGTGCTACGACTTCGCTAGGAGTGCAATACGACTTTGCTGCAACCTAGATACGACTGCGCTACGGCTTCGGTACGACTGCGCTACGACGTCGCTACGATTCAGTAAGACAGCCCTCTGATTTTGGTACATCTGCAGTCTGACTTAGGCACGACTTCGGCACCGGTCTATTGAGTTTAACAGAAGTTGTGCTTATCAATGAACGCTCAAAGCCTCTTTAAAATTGTCAGGTTGGTCTTGCCGTTGGAGACATTGACAAGATTCAACAAAATGCCCTAATGGATCGGTACGTCCTACAGGTAAGAAAATTATCTTTATTAAGTAGATTCAAGTGCAGAATGTACAAAATTAAACAGAAAATAGTGGACCTAAACTACTCTTGAACCTAATAATTTAAGGCTAAACGCGGTACACAAGATATCACATGACGAAAAAACAAGTTCCAACAACAAGTCGTAAACATTACCTGCATGGACGTAGCTGTTCTGGGATTTACTGATGGTTCTTATGGTTACTCACTGAAAGTAGCCATTTATTCATGATCACGTACCTCTTCATACCGTAGCAGTTTCTCTGTTCACCTGCGTCGAATGTTTGCACGGCAAGCATCTTGCGTGGGCGTGAGCATTTGCGCGCGCGAAGGGAATATTTGAAGTCTGAGAACTTCTCTTTGTTTTCGCAGTTTTGCTCACCGTGATTGTTTCAATTCCTTCACAGGTTCGGCTGCTTGTGGAAATCGAAAACTCGCTTCCCAAGTTCATTTTGAAGAGGGTCCAAGTCTACTCTCACACCGAGTTTCCTAACCATCCCAAGACACTGAAACAAACGGTCAGTGAAATCTGAAAGGAGCAGAGGTTATTTTATGTTCGCACAATGGAAATCGTGTTCAATCCGACAGTTTTGACGGTAGTTTTGCCCCAACAGCCTGACAGTGCACTTGAGTAATCAGATAAATGGGCAGATGCCAACCTAGCCTGCGAGCAGGCTCTCTATTCGGGGGGGCAACGTGAATTATTTTCTTTGAGAGCGCCGAAGGCGCGAGTTTCGGCGAACGAAGTGAAGGCGAGCGAAGCGAGCCCGCGGTGAAAAACGAGAGCCTGCACGTGAGTCATTGAATTTCAATTCCGACCCCTCGAAATGTGACAACTTGTTGACAACTCGCCACGCTTCCGGTGTCAAATAACTAGCCAATAGGGAACGAGAAAAATATAAACAAACATGACAGAAAGATGCACGTGGACGTTTTCCCGGGATTTCGTCTAGATCTTTGTGGCTCTTCATGGAAGGATCGGAAGAACGCGTTTTAACTCCGAAAAAAGTTGTCAACAAAGCAAGTGGACATTGCCGTATCTGCAGTTGTAGTTTTTTGGTGAAATATGGAACTGGAAAATCGGGCCGAATGTCCACGGAAAATCTATTTGAAGTTTCAAATCGCGATGGAAGTCGCGGACAAGTATTGGCGACGATGTGCGAAAACATTGGTATTTATTTCGTAAAATTGTCTTCTTTGTCGAGCCGTGTGTGTAATTCTTGCGCCCGAAAAATTAGGAACTTATGCATATTAATTGAGCCATATGCATATTAATTACTCATATTAATTGAGCCTGTCATTTTTGACCAATCAGAGTGCTGCGTTCGTGGACGAACGCGCCGGATTCAAAATTCAATGGGATACGTGCAGGCTCTCAATTTTCACCGCGGGCTCGCTTCGCTCGCCCAGCGGCTCGCTTCGCTCGCCGAAACTCGCGCCTTCGGCGCTCTCGAAGAAAATAATTCACGTAAGAAAATAATTCACGTTGCGTTGCCCCCCGAATAGAGAGCCTGCTCGCAGGCTAATGCCAACCTTAACAGGTTACCGTTAGAAACAGCCATTACTTTGCAAAGTAAGATAGTGAGATGAAGCGTCTTCGAATTCAAACACAAAGCTGAAAGTCAAGATGAACTGCGAATGCATGATTCTGGTTGGTTCAATGGTCATTTCCGGGCCATTTTTAAAAATCAATACATTGTTCCTGTCGAGGGACTCTCGGCTGATACACGAAAATCTGGAATTCTCAACTGAGCTGATATGCCGATTTAAAAAAGAATTTCTGTTCTAAAATTGTCGGCTTTCCTTATTACTTTGATGTAGGGAAAGGCTGCAGACGGTCATCTGCAGACTATCGCCTGATTTTTGCCTGTGGAAATCTGATGTAACTAACTCATTGTTTATTTAATCAAGAGAGTTCTTCTGTCGAAGGTACTATCGTGTGATAGGTTGCCCGAGGAAATTTGATGTTCACAACAAATATCCATCAAATTTCCGAAGGAATTTATCACACATAGGGCCTAAGACAAAGGACTCTGTTGTGGTTATTGTACAACGCTACATTTTGTGGGAAAATTGCCAAAACGGGCACTATGCGCTGATAGGCGCCCGCTGAGGAGAGACACTATTACGTCACGTGATCGATTTGATCGTGATCGGCTGCACACCAAAATTTAGCGTTGCACTATAATGGCTGATAGACAGCGATCACGCGAGCTACTGTTCTTGAAAAGTAGTTTATCATTTTTTTGCTGGAATTCGTCCTTTAATGTTGTCAATATTTAATTGTTTTTCTAAAAAAAATAGAAATAAGTAATCTCGTCTCGCGTCTTATGAGCGAAAGACAACGCCGCCAAGCCCCCTTAACTATTCTCGATCATAGAAACCTTGAGCTCTTAATCTAACTCATAGTGTTTCATAATTTCTTATCTTAGTTGGTGGACGGTGTCATTGGTTTCGATAAACCCGAAGTTACTGCAGAGGGAGATAATGATGAAATATCACCAGAGATTGTGAATGTCATGGAGCGATTACAGCAACAGGACACAAAGTATGTGGTTTGTAAGTCTTAAAAAACAGGATTTTAACGAGTTCAATGCAAGGAGTGGGTGCTCCTTGGTTTTGATCACTCGCTAACTTTTGCCCTGTGTCACGTCATCTCTCCTGCTCCAAATAACATTCTAACAGTGCGCTCTGCACTAAAACGGCTGTAAACAGACCCATAAGCAGTTCCATCTGTGAAACAAGCGTGGCGGGCGGGCAGTTGTAATCCAAATCGCACGTCCAACGTGAGTTAACAGGGTCAGATCATTTTTAAGGCTTGTTAGCTAAAATTCTTCATTTGAAGAACAGAAAATGGTCAGACATACGACGTATGCCTTTTTGAAAACGAGTCCCATGATTCTTTGCAGTCGCGTCTCATCAAAAGAACTGGTCATTTATTTATGTTCACCAATCTATTTATTTAGCCAATCAAGTTAAGACTTTGCAGAGGTTTAATAATGTTGCGATTTTTTCAAACTTTCCTTTCAGGATACAGAAAATGTACGACATTCTAAAGGAACAGTCGGAGATACTAAAAGAAATTCGTCTTGGAACTCAAGAGAAAATCAAGAAAGATGAAGCAGCGAAGCAAGAAAAAAACGTTTTGAGCAAGAGTTTGCTTGGAATGACTGAAAAACTAAGTTTATTCTGATCTCATAGTTGCATCACTGTACTAGGGTGGACTTAACACCCTCAGCCCTACATTACCCCTCCCCTCCTCTCTCGGATTTTTCCTGTCATGCGTTAGTTTGAAATGATATCATACCTTAAGTGGATATATGGGAAATATTTGTACATATCACCAAAAAGGTGGTTTGACATACTGTTTTGACAATGGTGTCCCGGTCCGTCTTTGCATCAGAATAACGTTGGAGAGCTTTTGAAGAGCCCTCCACTGGTGCACCAATGCAGTTAAACAAATTATAGCTGTTCTCAAAAGTAGGCTTGACTGTGTTAAAGGTTTTTATAAAGAATAAAGTGCTGTCAAAAGAGTAAACTTTCTTTGGAAACTGTCTGAAAACAAGCCAATGTTTCAAATGCAGCCTTTCCTTCTTCCCATGATACTCAAGAAAACGGCCAACATGCCGACATTTTTTGGGAACGAGGCAGCCTTTAGCGCGTGCTGGTCACGTGGTTAATTCGTTGGCCTTTCGAGTTGAAGGTCTCCACTATGTTGTTTTGTAAATAGCTGCGAGTTTGAGCAAGTTTATGGATCTTTACAGCCTACAGACTTGTTGGTTAAGGTAAAGGAATTTTTCACTATAAAAAGCTTTTTTTCAGCTACTCATGAGCATTTATACGATCGTCGTATCATTGGGGATTATTTTGTTATTCGAAATCCGGGATTAATACCAGCCCTTGTTTGAGTTACCCAAGGATTCTGTTTTTGTTGTTTAAAATCGTCCTCTCTGGTGATGTTACGTGGTAGTTTGAGAGCAACTAAAAATTGCAATATGAAATTAATTTACAGGAATCCATACCTCTAATCTGCTTTAGTTTAAACGAACCTCGAACAACTGTGCCCAGGGATCAATTATTCAGAAGCCGTTTAATATTAATTTAGTATTTAACACAAAGTAAATGTATTTTGCCAAAAAATAGACCTCACTTCCAATGCGAGTTTAGAGAGATAGACTCAATACAGAAGGGGGAGGACTTAATAAAGCTTTAGATTCTCTTTTGAACAATTACTTCGTGAGATAGCATATTGAAGTTAAGATAACGCCATTACAGTTATCTTAAGTTGTATTGCAAACATGTTTATCATAGCAGCTAGTTGCAGAATAAAAGAGATGCAAATATCTTTTAAGGTTAATAGAGCATAGCTCCTTAAAGCTAAATCTTTAATGACCCCGAATATTCTAGATCTTTTGACCCAGAATTGTGCCTCGCTAAATTGCAGAATAAAAGAGATGTAAATGTCTTTTGAGGTCAATTAAGCATAGCTCCCTAAAGCTCAACCTTCAATTACCCCGACGGTTCTTTTGAGATCTTTTGAGCCAGAATTGTGCCCCGCTCTATGCGGTATTTTGATTTTATTCTAAAGTTAGAGTGTAGTCATTGTGTGAAATGCAAACGCAATTTGTTTTAGTAGCAGTAAGGCTTGAATCTTGATGCGGTTATTTCTTTTTCAGTAGTGTATTATTTTATTCATTAACTCTATACTTGATTAAATATAGAAGACAAGTTCTAGAACTCCTAAACCTATACTACGTAATACGTTGTTAGTGTGATTCTTCAATAGACTGGGGCATAAGAAATACAGAAACATCTTTAGCTTGGTTAAGACATCTTTTCTAATAGAATAATATGCGCTTATATCCAGCTAGGGTGACCCAACAGAGCAAGCGATAGGTTATATACAGGGGCTTTATCTGAGAATTACCTTTTCGTGCTTTCGAAACAAGGTTTCTTTGTTGCAGTCAAAATCGTCCACCCGTGAATACCCTACTGTTGATTCAATGAACATTTTTTACATAGTTGTTTTTGGTCCATCGTATAATTTCTTGGCAATTATTTTGGGCCATAATTGTGCGCGACAACGCAGCGAGGAAAGTGTAGCATATCACTGATCTGATTTCATCAAAATCTTGGATGGTAACCCATCACTTGAAAGGCAAGTAGACTGCTTCACCTTTTACCTTCCAGTGTCAAACGCAGAGCCACCTAATACAGCTCGAACTGTTAAGACCGGCTGTCGTTGGAATCGTAAAGGGTGGCCGCCATTCAAGTGAAAATTACTGAGCAGTACTTTCCTATGGTGCTGTTTATTATGCTGTACAAGGTGGTTCTTACCTTTGAGTCTGTGGATGAAATCCTAAAGTGTGACGATTCAAACAAAAGCCATTGAGCAGTATTTGTATGTGGTGCTGTTTGGTTTGCAGTTTTTGACAGAACGAAATTTAATTTTGATCTTGCAAGGGTGTTCTTTGGCGCAAGAGGTTTTAAACAAGAGAGTTATAGATTAATACTACAGGGAAAACGTTGTTGCATTTTCAGTGTATGTTGAAGTCTCCATGGCTTTAGCTTAATGGCATGAAACGACTGCTATCTTGAGCGTTAAAAAGTTGCGTTCCCTTTAAGACTTTCTACTTAGGAAACTTGACGAATGGACTGAACTAAAAAACGTATTTCTTCAGCAGACGCAAAAGTTAGTGCCATTTTGTACCCCACGATAACACCACAGGAACTTACTGCCAAATAGCATATAGTTGACTGTGACAAGAATTTCATCCATCGACTGGATTCAAGAAACTGATAGTGTTCTAGTCAACGTCGCAAACAAAAGCGAAGACGCAAAAGTGCGAAACGCAAGCACGTTAGCACAAGGATCAAATCATTTTGATCCTCGTACCTGCGCTTAAGGCGGATTGCCCAATATATGATGTCTAAGACAGGTCGCGTTTAAGCTTGAGGCCTTGGCGAGACGGATTGAACATTATCCAACACTGTTGAATACAACTTTGTTGTAGAAATGTTTGATGGCAGTCAACATTGTTCAGCACTATTCCACATCATTCAAAATTCCACCCAATGAAATACATTTAACTGGCCGAATTCAATAATGTTGAACAGTAAGCTACCTCCAAGAGAAAAATGGTATTATCATAGACTTGCCTACAAGTCGACCGCGAGAGAGCGCCGAAAACTAACGAATTGCCTTAATCTTGCTGACCTGCCTAAAACTGGTTAAGATCAAAGCCTTCTTGACCTGACGGTTTTTGCAGACTTGAGCTTGTGACGCTAGTGAAAATGAAGCTATTAGTTATGCTTTGTAATCCTACTCATTATGATGTAGAACGGACGCTTTTCATTTGTTTCCGAATTGACAATTTGAGATCGAAATTTTTCAATTTTGTAGCTGGCGACGTCTAAGAGATGAAGAATACTAGTGTTTCAGTAACTACGCAAAACATTTTTAGATCAGCAACTAATTAAAGGAAGACTAATCGACTAATAGACTAATCTCTAGAAAACTCTGGAAAAATTGACATATAAATTGTCTGCCAAAGACAAAATTAATGGCCCTTAACAATTACGTCAAAATGCTCCATTGAGCTATGGTCAATTTACTCAGTTCTCGTTCTTTGCGGCCAAAATTTCGTTCGTGCTAACATAATACGGATAATCATCCTTGCCAAAATCTTGCTTCGACAGTCTGCAGACGATTTATATGGGTTGCGAGGCATAACGAACAAAATACACATGAAAGTCTACTATCTGCTGTGCGCTTAAGAACTGTTCCTGGAAAGGAATGCCGAGTTATATATCATCCATGACGATACAATGCTATTAGCAAACTGTATATATCAGAAGAGTTTAGAGATAAACACTTTTCTACTCGAGTTAAAAATAGTTTTCCGTCGTGGTTACACTCCTAAGTTTTAATTTAGGCCTTTTTGCTGGCACAACTGAGCTATTCGAGGACTGAGCACTCGCATGGACACAAGCACAAAGCAATCGTTAGCTATTGCAATCTTTAAAGAAAACTGTTAACTCTTGGAGTTAAAATGAACGTTCTACTCCAGGATACAAACTAAACTGCGTATACAGTAGATTAATTGTTGTAGCCTGCGGGCATGAAAAGAAATTCAAACTAAGCATAGACACAAGCCACAGCACGAGAGCATTGATTATCATTATAGACAGCCCCTGGCTATACATAAGCAATGATGCGCTCTCGTCAGCTTAGTATTTTTAATCAACTTTGGTCAATTGTTAAATAGGAGAAATCGAAGCTTGTCTTCTATGCGAAATTTTCATTTCAAAGATGCACTCAAAGGCCAAACTGTTGCGAGACTTCTTAAGCCTGGTTTTACTGGGGACGGAACACAAAAGAAAGCGTAGCACCACTTTTGTCAACATAAACGGGATCAACACAAGTATTGACGTGAGCTCAAGGATCAAATCTTTTTCTTGTGAGTGCGTTCATGCTTACATGTATATGAGATGATTCTATAAGTGAAAACCAACCAAGAGGAATGAGTGCTTTTGTACCTCTGATTTCAATACGTTGAAGTTTATGCTTGCGTTCCTGATCAATCACAACAGACGCAAATAGACTGCGAGTGGTCTCTAATTTTGGTGATGGCAATTGTGGGGCGGGCGAAATACACACACGCGAGCGTGAAATTTCGAGAAGACACGACGCACCCGCGTGTGTATTTCGCCCTCCCCAAAATCGCCATCGCCAAAATTAGAGACTAATCGCAGTCTAGACGCCAGCAACACAATGGACCAATCAGAACTCGAAGCGAACACATGAAACAGATGCCAAGCGCGGGAAATTAAAACGCGTGCGAGCAAATTACGATTGGTTTTGGTTTTGAAGTTTGATTGGTTGAGGAAGTGGCGCGAACTTTTCTGACCAATTAGAGACCAGAGTAAGCCAAAATCAATGCTAAACCAAAAACATTCGGCATTCAATTGAAAATCGCTCTGCGTATTGCTTGCGCTGTTAGAGAAAAGCAAGCTAGACAATACCTAGTTGATAGCCCTTTGAAAGAAACAATTGCTGACACATTAAGGGTTTTAAGACGATTTCCGCTCAACGTTCGAGCAGTAAGTGCAAAATTAAGTTACCAAAAAAATACTTATAGCACAGTCACATTTTGAGAACAGATAAGAAGAATTTATCGATACTTTTGCTTCCAGGCTGACCCCGCGAGAGAAAATTGGATTTAAAGTTATTCATATTTCAATTAAAAAGACGCTTCATGTCAGTTCAAAACAAAATGGCGCCCGTTTTGGCATATTTTTACGAGATTTGACATTAATTTTCTCGAGAATGCTTCAGAATTTAATCGCTGGGTCACTTGGAGGAGTGAGTTAAAGTGAGATGTTTCAAATAGCATTGAAAATGTTACCATGCTATGAGTAGTTTTTTGGTAAATATTTTTTGCACTTATTGCTCGAACGTTGAACGGAATCCGTCTTAATACTTTTGGGGTTTAGGGTCTTAATACTTTTGGAAGGGGTAGTCAGTTCGTTCTTAAGAGACATTGTATTATAGTTTTATTGTTTGTTTGTATATAATATAGCTTATTGTGCACATACACGTTTTAACGAGTTTTTGTAAGCTCCTCAGTGTTACGTGGATAAATAAACTATTGTATTGTATTGTACATAAAAGTCTTATGCTTCTTTTTCTTAACATTCACAGAGTTTCCTTTCGAATAAAAGAAAACAATACAACTGAACGAACTGTAATAACATTCTCCTCAACTTTCTCAAATGGCTGGTAAGAAAGTTAGTTTTGGGGAACCCCCTCCTTCAGAGCAAAATGAGGATGAACTACTAGTGGTAGTCAACGACGGAACATTCGAGACAAAAAGACAGCGAAAGCGATCACGTGCTGTAAGCAAGGTTTCCATGGGGTCTGACACAGGCGGAGAAGAAGAGATACGGTCACATGCTCGCACAGACTCTTTAGTAAGTATACGAACAACGGTGTTCCAAGGTATTTTTGCCTACCTTTATTTGCACTTTATTTTTGCGACTTTTTTTAAAATTTCTCGATTTTCGCGATTTTCAGAAAATCCCGAAAATTTGCATCCGCAAACATTAAGTGGCCATGCGTATACTGAACTCTATGTACACCTCTTTTACTTTGCCCAAGTTACCGTTTTGTTGCAACTGTACATTGCAGTTTTTTACTAACATGGTGTGCCATTATTACAAGCAGAAGAAGATATACAAATCATGTACAAAAGTTAGTAGTCTGTTTTTTTTTTAAGTTAAATACCGAAGGCATTTGACGACTGATTCATCGACGAAATCGCGAAAATAAAGTGTCGCGAAATAAGACTATCCCCAAATCGCGAAATTTAAGTGTCGCGAAAATAAAGTGTAATGAGATAGTATACCAGGAGGTTTTCGTTGTCGGCGTTTTGGAAAAGGCGCTAAGCATGCTACTCTGTAAAGCCAATTTTGCCTTGTTTGCAAGCCTATGCAGAATGTACCTACTTTTCGTTTTCTATCTTTCTTTGATCCTTTATATTGGAAAAAAATTTTAGTTCAGATTTTGTCAAACATTTTCAAAATTTTTAAAGATTAGTTTTCATTTGTTTTGCTGTAAAGAAAGATCCCAAGGCAGACAGACTTCACCAGGAGATTCTTGCTGGAAACGAGGAAGAAGCTGTGAGACTCATAAACAAAGGAAATGGTAAGCGCGGTGTATACTGAAAACGTAACAAAAAATAAGTGATTGTTAATCCTTTCACTCCCAGAGCTAGTTATGGAGACATTTACGGTGATTCTAACTTTTGAGTCTGTGGATGAAATCCTATGGTGTGACCATTCAAATGAAAACTCGTCAGCAGTACTTTCACATGGCACTATCTATATTTAAGTATTTTACAAAAGGAAATTTGGGATTCGTCTTGAATTTTGATTTAAGGCATCATTGGGAGTGAAAATGTTAAAAACCACAATGATTTCACTTTCCTATTTTCAGACGTGAAGCTTTCTTTAATAAGTCCTTTCATACCATTTGAGTCGAGGAAAACTTGCATTACACAAAAAGGCCTGCTGATCGAGATTCAATATTTCGTTTATTGTGACTATTAGTATTTAATACTAGTATTTTCCACTTAAATCGAGTCATGCCCACCCGAACTGATAACTCGCTTACTATGTCTAAGAGAACTTCTAGTGACTTCTCATGCACCGCCTGCCCAAATACCAGGAGGTCAGCCCATGAGAGGGGTAGTACACTGAGCGACCTTTAGGTTGGACTACGAGTACGAGATTGAGTACGAGTACGTTCGTCTTTGTAAACTTCAAACCAGTGATGTTTCCAGAGCCCTCACTTATTCGTGCTGTTTACCAGTAATGAAGAAGGCTCCAGCAATGAGGCTGGTATGTGACATGTAATAATGTAAGTTCTGCAAACTGGAATTGAAAACTTGTACTCGTACTAAATCTAGTACTCGTAATCAAATCTAAAGTTCCCTACTAAGGATTGAAACGAGACCCAAGTCATGTTTTTATAACGATTTCTGAGCCAGGCCTTTGTCACGCCGTTCTATAAATTTCTAAGCCAGGTCCTTATCATGCTATTATAAAGATTAAGAGTCTCAAGTCCCGCAAATGCGTGCTCTGGGTAGCTTGTAGCCCTAAGTTATTCAGTGTATCACTTTGTTTTACCCTGCCATCAGAGACTTCAGCGTAAGTATAATCAAAGCCTTTATTTCAACGTTTCTCGCGCGTATTCAGATACGAACAAACAAGACAATTCCGGCAAAACTCCTCTTCACACGGCCATCCTCTCAAAACAGTACGGGATCGTTGACAAGCTACTGGAATGCGGTGCTGACGTCACCATAACTGATGACACAGGCGACACTCCTTTGCATACCGCCATTCATGTGGGAAGCGAGAAACTGGTACTGGTAAGTATGCTTAACAGTATTCGGGGTCTACGAAGTAACTTCGGTAATCTTCAGCAGTCTTGAAAATGAAAATAAAACTGAAACTGCAACTGAATAACTTTATTTTACCACGATAAAATTTAAATCAGCAGAGCTGATGGGGTCGTGCATTATAAACTAATAATTACTGATCTAAATTTGAATAATATAATGTATTTTAACGCAAGTGCTTGAAATCTTCGAGTAACCGTTTACCATTCTTAAAAATACCTCGAATGAACTCAGACAGCCGACATTTAACAATCTTTAAGTCGGGAAATTCGTTCGGTTTTCGTTTCTGAGTTTTTATTTTTGGACAAAACCTAAATTTGCTTAGTGACGAAAACGTTTGAACGACGTGGCAATTAACATGGAATCTAATTTCCTTATAAGGCAAAACGCAAGCTTATTCGATGACTTGTGCGCAATGAACCAATCAGAAAGCTTGAAATTCAATAACCAAGATTGTGAATGTAACAGTATATTGAAAACCTGGGGGGAGGGAGCGGATTCTGCCCGTACAGACTTTGGCCGTTTAGAACTTTTTTAATAAGCAAGCTAAAGCAACCAAACTTGGTGACTTTACCTAAAACGCACCTGGAAACGATTTGGTAGAGCAAGTCCTTGTCTATTGTCTACGTTACCATGGTTATCCATGCTTACCCCCTTTTAAATGAAAAATCATCAATGATTGTTGGTTTTCCTCTTTTTCGTAAGGCTCTTATCCAACGTGGCGGATGTGATGTTCAAGCTCTGGGGCTAAACTCAGCCACTCCTCTTCATCTCGCTGCTGAGATGGACAACGATGCCATCTGCAAGATCCTGGTGAGATTCAGTAGTACATTTATTATTTTTGTCCTTTTCAAAATATTATAACTGTATGTTTGTGGAGCGTTTGCAGTGGTATTGAAAAGGCCATGGGCTCGAATCCCGTTGATGCCTGAATTTTTTTTAAGGTTCTATTAAAATTTAGCTTTTTACTCACTGAAGATTTACTTTGTCACAACTTCCAGTGAAGCTAAGGAATTCCAATAAAGCCAAGGCTAAATATGGTTAAGGTTCCTGCGCTTTATTCAGTTAAGAAAAGGTGAGTCAAACTTATAGCAATAGACCTGAAAATGCCGAGATACATATGGGGTTACTCTTAGCTCGTTTTCTCATAAACTACTTTTAATATTAATAAAGCCTTTGTAGCAGAAAGGCTAATTTTGACGAGTGCGTAAATCGCTGTACAGTCGTCGCTATATAAATTATTATAGTATACATAACGCACTCTTCGGAGGTAAAGATTACAATAAGCCGTTGCCTTGTTGTGTGATAGGTAGAAAACAACGCTTCCCTATATCCCTTGGACGGCGACCAGATGACTCCTGTTGCCCGAGCTGTGGAAAGGGGAGCTAAAAAGTCGGCGCAATATCTGCTTCATGTTGGTAGGTTTAAACACAAACATCGCCCTTCGTTTGCACTGGTCAGAGGCTAGGAAAAGAATAAAAGTAGTGGTCAAACGCAATGATTGTATCTGTTTTTAAAAATACGAGTAACATACTGCACCAACTACACTAAACTGCAGCAACTACAACTACTCCAACTACATAGCATCTTTTATAAATTGCATAAGATAGAGATAGTGATTAGATTTTCTATATTCGTGGCGTTATCATGAAAGTATTACCAAAACACGTTCATGCGACTCCTATAAACAGTGTTGGCTCAAATTTTGATAGCTTACAGAAGGGAAAGAGAAGGGAAAAACAACACGGAAAAGCAGTATAATGATTTTGTAACTGGCTACCAATTCATAGTTCGATTAAAAGATAGTTTCAACCTTTTTTGTCAATTTTCGCTTGCTTTTGTCTTTTACGCCACCACGTATTTTTAAGTGGCTAAATCGACGTATTCGACATAAAAGTCGCCGTCATAACAGTATGGTCGTCAGGCGGGAATTCACTACATGTAGTCTCACAGCGGTCAAACGCAAGACGTGTGCGCAGTTCCCGCCATACTTTTACAAAGCAAAATACAAACAAATGCTGAACGTTTCACTTTAACCGCAAAACTTAACGCCGTTTCTGAAAACGTAAGCTTTTTACGTTGAGTGTATGTTGGAAATGAAGTAACTGTCTTGCACAAGTTTTGCCGGCGTGAAATTCGGTTTGCCGGGACATTTTATGGATCGTTTTCATACGAACTTCGCGCTCGTAAGCTTTTGAACTGATTCAAACTTCAAGGCTCTGAAAGACCGGACGTGACGTACCTTTTTGCGCTGGACCGCTGTTTAGCATGTAGTACGTTCTACCCAGGTTTTCTTTTAATGTTGTACCCAGAGTCATCAGGCTTCTTGGTCAGCGGGTGGTCGCCGGGAGAAACTCTGGAGTAGTTCTTAGTTTTTTCACGGTGAACAGACAGTGAACAGCCAATAAAAAAATCGATTTTTTCCATTACCCCAAAGTCGCTATCGGCGACCATCCGCGGACTAAAAGCCTGAAATCTAAGACTTTATCATTGCACAAGATTTGGAATAACAAAAAAGAAACAGGGTCTGGAAGGGTGTTCTTGGGATCTGGGATTTGACCAAAATACGGTGCGGGATTCGGGAAAACGCAAAATATCTTGACGGGATTCGGGATTTGACTGCTACCAGGGAAGCGGGATTCGCCAAAATTTGGGCACGGGATGCGGGATTTCTTGGCTTGTCTGTCGGGAATTCGGGAAAGCGTCACGACCCAAGTAAACGTTCTAGCGGCAAAAGCGAATCAACCAGGCGAACGAAAAATATCAATCAAAAGGGCCAATCTACATCATAAATTTATTAGCTTTTACAGAAATTAGTCTTTTTTAACGTATTTTTGGGAAAGAAAAAACGGTATTCGGGATAGCGATGAAAAAAGGGCGGGATGCGGGATTCTCCTCAAAAGGGAGCGGGAATGCGGGATCAGGAGCCCCCCTTCCAGACCCTGACGAAACGGTCAACTCACTAGCAAATAATAAGTCAGAGTGATTCTCACAACTAATGCTATGACAATTGAATGGAGATCAGCAAGGAAAATTTGCAATTTTATCATGTTTTATCACGGTTAAGTTTGCTGGTTTTTGTATTACAGCTGAACAGAAACAAGGATCTGTGGACGACTTCATGTGTAATGTAGATATTGATGGAAGCTCTCTGCTTCACCTGGCTACCAATAGTGGAGTGTTAGCGGTAAGAAATACCCTTAACCCGTTTGTTTGTGCCTAGGTTTGATTTTGTTGTAGACAGTTTCTGAAAGATGTCCACTTCGTTTTAAGCTAAGAAGCTTTTCAGTAAGTTTTCGGCTAAGTCGGTCCGTTGGATCTTTATTAAGGATTGATATGGACCTGTTTCAATGAGTGCTTTCATTTTACTGTCTACAACAAAATCAAACGTAGGCACAAACAACCATCTAGGATATATGGTCAACCTAAGATACACAAGCCCGAGATACCATTAAGACCTATTGTAGCGTCTGTAAACACCTTCGCTTACGATTTCAGTGTCGGCTCACCTAGGTGACATGCTATCCCCGTTGACAGGCAAATCAGACTACACAGTTACCAACTCTTCTCATTTTGTGTCTACCATCAGCCATGAGCGAATACAAGAAAACGAAGTCATGGTATCTTTTGAGGTAGAATCGTTATTTACAAACGTGCCGATCGAGGGTGCCGTAAAGGCCGCATTATGCAAACTAGAGAACGATCCCGGTCTTGCCGGCCGCACAAACCTTACACCTACACAAATTGCCGACCTTTTAAACTTTGTTTTAAGACCCACGTATTTCCAATACAACGGGTCGATTTACTCCGCGGTTATTGCTAACCTTTACATGGAAGAGTTTGAGGAACGGGCGATAGCAACAGCGACCTATAAAACTAAGATCTGGGAGCGATGTGTAGATGACTCTTTTACAGTCTTAGATAAAGACTATGTAGACGGCTTTTTACAACATCTAAACAGTTAACAGCCTACTATTCGTTTTACTAGAGGAAATCGAGAAAGATAACACTATCCCCTTTCTCGACACGTCAGTTTCAAGGGATTCAAACGGTCTTCTCACCACCACTGTTTACAGAAAGCCAACCCACACTGACCAATACCTAGCCTATGATTCACACCGTCCTCAGTCAGTGAAGCGTGGTATTGGTAAGTGTCTATACGACCGAGCCAACATTTCACATCAAAACCATCAGCTATCTCTGAAGAAAAGAAACATTTATCATCGGTACTTGTTACGAATGGATATCCTTCTTCATTTGTACGAAAGCTCACAAAGACAACAAGACCAACAGCCAACAAAGAACCTACGCAGAAATTTAAATCTACTGCGGTTCTACCCTACATAAATGGTGTATCAGAGGTTCTTAGCCGCTGCCTACAACAACAAGACATAGGCACCGTCTTCAAATGAGACACAACTCACTTAGTGCGACCGAAAGACGCCCTTGAACCAACTAGACAAGACGGTGTCGTCTATAAAATTCCATGTGAGTGCGGCAAAGTATACATCGCGGAAACAGGGAGAGCGATGCAAGACAGGATAAAAGAACACGACAGAGATATACGGCTTGCTCGTACGCAAACCTCCTCAGTTTCGGAGGACGCTAACGAAACGGGGCATCTTCTTATTTAGAAAGAAGTTAAGTTTATCGATCGTGACCCTCACTGGTACACACGTAGGGTCAAAGAGGCTATCCATATAAGACTTCATCCTAATAACATCAATTGAGATAGTGGAATCGAAATTCCTGAAGCTTGGATACCTACGATCAGAAAGCACAACAGCCAGCCAACCACAAAGCGGACCTGTGAGGGAACAACATCTAATAGTGGGAATAATAATGAGGATCGAAATGCACCAATAGCAGTGCGAAGGAACTGTTAGACAGTCTTAACACTTTTGAAAAGTTTTCAGGTTTGAAAATGAATGCCTCTAAAACCAAAGCCATGTGGATCGGAACAATGAAGAATTCTGTAGAAAAACCTTTGGGTTTGGAATGGTGCACGACTGTTAAAAATTTAGGAGTACAATTTTCCTGTGATCAGAAAGTAGTAGTATAGGAAATGAGAATCCTGGCCCACCTGTTAAATTCCCCAGCTAAATTTGACTGAAAAAATTCCCCAGTCAAATTTCCCGACCCCATTTTAAATAAAAACACACTCCAGCTAAATTTGACTGAAAAAATTCCCCAGTCAAATTTCACGCATTTGAATTCAATTGGATGAAAGCACGCCAATCCCCACCCTGGATTTTTCCATTACCATAAGCATAACTTGTCACACCATTTTCATGAATATATCTTTTATCGTCGAAGCAGCTGAGTGATATTTTATCCACCACATAGCTACCAATTCGATGTTTTTCACTTTTAATTAGTCTCATCGTGTGACGCATCTGTTTTTTATTGAAAAGAACGTCATTGTAATTATCATGTTGCAAGTGTTGTTTTATCACATTCTTTTTTATTCCCTTTGCTGTGCGACTTCCCTGTTCATTTTCTTTAATGTAAGAATACATTTTAGATCTCAAACCAACGAATTCTATTATTGGAAGACCAGCTGCTTCATCTTTGAATTTACCGATTACCTTCTTGTTTGTGTCATTAAAAAACGGGCTATTCTTTGGATAATCACTATTGTCAAAAAGATGTTTATCATTCCAAAAATCTTGGTATACATCATCTGCTTCTATCTCGTATGTTAGACTGTCAGTATCAGTGAATAGTAACCTGGCTTTATCCCCATACTTGTTTTTGATGTAATTGTAATGAAAATCATACATCAATGTTTTTGATATGTCTAGAATGCACATTCCAACATATGCCGGTCTGTTCAATGTTAAAGTTGGTTTGGTTTTATGAACAGCGACTAGATCCTCATTAAATATTTTACTGCTTATGAAACTCGGTTTACTAGCCCACCTTAACAGATCTTCTTCATCAGTTAGAAGTTTGATGTCCTGTCGCTTTCTCAAATTCTCCATTGTCTTTCCGAACACCGAATTGTTCATCAACTTGAAAAAATCCTTTTCAAAAGAGTTCTTTGCCTCTGCTCTCTTTTTTGTGTTAAAATCGATGTAAGGTTTCAACCATGGATTCTGATTGAATTCGAGGGCTCTATGAATCTTTGTCAATTTCAACCCCAAAGACATATAGAGTTGTAAGTTGCGATAATGTAAAACATATCTCTCTTTATTTGACAACGTTGGCACCAACTTTTCAACCAGTCCAACCTTTACTCCAAATTTTTCAGCAATTTCTCGGCAATAAGGTGACAACATATCTTCAGTTACTTTGATTTTTTCTGCTGCCAGCGGATAGTCGTTGTGGAGATCATGCATATCCTCTGGATATTCCAAATCAACCTCCAATATCAATCCTTTTTCAGACTCATCATTATACTTGTATAAATCCACATCTTTTCCAGTCAACCATTTGAATCCACCTGTTGGAAGATATTGACTCATTGCCCAACCATATAGATTGTTTGCATCCAAATACATGATGTATTTTGATGCCTCTTTCAGATTGTAGTTTTTCGTGTACTTGTTGTTCGCCTTTCCATATCGATTGGCAATGTAACTGATTCCACCACGCATACCTTTTTCAATGAATTGAAACATATCAACATCACTCATCAACTCCAATTCAGTTTTTGTCCTTTTCAACATTGCATCCCAACTCAGACCCGGTGTTGTGAAATAATGAGCAGGATCCAATTTATAGTATTGTTGACACGCTTTGCGGAAATTTTCAAAAACATCAGTCAACAACAAAATATCCGATTTGAGATATAGATCGTGATACTCTCCCATTGATGATAGACCAAATTCATTCCAAACATTCTGTGCATGTTGATACTCTTCATCTGTGATATGTTCATTATTCATGATACTGAAAAAATCTTCTTTCTTCGGCAACCTGCTGTCCTCAAACTTTTCAAAACTATTCATATAGTCATAAGGATAGACACCTTTCTTTGTCATCAAACTCAATTGTTCACCTTGAAATACTTGCCCCGTGTGTTTGAACGCTTCAGCAGGAAGATTATTCACCAAATTACTCAATGACGAGCTCATGAATTGAAAGCTGTCGATGAACACAAGGTGCTGACCCAACATGAAGGCCATGTATTTCTCCATGTTACAGGGAATGACATTTATTCTCATTACATTCCACTTTCCTTCATCATAATACACATTATTTTTCACAATATCACCAATCTCTTGCATTATAAAGTGACTGTCATAACCCTTGAGATTGTGAAACACCACAGGTATCTTATCAGTCAATTTGAAATTTAGATTACATTTATTATGTGCTGAGCCTCTGTATTTACCGGTGACATGACAGTGATCTCTTACTTTAAAATTAGGATTTATCACTTTAACATCTTTTGATTCAATATATCTTAATCTATAATCACTTTCGATATAAGGTTTCTTGCAGATGTGACATTCTTCATCTCTTTGGAAACTTTCCTCATCCTCATCTGTCATTTCGAGAGGTTTTGAGAAGTGGTCATTCACAACCTTTTGGCAGTATTTAACTTCAGCCAACATATCCTTCATAAACTTGTGAATGACCATTTCTCCTCTGTAAATTTTGATTGGTTTTGAAAAATTATCGTCATAACAGCAAACAACTTTATAACCATATCCACAAGCTGTATGTTTTTGATATTGTTCGGTGTGAGATTTTTGCGGAGCTTTCTCACCAACTTTTTCGGTAATGGCTTCAAAATCAGCATAAATCACAAAAGGTGCCGGTAACTGTCTGCGATAATTTGTGAATGCAATTTTTGATCCAGGTTCTGGCATTTTAATGGCTTGTTTCCCATTAATTTGAAAACAATCAACTTTGTGTTTTTCAAGATGCTCTTTTGAGCTTAAACATTGAAGACAGTACATACAGAAATGCTTTCTTCCATTGTGCTTCGTTTGACTGTGCATAAATTTATTGAAATCCTTTAATAAACAATAATGTTTAATCTCTCCTTCGGTTATTAAGAGCAGATTCAAACAAGAGTCAAACCTTTCTTTTGAAACGTAAATTACATACGGTTGCCTTTCTTCATAACCGAAGACATTAACACGAATATTATTCTGTTTCTCTATTTTGTTGTATTGTTTTACAGAAACGGGAAACTCAATTCCCGAGTAATCCAATTTTTCTACATATTTTTTATCACACTCTTTTATTCTCTGCGGATTATTATTCTGTGGTAAGAGGTGACGAATGTGGCACCAACGAAAACATTCATCATCATTATTTTTAATGTTTATAATTCCTTTAGCCGGGTTCTGCAGCTCTTTGGGTAAAGGAATATATGAAGAACCTCTGAGTGGCTTGTACCTTACAACATTGATGAAATGACCATCAACCGATTTAATTGTCCAACCAGATCCTTCTGAAATCCATTGCTGAATAATATTTACAATCTGTTGTTGTGTTATTTGCAACAAGTTTGCGATTTCTGCCTCGTTTGTCACTGTTTGTGGCTTTGCATTAAAATAAGCTTCCTTTTCAATCAACTCATCTCCTTTCTGTTTTTCAAACGTAATCTTTAACATTTCATTGAATTTGAGACCTTTCATATCATTCAGAACCTTTAATAGATTCTTCTTGATCACTGAACGGGTATTCTGAAGTTGAATTAATGGGTCTTGTCTGTTTGCGAGACTAATTTCATATGATCTTGTAAACCCTCGCAGGGCTTGTTCTTTCTGTGTGAAAGTTGGTCCAGTTACTTTATTAATATTTTCCGACCACTTTCTCCATTTAATATTTTTTTCATTTTGCTCTTCAATCACTTTATCAGCATTTTTCAACCACTCTTCCCAATTAATAACGTTTTCAGTCGTTTTTTGAATCACATTTGGTAGCTTATTGAGTGTTGTTGTGACAACTGTTGGTTTGAGGATGGGTACGTTAATTTCAGGTACTTTACCAAATAATCTAGGGCGTTGTCTTGGTGCTGGCGTTGGTTTTGTGGCACTCTTACGAGGTGTTGGAACAGGTGGTCTTGGTTTATAAGTCCTTGGTGTTGGAATTGGTTTGGTATCATCTACTATGATGATTTCAGGCTTCCTTTTATTTTGATTCAGAAGCAATTTAATAAGTTTTGATTTGCTAAGTTTCTTCAAACTAGCTTTATTCATTTCTGTTTGTAAATCCATTCTTCTTCTTTTATTATATACAATATTTTTTTTAAATTTTTTTCATTTCACGTTTCACGAAATGAAAAAGTTCAAGCAAAAGACAATCTGACCTTATTTCCATCATTATCCACAAATACATTTCCACAATTTACGAAATAATGGGCCGAACCATAACTTTTACCCACCACTTTCGAACACTGATAAATGCTTTTACATTTTGTGACGACCTGTGTTTCAACATTAGTAATCAACACCCCCCTTGCATTACTTGGTCTGTTATACACTTCTTCGTCAAGATTTAACGCTTTTGCCAGCTCTACTTTTGAGAACTTATGCGCGTTTTTGATTTTTTTTCCAACAGCCATTTTTCGAAGCTCTTGAAAAGTCATATATGTTGCCATTTTATTATAATATAATATTTTTTTTTAAAATCATTTTCAAATCAGATCGTTAATATCTACCCAGGAATTGAATTTTTCTGGGTAACCGCTCCACTTCACCAAAGCTTTACCTTTTCGAGCGTCTCGTCGAATTACTTTCTCAATACGGTAAACGTCTTGAACAGCCTTCTGCATCTCCCGTTCATAAAAAGAACCTGATATCTCCTCACCACTGAGATCTTTGAGTCTGTAAGTGATCGGATTGGTGTATTGTATCTTGTCAACTGTAAAAACTTCTTCTGTCCAATTGGCTGTGTATCCTTTATCAAAGACAGGACGTTTGTACTTAGATATTCTAACCTTATCACCGACTCTGTATTTTGACTTTGTTGAGATTGGCTTCATATCACCGTATAGATTAAAGTAAACAACTCCTTCATTCTTCTTTTTACTGGCTTCTATGGGCGTCATTTTGATAGAGCTATGTCTGGTATTGTTATACTGTTTCACTAATTTGGGTAACATTTCAAGATACTGTGTATTACCTTGAACAGTAAACTGCTTCCACATCTTGGTTTTAATTGTACGGTTCCATCTTTCGCAAACTGACGACTTTTCCTCATTCTCAGTTGAGTACAAGGTTATTTTATTCTTATCAAGTAGTTCCTTAACATGTTTGTTGTAATACTCTTTCCCTTTATCAGTCCAAAGATATTGTGGTTTACGCCCCTCTTTGAATATTGTTTTGAATGCATTCATAACGGTTTCACCCTTTTTATCTTTTAATGGGACGATCCAACCGTATTTACTAAACACATCGAGTACCATGAGAAGATATCTATAACCCTTATTCCATCGACTGAATTTTTGCATCTCAACGATATCTGAACACCATGTCTCGTCAATATGGTTTACAATTACCCGCCGCCGGGTGAAGTTACGCTTTATCGGTTTATGAAGCTCATCTGCTAATTTTTCTTGCCAGTTTTCTTCACTCGACGGCCTTTTCAGTTTAAACCGAGACCAAGTTTTTGCTTTTTATCAATAATATTTCGCGCCATCCAATGACCCCATTGTCTCTCATTATAAGGAACATAATCCAACGCTTTAACCATTTTCCTGTCGGCTTTGTTCTTACATTTTTTATCATCTCTGCAAACTGAATAATCGACGTCATGTTGCATCGCTATGGCATCGGTCTTACCCGTTGGTTTGTCATATATCTCTAGTATCTCTCCTGTTTTTGGATCCCATCTCACCTGATTTTCAAGATCGTTGTAGGGGCCTGTGTATTTATGCCCTGGAAGAGTCCACCCCCCCTTTGGTTTAGGGAGTTTTCCAATCATTTTATGAATGTCAAGCCCACCTCCATCCAAATCTTTCCTGTCGGTTTTATACTTTTTATTCGGTCTGATTTTAGTGGATAATTGATCAAGCATCTCTGATCCTGTTTTTTGAATGAAAGGAGTTGCTCTTTCCAGAGCATAATCGATAGCCTTTTTCTGCAGTTTTGGGTTTCTCAAGGCTTCTGATCCATAATATCTTCCCATTTCAACTGCTTTTTTTCCAAGCCAAGGAATACCGTGGTGAATTAACATATCAGTACCAGTGGATGCCATCGTATCCAAAATGCCCGCCCCTTCAGACGGGCTAATTAGTTTCCCGTTTGTTTCACGAATCTAGTTTTAGTTATTCCACATTCAGCACATGTGCAAAAAAACATTAGTCGACCGTTTTTTGCATATTTATATCCTGAGGGTTCAACACACTCAGTTTCTTTTCTTTGTTTTACGCAATACGTTTTCATTTACAATATAGTGGGAAATTTTTTCAAAATATCTTTCAATGAATCTCTCATTTTTCATGGTATCATTGACATCAAAGACTTGTAAAAGGTCGAAATACGATGAACCTTTGTTCATCTCATTCAAAAAGTATAAACAAAAATATCCGCAAGTGGTTGTACCCAAATCTTGTATCTGGTTATTTTGATGAATCAGAGTGAGATTCTTTTTCTCTGCATGATCCACAATTTCTTGAAATGGTGGCAACCCAAAACTGTCGAAATAATTGATTCTCCCATTCTTTACAAATGTTGCGACCCAATGACTTCCACTCATGTATGACGGCTCAAGATTGTAAATGAAAAAAGCCATTTTGTGGTTGTGTGGAACAGTTTGTTCTCTTGATAAAACACCACCTTTGTCAATTGGAATTCCGAGATGGCGACACCATTTTATCAAATCGTGATTGCTCAATGGTACATTTTCGAGGAATTTCAAAGTATTGTTCCCAACAGTGGAATCCCATTGAATGGACTGTTTTTCCCAAGTAGTAACCCTTTTCCCAACTTTTTTTTTTTCTTCCCTCCACCAAAGTTTTCCCATGTTCCATAAAATGGAGGTGGTGGTTGATACTTTCCCAGTCTAGGAGCCGATCCACCATCTTTCAAAGGGGGTTTTCCAATTCTTGGAACTCCTCCTGAACCACCCACCATCTTTTTGAAAGCTTCAAGAGCGAGTGGAACACCGATCGACGCAAGAAGAGTGCCTAGAAAACCACCAGTTTGTTTTTTTGTCGGTTTTATATGAACACCGGAACCGGTTTGGATTGCATCGATAACATCCTTTTTCTGTTTTTCACTCAATAGATGTTTATTTGCGATGAGTTGATCTATTTTGGAAAACGGAATGAGAAAACCGCCAGTTTGTGAACCACCGGATATCTTTTTAACAACCTGAGATGCTCCTTCAGAAGCTGCACCGGCGAGAGCTGATAATCCCAGTGTTTTTGCCAATGTCGGTCCGAAAGTTCGACCGAGTGACAAGATTGAACTCAAAAGTGAACCACCAACCTGTTTTCTGATATTGGTCTTGGCCAGTTTTATTTCCATTCCTTTATTCATATTGCGGTTCTTTTCCAACCTTTTAACAATCGTTGAAGGAACAAGAAGAGTATCACTTCCGCTGAGGGCATCATTTTTCAACCTCAGTTTGATTGTTTCACGGTTGTGAAAAGCTTTACTAAGTTTCATTTTCCGAAAATCAGAAAGTGTGACATTTATTTCATATAGTTCTGTAGACATTTTATTTTATTGATGAAAATAAAATAAATTCACGATTTTTAAAATCAAGCCATCAGTTTTTCCATATTCCGAGTGACAGAATCTTTTGTCAAGTCAGTTATTAATGAATAATCCAAAACTATTTCCATTCCTTTATTCTCATTATTTCGTTTACTTTCCAACGTTTCAACAACCGTTGGATGAAAAAGAATATAATAATTTTCCAAACTTTCATCAGTCGTTGAATTTACAAAAAGAGTATTATTTTTCAACCTTTCAAAGAAAGTTGATTTATCAAGAATAGTATCATCTTTCATCCTTTTTAATGACTTTGAAGGAATAAGAAGAGTATCACTTCCGCTGAGATCATCTTTTTTAAACCTCAGTAAGATTTTTTCACGGTTTAGAAAAGCTTTGCAAATTTTTTCTTTCTGATACTTTGAAAGTGTGACATTTATTTCATGTAGTTCTGTTTCCATTTATTTTATTTAAACGAAATAAAATAAATTCACGAATTTTCAAATCAAGCCATCATAAGTTCATTTCCAACCTTGTTGACAATAACCTCATTTTCATAAAATACGATAGCATGAGCTCTCACATTGGCTGTTGGTGCTGCATTTAATCTGTAGTTTAAAATCAGTTGTTTTGGATCTCGAGTAACAGCCTCTTTTTGGTAGGTTAGATTGAAATAAACAAGACCATAAATAGATGTGAAATTATGTATATTCAACTGCGTTCCTGTGTTCATATCATTCTTTCGAAAAGCATAAGACATTAGATCGGTGAAGATTCTAACTTTTGAATCGGCATCATACTCTAATTCAGGATAAAAAGTACTTTTTCCATACTCCAAACGACACGACGCAAGAGAGCTATTGTTATCGGCTGCATTCAGCTTGAAAGTATCAAAAATGTAAGGAGTTCTCTCAGATTCCTCATTGTTTGGACCATTAGCTCTCTGTAGATAAATGAATACATGTTTAACATTTTCAATAGCTGGGTTGATTTGAAACATGTTTTGAACTGCTCTTGTATCAGCACTCTCCATATAAATATCTTTCATGTACGTCCATTTGATTGGTTTGAGAAAATCTTTCACAAATTCACCGTATGTACTATCTTTAGGAGTTAATCTTGGAAGCCAAAGATAAAATCTTTTGACAACCACCCGCCCATCATCAGCAGCGGCTGCTTTGTGAATTAATTCATTATCTTCATTTAAATCAATTTCGAATGTGAGCTGCATGGGAGGAAGCATCTTATCTTCCAATTCCTCAAAGAAACTGTATCTGTTCAACGGAATGATCTCATTTATGCTTTTGGCTCCGCCACCTCCATTATTCTGATTTGCTTGAGTTAAAATTCGCCTTGCTTCAAAACCCGAATTTGTATTTGCTGTTGAATCTTCTGTGTCAAGATACCAAAAAGTACTTTTTGCCACTGACCTGCTAAAATCATCACTATACTCCAGCAAATTTTTAACATTTGTGATTCTATGAATGTTGTCAGTATCATATACTACTTTACCAGCAGATTTGATAGCCATGCGTTTAATGAGGGAATGTGACCCATTAATCATTGAAATTCGATCGGCTGCTGCATAACCTGATCCATCAGCTTTCTTTTGAAGCTCTTTGACCACTTCAAAATATCCATTAAAATAATCAAAAAAATTAGATCTGTCGGTTATTGTGAATTTATATGCATTTTTCTTTTGAGAAGTATCGTTTCCGGGTTGATCAATGATATTGTCAAGGGAGAATCTAACCATTTCATATCTCTGCAGTTTATCGCTTGTTCTGAAACTCATCTTTTATTTATATGTTTAAAACTTTTTTATTTTTTGTTTTTTATACCCCTCTCCAGAAATCATTCTATTCAACAAAACGTTGTAATCTTCTTGTTTTCTGGAAACCAATCCATCTAAATCTTTCCCTTTTTTGTTTTTTTTCTGAAGGTCTTTAATGAAAAGATGACCTGATTTTTCAGCAATTTTTTCAACAACTTTTTTACCAAGTTTATCACCAGCACTTTCTATCCCCGATTTCAAAGCTTTTTTAGCAACAGGTTTTAAAACTTTATCCACAATCATTTTAATTGGTTTGAAAATATTATCCACAATTAAACCTGATCCTTTATGTTTGTAAACAAATTTTCCAAGACTTGGATGAAAAATCCGCTTGTAATTATACGTCCGCATTTATAATTATCTTTTATTTTTTTTTTCTCTCAAAATTAGAGAAAATGATGTATCAGCGTCATTCAAATCTATTATTCGTCGTTTACCATCAGTAATGTACAACCGCAGGGTGGTTATGAAATACTTATTCACTGGATAATATTGAACTCTTAAAGGCTCTTTAGTAAAAGCATAAGATGGTTGTAAATCATTTGTGCTAAAAGTGTAGATAATATCCGTTTCATGCTCATCAACGAGACTTTCTGAAATAAGATCGCAATGTATATTTAAAATCTCTGTATCTTGACTTAGATTTGGTGTGTAGTCACCAACATTTTCAGAACTGGTTAAAATTTGTTTGTTGAATCCAATCAGATCTCCAAAATTCGATGTTGTCAGGTCCAGTTGGTACTTTGTTGCCAAATTTACTGTTGTTTTGAAAGTCGTGTTGCTGAATTGTAATGTAATTGGATATGTGGTTGATATTGAAGTTGTTATTTTTGTCTGTTGCTTGATAAAATCATTGAAACTGATATAATTCCATGTACCCTGTGGGAAGATTATATCTTTCCAAGTTTTTCCATCATCTGAAGAGTATTTTATTTTTTGGTTGTTAAACTTTGATGTGATATTGAACCATGTGAAAGACATGGATATAATTCGACTTAGACCGAGTTCATATTGTTTGTTTTGATCAAGTATTATTGGTTGATTGTATCTAATTGTGAAATCACTCGGTTTATTTTTTTTTTGTTTCTTCACGTTATGAGAAGATAAAACTAATGTAGTATTCATTTATTTTATATGAAAAAGTTTTTATAAATTTTGTTGTATTTATCTTTGCTAATTATGTAATTTCTCAACAAAATATCGAGAATGGCAACACCTGTGTTTCTGAGTTCAATGCTATTGTTTCCGGCATCAATCGATCCAACTATCAATCCTAATTTTTTGACGGCTTCTTCGGGATTAATGAAAACTGCGACGGCTTTTCCACCTCGTTTTGTTTTCTTTCCTTTGAGACCGGAACCTTTGAAACTCTTCAACTTATTTTTGTTGAAATTAATATAATCGTTGAGAACTTTTCGAGAGTCGTCGATGACTTTTCTTCTAAACTGTGCTTCAGATTGGTTTATCAAACCTTTGTTCAACTGCTTGGTAATGTGTGTTTTGTAACCTGGAAGTTGTTGTCTTTTCTTAACTGCATTTTCTATTTTCTTTGACAAGAAAGAATATCTTGTTTTTTCTGTCATATCTTCTCTTTTGAGTTGTGCTTCAATGTCATCATAGTTTGTCAATCCAAGTTCATCTAAAGTCTCATTTATTCTATCTTCTTCAAAAATCTCATAATCTGGAACTTCATCTTCTTCATATTCTGGTGGGTCTTCAAGTTGTTGCATATACTCAGGGTTGATATATATTTTCTTTTCCCCCGTTTCCAAATCTTTGAGAACATCATCATAGGAGGGTGGTTTTGGAACAAGCTGTTTAGTATTTTCTGGTTCATGAAACAAATCTTCAAGATTGTAATCTGGTATTTCTTCATCATCTATATTGATACCATAATCTGGAACCTCTACTTTTTTCCTTTGCAACCGTCTTTTAAAAGATTGAGGTTGTGTCAACTCTTTCAAACTGGATGTTATAGGTTTGAAAAGCTTCTCTGCTTCAACATCACTCATTGCATCGGTTATTTTCTTTTGTTTCAGCGCTTCCCTGATATTATTGACATCTTGACTTATTTTCAATCTTTTTTCAGCCATTTCTTTCCACTTGAGGAGACTCATTTTATTTCATTGAAACAAAAAAAAATATATTTTTTGTTTCAATTGAATATAAAAAAGCTTGCATAGCGTGTCGCATAGCGTGTCGCATAGCGTGTCGCATAGCGTGTCGCATAAAATTATTGATAAAAATTCTATTGTGAATTAATAAAATGGAAATACCAAACTATGATGTAAAAGGTGATGAAGATAGTAATTTTACCCAATTATATCCTTATATGCCAGATAGATGCTTCAGAATGTTAATCTGCGCTCCTAGTGGAAGTGGTAAAACCAATCTTTTACTTCACATGATAAACAAACCCCTATTATTTTTTGATAAGATTTATCTATATGCTAAAAACCTACAGCAAAACAAGTATCAATATTTGTTGAAAAAATTTGAACCTCTTTCGAAAAAATATGGTTATAATATCATTGAAGCTAGCAACGGTGAGATAATTCCTTTACCTAATATGGATGATGGAAACCAAAAGTTAATTATTTTCGATGATTACTTGAACACTGGAGTGAAAAATGATCGAGAAATACGAAACTATTTCACGAACTCTCGAAATAAAAATTGCAGCTGTATCTATCTGTCTCAGTCTTTTTACAATACAGACAAAACCATCAGATTAAACTGTTCCCATCACTGCATTTTCGATTTTCCAAGTAAGAATGAACAGAGTAGGATATGCCAAGAATTGAACGTTAAGAAAGACGACTATCTCTTAGCAACAAATGAACCATATACTTTTCTATATGTTGATAAACCACGAAAATTCAACGCAAAAAATTTCACTAAAATAATCTGAAGAGTTAATAAATGAGTTTTTACAACGGAGTATTGAATTTTAATCATTTTATAAATTCGAGAGGTGTTAGAGGTTTACCTGGTATTGGATTTAAATTAGATGCTAATAATGATTATGATATGGAGAATAAAAAATTAGTGAATGTAAAACAAGGAACCAATAATGATGATGTGGTTACAAAAAGCCAGTTAGATAGTGAAATAGCTAAGATTCCAAGAGTAGTAAAGTGGGCTCGTTTGTCACAAATGGAGGCTTCTGATTGGTCGAGAGCGATCACGTGACTAGAGGAACTTCCGGTGGGGGAAACCGCTGACCAGTGGGTAAAAAAGGGATCGCGGGCTCATGGGAACCGGAAGTCACGTGTTTTGAGATGGGAAACCGCTGACCAGTGGGAAAAAGGGATCGTGGGCTCATGGGAACCGGAAGTCACGTGTTTTGAGATGGGAAACCGCTGACCAGTGGGAAAAAGGGATCGTGGGCTCATGGGAACCGGAAGTCACGTGTTTTAGGATGGGAAACCGCTGGCGAGTGTGAAAAAGGGATTGTGGGCTCAAGGGGAAGTAAAACCGCTGAGAAAACGCGGGCGCAAAGTCCAAAGTCCAATTGGGGGAACGTGGGGTAACCCATATATGGCCCAGATATGGATTTGATATGGGTTTGATATGGCACAAGTCCAATTGAAGCATCGGGGGTGGTCCTTGACCCATATATGGCCCATATATGGATTTGATATGGGTTTGATATGGCACATGAAGCAAAAGGCATTTATAAGTTGGAAAGAAAATATTTTAATGTAAATGATATAATCCATGGCTTGCAGATGATGAGAGTTCCATGTCACAAGGGGAAGCAGAAGCATTGCGTCTTTTTAAGGAAGGAGACGATATGGTTTTCGATGAAATAGTGGAAATCCATGTTGCTCGCATCTCCTCCAAACCACCGATGTTTTATATGAGTGTTCCTATAAATGAGTTCCTTTTGATGAGTATTCCTTTAAAGTTCCTTTTGATAATATGAGTGTTCCTTTTTGATGAGTTCCTTTTGATAATACGAGTTCCTATTTAATAATGTTCCTTTTTGATAATATGAGTTCCTATTTAATAATGTTCCTTTTTTTTTTTTTTGATAATATGAGTTCCTATTTAATAATGTTCCTTTTGATAATATGAGTGTTCCTTTTGATAATATGAGTGTTGCTTTTGATAATACGAGTGCGTCACGTTGCCGTCATTAACCATGACATGGTGGAGATCCACTACCAAAATCAAAAAGAGGACATGTTGGGACTTTCACTGGTAGTCATAGGGGTAGGTCTTGAAGGTGCGTCCCAAAACAACGCGAAAGCCAAGTGATCAAAAGTCAGCACATTGTCCGACGGAGACGACTTTGCTTCCACCGAAGACTCCAAAGGATCAACCAGATCCATTAGGCCAAAGGAGTAATCAGATCATCGATGAGTGTGAAAACATGAAATGGGACGGTGGTTTTTATAGAGAAATCAAAGGGTCACGTGGGAGGGAAGGGACCAATGAGAGAAAGGCCCCATCATGCTGTGGGAGGGGAAGAGGTGGGGGTACCCCCCTCCCCCCTCCTTAGATAGACCATAGTGCATTGCGCGAATGGGGGTATATAAGTCAAGGGAGGCCACAGGACGCCATTCCTAGCTTTGAGCCGGTCTATGTTGACTTTTGTCAGTTGGTGCAAAAATGTCCGAAACGAGAAGGCCCTTGGGCTCGCTAGCCGGCGAGGTGAATGTGGGCGGAGGAGACTATTTGCGGAGGAGAGCTGGGGCGGAGAGGACACCTGTGTACGCCAGGAGAGAGGAAGCGTGGAGGCCCCTTACCAGACACCGCGTGGCTGCGTTTCTTCGTTTGCTGATATTGTGTTTCGTAGAGACGGAAAATGGACTCCCTCTGCAGTCAGTCACGTACAAGATGTTGAAGAAAGCTCTCGTCAAAAAAGTCATCCCGTGGATTCACAATCACTTGGTTTGGACTACGACGATGGAGAGGTACTGGCCCATCACCTTACCACAATTCCGAGAAGTGAACGCCTTCTTGGCCGACCACTTGCCGCACGTGCACAAAGATGACGAATGGTCCGCCATTGCATATTTTTTTCAAGTGGTCACGCAGGAACGGAGAGATGAATACATGCGGTTGGAAGAGATGGAGAGGGAAGCCAAGGAGGCCGTAAGGCGTTGTTTAGAACATTGAACATTGTTATTTTCTGTGGACATTTGTTTTTATTGTGAGTCAAGACGCATGTGAGTCAAGAGCAACTATTTATGATGAACGTGCAAAGTCAGTGTTGTCAGTTTTTTTTTATTTTTTAATTAAAAAGAGTTGATGTTTTTTACAAATGGTGGTTGGTCTTCTTTTGCCACGCTGGGTGGGGCGCTCCTATGTACAATTGAAAAAAGCTATCTACAATTTGAAAAAATAAAAAGTAAAAGCTATGTACAATGGGAAAAAATAAAAATTGAAAAAAGAAAGCTATGTACAATTCCAAAAGTAAAAACTAAGAAATTACAAATGAAAGTCTTCCGGTTCCATACGTAATTGATCAATGTTCTCGGGTAGACAGAAGGTGCGGTTGAATAAGGCTTGAATTTCGGCTCGGGTTTTCTCGTCCACATCCCTGGATCCCACAATAGCACTGCTTTGATGAAGGGTGGGCTTTTTGGGTCCCCAAGGAACAAATTGACTGCCAGTGACCAGGGTGGCGGCATTCTCATTGACTTGGTAGTAATGGTCCGAGCGGTACCATGATTGACTGGGGATGTCAAACAGGTAGACGGGTTTGCCTTGATCCATAGCCAATTGCACCGTCCAACCAGTGCCTCCTTTCACACGTTTATGATCCGGTTCCAAGATGCCAAAGGCATAGATGGTATGGGCTTTTTTGGCCAATTGATAATTACGTTGCAATAATTGCAAGGTGTAAAAATGACTGGGCATTTTTTTGCCTAGTTTCTCCGCTGCCTGGTGAAGATGGGGGTTGGCCAGCATCAGGACTTCCACCGTAGAAGGGGTGATGAAAGTGGATCGAGGATGGTTCGGGGGGACCAGGACTTCTAGTTGCATCCCAAAGTGTTTGGCCTGTTCTTCCACGAGGGCATCCGTACCTTTGGCTCCCCCGGTATAGACCACATGGCCATGACCCACTTGCAGTTCCAAGGCACCGAGATCTTGTTCTCCAATCATGATGTCTGGGGGCATGGCTTTTTGAGAATGAAGATCTAGTGACCAAGGGAGCTCCTTAAATAGGGACAGTTGACCAATGGGAAGACAAGAGGTCCTTATTTGGATTGAACAAGCTGACCAATGGGAAGATAACAAGTCCTTATAGGGGTAGGAGAAGCTGACCAATGACAGTCAAGGGTCTAAGGTATAAAAAGGCAGGGTCGGTAGGGGGTGACATCAACCTTTGAGTACGATGTCCACCGATCGGAAGAGAAAATCAACCCATCCCCCAGAGGGGAAAAAGAAGAAGAAGGCCATTCAACATATGACGCCCGTGGACTGTGATCCTGTGGTGTGCGACGTGGTGGAAGACACCCGAGCTGCTGTGGAAGATATGATGAAAGAATTGAATGACATGGTGGAGCAATCACCCCCATCACCTCAATTCACCTTGACGACCGTGTATGATCCTCCCAGTTCAGTGGACACTATGGTATGTCCTTACCATGAGGTGCGTTTGGAGGCCCGAGAATCTCAAAAGGGATGGAAGTATGTGAAATGTCCCATGCAACCGTGTTTGCTGTTTTGTGGTCAAGATCAAGTTCTGGAGTATATGAAAGCCGTGTATAGTCAACCTCATGTAGAAGTGTTGGACATGTGGGGTGGTTTACAATGCTTTTGCCGTGAACCCGCTACGCTTCAACAGAGTCATTCGACCCAGAACCCCGATCGGTTGTTTCTGACTTGTTCCAAGAAAACGTGTGGCTTCTTCCGATGGGCCGATCAACCCTTGGGTTCCAAGTACTGGACGTGGTTTCATGACAACCCTCCCAAAAAAGCCGATCAACAAGCTGAAGCACCCACCCGTGATGCTCAAGGATATCCCAAGAGGGGCTATGACATCCCTGGCCCGCCCCCTCGAGTCCAAAGCAAAGAGGACGTGGAACGAGAACGACCCCTGACAGACTATGAGAAACAATTGTTACGAGAAATTCAAGAGCTCAAGAACCGTCACGAAATGATGGTAGCCCCAGCTCCACCACCCCCCAAGTACAGTGACAGTGTAGAGAACTGGCAGAAAGGTCTAGAGACCGTCAGCTATGGCCGTCTAGGTCTCTTTTAAAATGAGAGAACGAATAAAATTTTTTATCAATGTCACCATGGAGTCTGTATGTGATGCGTGGGAGTCTATCTTGTCCCTGGGGCAATGGCAATGTCATCAAACCCTTTGTCAAGTCTTATATGATCATCAACCCGGGTCTCAAATCCCCATACCCCCATGTCCCGAGGACACGCATCCTCTCCACCTCTTTGAAGAAACCCATGTGGACCGCAATCTGTATCGATGGGTGGTGTTTGTCTTATGGTTAAAAGCTCACCCAGAGGCATGGCGATGGTATCGAATCATTCAAAAGCAGCATCCCCACACAGTCCCCACCATATCGACCTTATGGGATGAATGCCAGAACGTATGGCCCCTCGAAAGAAAAAGGTCTCCCCATCATGGTTGAAGCGTTACCACGATCCTCGAGCCCCCGGCAGTTTAGGAGGCGTGCAACGGTTTGCTAAAGCCCATCGTCTCCCTTTGAAAAAAGCTCAACGGGTCTTGGAACGGGATTTGGCCTATACGTTACATAAACCGCGTCGTCGTCGTTTTCCCACCGTCCCCGTCATTGTAGGAGGATTAGATGATCAATGGGTCGCGGATTTAGTAGAAGTGCAACCCTTGGCCAAATATAATCGGGGTATACGCTACTTGTTGACGGTCTTGGATGTGTTGTCCAAGTATGCGTGGGTCCAACCGTTGAAAGACAAAACCGGGGTGGCGTTGGTGCATGCCTTTGACAAGATTTTGAAAGGACGACGTCACCCGAATCGATTGCAAACGGATCGAGGGAAAGAATTTTATAATCGGACGTTTCAACGATGGCTTGACGAGCAAGGCATTCAACATTTTTCGACCGAAGGGGATGCGAAAGCCAGTGTGGTGGAACGATTTAATCGCACCTTGAAAGAACGGTTGTACCGTTATTTCACCGCGGCCAACACCTTACAGTTTGACGATGTGTTACCCGAGTTGGTGCAAGGCTATAATGCCACCCGGCATCGAAGTATTGGTATGGCCCCTCAAGACGTGACGTGGGACAACGAAGAAGCCGTGTGGAAACGATTGTATGCCCAACGGTTGAAAGACCAGAAAAAACCTAAATTCAAAGTCGGGGATCGTGTCCGTCTCAATAAGATTCATCGTACCTTTGAAAAAGCCTATTTACCCGGTTGGACCGAAGAAGTGTTTGTCGTGCATCGGGTGATCCCAGGATCTGTGCCCACGTATAAGATTCACGAATGGGATGATACCCCCGTCCAAGGTACGTTTTATGAAGAGGATTTACAAAAAGTCCATGTATCCGAGGTGTTTCGCATTGAAAAGGTACTTAAGCGACAAAAAGATCGTTGGTTGGTCAAGTGGAAAGGGTGGCCCGACAAGTACAATAGTTGGATTCGTAGTCAAGACGTCACGTCTCTCCAACCACCCCAGAGGAAAAGCCCACCCAAACGACAACTGAAGACTAAAGAGACAAGCCCACCCAAAAGACGACGACGTGACTAAAAAACAATGACGTTGGTGCCCAACTCTTCGTTTTACGTGACGTTGATGAGTCATGCGAGTACCAAAGAGTTTCCTGGGAACAAGAGTCATCATTTCAGAAACCGATTGCCTAAACCCATCCGATTTGTGGGACGAGGATGGATGGTGGGTATGGTGAGTTTATCCTTACCCACCATTCCCGTGGTAGCGGAAGAAGGAGGCGTGGGTGATTCCCATCCTCTGTTGTACGTACGATGGCACGAACGGGTGTATGCCGAAGACGATCAAGGCAACGATCGATGGTGGCATCAACGTCGCGAACTCACTGTCTACGGTCGAGATATGAGAAAGGAATTGGCCTCGTCGACGGGATCGCACTTTTTTCATCAACTGGTGTACCGTTACGTGCAAGCCCGTGCCAAAGAAACCGAACCCAAAAACAAATGGGCCGAGGACAATGGCGTCAAATTATACCCGACGTTTGAATGGACTTCCGAAGGGGATTTGTTGTTGAATACCGTCAATGTGGATTACAAACGACAAGTAGCACGCGTGTTATGGGGCCGAACCTTGGCGCTGAGAATGGGATGGATTGAACAAGTGTCCCCCGGCCAGTATCGATTGGGACCCAATCTCTTGCAAGAATTTCATACGGACTCCATTCCCACCCCGTCCGATGTCCTGGATGGCAGCAACAAGCCCGCCTTTTGGAAAGTGGATGGGGATTATCTGAACTTGAGTATGACGTGTAATTGGCGGGTTGTGAATGTGAACAAGACCTTTCGTCCCTCGTTGGAATTTCCCTCCACGCGTCCTTTGCACGTGTATTGTGATGTAGGCACCAGCAGTATGGTAGGGGGTCGTATCACCGATCTCTTACGAGAAATCAAGTACCAGCCTCAAAACACCACCCACTTTGAACCTCGACATATTCAATATATCCCAGTACGCAACGAAGTGGTGGAAATCGTCGAAACCCAGATGGCCGAAACTAATGGGGATCTGGTGAAATTTGGTGAAGGCCATGCCCTCCTGACCCTCCACTTTAAAAGGGAAGTGGTGGTGTGAAGAAGAAAGACAACATGTCGTTTTACGTGACGTTACCGAGTCATGCCAACCGACGTGAATTTCCCAACAACCAAGCCAATTCCTTCAAGATTCGTTTACCTCAACCGTTACAGCTCACAGGGGGTGGATGGCAAGTGGGGTTGAGTGCCATTTCCTTACCGGATACCCGCGTCAATTTGTACGAGTTGGTGAAGAAAGATGGGTACATCCTGGCGACGTCGTGGGAGATCACTTATCCCGCCCCGGGTAAAACCGATGGCACCATGGCCGCGCGCATAGGCACGGCGCAAACCCTCATCCAAGACGTCCAAGATTTGGATTGGGTGGTGGATGGCGTGAGTTTCATGAAAGCCACGATTGCCCATTTGGAACAACGACGCCAGGAAACGGCCATTCAAGGAGGCCGGTTTACCAACGATCAAGGCAAACACACCTACGTCAAGTTCAAGTGGGAAGGCGACGATCTGCTCATCGACAACACGAATGTCTGCCATTGTAGGAACAAAACACCAGTCCTTACCATCTACACCAAGTTGGCGCTCAAGATGGGATGGTTACGTAAAATTAGCAGTGGATTGGTGTTGGGCCCGAACTTACAGCAAGAATTCCTGGGGGATCAAGTCCCCGACATCACCAACAACAGCGATTGGCAGGATGTCACCGACGGTCAGGGGAACGCGGTCTTTTGGACGGTGCGTGCGATTTTACCGGATTATTTACAATTGAGTATGAGTTGTGGGTGGCGTTTCACCAACTTGAATACGGCGTTTCGTGCCGTGGTGGGGGAACCCACACGATCGTTGCACGTGTACTCGGACGTGGCAGGCAGTATGATGGTGGGCAATCGCGTGACTGATTTGTTGCGTGAAATCCAGTACAAGCGAGAAGCACGTGGCACCCTGTATTTTGAACCGTTGCACATTCATTACATGTCTCTTCGTAACGAGGTGGTGGAAATGATTCACGTTCAAGTGGCTGAAACCATTGGTGCCGGAGGAGACTTGGTCAAGTTTGGTGAAGGTCATACCATTGTCACGTTACACTTCAAAAAGACATAAAAAAGAGAGACGAGAAGGGAACCCAAATCAATCATGCCTCCGAAACGACGACGACGACGACGACGACGCCGACCACAGCGTCCACAAGCGGGGGAAGGGGTCAACGCGGTGATTGCCGGGATTCCTAAGGCCGCTTGGTCCATCACCAAAGGGGTAGAAAAGTTAGCCAAAAAGAATTACCTAAGATCAACGAAGAAACGTATGGAAGAAATGCGAAGTGGGAAACGCAAACGGTGGGCGGGGGAATCGTTTACGTGCAACGTCATGTGAGTATAAAAAGAAAACAAGGGTTGTGAAAAAAACAAACAAAGATGCCCAAGACAAGAGTGCGTCGAAGAAGAAGGCAACGAGGGGGTCTCTTGCCCCTGGCCGCCCTCATTCCAGCCTTGATTGCTGGAGGAAAAGCTGTGGCGTTGGGTGCTGCAAGTGGTGCCGCGAGTTACGGGGCTAAAAAAGGGTTGGAAGCCGCTTTTCGGAAAAAACGATGATGACGGTATAAAAAGGGGAGTCCCATAAAGCCCAAACAAAACGTTTATCCCTGGTGAAGAAGAAGGCACCATGCGTGGGGGAAGTTTGACACGATTTCGAACCGACGAGTGGTATGATCAACAAGGCAAAGGAGTGATGACGGATCTGATGCGTGGGGGGTTGCAAGGTCTTATAAGGACGCGAAATCCTTTAAAATTGCCTAGTAATATCAAGAGAGGCTTGGAAACGGGTTTGACACGAGGTATCAAACGCAAAGCCGAAGACGTCCTTAAAAAAGAAATCACCAAACAAGCCAAGAAAGCGTTGAATCAGAAGAACGTGAAAGACGCCGTGCGTGTAGCCACTGCCTTATTTCCCAAACAAACCAAACGTGCACGTGATATTTTGGGAGTCTAATGGAACCCGTGCATTCACGACCTCGACGGATTCGTAGTAATCGAGGGTTGTCTCAATGGGGTGGACTGTATCCGTTTTGGAAACTCATGCGACGACGACAACGTGGTGGATGGTTAAGTCCCGAGGTGATGAGAGTCCCCGGGTTTGATTTGAGACAACGTTTAGCCCGACGACGACGCTATAAAAACCCCTCACGACGACGACGGGGTACCACTCGACGACGTTAAACATGCCTGACGTGAGTACACAAACCGCCCCGGCTCACGAGCGTTCCGAAGGGACCGTCAACCCTGCCTTACGGATTTTCAAGGTGCCACCGACCGACATTAGCATCAATGCCTATCGCATGGTCACCATCCAACCCACCACCACGGGTATCAATCCTATGGAATTCATCATACCGGGATTGGACGATTTTGTGGATTTGGGACGCAGTTACTTTACCATGGAATTGAGTTTGAAAAAGGCGAATGGCGCGAACTTGGTGGCCGCGGAGAAATTGTGGCCCGTTAATAATTTGGCCCATTCCATCATCAAACAAATTGACTTGCAGTTGAATGGCACGTTGATCAGTCCACAATCCGACACGTATCATTACAAAGCTTACCTGGAAAACTTGCTGAATTTTGACCGAGAAGATGGCAAGACCGTGTTAGGACCCCAAGGCTGGTTCAATCAAGTGGATTTCCCACCCGAATGGACTGCCACCAACACAGACAAAGCAGGAAACCATCAACATTGGCAAGATCTGCCTGCTAATCATCAAGAGGCCTTCAATGCCTCTGCGGCCGAAGTGGAGAAGTATGCTGCAGGTGCCACCCACAGTCTAGTGTTTACCCCGCACTTGGAAGTCTTTCATACCGGCAAATTGTTGGTGCCAGGCATCGAAATCAAGATGAAATTTCATTTCAATGGTCCCAGCCTGTTTTTGAATGGAGTGGCTCTAGCTGGCCGATTGATGGAAGGCGATGTGAAACTACGGTTTCATCTCTGCCAACTGCGTTTGAATGACGCCATCTACCAGAGTATCTCTAGCAAAAGACACAATGAAGGCCAAGTGGCGGCTTACCCGACCGTCCGCAGTGAAATCCGGACCTTCAGCATGCAAAACAACCTGGTCCGCTTTGATATCCCCAACCTGTTTCAAAACAGAATACCTGACCGATTGATTGTGGGGTTACTGGACAGCCGTGCCTTCAATGGAGATGTGACCCGAGATCCGTTCTGTTTCCAGAAATTTGGTCTGAGTTCCATTAAACAGATTGTCAGAGGAGAAGAGTACCCTTATGAAACCCTGCAGTTAGTGCACAACAATGGCACCCGAGATAATCTAGGCTACTTCCGTTTTCTGCAAGCCAGTGGTGCCTGGTGTAAAAAGAAAGGCAACATGGTAGAACTACTGGATTGGGGCCAAGGTAAAAATTGTACCTTGTTCATGTTTGACAATGTGGCCAATGGATGTGCTGACAGTCAAAACCTCAACCCCAAGCAAACGGGAGATTTACAATTGGTGTTGGAATTTGGAGCTGCCCCCGGTGTCAATATAACCGTACTCGTGTATGGAGAATTTGAGAATTTGCTGGAGATTGACAGGAACGGAGCCGTGTTGTATAACATTTACCAGCACTGAAGATGGAACATGTGGCCTTGAATAATGTGCAATTGGATTATTTAGCCCGAGACGACCCCCAATTGAACCCGGTCTTTTACGGGACGGTGGCCTGTGATCGTTTACCCAAGAGTCCTGTCAAGACTACCCCTCAAGGGTACATTGTGAATACGGACCCACACGATCAACCGGGACAACATTGGTTAGCGGTGTGGACGGATGGAAAGGTGTGTGAAGTCCTGGACAGTTATGCTTTGCCATTGGATACGTACGTGCAAGCGACCCCGTTACGAGATTGGATCGTCCAACATTGGAAGTATGTAGTGACCAATGGCAAGTCCCTCCAAGCCATTACAAGCAAGAGTTGTGGTGATTACGCCTTGTTGTACTTGAAAGCCAAAGCCCGTGGACGGACCTTGCAAGCCTTTTTAAATGAGTTTTCGGATCATGATTATGTTAGTAATGACCATCAAGCCGGTCAACGCCTTCAACAATTGATTGTAGGCCAAGAAGCCAGATGGTATCAACTCTGTTGTCAGCCGTATCATCAATGTAATGCTTAAATAAAATTTGTTGGAAAAAAAAAGTGGTGTCGGAGTCGTAGCTCAGTGGGTAGAGCCTTAGACCTTTGATTCAGATAAGGATTGGGTCGTACGTGGGTTCGAGTCCCACCGATTCCAATAAAAAGGTGCCTTTTTTTTTTCTAAGGGTATTATCATCATGCAAACGGGGAAACCGTTTCGTTTTCATACGCCTTCCTCTATCTTGGTGGTGGGACCTTCGGGATGTGGGAAAACCGCGTTTACGGAAAAACTCTTGGTAGACAACCCCGAGCTGTTTGAAACCCCACCGACTCAAAGGCATTATTGTTATGGGGCCTGGCAAGATCGATTTCAAGGCATGCAAGATCAAGGGGTGGTGTTTCACGAAGGGATTCCCGATCATGAGGCCTTAGTGCAATGGTTTCCTCAAGGACAGGGGGTCCTGGTCTTGGATGATTTAATGGACGAAGGGAGTCACGATAAACGCGTGTTGGATTTATTCACCAAACATTCGCATCATCAAGGGGTGACGGTGCTCTACTTGTGCCAAGACATGTTTCCCGTGGGTCGCTATGCGAAAAGTATATCCCGCAATGCCCATTACATTGTAGCGTTCAAGAACCCCCGAGATCAATTAGGGGTACGCAATGTCATGCTTCAATCGTTTCCGACCACGTGGAAAGACACGTTGGAGACGTTTCATCAAGCCACGACACGACCGTATGGGTATTTGGTCTTGGATTTACATCCGGCCTCCTCCGATCAACAACGGGTGTTGAGTCACCTCTTAAAAGACGAAGGATGGACTCGCACCTATCAAAAACGACTATAAAGGCACGACACCCCATTTGAACAGGAAAAAGAGCAACCATGGCCGATGATGACGATGACCGTCAACCTCCGCAATCGTACGATACCGTGTCCCCTGCGGGGGTGGGGGCGGCCAGCGGCAATCAAATGTCCCCAAGGGCCTGGCAAGATTTATTTTGGTCGGGAGACCAAGGCCTTCTCGACGCCGCCGAGGAGGAAATGGAAGCCGAGCCCCTCTATCGGTTTATGCAATCCATCCCCCCTGTCGGTGTAGATGGTGTGCCCCCTGTGCAGGCCTCTTCCCCTGCTGGGGTAGGAAGTCAAGGAAGTCAATCCTACCGTAGCATACACACTACCCCGGAGTCTTCTGGTGCACGAACCCCTGCGAGTCCTCCTAGCGTACCTTTGGCAGCGGGTGCTCGAACAGCAGCGGGTGCTGGGGGTAATGGGCGTGGTGGTGGACGTGGTGGTGGACGTGGTGGACGTGGTGGTGGTGGACGTGGTGCTGGTGGTGGTGGTGGACGTGGTGGTGGTGGTGCTGGTGGTGGTGGTGCTGGTGCTGGACGTGGTGGTGGTGCTGGTGGTGGTGGTGGTGGTGGTGGTGCTGGTGGTGGTGGTGGTGGTGGAGGTGCTGGTGGTGCTGGTGGTGCTGGTGGTGGTGGTGGTGGAGGAGGTGGTGGTGGTGGTGGAGGTGGTGGTGGGGGTCGTCGTGGACGACGACCGAGACGAATACGAGGACGACGACGAAATACCCCCACTTCCCCTTTGACACCTGCCTCTAACCCAGCTACCCCTCGAGGATCTTGGACGTCTGGGAGTTCTGGCCGAGCCCCTCGTACCTTGCGTCAAGCGGATTTACAACGACGTTTACGGCTGCTGTTACAAGATCAAGAACAGTTGGCCCAAGGACGTGAAATTGCTAATGTCACCATGACCAATAGCATTGTGACCAGTTATAAACAAGGAGGAGCACCGAGCGTACAAACCTCGTCGTCCCGTGTTTCGCCGTAAAGATGAAAACCGTCGTGTCGTTATTGAATGGATCCAAACAGCATGGTCTTCCCTTCCCCCCGGAATTATTACAACGCATGGATTCCTTGTATGCTTTTTATCATCAACAATGGTGGTGTTATCGAAAAATGTTGAATCATTACAGGTGTGTCAATGCCTTGTTCAATGGGATGGCCTTACTCCTGATGGCCGCCGGTATGATTGCGGGCCCCCTTTTGGAAAACAGTACATTGGTAGCGTGTTTGGCGGCCGTGGGCACCGTGGTCAAAGGATGGAATGATTTTAAACAATACCGATTTAAAGTGACCATGAGTCGATTTGCGTTTACCACCTATGCCAAAGCCTTGACCGAATTGAAAACCCATGTGCGGGGTATTCCCTTGGAGGATCTGGAACGATTTTTAATCAAGATGCAAACCTTGGATGATACCATTGTGGATTTCACCCCTCCGTTACCCAAACGATGTCTCCAAGATTACCATGGTCATTTTATGTACCAACCCTTGGAAGCCCTATGCTATGTAGATGGATGTCCTCGTCCCTTGAGACCTAAAGACTATTGGATCCATAAAAAGCCGCTCCCTCCTAGTCCCACACTCTTAGAACCATGGCCGTCCAACAACGACGACGACGACGCAGAAAAAGGAAACAACGAGGAGGGGCTTTAATGCGTCGCAAACCCCGTTTGGTGGATAAAATTGCCCATGGCATGAGTATGTTTCTATCAGGTCCCGCCCCTGGGTTTGGACTGGCTTTAGGCAAATTAGGGGGTCAAGCCTTGAAAGGCATTACCGATAATGTACAACATGTCCGACGACAACGAGGTGGGGGTTGGTGGTCCGATTTCAAACGCAATACCCGTCAAGGCTATAAAGAGACGCAAGACCTCATCAAACAAGACAAAGCCCTTCAACGTCTATTGACGGGTCGACCATGGTGAGGAGGAGACGACGACGCCGTCGTCAACGAGGCGGTTTTTTAAATCTATTGGTCCCCGCCATGGTAGGATTGGGGAAAGCCGCGGCCTTGGAAACGGATAAACGTATAAAACGCACGATTCAAAAAGCCAATCAACGGTATCGTCGTCGTCACCGATAAAGGATGCAACGTCTTCGACGTCAATTCCCGTTTTTACGGTCCATGTTACAAGAAGCCAATGGTTCCAAACGTCAAGAATTGTTACAACATGCCAATGCCGATCAAATCAATGCTGTGAGTGAATTGGTCTTGAACTTTTTAAAAAACAAGATTCCTGTGACCCCACCCATGCTGGCTAAACTTCAACCCTATAAAAAGGTACTACGTGATTTGGGACGTCGTCGACATTCCGTCAAAAAACGTCGTCAGTGGTTAGTCCAACAAAAAGGAAGCGGATTGTTTCAAGGACTTCACGAGGTGCTATGTCAATGTCTTCGTTAACCCTCCCTACGTGGATGACTCTATTACAAGAGGCCAATCGGACCACCGACCAGTGGAAAGACGAGTGTCATTATTGGAAGCATAAATATCACCTGTTGTATCGAGAGTACCAACACATCTTGAGGGCCCGTCTTTGTAAGAGTTGCCGTGACCAGGAAGACGGGGAACTTTGCTCCGACTGTAGTCAACGACCATGGACGAAGTGTACATGATTCCCCAAAAGGACTTGGAACAACTCATTCAATATTACAAAGGAGAACTCACCGAAAATGCCTTGTTGAACAAAGCCGCCACGCTCGCCGCCCAAAAACATGTGTTATTAGCCAACCCCCAATTACCTCCAGCCTTGGTCAATGCTCAAACCAAACCGTTGAGTCAAGAATTAACCAAGTTAACCAAACGCATTCGTCAATTTCCTGGCGGGGTAGGGGTTGGTGCCCCGGGTGCTCCACCAGGCGAAGAAGGTGAGGAAGAAGCCGGGGATTTGGTGACGGGACCCGTGGAACAATGGTTGAAGCGCATGATAAAAGGCAGCCCGTCGACTCCCAAACCACCCATTACCCCTGCAACCAAGAAAGGCAAAGGAGCAGCCACAACCAGTAAGATTGTCAAGAAAGGGAGCCCATCCACCAGTCGAGGGGAGTCACGTTTAGAAGTCATTCGAGAACAACGCAAGGCTTTGGAAAAAAAGTTAGCCGAGAGTCGCAAAGGCAAAGCACCCGCTCGTGAAGTGGAACGATTGAAACCTTTACCCGGTTGGGAAGATTGGGCCCAAGGTAAAAAGTTACGACGTCGATTGGATTACGACACGGACTAAAAGATGCCCACCAAGAGGAGGAGAAGGGGTATCAAACGGAAACGCACCCAACGAGGAGGGGCTTTGGATGTCCAAAAATGGATTGCGAAAACGGGCAAAGAATTTCATTGGCCTGGCTATCAGTACATGGGGCCTGGCACCCATTTGGCCAAACGTCTGAAACGGGGGGATCCCGGGATCAATCGCTTGGACCAGATTGCTAAGCAACACGACATTGATTACAGCCGTGCTAAGAATTTGCAAGATAAATGGAAAGCCGATACCAAGATGATCCAAGCCATTGATCGATTACCCGGCAAGAAAAACAAGACGGAACGGGTGGTCAAGAAAATCATGCAAGCCAAGAAACGTTTAAAATTGTAAACATTTAATTAACATGTTGAGTCAAAAAATGTTACATTGTTATTCTGCAGTTCGGTAGTCTCAAGCAGGATTGGCGAGACAGAACCCATTGTGGTGTAGACAATCCAGATAAAATAAAAAACAATGTCACTTGTGTCATTTTGATTGATGAGTTGTCAAGTTCATTGTTCTGTCCAAAATACTGAGACGGATGTTCTTCCAAATACTGAGACGAATGTTCTGCCAAATACTGAGACGAAATGTTCTGACAAATACTGAGACGAAATGTTCTGCCAAATACTGAGACGAAAATGTTTTTACGTTACTAAATCATACATTAAATCCACCCCCTCGTCGGGGGACATGTCATGAACGAGGTCTTCAGGGGGTACCAATGCCTCCAAATCAAAGGAACAAGAGTCCTCCACATCCTTCAATAACTCGGTCCACTCGTCAGGTGTTATGTTCTGCAACAAAGACGAAAAGTCCTCCAAGTCAGAGGGGTCCAAGTCAGGGGGACCCAAGTCAGGGGGTCCCAAGTCAGGGGGGTCCACGACTTGCACACCCCCCGAATCCATATCCGTGAGAGTATAAGAATCTAGAAATGATTCACAAAAAGAAAAGTTCTCAGGCATTTTAGGCGTCGATTTCTTAAAGTCCTCCAAGGGAATGGTCACTTTCAAGGGTCCTAATGCTTTGATTTTCTCTTCCGTTTTCTGTCTCTCTACAGAAGGTAAGGAGGTACAAAAGTCATTCAAATACGATTCCACAGAAGGTTGCGTCCTACAATTAGTCAATACCACCCGCAGTGTTTTGGGGTTTGGAGGCACCTGCTTCCTTTTGTTGTGGTAGTACCTTCTAGCGAGCTCCAAGAACCTCTCGCGGTTCGCCCAGTAGTACTCTCTTCTTTGCGCATGCAGTTTCTCCTGGTTCGCAGCACGATAGGCCCGACGAGCCGCCCGTGCTTTGGCCCTTTTATTGTACATCCTTTTGTACGCCAATATTCGTACACGATTCTTTTGACGATATTCACGCGCTTGGGCTCTCAAACGTTCCCGATGTTTCTCTCTATACTTTCGGTCGTATTCGGCACAACGTGCTAGGTTCTTTTGGGCCCATTTTTTTTTGACGGCACGCCGGTGCTCCTTATGCGTCTCCTCATAACACCTGTGGGACTCCCGCACTCGATCCGGATATTGTTCTCGGTATCGTTTTTTGGCAGCACGCACTTTCTCTGGGTACTTGCGTCGGTAGTTGGCTTTTTTCACAATATTCCTCGCTCGGGCTTTCTCTGGGTAACGGGCATTGTACCGGGCTTTTTTGATGGCGTTCCGTCTCCGTCGTCGTTCGTCTTTCGTCAGTAACTCTGTCGTTTCGTCGTCGTCGTCGTTCGGGTCATAGTCGTCAACGTCGTCGTCGTCGTCGTCGTCGTCGTCGTTCGGGTCGGGAACATAGTCCTCGTCGTTCAAGTCGTCGTCTGGGTCAGAGTCATCGTCGTTGTTTGGTCGGTACGTCGTGCGTCGTCGTCGTCGGTTGCTGCGGCGGAGGCCCTCGTTTCCGGCAGGCATTGGGCGATGGCGGGGGTGCTGGTGGCGGGGTGAGGGGGCGCTTGAATTGGTACCTCCAATAGGGACAGCAATAGTCGAGCCCCTCCACAAACCACTCACACGTTAATTGAGGGTAGCACAGTGGGTGAAAAGGAGCCGCCTGTTCTGCCCGATGTCTCTGGGCTTCCACTTTTTCCGGCTCCAACTGCTTCAAAGTTTCTGCAAACTCACTAAAGCCTTCGTCCTTCAGCATCAACTCCTGCTTCACTTTCTCTAAAACCTCCTCCACTTCCAAATCTACTTCAAATTCTTCAAATGCTTCGAGCAGCTTCTCATGGCAAGAGTCCATGTTGAGATGTTCCAACCCGAGGATCGATCTGTTTTATAGTCTCTCATTCGTTCCCGTGATGCACCAGGGACCCTAACTAGAGAGGGGGGAGGGGGGTCCCCCCACCCCGTCCCACCCCTCCCTAGGGCACCCCCTCTCTACGGGGCACCCTGTTTAGTGATTGGCTCCTTCCCCTCCCACGTGACATTTTGGTTCTCTATAAAAACAGAGCCCCGATCTCCAGTGACTTTCATCTGATCATGTCCTCACAAGACAAGGACAATGTGGCGGGGCCAAGTGGCCTCGCCCACCATGAGGTTTTAGCCATGCTCGGTTTGGACATCTCTGATTCGGACGATGACACCAATTCCTGTGTGGGACCTTTGATTTGCACCGAAAACATGAGTGACGAGGATGATTTGATCTGCCCCGAAATCCTGGATGACGATGATGATCAAGACTATCATGATTTGATGGATCATTTGGAACGGCAACATGCGTTTCAAACCCAACTCCTTCAACAAAGTGGCGGAGGATTGGATACCAATGAAGAGGGTGCCTTCGACTTTGAACTCGAACCTTTTGTGAATCGGAAGAGTGATCGCATGGGGGTACAAGAACGTCATTTCAAGACCCAGTTACGCCAAAGGGGGAACTTGATACCAGGTCAAAATATAACCCAAGCTCTGCAAGATGGATTACGTCGAGCCGTCGATCAAGTGTTAACCACCACCCCCGACCTCCACGATCAAGATCGACTCTACTTTACCATAGCATCCGATCGCTTGCACAATAATTTTCAGGGGTGGGGATTACGTGCCGGTGAATGGCGTCGAGACACAGAACGGGTGGAAGCGCTGTTCCAACGTTTAGCCCAAGCCCTCAACAGCAACGAACAATTTGAAATGGATGATTCCTTTCAAGTCTCCATCACTCAAGTTCATCATGCTCCTCAAGGTACCGGCAGACCCCGTCGTGGGAAACCAGGCCATCCTACCATGACCATGTTAACGGCCAACAAAAAATCGGTCATCCGCATCCAAAATGATGATGAGCTCTGTTGTGCCAGAGCCCTCGTGGTCGCCAAAGCTCGCGTGGACCAGCACCCGAACTACCGCACCATTCAGCAAGGAAGGCCCCTGCAGAGAACCCTAGCTCTGGACCTCCAGAATGAAGCCCAGGTACCCCTCGGTCCTTGCAGCTATGACGCCTTAACGGCTTTCAGCAAGGCCCCATCCCTCACCGGTTACCAGATCATCCTGGTGGATGCACAGCGATCGTTTCACATCACGACGTTTGGTCCCCTTTCTGACAAACAACTGATCCTGTTGCACAACCAAGACCATTATGATGTCATCACCAAATTGCCAGGATTTTTTGGGTCCAGTTATGTGTGTGCGGATTGCTGGAAACCCTACAACACCGAGGGGATGCATCGATGCACCAAAACCAAGTTGTGTGGGGCCTGTCGGCAGAAAGATTGTCCCGACTTTCAACATGCTTACCCCAGGCACCTGAAAGCCACTCAACGTTGCAAGTCGTGTCATCGGGACTTTTTTGGATCCGCGTGTTTCGAAGCCCATTCCAGCAAGACCCATGCGGGCAAACCCGTCACGGGCCTCCAGACCTCCGTGTGCTCTCAACGACACCGATGCCCAGACTGCTATCAACAAAATGTGGGCTTGTCCCGCATTCAACGTCACCTTTGTTGGCACGTGGATTGCCCGTCTTGTCATCAGTACGTCGACGCTGACGACCACCGTTGTTTTATACAAAGAGCCCCCAAACCTCAAGACCAAAAGAAGAAGAGAAAGAGGACCCGTCAAAAAGGTCCTCGCGCCAAACGAGGTGCCGCCGCCGCGGAACCCCATGCCTCCTCCGAGGACGAGGCCGAGGAAGACCTGCCTCCCTTACACGTCTTCTTTGATATCGAAGCCATGCAACCCCACGAAAAACACATTGCCAATCTCGTCGTGGCCGAAACCGAAGACAACGATGAACCCAAACCTTTCCCAGGTCCCACTTGTATCCGTGACTTTCTGGAATGGCTGGATGCCTTGACCCTCCACGATACCCGTCAAGTCAACGTCATCGCTCATAATTTTCAAGGGTACGATGGGTACTTTATCATCCAAGAATACTATGGGGAGAACCGCATCGTCCAACAACTCCGCAACGGATGTAAACTGTTAGAGATCAAACATGACCGCATCCGGTTCATTGATTCCATGAGTTTCTTCCAGATGCCCCTCTCCGCGTTTCCCAAAACCTTTGGCTTGACAGAACTCTGCAAAGGCTATTTCCCCCACAAGTTCAACATACCCGGTGATGAGTATCAAAACTACGTGGGCATCCTCCCCTCACGCGATTACTACATGCCTGAGAGCATGACACTCGAAGGAAGACAAGCCTTTGAAACCTGGCATCAACAACAACGCGACCAGGGGGTGGTGTTTCATTTTCAACAAGAGTTATTGGCCTATTGCAGTTCCGATGTACGACTCCTCAAACAAGGATGTCTGACTTTCAAACGCATGTTTGAAGACTTAACAGGCTTCAATCCCTTCGATCACGTCACCATTGCCTCCGCTTGTAATCGAGATTTACGTATGAACCGGATGATCCCCAACAGTATTGCCAGCGAACCCACCGGTCCTAACGGGTGGAGAACTAACAACATCAACCACTCCCTCCCAGCCCTTCACTGGTTAACCTGGTGCGATCACCAACTACGTCAACGGGCCCTCCAAGATCTCAACCCCAACGATCTCTTGGCCAGTGCCAATCCAAAGCCTCAGTACATCCAACATGCCCGAAATCAAGGCGAGTATAAGATCCCCGGGACCAACATCCATGTGGATGGTTATTGCCCCGACACCCACACCGTCTACGAATTTCAAGGCTGTTTCACCCACGGATGCCCTACCTGTTATCCCCATCGCTACGAAAAACATCCCCGCAACTATGATCGAACCATGCAGGACCTCTATGACGTCACCCAAAACAAAGTCCAAAAGCTTACCGACCAAGGGTACAACGTCATTCAAATCTGGGGATGTCAATGGGACCACCGCCGAGACACCGACCCAGAGATCGACTCCTTCGTCCGGGAACTCAACTTTATCCAACCACTTGAACCTCGAGAGGCTTTCTGTGGAGGTCGTACCAATGCCATTAAACTGTACCATCAGATCACCCCTGGCCAAAAAATTCACTACATCGATGTCACCTCCTTGTACCCGTGGGTCAACAAGAAGTCCACCTACCCCAAAGGACATCCCACCATCGTTTCTCAACCGGGTCACACGGACATACACCAATACTTTGGGCTCATTCAATGTAAAGTCCTGCCTCCCCGTGAATTGTACCATCCCGTGCTGCCTTACCGTCATGACAACAAACTCCTCTTTCCACTCTGTGCCCGTTGTGTGGAAGAAGAAATGGACAAACCTCTTTTGGACAGATCTTATCATTGTCCACACACCGATGAACAACGTGCCCTCACCAGTACCTGGTGCACCCCAGAGTTGTATAAAGCCGTGGAGTTCGGGTACCAAGTCCAATACATCTACGAAGCTTGGCATTTTGAAGAGACCTGTGAGGGCCTCTTCGCCGATTATGTTAACACCTGGCTGAAAATCAAACAAGAAGCTAGTGGGTGGCCTAAGGATGTCACGACAGAAGAAGAAAAGCAACGTTACATCGAACAATACTTTCTGCATGAAGGCATCCAGTTAGAATACAACAACATCAAGAAGAACCCGGGCCTGCGTACCCTAGCTAAGCTCATGCTCAACTCCATGTGGGGTAAGTTTGGACAACGCCTCAACAAAACCCAAATTCAAGCCTTTGATGACCCCCATGCCTTCCACTGTTTCTTGGATAGTGATGCGTTAGACGTACGTCACGTGTCAGTCGTCACCGACCAAATGGTGGAAGTCCACTACCGGAACCAAAAAGAGGACATCCGCGGCTCACCCAACCTCAACATTTTTGTGGCCTGCTTCACTACCTGCCACGCCCGCCTTAAATTGTATGACACCCTGCAAGACTTAGGGGAAAGAGTCCTCTACTTTGACACCGACTCCGTCATCTACCTGGAGGAAACACCCACTCAATTCCAACCTGTCTTGGGTTCCTATCTTGGGGACTTCGCCTCCGAATTAGCTAAGGATGAATACATTCAAGAATTTGTCAGTGGAGGACCCAAGAACTATGGGTATACTACGAATAAAGGAAAAGTGGAATGCAAGGTTAGAGGCTTCCGACTCAACAGCGAAGGACACACCCAGCTGAATTATGACGTCATGCGTCAAAATGTCAAGGACGAAATCAAGAAACCCCTTCCAAAACCAAGGGAAATCCAGATTATCAACTCCCACCAAATTGTACGCAATCCCAAAAACTTCCAACTGTACACTCAACCAAGCAGTAAGTTCTATCAGTTGGTCTATGACAAAAGAGTCATTGATCCCAACACCTTCAAGACCTACCCCTATGGCTACCAGTGAAAGCCCCAACAAAATCGTCGATTGTCATGAACATTAAGGAACACTTCTCAAATAGGAACACAAAGGAATATTGTAAAACAAATCAATAAAAATGTCATTTATTTATTTTGTGTACTTTTCAAGGACCACCCCCGTTCCCCAAATTGGACTTTGGACTTTGAGCCCGCGTTTTCTCAGCGGGTTTACTTCCCCTTGAGCCCACGATCCCTTTTTCCAACTGGTCAGCGGTTTCCCTTTCCAAATCACGTGACTTCCGGTTGCATGAGCCCACGATCCCTTTTTCCCACTGGTCAGCGGTTTCCCATTCTAAATCACGTGACTTCCGGTTCCCATGAGCCCACGATCCCTTTTTCCCACTGGTCAGCGGTTTCCCATCTCAAAACACGTGACTTCCGGTTCCCATGAGCCCGCGATCCCTTTTTTACCCACTGGTCAGCGGTTTCCCCCACCGGAAGTTCCTCTAGTCACGTGATCGCTCTCGACCAATCAGAAGCCTCCATTTGTGACAAACGAGCCCACTTTACTACTTCCAAGTGCGGATACAACTCAGTTTGTGAAAAAGACAGGAGCAACTATGAACGGAGACCTAATTTTACAACCACAGCCATACCCAATTCATGGAAACACGAATAAAGCCATCTCTTATAATACAGCTCGGAATATATTCTTGAGTAAAAAAGAAGGCGGGTCCATGCTACAATCTTTAGACATGAACAACCATTTCATAACAAATATCAAAGACCCAGTTAATTCAGACCATGGAGTAAATAAAAAATATGTTGATAGTCAGCTTGTGAAAAAATTAGATAAGGGCACTACTATTGATATGAAAAATAATGCGATCACCAATGTTAAATTTCCAGTAAACCAAAAAGATGTTGCTACTGTAGAATATATCACTCAGAGAATCACTAACTCACAAAAAAAATTATCTCAAACTTGATGGCACAACAAGTATGTCGGGAGACTTGAATTTAAATAACAATAAAATTATTAACTTACAAACCGATTCAAAAAATTCGAAATCCGCAGTTAATGTTGAGTTAATGGAAAATGAAATAACAGATTTGAGAAATCTTGTCACTCAAAAAATTCATGAAACTCAGATTATTAATTCAGGACAAAAAAAAGACGCCTTCAGATACTTGATGGAAAACGACGACGAATCTTCAAGTGAATTAAATATTCAGGTTTTGGGTATTGTTGATTTTTCCAATTCTCCACATCAAATTAATAAAAAAGCTTACCAACTTAAACTCCTGTTCCAAAAAAGCTCACCAAACCAGTACCAATCACGCCTCGGTTTTAACCTTTTTAAACTTCCAGTCGGTTACTATACTTTAGTCGTTGAATGGTTTCCGCCGGAAATGAGTGAGTTGAGTGTGGCAGTGCAAGGCACTACGATTTCAATTTCTAATTATGCAACAAAAACATTCGAAAACTATACCAAAACAGTTATCAATTTTCACCGATGGGGTAGCTCGCCTCCACAATTTATTTATCTCGATCTACACGGTACAGTTACTTTTCCATCACTTTTAACAATTGGACATCTTATTGTTTATGGTGTAAAAGAAACAATTTCAAACGTTGACCCAAGTGTCTATGACACCGCTTTTGTAATTGAAAACGGAAAAATGGTGATGGAAACAGATTTATCTTTAAACGGGCATAATTTGAGTGGTTCCGTTCATTACATAAATGGATATTTAAATACTAAAAACGGTTACGCATTTTTATTAAACGGTTTCGATAAATTACTCTTTTTAAACGATGTTCAAATAATGAATATAACAGTTTTCTATCTCAAACACAAAAATAAATATCCACTTGTTAAATTAAAAATTAGAAAACACACTCAAAATTTTAATGATTCAATACATTTATTTAATTCAAATAATGCAACTCGAACACAAAAAATAAATATCAATTTAAACCTGTCGTTTAGTTATTTAATTGTGGAATTGAATACCCTTTTTCCACCAGGAGAAGAATTCTTACTATTAATGGAATATAGAGCGTTATAAACATTTTTCAGTTATTATATAGCACAAGTCTACTTTTCTAAGAAATAACAAACTTCACTAATAAACTTTACTAATAAACTTTACTAATAAACTTCACTAATAAACTTTACTAATAAACTTTACCAATAAACTTTACTTCAAATACAAGTTCATCTGATATTACATAACAATCTGATGACTCATTTTCCTCGGGAAAGTCCCTGTGGTTTTCAAGACAAAAAACTGTCTAACGCGTTAGAAAAACAATTGAAAAACTTAATGACTCATTTTCCTCGGGAAAGTCCCTGTGGTTTTCTGGCAGAATCTATTTGCCGTTCATAAAATCAAATCAACTTTGACATTGAACAGACCGACATATCAATAAAAAACAGATGCGTCACACGATGAGACTAATTAAAAGTGAAAAACATCGAATTGGTAGCTATGTGGTGGATAAAATATCACTCAGCTGCTTCGACGATAAAAGATATATTCATGAAAATGGTGTGACAAGTTATGCTTATGGTAATGGAAAAATCCAGGGTGGGGATTGGCGTGCTTTCATCCAATTGAATTCAAATGCGTGAAATTTGACTGGGGAATTTTTTCAGTCAAATTTAGCTGGAGTGTGTTTTTATTTAAAATGGGGTCGGGAAATTTGACTGGGGAATTTTTTCAGTCAAATTTAGCTGGGGAATTTAACAGGTGGGCCAGGATTCTCATTTCCTATACTACTGAAAGTGGTATCTTCGCAAAATTTTCAGGAAAAGTTAGACAAAATTCAGAAAGTTATCAATATCTGGAACATGAGAGGCTTATCTTTATTTGGGCGAGTGACAATTATTAAAAAATTTTTGATACCTAAACTTTTGTACCTATCATCGATAATCCAAACCCCAATGGAAATCATAAAAAGGATGGAAAGAATGTTTTTTAAATTTCTATGGAAAGGACCAGACAAGGTCACGCGACATTCTGTTATAAATTCAGTTAAAAATGGGGGGTTGAACCTCATGGATATTGAAACCCAAATTAAAGCATTGAGACTCTCCTGGATTCCGCGCATTTTAGATAGTACTAGAAAAGGACCCTGGAAGTCGTATTTTAATCATTATTTGAAACCTTATGGAGGAACCTTTCTATTAAAATGCAATTATGAATTCAAGGATCTGACCACTTCACTAAACGGTTTTTATTCAGACTTGCTTCTTTGGTGGGAGGAGTTTAGAAATACATTTTCCGATAATAATTATGCACAAAGAATTGTTTGGAACAATAAAGACATTAAAATAGACAACAGATCAGTCTTTTATAAATCGTATTATGACAAAGGGATTGTTTTCGTACGTGACTTGATGTTTGAATCCGATAATAAGCAGTCTCATGATTTTTATAAACAAAAGGGTCTTAAAACGGATTTCCTGACATGGACAGGTTTAAGACTATCAGTTCCGAAAGAACTCAGGTCGTGCGAACCGCTACCTGAAATTGACTTGGTAAATTTCAAACATAATAATATACAATTCGACGTCTACAGGGCTAAGTGTAAGCATTTCTATAAGCTGTTAATAACAGCTAAGGCTAAATTGCCTAATATGTCAAAGAAACTAATTTCGGATTTTGACATTTCAAACTCTTTGGAGGAAATATACTCACTTCCACAAACTGTCGCAAGCGAAACGTATATTTGGTCCTTCCAGTACAGAGTGCTTAATTATATATTGAACACAAATGCAAAACTTTTCAAAATAGGTTTATCGTTGAATGATAAATGCACTTTCTGTGACTCTTCAAAAGAAGAGCTGCATCACCTCTTTTTTGAATGCTCCCATGTGCAAATCTTTTGGAAAACATTCTCCTCTTGGTGGTTTGAACTTGTTAAGGAAAACATTACTTTGACTTTAAAAGATATTATACTTGGGCTTACAAATAGAACCGATATTATAAACTATCTTATAATTCTCGGAAAACTGTGTATTTGGGAATGTAGAAAAGCTGGCATATATCCTGACTTTAATATTTTTCTTAGAAAAGTTAAAAATAAGTTTGAAACCGAGAAGTATATAGCAAACAAAAATGGGACGTTTGCAAGTTTCAGGAAAAGATGGGAAGCAATTCTTGCTAAATTTCTATAGATATTGGTATTGTTTAGCCTTGTTCTCTTTATATAGAAAGATAAATGCATATTTGTGCCTATTGTGTTTGTGTGTGTTTTCGTGTGACGGTTTTCGCTTTTGGTAATTTTTTAGTTGTTTGCAAAAAAAAAAAAAAAAAAAAAAAAAAAATTGTTGTTTGCAATCAGAATCTGTAATTTACTTTTAACAATTATTAATTATGATATACCTGTAACACATATAAGACTGTAAACTGTATTAGAACTGGTATTGATGTAATATTGAAAATGTAATAGTAGGATAGGGATTACACAATATTTGTAAAAGCATTGAAAATAAAACCGTCAAAAAAAAAAAAAAAAAAAAAATTCATGCTACATATAGCGACACGTAAACAATCGACCTCATCGCCTGATGAAGACTAGCAGTATTGCAGTCGAAACGTCGCGATCAACAACTTCAAGCGATTCCATCGTGAGACAAACGAATAAACGTTCATCTTACCTAAGTCAGAGACTGTTTCTTATTTCAATATGCTGTACGTCGGCAACAGGTGAAAATTCGGCTTGTGGCGAGGTTTCCGGAAATTAACGAATACATAAGGTCGTGTAACGACACTCAGACAAAATTGATGAAATCGATACCCTGTTCAAAACAAAACCCTCTGAAAACCATGCCCTATCAGGCTGCACGTACCCGTTAACTGACGGCCACACAAGGGAGTACCCCTCGGTACCCTTAACAGGGACCGGGATAGGTCTGGCAGGATGTGGAATGCGGGATTTGGCATAAAAAAGAGGCGGGTTAGGGGATGTTATTTTAACAGAAGGATATGGGATGCGACCTTGAAAATACCATTGCTGGAAGCTGGATAATATGCTCTTTGCGATGGGTATACCAGTAAGAATCGAAATCTGACCCTCTTACGTAACTAGTGAACGATTTATTTTCTCTCGTACAAAATGGTGCTATAAAATAATTATAGTTCGCCATGATGAGGTTTTTCACACCAGTTACAGAGGATTTGCAAGGTAGCCTTTGGGAATGAAAATGAAAGTGGCAAAGCCAGGGAGTCACAATATAGTTCGTTACATAGTTCGTTATGTAGTCACAATATAGTTCGTTATAATAATATGTTCCCCTCTTCCAACTCTCGGATTGTTCTGTTTTTGATCGTTCTGAAATCGTTGATTTGTCTTCTTAGGTGGTGGAGTTGTGTGTACAGTATGGAGCTGTCATCAGGCAACCACGGGTAACTTCTCAGATGAACATAAGGAACATTAACCTTTTAAGCCTCAAATCATTATACAAATTCTCCTTACTAGCTCCATACATTATGTTAATTACTGATTGGGAGAATATGTTTAAACATCAAGACAATACATTTTAGGGGATCATTATTTCCATAATTCTCATGACCTGTACGTATACGAGTGTACTGCTGGAGGATGGTAAGGAGAAATTTGATGGTGATCACTGTTAGGGCTTAAAGGGTACGCATTGCAATGAGAATGTTGACGTCGATGACGTCACAACAGGCCACCGAAAGTACCAACTTTAGACGCCTTTTGATGTCATCATGTCAAATCACAAACGACAAAATCAGGAGCATTTCCTATTCGTAATGAGGAGGGAAACTTTGCTAATAATAAAAACTGAAGACTTTCGGTCGCAGACTGAAGCATCCAAAACATCTAGGTTGTTTAAGTTACCGTATAGCTGTAAACCGTACTTTTAAAATCGTAGACAGATAGTACAGTTCACATATCAGGCCGCGCCAGTTACCCCTAACAGCTAAAATAGCAGCTCGTTAACTCAAATTTGAAAAGCAATTGCGTGAATAAACTTTTTCACGTAAAGGCCATGGCATCATCGTTCACGTAATGATGGTTGTTGGCTATGAAACCATATTTAACCACAAATGAAATCTCAATTATTTCTTCACAAATGTTAGTGTATTACGGACGTCGACGTCGTCAAATCACGTCTACTCAAAAACAACCCACCTCGTATAGGGATAGGAAAACGCCCGGGTAGGAGAAGACACCAGCTATCTAATAAATCTCATGAAAAACCTTACTAAAAATGAGGTGTTGGTAAGAATAAATATTATGTTTGCAAGGCTGGTGTGGCTAGCCTCAACTGTGGTTTTTTTCGGGGGGGGGGGAGGGGGGGCTCTTACTTTTATGATCTCAGTAAACTGTCCTTGTATCTAGTAGATCGCACAGTGGTTTGGATCTGTTTCTAAGTGTTTCTCTTGATAAAGAGCTGTCCATACTACCACAACACCATGTTTGCGGTGGGGTGGTTCGAATTCCTGTCTGATTACAAAATTTTATCCTGCATGTTTTCCTTCTCACAACATTTCTATTTACTTTATATTATAATTCTTTTTGCTCAACAGAGATCAGACAAGACAACAGCATTTCACATGGCATGCGGGCAAGGATCGATGCCGATAGTGAAATATCTTGTCAGTAAAGACCCTGCAGTCTGTAGAATCACCCTTGTTGACTTCAAAGGCAAGACCCCACTTCACCTGGCTGCCAGCAAAAACCACAAACACATCGTGGAGTTTTTGTTAGAAAATGTAAGTAGGTATAAATGCTACGTTATAATAGAAAACTCAAAACAATAGAGTGAGACGACATTTATTGGGCTTTGTTGATGTGAGGAGTTTTAACAATAATCGTAGAATGCTGGTGAATCGACATACCATTCAAGCGTCAAACCAACGAGCGCACCAACGAACAGCGAGCGAATAAACCAACAACGAACCAACGAACTAGTACACAAACGAACAACTCCGGCGGGGTGCACTCCCTTATTTGGCGGGAATGGCCTAAACGGATATCTGCTGCTCAACATGGTATGGTTTTCAGGGTCTTGCATCTTAAACAGGGTATATAATTTCACTTTTTAGCGTCTTGAACAGGTGTCATTATAGACCGGAAGCCTTGAACAAGCTGTGGACGTCGGCGGTGCGCGGTCTACGTGTGTGGTACCAACAGTTTTTTTAAAATCTTATTCTGTGATGTCTTTTATAAAAAAATAATCTCGATCTGAAATAATTTCTTTCTGTTCATGAAAAAGGTATTTTGTCTTAAACAGGGTAGCAAAATGAAAGGATTTCGTCTTAATCAGGGTCTGAAGGCCTCGGCGGCACACCCCCATCCAAATTTTCCTTGAGTGCCTTCCCCCCTTCCGGACTAACAACGTACGAACTAAAGAACGAGCGAAACCAACCAACCAACCAACCAGCCAGCTAGCCAACAAGCCCGCCAACCAACCTTGAAGATCACATGTGACTTTTGGACTAGATACTGAATCCCAAAAGAGAATGCTGAGCTTGTGTCGCAGACGAAGTAAAAAATAATTTATTATTAACTTGTCAATCTAGGGAGCTGCTCTGGATCCTAAAGATGACGAGAGACGTACACCACTGTTCATGGCGGCAAGTTACGGCGCGGATAGCGTGGTTAAGTTTCTCATGGAGCGAGGCGCTGATGTCACCATCCGGGACACGTCGTTGAGATCCATGCTTCATGCAGCTGTGGGCGACGTCAAGTCTATGGAAGCTTTGCTGCAGGTGAAGGTTGTCACAGTAATAATGATGATTGTTAGGTGTTTTCACGAAATTGTGCGGAGGTTCCAGGATAGGTTTGACAGATGGAAGTGGAAAAGAGCTTTAAAAACAGTGCCTCCTTTTGTTTCTGCGCATACGTTCTACGCATCTCTGGTCTCTTCCGAGATATTTGGGTTTCTTAAAGAATTTGCCCACTAACACAACTGTATTTTTGCACGGTTTATGACTATGTGGAAAAGGCAGATCTTATCAAGGGCTATCAGAATCCAGAACGAAAACTGGGGTATCCACGCATTTTTCAGAAATAATTGATCTACAACTTTCGTCACAAGTTGTTGGGAAGGTTTGACAATGAACTGAATTTAAGTACGATTTCAGTCATGGCCTCTAATTATTCATTTATAAATGAGTGTATGTCTCTTTTCGGTGGTCCCCCCACCCCCCTTTTCAATGTTGAATCTTTGCCCAACAATACTATAGAAGAAAAGTCCGTGGAGATCCAACATTGAAAAGGGGGGAGGGGAGGGAAGCGAAGGCAAGGTAAAATGTGACAACCTTCCCAACAAAAATGGCGAAGATTGTAGCTTAACTCTGGAAAGAAAATACCATAGATTCTTTGTATTTTAAAGCTTTTTAAGAATTATGGTTGAAAAAATATCTCTGAAAAATGCCTGGTTACCCACATTTTTCTTTTCTAAGACTGCTTGTTTCCCATAGACATAACCTTTGCAAAAATACCTCAATTGGCCTACACGATGGATTTTTCAGGGGTGTTCAAACACGACACACCATACCACCCCAACCAACTAACACGCCTTTAAAAGCGTGGGGAAGTTTCAAGTTCAAATGTAAAAATAAAAAAAATGGCCTTCCTTTCAGGAAATGTTTCTATGAGCAACTAGTAGTATATTTGTTTTAGGCGGAAACTAAACTGCTAGAATCTTTCAGCTATTTCCTTTCTGTCCTGGCTAAACGAGGGAAGGAAGATTGCTGCAGTAGCATCGTTCCTACTAAATGGCCCCCTGGAAAGCAACGATATCAAGGTCGACTCAATTTGGTCGTACTTTGCATGGAATTCTCCTTACGATAGTTGTTTATCAGCAAAGCTAAAGGCGATTAGTCACAGGAAATGTCTGAAAAAATTCACACATTCTTCTTTCAATCGTTGACAGAGTCCCGCAGCTGCCGCTCTTATAACTGAAAAAGACGAGGAAGGTTTTTCACCGGTTCATTACGCAGCAAAAAGAGGAGACATAAAGGTACATAATAATTGTTTTCCATTGGTCCATGTCTTGGATATGGAGCGTTCTACAGTGCATTAGCATAGCATAGCATAGCATAGCATAGCATAGCATAGCATAGCATAGCATAGCATAGCATAGCATAGCATAGCATAGCATAGCATAGCATAGCATAGCATAGCATAGCATAGCATAGCATAGCATAGCATAGCATAGCATAGCATAGCATAGCATAGCATAGCATAGCATAGCATAGCATAGCATAGCATAGCATAGCATACCATACCACACCACATCATTCCATGCCATGCCATGCCATGCCATGCCATGCCATGCCTTACCGTACCGTACCGTACCGTACCGTACCGTACCGTAGCGTACCGTACCGTACCGTACCGTACCGTACCATACCATACCATACCATACCATACCATACCATACCATACCAACCATACCATACCATACCATACCATACCATACCATACCATACCATACCATACCATACCATGTCATACCATACCAATACAAATTCGAACGTAATACCATATTATACCATGCCATAATTACATTACAGTACAAAACAGTGCAACAGAACAATACAAAACTATCCTAATAGTTGTGTTTTTTACCTTTTTTAACAGAACGTAAAGCTATTTGTAGCTAAAAATAGAGCATCCTCAAGTGTGACCTCCAATGGTCTTGAAACGCCAATTCACGTGGCAGCAAGGTAGGACTTTGCACACGGTCGGTTAATCCAGTTTAACATGAAAACAAACAAAAAAGGAAATACGTTTTCGTATTTTAGAATCCGCATTTCAATAAGGGTTTTCCTTTTACTTGGCAGATACGGTTGGACGGAAGCTGTTGAAGCACTCATGGAGAATCAAAACGTTAAAATAATCAATCTAAAGAACAGCCAGGGAAAAACGGCTCTTCACTTTGCTTGTACGGAAGGACATGATTACACCGCTGAGGCGCTCTTGAAGCTTGGTGCCGTCATAGAGAGGTACATAAGCATGGAGATAGAACACACCACACTATCTTAAACTGAAAGCGGTTTCCTCTGTCCTCCTCCTCCTCCTCCTCCTTAGTAACAAGGCAACAAGACACCGATCGTGCAAGCACAGTTCTCCATTCCGACCTATTTTACAATCGTATACCATGCCATTGGCAATTCACTGTTTCTTCCGTATTCAACACAATTCAAGATCTCGAAGGAATTTATAGACAATTTTCCGCAGATTTGTCCGAAAATTTTCGTACATTACCGAAGATTTTCCGACAATTATGCAAACTTTTCTGAAAACCTGTCGAAAAGTTCTGAATATTCCCCTAGTATTAAATATTATTAAAGATTGCCCAGAGAATATCCAAACGTTTTCAATTCTTTTCCGAAAAATTCAAAGAATTCCAACGATTCTACGAACAATTTATTGCGAGATTTGCCGAGGACTGAACTGCCCGCTAAATGCCTCTCTGGCGCATCTTTTATTCTTGTTTCAGAGATCAAAGTGAACGAACTCCACTTCATTTTGCTGCTAGTAAAGGAGCGTTGGCCTGTTGTCAAGTCATGATAGATAAGTTCGAGGACTGTGTCAACGATGTGGACAAAAGCAAGGTACAGTTAAGGACGGTGCCTCCTTTTGTTACTGCGCATACGGTCTGCGCATCTCGGGATATTCGGCTTTCTTAAGGAATTTGCCCCCTACTACAACAATATTTTTGCGCCGTTTACGACTTTGTGGAAAAAGCAGATCTTAGCAAGGGCTATCAGAATACAAAGAGAAAACTGGTGGTAACGGAGCATTTTTTAGAGATAATTAAGCTTAAATTTGGAAAGAAATTGCCGTACATTCTTTGTATTTTAACGCTTTTCTAGAATTATGGTTGCTTGATTATCTCTGAAAAATGCGTAGTTACCCACAATTTTCTTTTTGGATTCCAACAACCCTTGCTAAGATCTGTTTTTCCCCATAGTCATAACCTTTGCAAAAATACATCTCTCTTAGGAGGCACCGTTCTTAAACGATGAGTATAAAACACCGCAGAATACAGCTATTTCATTTAACGTTGTCAGATGAAAGTTTAAGCCCACGCGACAAGACCACAGGGTAATATGGGATTTTTATGCCTAAGTTCACCAAAATCATAGCCTGCCTAGCAGGCGTAAACGGGGAGGGGGAAGGGGAGCAAGAACGCGGGAGAAGGGTGACTGGGGGCTAGGGACGAAGGAACGCCTGCTACAAAGAATCCCATTTTTTCATTTCTGCGGCCGCCAGCGGCCGCAAAATTCTGATTGGTTAATTTTTGACAGTACGTCCCAAGGGAATGACGTAATTTGACGAGGACGTGCAGTTAGAGGATTTGACGTTGGTTGCAGCAGGCCGGGCCAGGTAGCGAAATTGCAGTCTTGAAACCAGAGCGAGAAACGGCAGTTAGAGCTCTTCTAAACGGAAGAGATGTTTTAGCGGTTTTGCCAACGGGATACAGTCCTAGAGAGAAGAGATTTTGTCATTGTCCGAGAAGATTTCCAAAAAGCTTTGCACCGTTTTACGCGTGAATTTCAAGGCAGTGTAAATATCCCGTTATCGGAGCGAAGAACTCGCCCTTTGAGAACTATAAATCGGAAGAAGCCCTAAGACTAAGAAACGCTCGACACCTTAAACAGTGGAACTCAGAGAACTAAAAGCGAAGAATTATTCTTTGAGAACAGACGGTTGTTTTAAAGAGAAATCTGCAGTTGCATGAGACATCATTCAAGCTGTTGACTTTGTAGGGAATCCATGGTAAAGTAACTAACATTTTTGATTGTAAATTTGTGTTGAAATGTTTTTATTATTATTATTATTATTATTATTATTATTATTATTATTATTATTATTATTATTATTGTCCGATTCTCCATATTATGGCTTTCGCGTAACTTCTGAAATTTAAAACGGGCACTTCGGTCAATATAAATGCCGTTCAAAGTGTATCGCGGTTCTTCGCTTGCGTGTTTTAAAGTAAGCTTACCTTTCCTAGAAGCGAAAATTGAACGCATTTGATTTTCAGAAGCAAAGAGGGGTTTATCTTAATAAATCTTTTTATTTAAAAAAAGCTTCGTGTCTCTTATTTCGAAAATAAGGGCAATTATAAGTTGTTCTTTGAGTGGAAAAAATTCTCATCCTATCTTTATTTTTAGACGCTTGATGAAATTCCTGCGTGCAGTCAGTCATGCAGAAAAGCGCGCGCCTGTTTCTGATTGGTGGTTGCATTGACAGCTAACTTAATTGGATTACCTAAAAATCGGTGGGCGGAGATGAAAAAATGAGGGTCTTTGTAGCAGGCGTTCCCTCGTCCCTAGCTCCCAGAACCCCATTTTTCTCCCACGTTCTCGCTCCCCTTCCCCTTTCCCGTTTACGCCTGCTACGCAGGCTACCAAAATCAGTAATACCTTGCTTGCCGCCCAATAACAATGGAAGAGTTTTTAAAGCATAAAATAAACAAATAACCTAAAAGAATTATTTTCAGATACAGTTTTCGTTTAAAACAATTTTGAATCCCACTCATCTTTTTGTTTACTGGGTAAAAACGGGATGCAAATTTTAAATATATGGGTACACGTGGAGCACGTGCATGGTATGTAAATTAGAAGTAGGAAAAACTGCATCATGAAAAAATATGGAACATGAATTTTTGCACTTCAAGGCAAGAACTAACAACTGAAAATGGAAAGCCAAATCAGGATTGCCGCTGACAATAATCGGATGGTGTCAACTTATTACTTGTACTAAGAAATTCAAAGTTCCTGACCAACTTCTGGCAACCGTTAAACCAAGTCTGATTTGCAACTACCCACACTACCGTTCGGTCTTGTCGCGTAAGCTTGAGTCGGATCCGACAACCTTAATTGAAATAGCTGTATACTACACCAGTGGATAGTGTTTTTTTGCGCGCTCTGATTGGCTACTCAAACGCGGGATAGTATTTGCTATTCACTTCCACTCGGGTGAATAATTGTTGATTATGACTGGTCCCGGGAAGGAAAACCAATCTAACTATTTGTCCGATAGACCAGCCAATAAATGGTATGTCATATAGATAGTGCTTCGTTTCCTTATCCACGCAGCCATAGGATAAGATTCCTCTACTAACGTCTCTACAAAATCCGTTGCCTTTTCTGAGCGTTCACTGTAAAAAAAATTGTCTTAACTTGAACGCTGTTGGTGGCAGTGCGGCTCGCCCTACTTTTGTTATTAATTGAGCGTGTTATGGGCACAAAAAACATCGTAGAATGAATATTCTCCACGCCAAAATTTTACTGGCTAATTTTGCACCATTTTCGCGCTCTCAAAACTCGGGGAAAAAAGCATTCAAGGTACATTAAAAAACACATTTCTCTTCATTTAGACGTCTTTTAATTTAATGAAGGTTTAAAAGATTAAAACCCTTTTATTATTGAAATTATGAATATATGAAATTCATATTTGAACTGCGGAATGAAGAAATAAATGTAAAGAAGATCCTCGCAGTTATTAACGCAACTTATGCAGTTGCGAAAAGAAAGCCTGAAAAAAATTTTTTCAGGCTTTCTTTTCGCAACTGCATAAGTTGCGTTAATAACTGCGAGGATCTTCTTTACATTTATTCCTTTTATTATTACTTTCTTTTTACAGAACACTGCTTTGCACTTAGCCGCCATTAGCGGCCACCCTGCCGTGGTAAATTTCCTTTTGTCAGATCGCAAATCGCAAATTTCGATGAACAGCGATAATGAAAATATCTTAGACATTGCTGTGAAGTCAGAACAGAGAGATGTTGTGGCAGTAATTGCAAAACACGAGAGGTCAGTAATGTGGTACAAACTCTAACGACGCAATTTTACACGCTTAGTTTTCGATTCGAGACAAAATATGCCCAAAAATACTCAGGGTTGTGAACAGTTCATCTTCTCACGGAAAGCATTTACTGTGGTTATTTCACAGGAGAAAGGCCACAACTGAAAAAATGATCTGCATGCCAGTACAAATATCAATATAACACAATGAGCCAATCCATTCTCGACCCCAGTGCTTACGCTTCTGACTTAGTCGAGAATGTGAGCCAATCATTCTCGACCCCAGTGCTTACGCTTCTGACTTAGTCGAGAGTGTGAGCCAATCATTCTCGACCCAGTGCTTACGCTTCTGACTTAGTCGAGAGTGTGAGCCAATCATTCTCGACCCCAGTGCTTACGCTTCTGACTTCGAGAATGTGAGCCAGTCAGAACTCGAAGCACATATACGCAAGCGCGGGAAAGTGCTTGTAACAAGGAATGGCTAAAAAGAACAGTGCAAGTTTTTCTTGAACAATTCAAAAGCTTAGTTACAAAAAACAAATGCCAACGTTTCACCCTCAATGGTTCTGGCTTGGCTTATTTCAGATGGGATGAAGTATTACGCAAGTCGTCAACAGCTCTCGTCCCCATGATGCATAAAATGATCGAGACGATGCCCGAGGTAGTTGTGGTAAGTAGACTGACAATAAACAATGGAAAAGTTGACTGCGAGGACTAGTTGTCCTGTGAGTGAGTATAGTAAAAAGGGAAAGATAAATTTGACAGTTGCTGAAGGTAAACGCTCTCAGTTTGCCTCCTTAGCCCGGTTGGTTAGTGACATGATCTACAGCTTGCGCTGTTTAAGTCTTGAGTTTTTTTTTTCTAATTTTCTTTTGTAGGCCAGGGGCCTGGGGAAAGATAGTTACATCGTTTCCTCACCAGTTGTAGCACTCAAACATTCACTCAAAGTATTTACCCTCGGACGTGCAAGTAAATTGTACCCTGTATCCTCTCTTGGTACGATCATGCCCCCCACCTTTGCGTTTTCCTGTGTTGCAATATTTCGAAAAGATTTTACCTTTTAAGGAAGTCTGTGATGTGCTCTACAAGATGAGGTATATATTATGGGTGGCAGTGCTGCTGGGTGCTTGTAACGTCATCCACGATGGCCACCATCTTGGCCGCCATCTTGGCTTCTACCCAAAATCAGATATTATCCAAAAAAGGGGGCAATTGAAAGTTTTTTATGTAGACATGCAGAATATGACATAACTAAACACGTTGCTGCTTTTTGCCAACATTTTTAGCTTTTTTCTCCAAAAAGGGTAAAAAACATGAATTTTTCTTCAAAAAATAACCTGCGATCAGGCTCTATTTTCGTTTCGCTCGGTGAAACATTCAGGCGGGGAGGGCAAAACGAAAAATAGAGCCTGATACAATTCTTCTACGAAACGTCTACCGCCCACTTTTTTGATTGATTGACATTCAACGAAACAGCCAATCAAAATTTCTTCTGCTTGCACGATTCTCTGTAAGCAAATTTCCCATAACGGCAATTCGCAAAACGTCAAGCAAATGTTGGCAAAAATAAGAAAATCACAGGCTACGATATATCTTCTAGGCACTAGCGCTCAAATTTACAGGATCGCTGACTTGAAGGTTCCGTTATTGTACATGGTTGCTCTGTCTGAGCCGAAACTGAATGAAAATTCGGAACACGACAACCTTGTCATGTACCAAAATATGCTGCATGCTTGAATCCTTTCATTTCAGGTGATATATTCTCTACGCATTTGTCACCGATTTTCTGCGTAAAAATCTCGGGAAATTAAGAGAAATACCTGCAGTTTCATTCTTTAGAATAAAGATATAAATAAAACCGTTTATAAACAAACGAGTATTTTGTATTTTAATTTAGTTCCAGAAGTGATAGATATTTGAGATTAGCAGCGAATTATATCTCTAAACAGCAGCGAATTTTAAAACAAAGAACATTTGTTATAAAACTAGTCAGATCCTTTGATATCGATGTCAGAGATCAATAAAACGACATTAGTAACACTGAATGAATAAACTGAAAATCTTTATTACTTAGGTAAAAAACAAATACAAATACAGCATCTCGCTGAATGCGGCTCTCGCTAAACATCAGTTTACCTCATGTTTAACTGAATTATCGGTTGACTTGTTGATCTTTCTTGGCGAAAGAAAACTCTGCTGTTCGTTTTGTTTTGTAAAAAGCGGAACAACCACTACTCTGTTTATCTTTTCAATACTAGCTGAAAGCCTTCAAATGAAAACTTCGAGACACGATGCGATAAAACGGGATACATACTTCACTGTTGCTGTACTTCTCTGCTCCAAGTGAGAGACAGCTTGCGTCAAACCGAACGCCATTCTCAGGAGAGAAAGAAATGATGACAATTCTCCTAGAACGACAAGAGTATCTTAGAGCGACACATTTACCTTGGCAGACTTATTCCTTGGCGATGGCGGTCGCATCGAAACTGTGAGCGAGTCTCGCAACAATTTACTTCCGTTGACAGCTCTATTGTTAAAGGGCCAATTAGATTGCGAGATTCCCGTGGCCAAAATTTGGCCGCCGGCACAAGGTCCTGTGAGAGATTGTATCAGGCCCTATTTTAGCGAGCGACCAACATAAGAGAATATGAGAGCGATGCTAAAATTCGGCCTGATCGCAGGTTATTCAAAAAATGGCTTGACCACCTGATACTTATGACGTCATATCTTGTAATCATAGCAACCGATTCTCACCAATCTTGTGACAAAATGTGTCGAAGGGATATGCCTAAATCGTCTTGGAAAAGTTCAAGAAAAACCTTATGTCCCTTTGTTACGTGTAGGGTTAACATCAATTTACACGTCAAGTGCTACGCAGCTTATCACATGTTCGCTGTACAGAGATTTTCAAATAGGGGAGGGCCAATCATATTCGCCATTTCGCGTCTTTATAACAGTTTACGATGATTGTGTAGTTCAATTAAAATAACATATTTGTTTTGTTCTTTTCTCCCTTAGTACTTCCTGGATCAGTGTGTGGAGGAAAAAGGAGAACCAGAGTCTGAAAACTATATGGTACGCCGAACATCATCAACAGCAACAAACAAGTCACAGTACAGTCAAAACAAACGACACTGCAACACAACACAACACAACACAACACAACACAACTACAGAAGCAATACATACCTACATACATGAACTTTATTTTAACACGAATTTTAGAGTAGCCAAAAAGGCTAATATCTCCGTGTAACATAGGAAGTGAAAACGAAGAAAAAAGAAACTTAATATTTACATTACAAATATCTTAAACAAAACAAGAAAACAACAAAGACAAAAAAACCAGAAATAATAACAACAAAAACAACTGCAACAATAAAAACAGCCAGCTATTGGGTAGCCCGCGTGCAGACTTTTCAGCATAGGAAATGGGAGATGTCTGCACGCAGGCTTCTATTTCGAAGAAGAAGGATGTTAAAATAAAAAAAAAGGCATAAGTATTATTTTGGATATTGTTTATAGGTGACATACGACCTGAACTTAATTCAAGGCCAGTATCCTGGGGAAAGTCTGAAACCTGACAAATCATCGCTTGTACTCATTGAGGTAATTTATCCAGCGGTACTCAGTAAATGTAATTCCTTTGTTTGAAATACATATATATTATTTGCCGGCCGGGAGGTCCGTATTGAGAAAAACTGTGCCAGAGGTCTTGAGCACGGCCCTCGGCCCGACCAAGGCCGGCAAATAATATTTTTATTTTTTTCTTGTTGTTTTTCAAAAGTTAAACGTGTCTTGTTGTTTTCGGAAAGCAACGTTTTGCAAGCGCGCGTAAAATGAACCATGAAACGAAGCCGTTTGTGACACCAGAGCAGCAAAATACGCTTTTTTACACTGTTAAAACTCAGAAATCACAGGAAGCAATATAACTAAAAGAAACCCCTTTATTTTCCCAAATTTCGATACATGTAGCTAACTCCTGCTCGATTTACTCCTGCTCGTTCCGTTGACCGCGGTCAAGATCGGAAAATTCCTCCCGCTCCCGGAACCAATCAGATTGCAGGATTTGGTTCATCTTGCCCGCTCACGCGCTGAGAAAAAAATAATACTTGATATTCTCTTCTTGGAGGCCTAGAGGCAATTTGTGTATGATCGACGTATTTACGGATGTAAATTTAGCAACTTTTCGACCAAAAATGGGAAAAATTTTATGACACTGCACCACTAACATCGCGTTATTTTCGTTTGCTAGACGATGGCGTTGTACCGACGCGAGAGATGCCTGACTCATCCCATCAGCTTTGTACTGTTAAATACCAAATGGTAAGAATGATAGTCGAATTTGAAATATTTTTCATTGTTCTAAATGTTTGGAGAAGGTCTCTTTATCAGTAAAGTTAGATATAACTATCTTTTGTCCAACTTTTTATTTATCTATTTCTAATTGCAATTAAAACATCTTTCACCGTTACCTTAAGTAAGAGGGTACTTTTGCGGGGGTCAGTTTGGAAATTTTAAATGTGTCTCTTTTTTCTAACAGGAAGAAGTTTGGCTGGCTGACGTTTGCTGTAAATCTTTTCACCTATTTCTGTTTCATTACTCCTTTGACTGCTCTGGCAGTGTATGCGCGCGGTGAGAAGGAATCCCTGTGCCCAAACAGTACAGATATAAAAGAAGAGGTACTCGCTCAGTTACTATAATTTGCAGCATTTTAGACTAGGTATGAAAGGAAAGATGCCGGACAATTCTTGATGGGTCTGGCTCCTTTTTACTGGATAGTACAAAAAGGATACGAGTATGAATCCAGGATAATAGTTTCTTATATTCCGTCACGAATCCGTTTTCTCTCTGTCCGGGGTCTAATGAGAATACATTGTTTTTTTTAAATGGTTACAAATGTGGAATTCCTTAAAATGGTAAACAGAAGTTTCCAATAAACGTGGATTCTTTTGATGGATTTTACGACCCTCAAGACCTCAACCAGTTACAATTTAATCCAAAACCACTCATGACTTGTTTACACGCGTTTTTCCGTGGAACTGCGTGCGTTTGCTTCGAACTTTGATTGGCTCATTGAATTGCGAACGTGTTCTTTTGGTCTTTTGTGATTGGCTAGGGTAAGGAACTTTAATTTTGTTTCAAAGACTCTCAAGATTTTAAAAGTGTATTCTCTGAACATATTAGTTTAATTTAATTTAGTTCTTTAATTTATTTTCGTTTATTCATTCTTTCTAAAAAGGAGTTTTTTCAATGTTGAAAATTTACAAGATGAAGTATACGTGGCACTAGATTGTTTATAAATTTCAAGCAGCTTTAAATGTAAAACAAAAAAGGGGAGAGAAGAAACTAAAATAGGGATGTTAGTAGCAAGAGGGCTTCATAAAAACCAAAACAAGGTTGTCCAATACACCCGAACTGAACCGGGTCGAGTAGGGCAGTGGAACTCCCCTCTCAGCGGAAGTCATCTCGCGCGAGACTTTGAAAAACACAGGTAGACCATTATGAGGGACGCTGGCGAGGTATACATGCATAGCGCAGCAGTTTTATCTTTCCTCTGCGTCCTTTTATTAGCGTCTCTATTGCTCGTTTTACCCTTAGAGCAAGGTACACGTGCATGGCAGTTTTGTTTTTCGTCTGTTTGCGTTTATTTAATTTTATGGATTTGAGCGTTTGATATCCACTTCTGGTAGGAAGAGGTTTGATAAATTTTTCGACCCGACTTCCGCTGAGTTGGGTCGTCTGTGCCAAAAGACGACCTGACTCATTTCGGGTGTATTGGACATGAGTGAGCCAATCAAAAGGCTTTTAGAGTTCTCCTGCAGATGATTTCAGATGAATTAACAAATTGTTACTTATACAAGGCTGGTTTCCTTTCCTTTTCTACAGCCAAGCTGCACATTTTCAGATGTGGTAAGTCTTTGCTTTCAGTATGTACGATTTTGAGTAGCCCACAGGAATTGCCACCAGCGGTCTAGTTATTTGTTGAACCCAGGCTACCACGGTTACATTTGGTGTTATGACATGTTTGACCGTCATTGCAAGGTGATTTTGGCTAGTTCAAATGTTTTCTTGTTGCATTTTTTTCCACCTGGAAAGGAAGGTGACTGTTTATTCGTACAAGACAAAGAAGGCTTGTAGACATGTCGATTTCAACAAATTGGTCTTAACATTTTGAGATGGTGCTGTTGTTGTGTTATTACTAAATGAAGTTCAAAACGGTTTTTTTTAAATACTTTTTCTCAGTAATATATGTCAATCAAAATAAATCCTTTTTTCTAAACTACATTTGTATATTTTGGGCAAGTTTAGTTCATGTGTCTTAAGTAGTTTTCAAGAAAGAGAACATTGACAGTAAATGGTTTGAACCAGGAGTCATATCAAAAGTCGGTAAAGTATGATTGTTCGGGTGAGTGTAGTTCTGAGAAGGACTGTTTGTGATGACATTGAGTGACGTTTCAACAACCTGAGCGGAAGTCATCATCAGAGTCAAGTGAAATATTGTTAAATTGTCAGTAGTGGTCTTGTCCTGATTGGTCGACGAATTCACGAAGTTATTGGTGATGTTATTGGCTGCGAAGAATGTAAAACGTGATTGGTGCGTTTCAAACCGTCTTTTGTTAGTCAAATGCCCGTTGGTCTGGATTAATCCTCGAACACCTTGATCCTATCGATTTTAACAGCCGGTCTGGGGGAAACAGATTGCAGGTTTCTGTTTTACGCTTACTAGTAAGCTAGGCTTATGTATATTGTTTTTATTTTTGTGTTTTTAGACAATCCAGGTTCTCAGCGTTTTTGTTTTAGTTGCCACGGTGGTTCAGATGACAAAGCACGTTATCTCGTTGATGCGCAAGGTAAATAAAACTCTTGATTGGTTAGAATAAAGAAGTTAGTTTCTAAAAATAGCTGTGGTGCTGTGTCTGAGTGAGACAAAAATTTGGATTTTTCAATGGAGTTGATAACATAAATTGGCCACCGTAAGGAATTGAAAGCTGAACTTTCGCTTTTCGTTTAGCCCTTCGCCAAACACGGAAACGAGGGGTATGTATGGTGGAAACATGGCAACATTAACCCTTTCATTCAACTAATTTATTCTTTTATGTTTTTTACGTTGTCATGTTTCCACCTGAATAGCGTAGCTTCACCTTTTTACATATAAACCATGCGCACCCCACAATTCATTCATTCGCTCTGACGAAGGACGAATCCTGGAAACGTCAGCTTTCAAATTCCCTTACGGTGGCCAATCTACCTTACTTATCAACTAAGGTGATAAATTTAAATCTTTGTTTTGATTCGTTACCTTTGATTTCGAGTTTGGTTGGGCCTGCTGTTTCCTGTCTGATCACTTTCAGAGCTTTTAGGGTTTCGCTCAAACAGTCCTTGCCTCCTACACATGATCCCCTTGTCTCGTACTGAAGAGGAAGAAAGAGACGCTAAAGAACCCATCTTACTCTTGAAACACTGGAGGCAGGAGGCGTAGTCTGTTCTAGCCGTGTCACAACTTGTTTTTTCTTGGGCTGGGTCGGTGGGGTGAGATTAGAAATGGACTGATATAAATTCCCAAGGGAATGTTTTACCACGGGTACCCCAAGCTCTACGAGCAAACTTTCCCCCCATACAATTCCTTCAAATTTTGTTCTTTTGTAAAACTTGTTCACGAGGTCTGACTTACAACGTGACAGTGGCGCTTGTATTACAAAGGTCAAATAACACTTGTACAACTTGGATACCTATGCTTTTACATATGCATGCTAACGTCTCTTTCTGCTCAGGGATAGTCGAACAAGAAGACCATGCGAAAGTGCGCGAAACAAGGTTGCCGCGTGGAATCGTAACGCACTCATCATGTGTCCACGGCGCAACCCCCTCCTCCACAGGCTTTCTAAGGCCGAGCGATCGCGAATTTTGGCGCGAGAGGGGGGATGGGAATCGGGCGCGGAGTGCGAGCGGTGGGTCATGGAAAGGTAAAGTAGACGAGGCGGACGTCGCAGCCTACTTTTGAACGCGTTTGCATGTTTTTTTTTTGCTCTACTATCTTTCAGCAGAAGAAGGGACTGCACAAATTCTAATGGAAAATGCGCTATATAAACCACGTTACCATCTTTATTGCTTACGCGCGTTTGCGTTAAAAGCTTTCTTGTTTTTAAAATTTATTGTATATAAGTGAATTTTTGTACCTTTTGTAACTAGCTTTTATAGTTTTTACTATTTAGTTTTTTATTTTTACTCTTTTTAGATGCATGTAGGTACTTTGAACGAGCTTTTCAGCCCTTAGACTGTTACTTGGATAAATAAACAATTGATTGATCGATGATTGATTGAAGAAAAGCGATAAATTTCCATGGGTTGCCTCTCGGATTTTTGCGATAGAAGAGAGGGTTGTGGTTTACTCTCGCCAGCTTTAAAAGGATTAATACGAACATACGTTATAACATCATCAGGTTATTTACTCATTTTTTTCAGCGCTTGGCCTACTTACGCAACTTATTAAACTTCGGGGAGTGGATCTGCTATATCGCTGCTATAATTTTCGTCCTCCCTCCGTGTGACTGTAAGCTAGGCCACAAGCTAGAAGTGGGTGCGGTCGCTTTGTTCTTCGGTTGGATGAACCTCATACTGTACTTTAGAAGGTAATGTTATTAATAAGGCTGAAAGTTAATTTTTTGCTTTACTCTGGCCTTGTTGAAGATTAGTTCTGGACCTTTTAGTGGAAATGTTTTAGATCTGGCGTGCGTTACTCGAACGTCCCGAAACGTTTTCGGCCATTTGCAAAAATATGAACGACTCATTCTTCAAAGGTGTTATTTTAATATGTCCTTAAGATAAGAAATGGTTAACTTATGGCAAAGTTTCATGTTAAGAAATTTCTTTGCTTACAAGATACTTTGAGAACAATTGTGCCCGAAATCGACCCGAAAAGTTTCGGGGCTTTCAAGAAACGCACCCCCTGCCCTTCACTCTTTTCCGTTCTGCCAGCATTGTACTGAAAATCAAATTCAAAAACTACGGTTTTTCCAAAGAGATGTATATGGCACTTGGAAGTACACAAAAGTTGACAGAACAAAGAAATAATCAAATAAATGAATTACTTTTAATTGTAAGAAACAATGAGGAAAGGGATTTAGAGCAAAAACTAGAGAGGATAAAATAAATGACTGACAACAGCATACTTTGAGGGTTCACGAATAAGTCTGACCTTTGACAACCCATACCTCAGTAGTTTATGTATTTTATCTCGCAGGTTTGAGGCATTAATCCACGTCAGAAATTTCTAATATGATTTTTTTTGTTGTCTTTTAGGTTGTCTTCATACGGTCAATACGTCATCATGCTGACTACAATGTTTGTGACGTTAGTCAAGGTGAGTACAATCACGCCTTTTGTTGCCTTAGAGACCAAAACCCAAGTAATTGCTCTGGCCAATCACAGCAGACACGAACAATACCTTGAGCCAATCGGAACTCGAAGCACCTGCAAGCAGTCAGCGTCAAGCGCGGGAAAACTTGTAGAAAACAAGTTTTGGTTTCACACCTGATTGGTTGAGAAAGTGAATTGAGTAGTTTCAACCAATCATAGAGCGTAGTAAACCAACACCAAAACAAACGCGAATTTACAAGCGACATTCAATTGAGAGCTGGCGTGCGTTTCTAATGCCTCGAAACTTTTCGGGCCGATTTCGGGCAGGACAACTCACATTGTATCTCGTAAACAAACAAGTTTCTAAACATGAAACTTTGTTAGAAGTTAAATATTCTTGTCATTAAAGATGTGTTTATTGTTCATCGTGGTGTCAGATAGGTAAGATGAACGTTTATTCGTTTGTCTCACGATGGAATCGCTTTGAGTTGTTGATCGCGACGTTTCGACTGCAATACTGCTAGTCTTCATCAGGCGATGAGGTCAATTGTTTACGTGTCGCTATTTGTAGCATGATGGTTCGCTGCTATTGGTGCATTTCGATCCTCATTATTATTCCGACTATTAGATGTTGTTCCCTCACAGGTCCGTTTTGTGGTTGGTCGGCTGTTGTGCTTTCTGATCGTAGGTATCCAAGCTTCTGGAATTTCGATTCCGCTATCTCTATTGATGTTATTAGGATGAAGTCTTATATGGATAGCCTCTTTGACCCTACGTGTGTACCAGTGAGGGTCACGATCAATAAACTTAACTTCTTTCCAAATAGGAAGATGCCCCGTTTCGTTGGCGTGTTCCGAAACTGCGGAGGTTTGCGTACGAGCAAGCCGTATATCTCTGTTGTGTTCTTTTATCCTGTCTTGCATCGCTCTCCCTGTTTCCCCGATGTATACTTTGCCGCACTCACATGGAATTTTATAGACGACACCGTCTTGTTTGGTTGGTTCAAGGGTGTCTTTCGGTCGCACTAAGTGAGACCTAAGAGTTGTGTCTGATTTGAAGACGGTGCGTACGCCTTGTGGTTGTAGGCAGCGGCAAAGAACCTCTGATACACCTTTTATGTAGGGTAGAACCGCAGTAGATTTAAATTCCTGCGTAGGTTCTTTGTTAGTTGTTGGTCTTGTTGTCTTTGTGAGCTTTCGCACAAATGAAGAAGGATATCTGTTCGAAACAAGTACCGATGATAAATGTTTCTTTTCTTTAGAGATAGCTGATGATTTAGATGTGAGGTGTTTGGCTCGGTCGTATAGACACTTAACAATACCAAGTTTCACTGACTGAGGATGGTGTGAATCATAGGCTAGGTATTGGTCAGTGTGGGTGGACTTTCTGTAAACAGTGGTCTCACTTAGTGCGACCGAAAGACACCCTTGAACCAACCAAACAAGTACGGTGTCGTCGGGGCATCTTCCTATTTGGAAAGAAGTTAAGTTTATTGATCGTGACCCTCACTGGTACACACGTAGGGTCAAAGAGGCTATCCATATAAGACTTCATCCTAATAACATCAATAGAGATAGCGGAATCGAAATTCCAGAAGCTTAGATACCTACGATCAGAAAGCACAACAGCCGACCAACCACAAAACGGACCTGTGTGGGAACAACATCTAATAGTCGGAATAATAATGAGGATCGAAATGCACCAATAGCAGCGAACCATCATGCTACAAATAGCGACACGTAAACAATTGACCTCATCGCCTGATGAAGACTAGCAGTATTGCAGTCGAAACTTCGCGATCAACAACTCAAAGCGATTCCATCGTGAGACAAACGAATAAACGTTCATCTTACTTAAATATTCTTTATCTTACAGATATGTTAAAAGAACCACTTTGTTAAATGAGTTGTTCGTATTTTTGCAAATGGCTTTTCGGGGCCGAAATGTTTTCGGGACTTCCGAGAAACGCACCCCTGCACTCAACAAGGAGGCTTCTTCCACAAACACATCACAGGAATAGCGAGATACTTTAAATCCAGCGTCCTGGGGGAATCCTCTATAAAGCTTCTTACGGGGAGTCTCCACCTCGAGATTCTAACCCTTATCCGTTCATATCCTAATTGTTATCGAAAGGGTACCCCTCCTATATACCTAGAACAAAAATTGTACTTTTTTACCCCTCAAAGTAGTACACAAACAATAGAAGACAGCGAGCGATAGTTGGATAGCTACATCTTAGTAATGTGTACATAAAAACTCTCTAAAAAAGAAAAAAAAATGATAGAAGTGTATGCTTTACTTTTAAATTTTTTCAAGGTTTTGCTTTTGTGGATGCTATTTATTATGGCATTTGCAAGCACTTTTTACATGATCATGGACGAGGTAGGTGTACAGCTCGGAAAGCATAATACATCTGGTCTTCTTTCATGTTTTAAATTTAGATTTAGACCATCCTTCCCTAACGTCTATGACGTTTTTTATAGCTTTTCATTAGAGGAAGGAGATTTTTATATGCGGTTTCGGCCCTTCGCCGTGCACACGCTAACGAACAAAACTATGAAATACACACCAAAAATGGCCTTTGCAGCCTTACATACCTGAAGTTCTTATAAATAATGATAATAATGATGATGATGATGATGATGATGATGATGATGATGATGATGATGATGATGATGATGATGATGATGATGATCATGATGATTATGATGTTGATGGTACTGCTGATGATAAAGGTGATGATGACAATGATGGTGACAATTGCGACAACGACGACGACGACGATAATGATAAAATAAAAATTAATGATGGTAATGGTGATGATAATGATGATAGTGATTAAAAAGATAATGATGAAAATGACGACGAAGGTTTTGTTGATAATGGTGAAGTTTTCCCTACAAAGTAAGAATTATCGTCCGAATAAGAAAAGTATAAGAAATCGTTGAGAGCACACGGGGAGTCGCGAGAACCAAGAGAGGCCAAATAAGACTGAGGTTAACTGTCTCAAGAATTTTTGGAAATTCAGCGTTTCTCGTTCTCACTTTGCTCGGGGTTTGATCAAACCTTTCGTGTGGTTTACTATTTTTTATATATGTATCGGGGGATTTTTCTCGCGCTGATTTTAATTCTGTACGTCTTGGTCAATACAAACAGATTAAGCATCCTTCAACATGGTTGAATACAGTTCTTTTGTTGAACGAGCTGGCTAAACAAATTCAAAGTTGTCGTTGACGCCTCAAGGGATCAAAACAAAAAGTTGACTCATCATCATTGAACATTATTTAACAAGGTGGCCAAACGTGTTCAACATGCTGTATTTGGCAGTGTTTAAAACAATGTTGACTGAAACAATTGAACCCGTTTGTTTGAGGTCTTACACTTGGTAGGAAACTCTCTACAAAGTGTTCCTAACTTTCCTTTTCTTATGGTTGTTTCATACAGCAAGATCCCTAAAATCTGCCATGTGTATTTTTTGTTTTAAGGAGCATTTCAGCGGAAAACTAGGATATTCCATGATGACAATGTACGTTATGACGCTTGGAGAGTTGAATTACCATGACGAATTCATGCCCTGGGAAGATTTACCTTTCCCCACTCTCACCAACATTTTGTTCGTCGTGCTGGTGCTTGGCATGCCCATCATCATGATGAACATGCTGGTAAGTCTTGCCATGCTCTATTTGTTTACAAATTTACAATTTTTTTTGCCAACTCCTAAAGTTTTTCGAGAATTTTCGAGGAAACTCGAAAGTCAACGAGGATTGCTGAAGATTGCCGAAGATTGCCGAAGATTCCCCGAAGAGCAGTCAAAGATTTCTCGAGGTCAGTGGACGTCTTGCGGGCGTGCGTGAAGTTGTGAACAAGCCGTATTGTGGGTTAATTGTGCCTTAAGGTGATTCCCTGGAAAACGAATCTGTCATAGATAATTGTAATGAAACTTGGCACAAATATTCAACAAGTCGTGTAGGTCGTAAAATTGCAGGTTCACCGTGTTCGTTTGGGTGGTATACTGCTGATGAATACAGTGTTTACAGGCATTTTCATGCACCAGGCAAAATGCTCAATATTTCCTCTGCAGTTTGTTATTTCATGTATAACTTGACTTTATACATAAGTATAGTCATCTATTTCGTACAAAACATGTCTGAAAAGCTTGAAATTTACTGGACACTCAAAAAGTAGACGGTGACGGTCCTCTTCCCTAAACGGCTTTTCTCGGTGGGTTTTCTTCAAACTGTACAAAATCTGATCATAGATTTTTGCCAACATTTTTCTGTTGCGTTGAGAACACTATCGTTATTGAATTTATACAATGAAAAATGGGGTCGCCTCGCGCGATTAGGAGAAAACGACCATCTATTTCTCTGAACAGCTCAATTTTCATAGAAAACCTACCGAATCCCGAACGTGCGCGCACTCGTAAACCTCAACTCCGACGATTGTTTTTGTTTTCGAAGATATAACATACGCACCATTTTCGTTAACTGGCAAATTAAGAGCGAAGAAATTACACAATCATCCGGAAAGTGATCTCTCACTGTGTGACATTTTCCATAGAGTTGCCTTTGTGAGATGCTTACCTCAAATGACAGTTCCTTCGTCCGGACGAAAGATCGTAATAACTGCATCTTGAGTAAGAATGGCGCCAACTCATGCTGGTATCACAGACTACCAGTCTCGATCTGTTAGTGTGGTTTGACTGTGCCACCTTCTAGCTTTACTTCTCTATTTTTTTAAAGATTTGATTCATCTTAATCAATCAGTTTGAAAGTCATAAACATCGCCTTCACAGAACCTAATTTAAAAATAATTGACATAAACATTTAAAACCACAGTTCACTACATTAACAAAGTATGGCTAATGTCATGGTGGTAGCGAGGTATGTTTTTCAATGCTGATCCCATTTTTGTACGCAAATTTCTGATCCTTGATTCCAAAGCGTGACCAACTTTGGTCCCTGATCCTACAAATATGGTAACGCCTGATCACTGATCCCTTAAAAAACTGCTGATCCCGATCCCATGGTCTGTGAATCCGATCCCAGGGCTGTGATCCCAGATCCCACCCTTCTGATCCTTAATCCCACCCCTTTGATCCCAGATCCCACATACATCGTTACGACCGTGTAATGTTAAGCTCGTGGTGGCCTGTGAAGGATTGATGACCTAGTTACCTTGCAAACCTCTAACTGGAGATTATTGGTTGGTTCTGTTTTTGTTAGGTCGGTCTTGCAGTGGGTGATATAGACAAAATTCAACAAAATGCTTTGATGGACCGTTACGTATTGCAGGTAACTTAGCCAGGAATTAATTCGTTATCTTTGTATGCAGGGAAGGGGCACCTCAATCTTGTCATATATTGTTTGTCTCTAAACTTTCTAAGGACGAGAGTGAGGTATGCCTAGTAGAATTCAAGCTTCATGGCCAAATTAATATCTAAAATAGCACAGCCTTTGACTTGCGACTAGTAGAAAACTGTCATTAAGGTCTAGGGACGCCGGTCAAAATATTACGCTATTCACCTCTGGCATTTTTTTGGGTTTCGCGAGCGAGTTTTTCCTCATTTCTCAGAAAAAAGGAACAATTTGGTGCTGACAATTCACTGGTTTGGTATATGCTAAAACAATAATTCATCTCCACTTCGGTGAATAATTGTAAAATAGCCTGGGTGTAGCGTGGGATTTATCGGCCAATTTTGATTTCCGACCACAAGCTATACATTTTCTACATTTTCTTCGGAGCGTGCAATATAAAATGTCCCTAAAAAGGCGTATAGAAATGGTGTCACTCACTTATGTTTTCTCCGTGGTATTTTCAGGTTCAATTACTGCTGGATATTGAGCGTTCAATGCCCATGTTTATCCTTAAACATGTTCAGGTTCACAGTTATTCAGAATATCCAAACCACGCCAAGACACTCAAAACAAAGGTAATTTAAAACCGATGACCTTTTTTTTGGAAGAATATTGACTTTTTCATCACTTTTTTGGTTTTCGTAGACATGACTATTTATGATAACGAGGCGGTATTTTCCATTCCGTAGTTGGTGGAATTGTTTGTGTCGTTTGGAAAGCCAGAAACAGAAGAGGTGGAAGAAGAGGAGGAATTGTCACCTGGCATGCTGCAGATAATGGCAACGCTTGACCAACAAGAAAAAAGGTTCGTAACTTCTCCCCTCTTTCCCTTTCCCCAGGAGGGGGGGTGGTGGTGTAGTTGGTTACGAGGATCGAGGCTCAATTCGAAAGGGATGCCTTTTTATGTCACGTCGCAGTACACAAAAGGATGGGGAACATTATTTTAGTATTTTGAAGAGGCACTAAAATACATGATAAAATTAGCATACAGCAACTAAAATAAACAAGCTGCATCATTTTGCTAGAAATTAAAACGTAAGAATTAATATCAATTATTGTGAGCCATTTTCAATTGACAATCGTAGTAGCAAAAAACCAAAGTACTCAATCTGATCAAGCACAACAATGAACCAAGTAAAACTTGAAGCAACTAAATGTAAGCGCGGGAAAACAAGTGCGAGCAAGTAAAGATTGGATTTGGTTTCAATTCTGATTGGTTGAAAAGGTGGTGCGACTTTTTTTGTTAACCAATAGTAGTATTCCGGGCTCACATAGGGATTTTCCTGGCTTCTGATTGGTCGAGAGCTTTTGGCTTCTGATTGGTTGTTGGGTTGTCATAGGAACGGGAAACCACTGACCAGTAGGATCGTGGGCTCAAGCGGAAGTCACATGACCGGAAGTGACGTCACCGGAAGTGGTTGTAAACCGGAAGTCACGTGTTTTAGGATGGGAAACCGCTGACGAGTTTAAAAAATCGATCGTGGGCTCAAGGTGAAGTAAAACCGCTGAGAAAACGCGGGCTCAAAGTCCAAAGTCCAATTTTTGGAACGGGGGTAACCCATATATGGCCCAGGTATGGATTTGATATGGTTTTGATATGGCACAAGTCCAATTCAAGCATCGGGGGTAGGTATAAAAGGGTAAACCCTGAGTGTGGGAGTAATCACGATGAGTTTTTACATCACCCTTATTAGTGATCAAGCACAAGGCACGGGACAAAAATTTACGGCTCGACTTCCTCGTTCCTATTATTTGGTAGAAGATGATTGGGAAGCAGCCCTAGTTCATATCTCCCACCCGGGGTTTAATCAACAATGGGGAGATCAAACCAATCAGAATTGGACGCAAGAAGATAGTCAAAAACATTGGATGAAAACAGATGTGAGATACATACCAAAACGTGCGGAGGGAACGGCTCCGATTCAAGTGACGAAACAAATCCATTTACCCCCAGGGTATTACACCAATTTGAAAGAAGCATGGATTGCCATTGCGTACGAAATAGAAAAACAACACATGGACGACATGATGGATATAACCAAAATGGACGTGGACGATCAGGCGAAACGACAACAACTCGCGGCTCTCAACCTGGCTCAACCCTACGTGAAAATCACCAATACAAGCATCGCCCCCGAATTAGATTCGTTGTATGTACTGATTCCATCCAACATGCAATTTGAAATGGAATGGAAATTCGCTGGACTGATGGGACTGGTGAAAGATGGTACACCAAGTGAACGCGTGGTCCAAGAAAAAAATTATCTGGTCAAAAATATTGTGGATTACGACGATCGACACAAATGGACACTAACCCGAGGTCCTGTCAACAAATATCCACCTTATGGTCATGTGTCCGTCAGCTTCACCCACCCCGATTTCAATTATTATTTGTTCTTGGGACCGAATCTTAGTCGACAAGTCTTTCCCAGCACCCAAACGGTCAAACCGCAACAAGGGCAACAACAATTGATGATTTACACGGATCTGGTGTCCCAGAGCATTGTGGGAAATCAAGAGAAAGGATTTTTACGTACCTTGGATGTCGGCAATACCGATCATCAATTTGATACGACGCAACGAATGTATTTTCCTCTTGGCAAAACCATCTTTGACAGTATTGAGATGGACATTCAAACAGCGGATGGACAACCGGCTCCTTTCAAACAAGGCAGAACGATCATTACCCTTGAACTGTCCAGAAAAAGTCAACGAGCATGATTGTGTAGAGAATGAATAAAGATCACAACAACAACAAAGTGTCATGCAACATCTTTTATTGGTCCTTCGTATTGTTTGACAACAAGTGAGTCCAAACATGGTGTCCTTACTGAGAACTCAAAATGTTCTTCATGTGTGAAAGGACTTCGCTTTGGGTGTGGCCAAGAAAATGGGGTATGTTGCTGCTTGTATCCGGATTCTTGAAGATTTTTCCCCAGAATCCTTGAACGGCTCCGGTGCCTGTATGACAAATACCATACCACAGATGACCATTCCAGATACGATTGACTTCTTTCACAAATTGGGGGTCTTCTTTCCAATCGTAATTGAGGATTTCAATGACTGTGGTGGAATGGCCTTGTGGGATGTAAACACATTTGGTGATTAGATGAGGATTCTTTCTCCAGTTGTCAGCACAGGCTACATGACAGGGGTATTTGCAGCAGATCAATATGATTTGATTGCTGACACTTTCCTGACAGACGACACACGGGGCGGTGGGGAAAGGATTCAGTTGTTTCATCCTTGAAATGACTTCGCTTGGGGTCTGGCCAAGAAACTGGATTTCTGTAGATGGGGAATACCTGATGTGGTGTTTTCCCCAGAATCCTTGGACGCCTCCCAAACATATGGGTTCACCGCACTTCAATTGATAACCGATACCATACCAGAGAGGATAGCGGTGATGTGTGACTCCCGAATAAGTATGATGGTACCAGTTACGTTTGACTTCTTTCACAAATTGGGGGTCTTTTTTCCATTCTTCATTGAGGATTTCAAGGACTGGGATGCTATTTCCGTATCCACAGGTAAAGCAACCACAGTCAGGATCGGTACTTTTTTTTCCCCACAGGGTGGCACAGGTTAGATGACAGGGTTGTTCGCAGCACATCAAAATGGTTTGTTTGGTGACAGGTTTCTTACACATCAGACATGGTTTGGGTTGAGCCATGAGGTGAAAAGGATCACTTGTTGGGCTTCTGGACTGAGGCCTGGATCATCCAGGGATTGTAACATGGCATGGGGAAGGTGGTGTTTTTTATAGAGAAACAAAAGGGTCACGTGGGAGGGAAGGGGCCAATGAGAGAAAGACCCCATCATGCTTTGGGAGGGGAAGAGGTGGGGGGACCCCCCTCCCCCCCTCCTTAGATAGACCATGGTGCATTGCGCAGATCAGGGTATATAAGTCAAGCGAGGCCACAGGACGTCACTCCTAGCTTTGAGTTCAGTCGTGTTGACTTATGTCAGTTGGTGGTTCGAAAAAATGGTTAAAACGAGAACGCCCTTGGGCTCTTTAGCCAGCGAAATGAATGTGAGTGGGCCAGAGGTGTTGCGGAGGAGAGTGGGACCAGAGAGGACGGGAGTGGAGCGGCAGACGAGACGTATGAGGGAGAGACAGCAGGAAACCTGGCGCCCCCTCACCCGGCAGCGCGTGGCCGCCTTTTTCGAACTCTTTTTAAGATGTATGGTTTGGACAGAGAATGGGGAGCGAGAGGGCCGGCCCCATCCAGAGATCGTGCAAGCGTTGCTGGGCACCCTGGTGAATAAAATCATTCCGTGGGTGGACCGGATGCGACACCGCTCCCGATTTGAACGGCACTGGCCAATGACCTTGGACCATTTCCATGAAGTGGACAATGACCTGGAACTTTATTTGCCAAGTGTTCATGGGGGCCACGCATGGCAACGGATCCGGGTTTATTTCGGGGACATGGCGAGGGAGCGAGAGCAGCGGCGGGAGGAGGAGCGGGAGAGGAGAGAGCGGATGCGGGACCAAGTGCGACGGGTTTTATTTCCTTGAACATTTTTATTCCTGTTGAGATTATTGTGAGTCAAGGCTACTGTGCGTCAAGAGACATTTTATTTATGATCCACGTGCAAAGTCAGTGTTGTCAGTTTTTAAAAATTTTTTTAATTAAAAAAGAGTTGATGTTACAAATGGTGGTCTGTGTTCTTTGCCACGCGGGGTGGGGTGCTCCTATGTACAATTGAAAAAAGCTATCTACAATTTGAAAAAATAAAAAGTAAAAGCTATGTACAATTGGAAAAATAAAAACTAAAAATATTGAAAATAAAAACTAAAAAATGACTATGTACAATTACAAATGAAAGTCTTCCAGTTCCATACGTAATTGATCAATGTTCTCGGGTAGACAGAACGTGCGGTTGAACAAGGCTTGAATTTCGGCTCGGGTTTTGTCGTCCACATCCCGGGATCCCACAATAGCACTGCTTTGATGTAGGGTGGGCTTTTTAGGTCCCCAAGGAACAAATTGACTGCCAGTGACCAGGGTGGCGGCATTCTCATTGACTTGGTAGTAATGGTCCGAGCGGTACCATGATTGACTGGGGATGTCAAACAGGTAGACGGGTTTGCCTAGATCCATAGCCAATTGCACAGTCCAACCAGTGCCTCCTTTCACGCGTTTATGATCCGGTTCCAAAATACCAAAGGCATAGATGGTATGGGCTTTTTTGGCCAATTGATAATTGCGTTGCAGCAATTGCAGGGTGTAAAAATGACTGGGCATTTGTTTGCCTAGTTTCTCAGCCGCCTGGTGAAGATGGGGGTTGGCCAGCATCAGGACTTCCACCGTAGAAGGGGTGATGAAAGTGGCTCGAGGATGGTTCGGGGGGACCAGGACTTCTAGTTGCATCCCAAAGTGTTTGGCATGTTCTTCCACGAGGGCATCCGTACCTTTGGCTCCCCCTGTGTAGACCACATGGCCATGACCCACTTGCAGTTCCAAGGCACCGAGATCTTGTTCTCCGATCATGTCAATGTCTGGGGGCATGGCTTTGAGAATGATAACTCAGGGACCAAGGGAGCTCCTTAAATAGGGGCAGTTGACCAATGGGAAGACAAGAGGACCTTATTTGGAGAGGCAAAAGCTGACCAATGGGAAGATAACAAGTCCTTATTTGGATTGAATAAGCTGACCAATGACAGGCAAGGGCCCAACGTATAAAAAGGCATGGGCAGTGGGGGTGAAATCAACCTTGAGTACGATGTCTGTCGATCGGAAGAGAAAGCCAAGCGTACACCCTGCGGGGAAGAAGAAGAAGAAGAGCATTCAACATATGACGCCCGTGGACTGTGATCCTGTGGTCTGCGAGGTCGTGGAAGACACCCGAGCTGCCGTGGAAGATATGATGAAAGAATTGAATGATATGGTGTCCCCCCAGACATCCCCATCTGAATACATGGTGACGTATGTCGAAGATCCTCCTCCCAGTTCAGTGGACACTATGGTATGCCCCTGTCATGAGGTGCGTTTGGAGGCCCGAGAATCTCAAAAGGGATGGAAGTATGTGAAATGTCCCATGCAACCGTGTTTGCTGTTTTGTGGACAAGATCAAGTTCTAGAGTATATGAAAGCTGTGTATAGTCAACCTCATGTAGAAGTGATGGACATGTGGGGTGGTTTGCAATGCTTTTGCCGTGAACCCGCCACGCTTCAACAGAGCCATTCGACTCAGAACCCCGATCGCTTGTTTCTGACTTGTTCCAAGAAAACGTGTGGCTTCTTCCGGTGGGCCGATCAACCCTTGGGTCCCAAGTACTGGAGTTGGTTTCATGACAACCCTCCCAAAAAAGCCGACCAACAAGCTGAACCACCCACCCGTGATGCTCAAGGATATCCCAAACGTGGAGTGGACATCCCTGGTCCTCCAGTCAGAAGGAAAGAGGACGTGGAACGAGAACGGCCCCTGACAGAGTATGAGAAACAATTGTTACGAGAAATTCAAGATCTCAAGAACCGTCAAGAAATGATGGTAGCCCCAGCTCCACCACCCTCCAAGTACAGTGACAGTGTGGAGAACTGGCAGAAAGGTCTAGAGACCATCAGCTGCGGCCGTCTAGGTCTCTTTTAAATGAGAGAACGAATAAAATGTTTTATCAATGTCACCATGGAGTCTGTGTGTGATGCGTGGGAGTCTGTCTTGTCCCTGGGGCAATGGCAATGTCATCAAACCCTTTGTCAAGTCTTATATGATCATCAACCCGGGTCCCAAATCTCCATTCCCCCTTGTCCCGAGGACACGCATCCTCTCCACCTCTTTGAAGAAACCCATGTCGACCGCAACTTGTATCGATGGGTGGTGTTTGTCTTATGGTTAAAAGCTCACCCAGAGGCATGGCGATGGTATCGAATCATTCAAAAGCAGCATCCCCACACGGTCCCTACCATACCGACCTTATGGGATGAATGCCAAAAAGTATGGCCCCTCGAAAGAAAAAGGTCTCCCAATCATGGTTGAATCGTTACCACGATCCTCGAGCCCCCGGCAGTTTAGGAGGCGTGCAACGATTTGCTAAAGCCCATCGTCTCCCTTTGAAAAAAGCTCAACGGGTCTTGGAACGGGATTTGGCTTATACGTTACATAAACCTCGACGTCGTCGTTTTCCCACCGTCCCCGTGATCGTAGGAGGTTTAGATGATCAATGGGCCGCGGATTTAGTAGAAGTGCAACCGTTGGCCAAGTATAATCGGGGTATACGATATTTACTGACGGTGTTGGATGTGTTGTCCAAGTACGCGTGGGTACAACCGTTGAAAGACAAAACCGGGGTGGCCTTGGTCCATGCCTTTGAGAAGATTTTGAAAGAAGGACGACGTCACCCTAATCGATTGCAAACGGATCGAGGGAAAGAATTTTACAACCGGACGTTTCAACGATGGCTTGACGAGCAAGGCATTCAACATTTTTCGACCGAAGGGGATGCGAAAGCCAGTGTGGTGGAACGATTTAATCGTACCTTGAAAGAACGGTTGTACCGTTATTTTACCGCCGCCAACACCTTACAGTTTGACGATGTCTTGCCCGAGTTGGTGCAAGGCTATAATGCCACCCGTCATCGAAGTATTGGTATGGCCCCTCAAGACGTGACATGGGACAACGAAGAAGCCGTGTGGAAACGATTGTATGCCAAACGGTTGAAAGGCCAGAAAAAACCTACATTCAAAGTCGGGGATCGTGTCCGTCTCAACAAGATTCATCGTACCTTTGCCAAAGGCTATTTACCCGGTTGGACCGAAGAAGTGTTTGTCGTGTATCGTGTGATCCCGGGCCCTGTACCCACGTATAAGATTCACGAATGGGATGATACCCCCGTCCAAGGTACGTTTTATGAAGAGGATTTACAAAAAGTCCATATATCCGACGTGTTTCGGATCGAAAAGGTACTTAAGCGACAAAAAGATCGTTGGTTGGTCAAGTGGAAAGGGTGGCCCGACAAGTACAATAGTTGGATTGGTAGTCAAGACGTCACGTCTCTCCAACCACCCCAGAGGAAAAGCCCACCCAAACGACAACTGAAGACTAAAGAGACAAGCCCACCCAAAAGACGACGACGTGACTAAACAATGACGTTGGTGCCCAACTCTTCGTTTTACGTGACGTTGATGAGTCATGCGAGTACCAAAGAGTTTCCTGGGAACAAGAGTCATCATTTCAGAAACCGATTGCCTAAACCCATTCGATTTATGGGACGAGGATGGATGGTGGGTATGGTGAGTTTATCCTTACCCACCATTCCAGTGATCGCGGAAGAAGGAGGCGTGGGCGATTCCCATCCTCTGTTGTACGTACGATGGCACGAACGGGTGTATGCCCAAGACGATCAAGGCAACGATCGATGGTGGCATCAACGCCGCGAACTCACTGTCTACGGTCGAGATATGAGAAAGGAGATGGCCTCCTCGACGGGATCGCACTTTTTTCATCAACTGGTGTACCGTTACGAGCAAAGCCGTGCGAAACAAACCGAACCCAAAAACAAATGGACCGAGGACAATGGCGTTAAATTGTATCCGACCTTTGAATGGACCTCCGAAGGGGATTTGTTATTGAATACCACCAATGTGGATTACAAACGACAAGTGGCGCACGTGTCCTGGGGTAGAACCTTGGCCCTGAGAATGGGGTGGATTGAACAAGTGTCCCCCGGTCAGTATCGATTAGGTCCGAATCTCTTGCAAGAATTTCAAGGCATTTCCACCATTCCCACCCCGACGGATATCCGCGATGCTGCCAACAAACCCATCTTTTGGAAAGTGGAGGGGGATTATCTGAAGTTGAGTCTATCGTGCCCTTGGCGGTTTGTGAATGTGAACAAGGCCTTTCGTCCTTCGTTGGAATTTCCCTCCACGCGTCCTTTGCACGTGTATTGTGATGTAGGGACCAGCAGCATGGTAGGGGGTCGTATCACCGATCTTCTACGAGAAATCAAGTACCAGCCACAAAACACCACGCACTTTGAACCTCGACATATTCAATATGTCCCAGTACGCAATGAAGTGGTGGAAATCGTGGAAACCCAGATGGCCGAAACTAATGGGGATCTGGCCAAGTTTGGTGAAGGACATACCCTCTTGACTCTCCACTTTAAAAGGGAAGTCGTGGTGTGAAGAAGAAGAGAAAATGTCGTTCTACGTGACGTTACCCAGTCATGCCAACCGACATGAATTTCCCAACAACCAAGCCAATTCCTTCAAGATTCGTTTACCTCAACCGTTACGGTTACAAGGAGGTGGATGGCAAGTGGGTTTGAGTGCCATTTCCTTACCGGATACGCACGTCAATTTGTACGAGTTGGTGCAAAAAGATGGGTTCATCCTATCGACGACCTGGGACCAAGACTACCCCAAACCGGGTGGAAAAGACGGGGAAATGACCTCGCGAGGAGGGACGGCTGAAACCCTCATTAATAACATTCAACATTGGGATTGGGTGGTGGATGGGGTGAGTTTCATGAAAGCCGCCATTGCTCACTTGGAACAACAACGCAAGGAAACGGCGATTCAAGGCGGTCGGTTTACCAACGATCAAGGCAAACACATGTACGTCAAGTTCAAGTGGGAAGGCGACGATCTCATCATCGACAACACCAATATCTGTCATTGCAAAACTGACACTCCAGCCCTGTACATCTACACCAAGTTGGCTGTCAAGATGGGATGGTTACGTAAAATTAGCAGTGGGTTGATTTTGGGACCCAACTTACAACAAGACTTCATGGGGGATCAAATCCCCAACATGAAACAACCCATTGGCAACGATTGGAACGATGTGAACGACGATCAGCACAACCCGGTCTTTTGGACGGTGCGTGCGTTTTTACCGGATCATTTACAATTGAGTATGAGTTGTGGGTGGCGTTTCACCAACTTGAATGTAGCGTTTCGTTCAGTGGTGGGAGATCCCTCGCGATCGTTGCACGTGTACTCGGACGTGGCAGGCAGTATGATGGTCGGCAATCGCGTGACCGATTTGTTGCGTGAAATCCATTACAAGCGAGAAGGCAGAGGTACCATGTACTTTGAACCGTTGCACATTCATTACCTACCGCTTCGTAATGAAGTGATGGAAATCATTCAAATGCAAGTCACCGAAACGTCTGGCACCGAGGATAAGTTGGTCAGGTTTGGCCAAGGCAACACCCTGGTCACCTTGCACTTCAAAAAGACATAAAAAGGGAAAAAGGGGATGGTCAGTCAAAGATGCCAAAGACAAGAGCACGTCGAAGAAGGCAACGAGGCGGTCTCTTGCCTCTGGCGGCTCTCGTGCCAGCCTTGATGGCTGTGGGGAAAGCTGCCGCGTTGGGAGCAGTGGGTGGTGCGGCGGGTTACGGTGGTAAAAAAGCCATCGAAGCAGCGACCACTCGGAAGAAAAAGAAAGGCCGATGACGGTATAAAAAGACAAACGGGGTGACGTGAAGCATAGACCTTGGTGAAAGAGCAAAGAAGACAACCATGCGAGGGGGAAGTTTGACACGATTTCGGACAGACGAGTGGTATGATCAATACGGCAGTGGGTTGATGAGGGAGGTCATGCGTGGTGGGTTCCAAGGCCTTAAAAGCACGCGAAATCCTTTAAAACTGCCTAGTAATATCAAGAGAGGATTGAATGCAGGGTTAACACGCGGTGTTAAACGCAAAGCCGAACAAGTCATTAAAAAAGAAATCACCAAACAAGCCAAGAAAGCCTTGAATCAGAAGAACGTGAAAGACGCCGTGCGTGTGGCTAGTGCTTTGTTTCCCAAGCAAGTCAAACGTGCGCGAGATATTTTGGGAGTGTAATGGATCCCGTGCATTCACGACCTCGACGGATTCGTAGTAATCGAGGGTTGTCTCAATGGGGAGGACTGTATCCGTTTTGGAAACTCAGGAGAGGACAACGTGGTGGCTGGTTGAGTGCCGAGGTGATGAGAGTCCCCGGGTTTGATTTGAGACAACGTTTAGCACGACGACGACGCTATAAAAACCCCTCACGACGACGACGGGGTACCACTACTCGACGACGTTAACCATGCCTGACGTGAGTACACAAACCGCCCCGGCGCATCCGCGTTCCGAAGAGACCGTCAACCCGGCGTTACGGATTTTCAAGGTGCCACCGACCGACATTAGCATCAATGCCTATCGCATGGTCACCATTCAACCCACCACCACGGGTATCAATCCCATGGAATTCATCATTCCAGGGTTGGACGATTTTGTGGATTTGGGACGCAGTTACTTTACCATGGAATTGAGTTTGAAAAAGGACGATGCCGGGAACTTGGTGGGCAATCAGAAATTGTGGCCCGTCAATAATTTGGCCCATTCCATCATCAAGCAAATTGACTTGCAGTTGAATGGCACGTTGATCAGTCCACAATCCGACACGTATCATTACAAAGCTTACCTGGAAACCTTGCTGAATTATGATCGAGAAGATGGCAAGACCGTGTTAGGACCTCAAGGATGGTACAATCAAGTGGATTTTCCACCCCAATGGACTGCCAACAATACCAACAGTGCCACACCGCATCAAAATTGGCGTGATCTCAGTGCCAATCACAAAGGGGCGTTGGCTGCGATGGTAGCTGAAGTGGAAAAGTATGCTGGAGGTGTCACCCACAGTCTGGTGTTTACCCCGCACCTGGAAGTGTTTCATACCGGCAAACTGTTGGTGCCTGGTATCGAAATCAAGATGAAATTTCATTTCAATGGCCCGAACCTGTTTTTGAATGGAGTGGGTCTAGCTGGCCGATTGATGGAAGGGGATGTGAAACTACGGTTTCATCTCTGTCAACTGCGTTTGAATGACGCCATCTACAGAAGTTTATCTGAAAAAAGACACAATGAAGGCCAAGTGGCTGCTTACCCGACCGTCCGTAGTGAAATCCGGACCTTCAGCATGCAAGGCAACCTGGTCCGCTTTGATATCCCCAACCTGTTTCAAAACAGAATACCTGACCGATTGATTGTAGGGTTGTTGGACAGCCGAGCCTTCAACGGAGATGTGACCCGAGATCCTTTCTGTTTCCAGAAATTTGGTCTGAGTTCCATTCGACAGATTGTCAAAGGAGAGGAGTACCCTTATGAAACCCTACAGTTAGTGCATGACAATGCCACTCGAGATAATCTAGGCTACTTCCGTTTTCTGCAAGCCAGTGGTGCCTGGTGTAAAAAGAAAGGCAATTTGGTAGAACTGCTGGATTGGGGCCAAGCTAAAAATTGTACCTTGTACATGTTTGACAATGTGGCCAATGGATGTGCTGACAGTCAAAACCTCAACCCCAAGCAAACGGGAGATTTACAATTGGTCTTGGAATTTGGAGCTGCCCCCGGTGTCAATATAACCGTACTCGTGTATGGAGAATTTGAGAACTTGCTGGAGATTGACCGCAACGGAGCCGTGTTGTATAACATTTACCAGCACTGATGGAACACGTGGCCTTGAATAATGTACAGTTGGATTATTTAGCCCGAGACGACCCCCAATTGAAACCTGTCTTTTACGGGACAGTGGCCTGTGATCGTTTACCCAAGAGTCCTGTCAAGACCCAACCCCAAGGGTACATTGTGAATACGGACCCACACGATCAACCGGGACAACATTGGTTAGCGGTGTGGACGGATGGAAAGGTGTGTGAAGTCCTGGACAGTTATGCCTTGCCCATCGACACGTACGTGCAAGCCACCCCGTTACGAGATTGGATCGTGCAACATTGGAAGTATGTGGTGACCAATGGCAAGTCCCTCCAAGCCATTTCAAGCAAGAGTTGTGGTGATTACGCCTTGTTGTATTTGAAAGCCAAAGCCCGTGGACGAACCTTGCAAGAGTTTTTAAATGAGTTTTCGGATCATGATTATGTTAGTAATGACCATCAAGCGGGTCAACGCCTTCAACAATTGATTGTAGGTCAAGAAGCCAGATGGTATCAACTTTGTTGTCATCCGTATCATCAATGTAATCATTAAATAAAGTTTGTTGGAAAAAAGTGGTGTCGGAGTCGTAGCTCAGTGGGTAGAGCCTTTGGATCGAATACATGAGGAGATCGTGCGTGGGTTCGAGTCCCACTGATTCCAATAAAAAGGTGCCTTTTTTTTTCTAAGGGTAGTTCGTCATCATGCAAACGGGGAAACCGTTTCGTTTTCATACGCCTTCCTCTATCTTGGTGGTGGGTCCTTCGGGATGTGGCAAAACCGTGTTTACAGAAAAACTCTTGGTAGACAACCCGGACTTGTTTGAAACCCCACCGACCCAAATGCATTATTGTTATGGGGCCTGGCAAGATCGATTTCGAAGCATGCAAGATCAAGGGGTGGTGTTTCACGAAGGCATTCCCGATCATGAGGCCTTAGTGCAATGGTTTCCTCAAGGACATGGGGTCCTGGTCTTGGATGATTTAATGGATGAAGGGAGTCACGATAAATGCGTGTTGGATTTATTCACCAAACATTCACATCATCAAGGGGTGACCGTCCTATACTTGTGCCAAGACATGTTTCCCGTGGGTCGCTATGCTAAAAGTATTTCCCGCAATGCCCATTACATTGTGGCGTTCAAGAACCCCCGAGATCAATTAGGGGTACGCAATGTCATGCTGCAATCGTTTCCGACCACCTGGAAAGACACGTTGGAGACGTTTCATCAAAGCCACCACACGACCGTATGGGTATTTGGTCTTGGATTTACATCCCGCCTCCTCCGATCAACAACGTGTGTTGAGTCACCTGTTAAAAGACGAAGGATGGACTCGCACCTATCAAAAACGACTATAAAGGCACCCCATTTCAACAGGTAAAAAGAGAAAGCGACCATGGCCGATGATGACCGTCAACCTCCGCAATCGTACGATACCGTGGCCCCCGCCGGTGTGGGGGCGACCACCAGCAATCAAGTGTCTCCAGGGACCCTCCAAGAAATTTTTGATACAGGGGACCAAAACTTGATTGACCAAGCCTTCGATCAAATAGAGGATGCGGGTGATTATGATGCCCTCACCAGATATCTGGAAAGGCTCCCTGACCTTGGGGCCCCTGCACAGGCCTCTTCCCCCGCTGGGGTAGGAAGTCAAGGAAGTCAATCCTTCCGTAGCATACACACCACCCCGGAGTCTTCTGGTGCTCGAACCCCTGCGAGTCCTCCTAGCGTACCTTTGGCAGCGGCGGGTGCTCGAACAGCAGCGGGTGCTGGGGGTAATGGTAATGGACGTGGTGGTGGTGGTGGTGGACGTGGTGGTGGACGCGGTGGTGGACGTGGTGGTGGTGGTGGACGTGGTGCTGGGGGTGCTGGTGCTGGTGGTGCTGGTGGTGGTGGTGGTGGTGGTGCTGGTGCTGGTGGTGCTGGAGGTGGTGGTGGAGGTGGAGGTGGTGGTGGTGGTGGAGGTGGTGGTGGTGGTGGTGGTGGTGGTGGTGGTGGTCGTCGTGGACGACGACCGAGACGAATACGAGGACGACGACGAAATACCCCCACTTCCCCTTTGACACCTGCCTCCAATCCAGCTACCCCTCGAGGATCTTGGACGTCTGGGAGTCCACCCCCTCGCACCTTGCGTCAAGCGGATTTACAACGACGTTTACGTATGCTGTTACAAGATCAAGAACAGTTGGCCCAAGGACGTGAAATTGCCAATGTCACCATGACCAATAGCATTGTGACCAGTTATAAACAAGGAGGAGCACCGAGCGTACAAACGTCTTCGTCCCGTGTTTCGCCGTGAGGATGAAAACCGTCGTGTCGTTATTGAATGGATCGAAACAGCATGGTCTTCCCTTCCCCCCAGAATTATTACAACGCATGGATTCCTTGTATGCTTTTTATCATCAACAATGGTGGTGTTATCGAAAAATGTTGAATCATTACAAGTGGATGAATGCCTTGTTCAATGGCATGGCGTTACTCCTGATGGCCGCCGGCATGATTGCTGGGCCGCTTTTGGAAAACAGTACGTTGGTAGCGTGTTTGGCGGCCGTGGGGACCGTGGTCAAAGGATGGAATGATTTTAAACAATACCGATTTAAAGTGACCATGAGTCGATTTGCGTTTACCACCTATGCCAAAGCCTTGACCGAATTGAAAACCCATGTGCGGGGTGTTCCCTTGGAGGATCTGGAACGATTTTTAATCAAGATGCAAACCTTGGATGATACCATTGTGGATTTCACCCCTCCGTTACCCAAACGATGTCTCCAAGATTACCATGGTCATTTTGTGTACCAACCTTTGGAAGCCCTATGCTATGTAGATGGATGTCCTCGTCCCTTGAGACCCAAAGACTATTGGATCCATAAAAAGCCGCTCCCTCCTAGTCCCACACTCTTAGAACCATGGCCGTCCAACGACGACGACGACGACGCAGAAAAAGGAATCAAAGAGGAGGGGCTTTAATGCGTCGCAAACCCCGTTTGGTGGATAAAATTGCCCATGGCATGAGTATGTTTCTATCAGGGCCAGCACCTGGGTTTGGAGTCGCTTTAGGCAAATTAGGTGGTCAAGCCTTGAAAGGCATTACCGATAATGTACAACATTACCGACGACAACGAGGTGGGGGTTGGTGGCAAGATTTTAAACGCAATACCCGTCAAGGCTATAAAGAGTCGCGGGATGCCATCAAACAAAACGAAGCCCTGCAACGTCTATTGATGAACCGTCCATGGTGAGGAGGAGAAGACGACGACGACGTCGTCAACGAGGCGGGTTTTTAAATTTATTGGTCCCCGCTATGGTGGGATTGGGGAAAGCCGTGGCCTTGGAAACGGATAAACGTATAAAACGCACGATTCAAAAAGCCAATCAACGGTATCGTCGTCGTCACCGATAAAGGATGCAACGTCTTCGACGTCAATTACCGTTTTTACGGTCCATGTTACAAGAAGCCAATGGTTCCAAACGTCAAGAATTGTTACAACATGCCAATGCCGATCAAATCAATGCTGTGAGTGAACTGGTGTTGAACTTTTTAAAAAACAAGATTCCTGTGACCCCACCCATGCTGGCTAAACTTCAACCCTATAAAAAGGTACTACGTGATTTGGGACGTCGTCGACATTCCGTCAAAAAACGTCGTCAGTGGTTAGTCCGACAAAAAGGACGTGGGTTGTTTCAAGGACTTCACGAGGTGTTATGTCAATGTGTTCGTTAACCCTCCCTACGTGGATGACTCTGTTACAAGAGGCCAATCGGACCACCGACAAGTGGAAAGACGAGTGTCATTATTGGAAGCATAAATATCACCTGTTGTATCGAGAGTACCAACACATCTTGAGGGCCCGTCTTTGTGAGAGCTGTCGTGCGGTAGAAGACGGGGAACTTTGCCCCGATTGTAGTCAACGACCATGGACGAGGTCTACATGATTCCCCACCAGGATTTGGAACAACTCATTCAATATTACAAAGGAGAACTCACCGAAAATGCCTTGTTGAACAAAGCCGCCAAGGTCGCCGCCCAAAAACATGTGTTGTTAGCCAATCCCCAATTACCCCCAGCCTTGGTCAATGCTCAAACCAAACCATTGAGTCAAGAATTAATCAAGTTAACCAAACGCATTCGTCAATTTCCTGGCGGGGTGGGGGTTGGTGCCCCGGGTGGTCCGCCAGGTGAAGAAGGCGAGGAAGAAGCCGGGGATTTGGTGACGGGACCCGTGGAACAATGGTTGAAGCGCATGATAAAAGGCAGCCCGTCGACTCCCAAACCACCCATTACCCCTGCAACCAAGAAAGGCAAAGGAGCAGCCACCACCAGTAAGATTGTCAAGAAAGGGAGCCCATCCACCAGTCGAGGGGATACCCGGTCGCGTTTAGAAGCCATTCGAGAACAACGCAAGACCTTGGAAAAAAAGTTAGCCGAGAGTCGCAAAGGCAAAGGACCCGCTCGTGAAGTGGAAGGATTGAAACCTTTACCCGGTTGGGAAGATTGGGCTCGTGGCAAAAAGTTACGACGTCGATTGGATTACGACAGTGACTAAAACATGCCCACCAAGAGAAAAAGGGGACGGAAACGCCCCCAACGAGGAGGAGCCTTGGATGTCCAAAAATGGATTGCTAAGACGGGGAAGGAATTTCATTGGCCTGGGTATCAGTACATGGGCCCTGGCACCCATTTGGCTAAACGTCTGAAACGGGGGGATCCCGGCATCAATCGCTTGGACCAGATTGCTAAGCAACACGACATTGATTACAGCCGTGCCAAGAATTTGCAAGATAAATGGAAAGCCGATACCAAGATGATCCAAGCCATTGATCGATTACCCGGCAAGAAAACCAAGACGGAGCGGGTGGTCAAAAAAATCATGCAAACCAAGAAACGTTTAAAATTGTAAAATTTAATGGCAAACCATGTTGAGTAAAATAAAAAATGAAAATGTCTCATTGGTTCATGAGTTGTGTCTTCAAAAACGTTCAATGTTCTGCCAAATACAAATGTTCAAGTCACTAAATCGTACATTAAATCAACGCCCTCGTCAGATGACATGTCATGAACGAGGTCTTCAGGGGGCAGCAATGCCTCCACATCAAAATCCTCGACATCGTCCATGGTCTGCTTCCAATCGTCGGGTGACATATCTTTCCATAAGTCCTGCAAAAACGAAAGGTCATCCAAGTCAGGGGGGTCCACGACTTGCACGCTCCCCGAATCTAAATCAAGCAGAGTATGAGAGTCCTCCTCCTCCTCAAGGAGTTGAAGAAAGGACTCCCTGGGCGTTACGTCCGTATCCATAGATTCCAGTGACTTACAAAAGGCTTTCACGTACTCCGTCAGAGGAATGGATTTCAAACAATCCGTCAGGCGAATGGTTACTGTCAAAGGTCCTAAGGCCTTCAATTTCTCTAGAGTTCTCTTTTTGTCTGCCATTCTCTTTTTCTTCAGCAGGTGGAGTCGACGGCGCCTCTCGTTGATTGCCCTTCTCTTTTCCTCCCCCAGGCCAGCGTAACGGCGCTTCTCTTTCTCATTCAACCGCTCTCGATGGGCCTCCCGATATTGTTGCTGATACGCTAGGATCTGTTCCCGATGGTTTTCCCGGTAGCGCTTTTGTCTCTCCGCATGCTGGGCTCGATGTTTTTCCCGGTAGAGCCTTTGGGCCTCCACCAAGCGGTCTCGATTCCTTTCCCGGTAGCGCTTATCACACTCCGCCACGCGCTCTGGATACCTTGCCTTGTAGCGCTTGCGGGCCGCCGCCAGCTGTTTACGACGTTTTTCCCGGTAACACTGCTTGGACACCGCGATGAACTCTCGATTGTTTTCTCGGTACTTTTTTCTGATCTCTGGGTTTTTGGCCCGGTACCGTGCCCTTTTGTCCCTCATTCGGAGTACCTTGCTCTGACGTTTCGCCAGAAACCGTTGTTGCGTGGCTGCAACTCGGTTGGGATGCCTGTCCCGGTACCTCGCTTGAGCGGCCAGTTGATGCGCTTGTTTAGCCTCAAGGTCGGGCACTTCGTCGTCGTAGGGGTCATAGTCGTCAACGTCGTCGTCGTCGTCGTGGGGGTCATAGTCATCGTTGCTGTCGCTTTGGTAATAATTCACGGGGGGTCTGTGACGGTGACTGCGGCGGAGGCCCTCGTTTCCGGCAGGCATTGGGCGATGGCGGTGGTGCTGGTGGCGGGGTGAGGGGGCGCTTGAATTGGTACCTCCAATAGGGACAGCAATAGTCGAGACCCTCCACGAACCAGTCACAGGTTAATTGGGGGTAGCACAGTTGATGATACGGACGCGCCTGTTCTGCTCGGTGTCTCTGGGCCTCTACTTTTTCCGGCTCCAGTTCCTTCAAACGTTCGGCAAACTCAGCCAACTGATCGTCCTTCAGCAACAACTCCCTCTTGACTTTCCCCAAGATCTCTTCCACTTCTAAATCTACTTCAAACTCTTCGAATCTTTCTAACAACTTCTCATGGGCAGAGTCCATGTTGAGATGTTCCAGCCCGAGGATCGATCTGTTTTATAGTCTCTCATTCGTTCCCGTGATGCACCATGGACCCTAACTAGAGAGGGGGGAGGGGGGTCCCCCCACCCCGTCCCACCCCTCCCTAGGACACCCTGTGTCCGGGTAAGGTGATTGGCTCCTTCCCCTCCCACGTGACATTTTGGTTCTCTATAAAAACAGAGCCCCGATCTCCAGCGAGTTCATCTGATCATGTCCACTCAAGAAGAAGACGATGTGGCGGGACCCAGTGGCCTTTCCCGCCACGAGTCCCTTCAACTCCTAGGACTGACCATGTCAGACGATGATGATGAAGACTATCATGATTTGATGGACCAATTGGAACGGCAACATGCGTTTCAAACTCACCTCCTTCAACAAAGTGGCGGAGGTTTGGATACCACCGCCATTGGAGTATTCGAATTTGACATTGATGCCTTTGTCGACCGTCGGAGCACGCGTATGGGAGTACGTGAACGTCATTTCAATACCCAGTTACGTCAAAGGGGGAACTTGATTCCAGGTCAAAACATTACCCAAGCTCTACAAGATGCTTTACGTCGAGCCGTGAATCAAGTGTTAGCCACCACGCCTGACCTCCACGATCAAGATCGCCTCTACTTCACTATTGCCTCCAACAGACTCCACAATAATTTCCAGGGGTGGGGATTACGTGCTGGTGAATGGCGACAAGACAGAGAGCGTGTGGAGGCTCTGTTCCAACGTTTAGCCCAAGCCCTCAACAGCAACGAACAATTTGAAATGGATGACTCCTTTCAAGTGTCCATTACTCAAGTCCAACATGCTCCTCAAGGCACCGGCAGACCCCGTCGGGGAAAACCTGGGCACCCAACCCACCAAGCCTTAACCAAAACATCGAAATCGATCATCCGCATCCAGAATGATGATGACCTCTGCTGTGCCAGAGCCCTCGTCACAGCCAAAGCTCGCGTGGACCAACACCCGAAATGGGAATCGATTCGCAAAGGAAAACGTCTCCAGAGAAACTTAGCTTGGGACCTCCATAATGAAGCCAAGGTGCCCTTGGGTCCATGCAGTTACGACGCCTTGACAGCCTTCAGTAAAGCCCCGTCTCTCACGGATTACCAGATCATCCTGGTGGATGGCCATCGATCTTATCACATCACGACCTATGGAGACCCCAAAGATAAACAACTCATCCTGTTGCATCACCAAGGCCATTACGACGTCATCACTCGTCTACCCGGATTTTTCGGATCCAGTTACGTCTGTGCCCATTGTTGGAAACCCTATAACACCGAGGGAGAGCATCGCTGCACCAAGAAAAAACAATGCTGGTCCTGTCGCCAAAAAGAGTGCCCTGATTTCCAGGCAGCCTACCCTCGAAACCAGAAAGCCACACAACGTTGCGACAGTTGTCATCGGGACTTTTTTGGAGACACCTGTTTCCAAATGCATCTCGTCAAGGACCACACGGGCAAACCTGCAGCCAACCTAGAGTCCTCCGTCTGCGTTCGTCGCCGTCGCTGTCGTACTTGTTTTAAACTAGACGTGGGATTAGACAAGATTGCCAAACACAAATGCTACCACGTAGACTGCCCGTCTTGCCATGAGTACGTCGACGCCGACAAACACCGTTGTTTCATACAAAAAGCCCCCAAACCTCAAAACAAGAAGAGAAAGAGGAAACACCAGGGAGGGCCTCGCGCCAAACGAGGGGCAGCCGTCGCGGAACCTGATAGCAACCCCGAGGAAGACGACCTGCCTCCCCTTCATGTCTTCTTTGATATTGAAGCCATGCAACCCCACCAAAAACACATTGCGAATCTCGTCGTGGCCGAAACCGAAAACAACGATCCACCCAAGCCTTTCCCAGGTCCCACCTGTATCCGTGACTTTCTGGAATGGTTGGATACCTTGACACTCCACGATACCCGACAAGTCAATGTCATCGCTCATAATTTCCAAGGGTACGATGGCTACTTTGTCGTCCAACAATACCATAGTGATAACCGGATCGTCCAACAACTCCGCAATGGATGTAAACTCTTGGAAGTCAAACACGATCGGATCCGATTCATTGATTCGATGAGTTTCCTCCCGATGCCTTTGTCCGCCTTTCCTGCAACCTTTGGATTAACGGAATTGAAAAAAGGGTACTTCCCTCACCTGTTCAACGTACCCGGTGATGAGTATCAAAACTACGTGGGACCCATCCCCTCACGCGATTACTACATGCCCGAAACCAAGTCCCCCGAAGACAAGCAAGCCCTGGAAACGTGGCATCAAGAACAACGTACCAATAACATGGTGTTTGATTTCCAACAAGAGTTGTTGGACTATTGCAAATCCGATGTGCGGCTCTTGAAACAAGGATGTCTGACTTTCAAACGATTGTTTGAAGCTCAAGCGGGGTTCAATCCCTTTGACCACATCACCATTGCTTCTGCCTGCAACATGGATTTACGTATGAACCGGATGATCCCTAACAGTATTGCCAGTGAACCCACCCTTACTTGGAAGAAGAATAACGTCAATCAGTCCAACGAAGCCATCGAATGGTTAACCTGGTGCCAACAACACCAAGCCCCCCATCTTCAACATGCGAAAAATGTCGGCGAGTATCGCATCCCTGGTACCAAGCTCCATGTGGACGGTTTCGATGCCAGTACCAACACCATCTATGAATACCATGGTTGTTTCTTCCATGGATGTCCTCGCTGTTATCCCAACCGTTACGAAACACATCGACGCCACTGTGATCGGTCCATGCAGGATGCCTACGAGGACACGCAAAAAAGGACCCGACATTTAAGAGAACAAGGGTACACCGTGGTAGAAATGTGGGGATGCGATTGGGCCCGTCTCAAAGACACCTCACCTGACATTGGTACATTTGTAACTAACCTTGAAATGACAGAACCCCTCAATCCCCGCGACGCTTTCTGTGGAGGACGTACCAATGCCGTGAAACTCTACCATCATATCACCCCCGGCCAAAAAATTCACTACATCGATGTCACCTCCTTGTACCCCTGGGTGAACAAAACGAGCATCTACCCTAAAGGACATCCAACCTTTTTTACACATCCCGGTCATACGAACATCCACCAGTACTTTGGACTAATCCAATGCAAAGTCCTGCCTCCCCGTGAATTGTACCATCCCGTGCTGCCTTACCGTCATGACGACAAACTACTCTTTCCTCTCTGTGGACGTTGTGTGGAAGAAGAAATGGACAAACCCCTTTTGGACAGATCCTATCATTGCCCTCACCCCGACGAACAACGCGCCCTCACCAGTACCTGGTGCAGTCCCGAATTAAACAAAGCCGTCGAATTGGGGTACCAAGTCCAATACATCTATGAAGTCTGGCATTTTGACGAGACCTGTGAGGGGTTGTTCAGAGACTACGTCAACACTTGGTTGAAAGTCAAACAGGAAGCCAGTGGATGGCCCAAAGATGTCAACACCGAAGAAGCTAAAAGGAAGTACATCCAGGATTACTATGAGAAGGAGGGCATCCAGTTAGAGTACGACCAAATCAAAAAGAACCCAGGGTTGCGTACCCTCGCTAAGCTGATGTTGAACTCCATGTGGGGGAAGTTTGGTCAACGCCTCAACAAAACCCGAGTCAAAGAATTTGATGACCCCCAAACCTTCCACCAGTTTTTAAACACAGATACAATCGACGTGCGTCAAGTCTCCATCATCAATGATCAAAAGGTAGAGGTACAATATCAGTACGAAAAGGAAGACATCCCCGTGTCACCCAACCTCAACATCTTTGTAGCCTGTTTCACCACCTGTCATGCCCGGCTCAAACTCTATGCCGCCCTCGAGCAGCTGCAAGAACGTGTCCTCTACTACGACACCGACTCTGTCATCTTCCTGCAAGACGAGGGGCAACCTAACCCAGACTTGGGGAATTACCTCGGCGACTTTACGAGTGAATTGGACGACAAGGATCACATTGTAGAGTTTATATCGGGCGGCCCCAAAAATTATGGGTACCAAACCAAACTTGGTCTCGTGGAATGCAAGGTGCGGGGGTTCCGTCTCAACAGCGAAGGCAAATCACAATTGAATTACAACGTCATGAAAGCCAATGTCATCGATGAAATCCAGAAGCCCCTCCCCAAGCCCCGACAAACACAAGTCATCAACTCACACCACATTGTCCGGGATCCTAACACCTATGAACTGTTCACGTTTCCACAACAGAAACAATACCAGTTGGTATACAACAAACGAGTCATCGATCCCCACACCTTCAAGACCTACCCCTATGGCTACCAGTAACTGAACACTCATATCAAAGAGGAACTCAAAGGAAATACTCATCATGGAACACTCCTACTATTTTCTCAGTTATTGTAAACAACGTATAACAATAAACGTGATTTATTCATTTTGTGTTGTTTTCACTCCAAGGGTTACCCCCGTTCCAAAAATTGGACTTTGGACTTTGAGCCCGCGTTTTCTCAGCGGTTTTACTTCACCTTGAGCCCACGATCGATTTTTTAAACTCGTCAGCGGTTTCCCATCCTAAAACACGTGACTTCCGGTTTACAACCACTTCCGGTGACGTCACTTCCGGTCATGTGACTTCCGCTTGAGCCCACGATCCTACTGGTCAGTGGTTTCCCGTTCCTATGACAACCCAACAACCAATCAGAAGCCAAAAGCTCTCGACCAATCAGAAGCCAGGAAAATCCCTATGTGAGCCCGGAATACTACTACCAATCACGGAATACAGTGAAACAAAACCAACGTAGATGGGAATAACTAATTAGATACTCTACCGAAAACCGTTCGCCAAACTGTTCCATGATAACAAAGAAGCATTCTAGCTAGTTGCCCATTGATCTGTAATTTTGAAAAATAAAGTTTAAGCTAAGTTTTTTGTGCTAAGTAGGAAGCTTTCCCCCTGTGTCTGGCCCACATACAAAAATATCATAGTTTGGTGGAACTTCTGTGAAAAAGGTATCAGCAAGTCATACGCAACTTTCCTCTTTGTTGCCTGCACTCTTGCCCCCCTCCCCCCCCTAAAAAAACGGTTTATAGGGCTGAAATTTTTTTTTGATGTCGCAAAATTCGCCATTTTACAAGAAAAAAGTTTCACTTTACGAAAAGAAGATACATAACTCAAGTCAAATTAAAGGGGCTGTGACACGGATATTTTACTCGCTTTTCGCCAAATCTTTGCTAAAATTATGATTAAATGCCTTCGCTCACGCACGCACAAAATGCTGTAGGAGGAAGATATCAAGAGAATGCTGGCAAGAAGAGAGTACCGTACGTAGTACGTTTTTCGATGATTTTTGCAAGTTACAAGCACAGAACTTAAATATACTAGGCCAACTTTTTCAAGTTGTTATCCATTTTCATCCTGGCCATCGGTGGCCAAAGACCGCACTTATTAATAGTTTCACTGTCAGATTAGTGAGGTGTCTGAACAAAAAGAGGACCATTATTTTTACGTTTTTATTCATGTGAATGTGACTTTTAGCTTTTCAAAGTGCTACAAACGCGAGAAAAAATCCCCGTGACACTGCCCTGTAACTGCTCTGTTCACACTGTGTATGTTAGGGTGGATTAATTGATCTGTTCACACTGTGTATGTTAGGGTGGATTAACTGATGTGTCTGTTAGGGTGGATTAACTGATCAGTTCACACTGTGTCTGTTAGTATGGACTTAACTGATCTGTTCACACTGTGTCTGTTAGGGTGGACAAGATGTACGACATGTTGAGAGAACAGACTGAGATGATAAAGGAGATGAATCAACTGATTCGTGTAAAGAACAGTGAACCAAAGGAGGAGAAGAAGGACGAATTCAAACTGCCAAAATTGCAACTGTTTGGATTCTAAGGGCCGGTTACTTAAACGAAGTCTAACTTAGACTGCGCTTTAAGACAATGACTTGACCTCCAAATCTGGTTATTAATGGTAGACGTTGTTCTAGCCTGTACTTCATGCCTTCTTGACACTGATTACAATAAACAACGTTTAAACGTCAGGGTTGGCCATCTTAAAATTGGTTTAGGCCTCGGTTTTGTTATACCCTGTCTAACCTCCGTTTAAATAATCGACCCCGGCTAAACGTTTGACAACAAAGTTTTCAAAACTATGAGTGCTCAGGCTTAAGCTAAACACTAGCCTGCAAAATTATTGAAAACCACCTTGTACGCATATTAACAAACGGGGGATTCTAATTTGAATAACTCAAGGATGATCTTAGGCCCCGTTTATATGGTCTCGGGTACCAGAGACATCCCTCCCCCCCGAGTTACCCTGGGCGAGCTAATTTTTCACCTGTTTCTTTGAAAAGTTCAACGAGCCGTTTACATGAGGATCACCAACTCGTCTCGGGGAGGCGAGACAACTCGGGGGGGCGAGTTCTCTTACCTCGGAAGGTAGGGTAACCCTGGCAGGCGGGACAACTTTTTCTCATATAAACACTTTGTCCCGCCTACCCGGGACGACTTTTTGCGTGCCAAGTGTCACGTAACGTCTGGTTTTTGGTCTAAAAACGACTAAATCAATAAAATGTACACTGAAGAAGAAAAATTTAGACAAACAGAGGCTACAGTGATCAAATCAACGAACAATTCTGAAGGAAAAGGGCGTATTGAGGTCATGAATATCAAAGGAAGATTTTGGAGTAATTAAGTAGGGTCAACTTTATCTCGGTCAGCCGGGACAACTTCTTATCATATAAACGCTCGGTAAAGTTGTCTCGGGGGGGTAGGGTTATCTAGGGTACCCGAGACCATATAAATGATGCCTAATTCACAGAATAAGCATTATCAGGAACAATTCAAATGAGATTGCAAATATTTGAATTGCAAAAACTCTAGTCAGGGTGTTGGGTTTAGTTGTTTAATTGTTAATAGATAGACCTTTCATAAGGGGGTAAAGGAATATGCCACTATACAAAGAGTAAATTAAAATTGAGAAATTGAAAACGTGAGCGGACTGTTACAAGGACAGTTTTTCTGGCAACTTGCAACGCAATGGTGACGAGAGAATTGAAAAACAAGTTGCACTGCGAATATGTTGCACTGCACAGCTCTCTCTCATGTGGCGAAACAGGTACGACTGTAACAATTTCAGCGAGATTTGTCCTCACGTCAGTTTTACGCCCCATCGCGAGATAGTAGTTTGTATGGAAAACCGAACTGAGAATTCCTATTGATAAATAAATAAGCTTTAGAAGGTAGAGTTCTTAAATAGAGAAGATGAAATATTACCTGATGTTGTTTTATGTCTTTCTGGGATGTTTTAGCGCCATTGGAGAGGTTTTATACACTGTTAAGACAGACGACCAAAAACCTCTCCAACAGCGCTTAACCTTCACAGAAGGACAAAATACAACACCAGGTAACATTTTATCCACTTTATAAAGCAGCTTTACTTTTTAAAAGCTTATTTATTTATCGATAGGAATTCTCAGTTCGATTTTCCATACAAACTCTTATATTACGCTTGGACTACCTGTAATTTGTCTTTAGGAGAAAAGCTGCGTTGCGAGTTCCTGGAAAGATAGCCAAGTCTTTTAATTCTCACTGTTTTGCGAGATAAGTTAGCTCGTAACATGTACATATTTTTGCCACTTTTCTAGCAGTCCGTTATCTACAGGTAGTGTCTATTTATCAGTCAGTGCCTACTAGACCCAAACAGTCAAACGAAAAAAAAAATTAGGAACAGTTCCCAAAATAATCTCATCAGAATGAAGGCTGTAAAAATATCGAGGGAATAATTAACTTCTTTTTGTAAAAATGAAATTGTAATTTTTTATTAAAGCCCAAATAAGCTGCACTCGATAATTTTTAGTGCTGTGTGTCGGATTTCACCTATCAATCTGGGGATACAGCGGTACACTCACGCATTCCAGCAAACTTCGTTAAAGGAAGGAAAATCTTGATTCAAAATGGTTTATGTCCTTTGATTCCTCCCTTCCGGTTCTCAGCCCACACGCGCACTCTCACCCCCACCCCACCCCGCTTCCATCCAAATTTTCGGCCGAGTGGAACCTGTGTCCAAGTGAAGAAACCATGATGGCGGGAAGTTTTGTGTGCAAAGCATGGCGTTTTTAAAAATTCCAAGCTACAGCGATAGAATTGCACCGCAGGAACATGGTTTTGCAGTGCAACATTCTTTGGCGGTTTTGCAACGTTTGACTAGTTTGTAATTGGATCAAAGAGGAAGCACTTCGTTCTGTTCCAGACGGCACTATCTTCACTACTGAGGCAACATCTTGATGGCGGATTGAATAGTTTTATTTCAAGCTTATTACAAAGTTGCATGGTGACTTCAAGGTAAGAGCTAAATTTCTCTTTTACAAAAAAAATTTAAGTGTCACTTCAGTGGCATTACTTATGGAAGAATGATTTACAAACATAAAAAAAAATGAAGTGTTAAAAGCACTGTACAATCTGCCAAATACATTTAAGCCTTAAGCTTAATATGAATGAGAGTGTTGAGTTTCTTTGCAAGGATGTTGACTTGGGAAATTACCCGCCAAAAAATCGTTGAACCAAAGGTTTTGAATCAATCATCTACACAGTACCCCCTTCCACCCAACCCACCACTGGGGGAGGATGGCCACTGCTGGAATTGACTGATTCATTGGCATATAAATGTTGAAAAATTACATGTACCCATGCAGTCTATGCCAGAAATCTTATGACGATATGTGACATACTGTTGTTGGATAGTCTTCAATACATCTCAGTCAGTAATTTCTGTACTTATTTTGCTTCTGGCTGTTGTACAGGCTTTTGTAACTTTTGGGGACTCGCAGTTTTTCAGTGAACAGTGTTATTTATTATTGCAAATCCTGATTAGAATCATTTATTGGTTGTTTTTGAAAATTTTGCCATGAGCACCGATTTCAGTATTATGTGAAAGCTTTTACATGGATTCCTTCAGCCTTTGATTTCTTTTCAGGAGGCTGTTAATTGTAACTTTTGTAATATTTGTTTATTTCAGTTGCATTTAATTTGTTGTTTTACCCCTACTTTACTTGTCATTTGCAAGTACATTTAGACAGTTTCTTTCTCTATAAAGCTGCAGAGCTTGCCCTAAAAGAAGCAAAAGCCATTTTATGTGTATTGATCCCAGACATCCTTTAGGGACCATATGGTAACAACTTTAGTTGGTCAAACTGATCTGAAAGTCTCAGGTCAGAGTTTTATGTCCTAAATCATTTTGGGCTTGCATTTAGAAAACTCTAAAAGCTCAGTCGGAATGGGGAGATTGGCTTTCTTGCTTAATCATTTAAGCCTCACGATTGACAAGCACCTTGATCTAACATACAGCTGGTCACAAGAATAAAGGAGATGATCACCAAAGATAAAAATGTCTTGATGTTTAAACAAATTCTCGCACCAAGTAGTAACCAAAAGTAATACGTGGAAAATCGTGATGAAACACGCATGCTGACATTGCAGCTTTTAAGGATTAATCCCTATCTTGAGGGGCCAAGAGTAGTCCTTTGTCTTTGTAAGTCATGTTCTTCCTGCTTTGTAAGTTAAGATCCCATGTTGCAAAATTGAGATCTCCCATTGACCTGACTTATGTGTACACAAAATAAAACACACCAAGTGGATGGCCCTTACTCAGGCCATTGTATACATGTACATGTAATTATGAACAAAAAGGAGAGATGGCAACAAAATATAAGTGTATATGAGAAATGCTGTGAACCAAAAAAAAAAATTGAAAAACAGTAGGACACACCCACAGACACAACCCCACACACACAAAAAAAGGCACTGTGTAGATTTTAAGATTGCAAGTTTTATTGCTAGCCTTTTTGTTTCACGATGTCATCGGGTTCAGTTAATTTGACTCTTTGTAAATCCTGAGAGCTTGCCAAATCTAGAGTTTTGGGTGCCCCGAAAATGGCGTCTGAACTTAGGTAAGTGCGCGAAGGCTCTTGGGTGGGTCAGATTCTTTAAGGTTAAACACACTTTTGGCTCTCTTCACTTCATATATTGTTCTTCAGCCCATGCGCAACTGAGCAAATGTTTAATTTGGGCACTTCATTTTCTAGGAACAGAATTTGTTGAGCCACCTTCCAAAATCTGCAAATAATTCAACTGAGGGTGGACAGGATCCATCTGGCAAGAGATTCAGAGAATTGTATAACTCGTGAGTAAGTCAACTAATGTAAGTTGACTATTATCAACATCTTGACAGGAAGTCTTTGTCTAGTGATTGTAGCGAGTTAGTAACTAGTTAAGTTGTACTGAGCACATAAATGGGAACTATAAGTTTATTTTTTTTTTACTTTTGGGAGTGAAAGATTGTTCCACAGTCAGATTTTTTTTGTTCTGCATGTGAGTAATGGTCGTTCATTAGCACTGCAGCATAATTTACTCATTGATGTATCTTTTCTGTTTAAGGCTTTTTGTGAGATATACAGTGTGTTCTTCAATAGCACTACAGCAACATAGTCAGTACTGATAATATAATGACTCAAAGTTACAAAGAGAAGCCATCATACAGGTAAGTAGAGGAGTAAAATGTACCTTAGTGATTACAATTTTGAAAACGAAGTTGAACTGCAATTTTGGATACAAAGTGACTCTGAAGACCAGTGAGTGTATTATTGTTATAAAAAGCTTTAGGACACTGATGACTTACAGCACATTGTCTGTAGTAATTGTCTCGATCATATAGTGCTCTTATTAGAGTTGCTTTATTTGTAAACTTTTAAATAACAGGTTGAATTATGATGAAGTGTACATGTGTTATTTTTCTAATTGCGACTGCACACTGATAGTCTTCATCAGATGAGGTGACTGATTATGTTTCATCATTTATGTCATGATGGCCAGTTGTGATTGTTGGCCTCCAATCCTCTTTCCAGGAGTATTTTTTCCTCTGCAGTCCAACTGAAATTGTCCCCTTGGCAGTTGGCTGTTGTACTGCCCTCCGTTAGTGTTTCTTGATCGTTGCTATCCACTCTTCAGGACTTTCTATTCTGTTATATCCCTGTTGATGATATAAATGATAAGGGTGAGGTTTTATGCTGCATTCAAACTAGCAACGAAACATGTTTAATTTAAACATATTAAAATCAAACACATTTCCCCAGAACGCGATTGTTCATTTGCACTGTTCTCAAAAGGTATAATCATTTCAAACATGCTTCATGCCTGGTTCATTATAATTTATGTGGTTTTACAGAACATTTATAAAATCGTGATAATTACACTTTTAAAACTGAGAAGAAATAGAGCTGGAAATTGCTGTTGCATGTGGTTTAATCACATAAGAGGTGAAGGGCCTTGCACTTAGCAAGTAGAAAGCAAGTAGAGTGCATTTGTGCTATCTTCATCACAAACTATTCCATTTCCAACAAGCTTAGCCCTTGTTGGATTGGGCTTTTGTTTTTTTACAAGGGCTTGTGGTGTTCTGCTTCAACACCGAGGAATGCTGTAAGTTGCTTCCTTTCATCAGACCACAGTTGAACTAAAAGTTGTATCACCGACTGTAGCCCCAGTTTAGGATCTTTCGGCCACTCTCTTCCTCTCTGCTCTATGCTGCCATGTTTAGTGCATTTTGTCTGGCCTAGATTGAAACTACCTTTTGATGTAGTTTCAATCATGCTCAGAATAAAAAATGTTCTGATCATGATTCATGCGACGCACTGCCTAGTGTGAATTCACACTTTTCTTAGTGAAACATGCTTCATTCGTGATCAGACTAAACATGTTTTGGCCTTTAGTGTGAACGCAGTATTATGTGGATAGCTGCTCTCCTTGACCCCATGGGTGTACCAGTGTGAGTCTTGATCAATAAGCTTTCCCTTGTTCCAGAGGAGGTGGTGGCAGGTCTTATCGGCATGTTCAGGAATGGCAGAGGTCTGGATCTGGGTGTGGGCAAGTCATATACTCTTCCATGCTCTTTGATCCTCTCCTGCATGGATCTCCCTGTCTCGCCTGTGTGACCAAAGGACACCGTTGGTCGGGCTAAACAAGTGGCTATGATCTAGAGGATTCCCTATGACGGTGACAATTAGCCTACATTGACAAGACAGAAAGATCTATATAGGAGGGGGTCAAAGAGCATGAAAGGGATATAAGACTTGCCTGTACCCAGACCTCTGCTATTTCTGAGCATGCCAATAAGATGAGCCACCACCTACTTTGGAGTAAGGTTAAGTTTACTGATCGAGACTTGGTGTCACACCCATAGGGTCATAATGTAACATAATATAAGACCACCCTAACATAATATAACATAATATAACATTATGTTATATAAATAGAACATAATATAAGACCACCCTAACAAGGTACATGTTAACAGAATCAAACTTCCTGAAGCATGGATTAACCAACAATCAAGAAAACACCAAAGGAGATGAGTACTGCAGCAAACCACCAAGGGAACAACTTGAAATTGGACTGCCAAGAAAACAACTGCTCGCCAGAATGATAAGGATTGAAACCAACCAACTGATTATCTCAATTAAAGTAATTGCTGAGGACTGGCTAAGAACGATAGCATGAATGGCAAAGGAAGGGAAAGGATTTAATTTTTCGCTGGCTTATCTGATTCAAATCTGGCTTTCTGACTGGTTTAAAATTGCCTAAAAAGTGCTGCAGAGGAGAGTATCGGAATAGAAAAACAACTTTTTCAAATGGGCTGTTCAATAACAGCTTCTGGTGCTGCAGGCCCATTGTCTCTGCTATTGCTCTTAGCCAGGGCATTATATATAATTGGACAAGATGCTCAAACAATAGTTTCACAACTATATATTATTTATGTACTCACAGTACATGTATATTACTAGTCTCTCAGAAAACTACAATGCTAAGCACTTGTGTCGTTTACAAAGAAAAATACATGTACTTACAAATAGTGTAATTTTTACACTATTAGCAAATACATCAGCACAGTGTATATTATGTTAATTTCAAAAATCTATATCTGTTAATTTTTATTAGTGTTTTGGTCACTAAAATTAATGTTGACACATTTTGTTCATTTCAGCTTCTGTAATGTACCTAACTGCCATCAAAATGTAATACAAGAGCACGTAACCGGACCCACAGAGGGCATACACAAGCAGGAACTGAACATAATGATTTGTGGTGATATAGGTTTGACTTTCGCTTATCTTTTACAGTGCAATCCTGGCTTAATGAACTGAAACTCGGTTCCGGCACAAATTAATTTTTATATTGTTATAATTTCTCCTTTTTTTTGTTTCAACAAAATAAAAAGAAGTTCAGTGTTCATTTTTATTTGAGCAATTAGAAGCAGAAATTCTATTACTTTTTTTCTGTTGCATGTGGAAGTTCACTATTTGAATGAAGAGACAGTCAATATTTCTAATAGAGTTTGTCAAGCCTGGTTTGTACTGTATATGTATGGAGATCATTCTTTTCTATTGGGGAGTGGTCTTTTTCCTTGATTGAAGAAGAACAATAGCTCTTTTCAAGTATTGATTTTTGCCATATTGTCAAATGCCATAATTGACATAAACTACTCATTAGAAAGGAAAGCCAGTATCAGAAACGTCTTGTTCAGTTTAATTTCTAGAACATTCATGGACTGATAACTGAAGAAATACATCCATGCAAGGAATTTCACAGCTCAAACGCAAGAAAGCTTGCAGTGGCAATTAATTTTTTTTTAATATTATTTTTTCTGTAAAACATTTCAAAGTCCGTGTGCCAAAATGTATCCTTGAAAGGATATCTACTGGAGTCCAAGTCGAATCCAGTTTGAAGATTTGTATGGTATGTGACAACATGGCTAGAATTAAACCTTAAAGGAACTATTAGAAAAAGAGAAGTAAGGTCATGTTTCTGTAGAGTCAATACTGGTGACAAAATCTAGAATAATGTATGGTTTCACACATTTTTATGCACTGCTGATTTTCCATAGGGAATATTGAATTCTTTTTAGTTCTTGTCTGAATACTTTAAGGAGGCTCGCAACAGTTCTTTTAGCTTTTAACTTCGTTGATACTACACCATGTTTTCAACACGCGTCTTACGTTAATTTTTTTTGGTTTCCTAGCAACAGCTGTCATCATAGCAATGAAAAAGAAAGCTCATCCCTGAACTGTATTTTAAGCTGAGAGACTTACTGGGGAATGTGAACAACGATTTTATTGAATTTGCATCATTTTTTTTGGCATTCGTGATTGTTTTCACATACAGCATAGCATCAGTCTATTTAGTGAAAGTCGAAATGCTTCTTTTGTTATTCAAATTGGAGTTTTCTTTGTCAGTTCGAAGAACAATTTGCAGTTGATAACTGGAAATTGTCCAGACAAATTTGATTTAAAATCACAAGAAATTAGTGCGGAAAAAATTTGCCCGAAATAACGTGCAATTTTGAGGAATAATCTCGTAGTTTTGGTTACTGCCTGGTAAATTAACAATTAACAAAACAGCAAAAACAAACCCGTAGTGAAACAAACCAAAAAATAAAAATAAATGTGGCAGAATTGCCAAACACAGTTGTAGTTGAAAACAAAGCTTATGCCAAACAGGATGCATTTTCAAACAAAAATCAGACATCCTCAAAATCTACAATCTCGCCAAATTTTAACTGGGCCTTATATACTATTTTACACTAAGATCGTAATCAGTTTTAGCGATAAATTGAGCAAACTGTGACTTGCTGGCAGTTGTTACTTGTGATTTACGTTGTGCTTACAATTTAACCAAAAATTGTCCGAAATAACACTAGATGTTCCAAAATTTTCGTTTCATTTGTATTTTTCTTTGCAAAGCGTGTAAGCGTGCATTGCTTGCTGTTTGATTTACATTAAATAAATAAAGATGTAAGCACGACGTAAGCAAATAATGTTACCAAATGCCAAAGTATTCGAGCTTTCATTGTAGTTTTCAAGACTATATACCCGGGAGTCCGAAATTTTCGAAGGATTTCGACGGAAAAGCTTATTTTCACGTTCTGAAAGTATTCGATATTTGTTTAGAATTGCCAACCGATTCAGAAACGTATTTTACTTTTGTAGTTGACGAGTTTTCCGATCTTGTGTATCCTAGAAAATCGCGATGTTTGCGACACTTAGAATTAGGGAGCTGAAGCAACCACAACGGCAACGGGAAGGAAAACATCACTCTAAAATGACGTCACTTGCGATTATTCCGACTCGTTTAATCTGTCTCATGTAGCCGAACTGTCCAGGAGCTGAATTTGTAAGGACGGCATTACAGTTCAGGTAGAAAAACGAAAATTCACCATCGTGTGGTTACGTTCTACACATTAAACTTTTAATTTGGTAATTTCACTTCGTAGTTGTGCAAAGAACAGCAAAGAAATGTTCCAAAAGGTCTAACACACGTGCAGAGTCTTTGGTTGTTTACCAATTACACGGGCAAACCGGTTGGTTTACCGTTTGGGTCGGTTTGGGCAAATGGTAAGCAAAATTCCGTTCGGGACTGGCGCTTACCATTTGCGGAAATCCCTACCATTTACCAAAAAATTTGCACGACGGCGACGGCTAACGAGAAGGTCGCAAAACAAAAGCTTTGATTAACAAAACAACGACTCTGCACGTGCGTTATTTTTGCTATGTTTCTTTGCCGTTCTGTGCACAACTATACAACGTGAAATGACCAATTCAAAGTTTTGTGTAGGACGCAAACACACGACGGTGAATTTTCGTTTTTATAACAATAATAATATAATAGTAATAACTTCATTCACGTGCCAAGTGAGCTAGTAAAGACAGAACGCCAACTGGGGACACAATTATTTTCTAATTAATTTTCTAAATAGGCTCTTCCTGAACTGATACGCCGTCCTTACAAATTCAGCTCCTGGATAATTCGACTGCACTAGAAAGGTTAAACGAGTCGGAATAATCGCCAAGAAGTTTCAAAGATTGTAAAGTCAGTTTTCCTTCCCGCTAAGTCCCCCAATTAATTGCTGTTGGGACAGAAAATGGCCGCGAGAACCTGAAACTGGTATCAAAGATTAGGTTTGAACAAACGGTACACGAATTTCCGTTTGGAACATTCCGTCCGGTAAAACAGGACTACCTTTTCAGACATTCCGTTGCTTCCGGAAATTTTCCACTGGAACGACCCGAAAAGTCGTGTACCATTTACTATCCAACCGGAATTTCCGGAAAGTTTTTGTAAATGGTAAACAACCATTGTTTTGCTAATTCAAGCTTTTGTTTTGTGATGTTCTCGTTAGCCGTTGCCGTCGTGTTTGCTTAAGCTTCCAAATATTTGGCTAGACCTGCCAGTCAGAAACGCACAGAATTTGGACAGGATTTCTCATTCAAATGTCCTGCGAGTATTTTAAGTTTGTTTAGAATTACCAAGCGATTCAAAAAACCAATTTGGTTTTGTACTTGACGAATTTTCCGGGCTTATGCATACTAGAATATCGCTATGTGGGCGACACATTCAGAATTATTTGTGGCTAGACCCGCCAATCAAAAACAGAATTTGGACATAAGTTCTCATTTAAACGTCCTGGGAGTATTCGAAGTTTATTTGGAATTAGCAAGCGATTCAGAAGACCAATTTGGTTTGTTGTTGGCGAAATTTTCGAGCTTGAGCAAGCTCTTGCATGACCGGAGCCTTCATGCCATAAATAATTCCAAGTGCCGTGAACATTTTCTAGTATGCATAAGCTCGGAAAATTCGGCAACTGCAAAACCAAATTGACCTTTTGAATCGCTTGGTAATTCTAAACAAATTTCGAATACTCCCAGGACGTTTAGATGGGAAATTTTGTCCGCATTCTGTTTCTGACTAGGGGGTCTAGCCACAAATAAATCTGTGTCACAAACACCACGATTCTAGTATGCACGAGCTTGGAAAACTCGTCAACTACAAGACTTAAAATACTTTTCTGAATCGCTTGACAATTCTAAACAAATATCGAATACTTTCAGAACGTTGGAATAAGCCCTTACGTTAAAATCCTTCAGAAATTTCGTACTGTTGGGTATTTAGTTTTGAAACATCTGTAATAACAGCTAACCTTTATTTTAATTTCTTCCGTAATCATGTGCTAAATTGTATGATTTATCTAGTTATGTTAAGTATACAACTTAAGAATTGCAGAATTTAAGTGCTTCTTTTAGTTGAATTTTGTCCATAATAAAAATGGCTATCATTACAGTTCAAGGTGTTTTTGCAGTTTTTTATTTTTGGAATAAAATGAGATAAAAATGAATATCCATATCTTATAAATATGCAGACGTGACGTTTAGATATTAAATATTCATACATGACGTCATCACCAATGAATATTAATGACATCACCAGCAATGATCATATATTAATATTCATAAGCATTAAACTCAGAATCAGAATCAGGTTGACCACCTCTTAGGGACTCAGAATCAGATTCAGAATCGGGTTCCTAAGAGGTGACAATTTGATTCTGAGTCTAATGCTAATGCATATTAATATATGCTAATCACTGATGACGTCATTTGTTAATATTCATTGGCGATGGCATCATGTATGAATATTAATTTATGCTTATGTGTCTTATGCATATTTCATTATCCAAGATAATATATTCAATTTTTTTTAAATTTATTCCAGTTCAATTATCAGACAGCACTACAAATAGGTTTTTCAACGCTTTTATTCCCTTTTTTCTCGTAAATAAACTACAACTCAGGTTTTTTACATTCAGTATAACTACAATGGAAAAATAAGTAAACAAGCTCTAATGCCTTTTATTTCTCTACAGTTTCAGGTTAAATTTTTATAAGCAAAATTTTCTCAATAATTCAATGGGTAACTTGGAAAAAACTGAGAAAACCAAACTATAAACCCAGTATTCATCGGCGCAGAGGATCCATTTTATAAATCGACTTTTCGGCAAGTAAGCGTTAACCAATTTCTCTAATTCTTGTTATCCTAAATACGGAATGTTCAAATTTTACAACACTTTAAGCTTTAGGGTAATCGAAGCAAACGATTTAGAAATACAAGCGCTATTTCAAAACCTGTTTATTTCAGAAAAATGCGAATATTTCCATCAAATTAAGATATATATACAATTTTGGAATTGAGCTCGATAAGTTTCAAGACTCCAAGACAATGTGTTCTGTGAAAAAGTTTCCAAAAAAAAAAGACGGGAGAGAAATTGCTGCACAGTTGTTGCCTTCAGAATATTATGCTTGTGTATTTCTACTCTGCTTAAAATTCGGAAAAGATTGCAAGCTCCCAGTGAAACCAACAACAAAATAACGAATAGCATGTTTACAGTGCAAAATCTGAATATATTCAATTTTGTTTGACTTGGGTGGAAACTACCTAGCATATATAAAAACGAGCTCACCTAGTTTCAGGCGTGTAACCTTGACAAAACCCGGCGAATTTGGCTCTTCAAGTTGGCTACCTTCATGTCTTCCAGCATAAAACTGCTTTGAAACCCACGCTTTCCGTAAATTATTCAAACCTACCGCGTTCTGGGAATTATTTGCCACTTGGGAATCACAGACCATGTACAATTAAACAATAATGCACCTGAGTGTATTTTTCTTTTTAATTTGTATTGCAACGATGAACAAAAGTCGAAAAATACCGAAACACCATTTAAAATGTCTCAATAATTGTGGGTGATAGTAAAGGGAGAAAAAATGGGAAGTCATACCATAAAACGACGTTTTAGTTTTACTACTTAACATATTTTTGTTACTGACTATGCGTGATCTTGGCATTTTAATTGTCCACGACCTCGTGAAACCCAAGTGGCAAACAAATCCCAGAGTTTACGGAACAAGAGGGTCTTCTGAACATACCTTATTAAGAAGACCTGAAATCGCATTATAAAGTGGTGCCTCCACGCCAAAACATGTCCGTTCACATAATCTTTAAAACACCCACGATCAACTCGCCATATGTTGTGTGCCATGAAGTAATCAATTCGGTTTTCAACGAAATTGTTTCTCAGTAGTAATTCACTTACAATGTAGCAAAATACTTATTTTGTCGAAATTAATCTGTGCAGTCAACTAAGAGTTCTATTCCGTTCTATGGCTCTTAACTTGTGCAGGGAAAAATGAATTATTTCATGTTCTGTTTGTTTAGCACGACAAAAGAAGTAAATGCACACAGTGCGTGAAAGTTGATCTTGGGTTTTTCAAACTGAACCAAAGAATATTTTCATGGAACCAGGCAGGGATACCTATTTCATGCCAGCTAGACTATCGCAAGTGATGATTTCGTTGTCCTTTTGCCCTCATAATTGCTTACTTTGCTGTAAACAGACTTGGTCTCACCAAGCCTATAATGGTGCAAATTTACTTTCATACACATAGAACTCGCCAAATGTTTAGCCACTGTTTTTGCCTTTGTCCAGAAATGCCAGTAACGGCGTTTTGGGAGAATTTGAGAAAATTTTGCCAATTTGCCATTTTCACGGTACTTTTTCAATCAAATCCATTGTTTTTTCTTCGCCCAAACTTTGGCCAAGTCTTGCTAAATCTGTCATTTTTACTAAATTTATATTTTTCACCATTAACGTGTCTGATTTCGTCAAAAGCTTTGGTGAAATTTTATTAATCCTAAAATTGTGCCAAATTTGCTCTTTTTGTCTAATCCATCATATTCTTCAGTCTCTTTGAGCCAACCAGTTGCATGAAGTCATAAAAATTGGTTAGTCCCTATTTGGGAAATTTCATCATATCCGTTAAATTACAGCTAGCCATTCTCATGAATTCTGTCGTTTCTGTTAGTCTTGAAATTTCAACAAACTTAGTAAAATTAATTTTTATTTTTGTCATTGGTCATATAGGCATGTTACGTCACGTTGTCAAGATTGTACGAAATACTTTGCAAACATTTGGCAACTTGGAACCGCTTCCATATGTTTTCCAATTATACTGCTTTAGGAATTCGTTGTTATGAAACTTCACACTTCGCGAGACTTGGGATGAGAGTACCTAGTGTAGCTCGACGTAAACATTTACAGGGCCATTGTGCCCTTTTCGCTAAATTTGCATTTTTTGTCCCATTTTTTTTTCGAGAATTTTGAACAAACTAACCAGAAACGTACTTGTCGAATTTTCTCAGATCCCTGTACTTTCGTTTAGCGCATGTCTATTGTCGTAAAATTTGTGAAGTCGGTCATTCCGCCGCTAAATTTTTTGTCTCCATTTCTGGACCCTGAGCAACCCAAGCAAAGAGTAAAACATTTCTTTCGATTTTCTTTAAACAAATGAGCCAACACTGCTTATTTGGTTATCCCAGAACAAACGACAACCAAGAAATCAGTCACTTGTGATAGTCTGGCCACAGGTATACCATCTCCTGCTTGTTTGGTGGACTGCGCGTTTAAATGGCTGCGTTGATTATCAAATTATCTTTCGGTCTTTCTAACCTTATTAATGAAACGAAATAAAACACAAACTAATTGGGCGCGTCGTTGAGGTGCTGGCGTCGGGTCTAGTTTAAGTACTTCAGAGGTCTGTTAGTTGTTAACAAGTGCGTCCATTTTTTCATAAATGTTTTGTCCATAACAACAGCCACTCGTCCTTTGTCAGCGGGGAGTACGACGATGTCTTTGTTGCTTTTCATTCGTTTCAGTACTGGTCGTTCGTCTTTAGTCAAGTTACTGTCAGGAAGAGAGGCTGATTGTATAGCAGAATCTATTCTAATTCTCGTGATGTTATCCATGGTTGATTCCGATAGCTCCCTTTGACGAGACAGAATTAACACTAGATACAACGGCCTCGGTCGGTATACGTCTAGGCGTAACTGATTGTTTCAGTCCGTAGGAGAGTACCTGTTTTTCAGTCTTGTCTAGGGGACGAGAAGACATATTCTTGACCAAATTGTCGTCTATCTTTCGTCGTTTTCTTTGTCTTTAGTACGTTGTATTCGCGTTAGTTTCAGTTGAGTTTTAGTGCGGACCAAGGCCAAGATCTTTGCAGCGGTGGTTGAACCAGAGTTGTTGTCGTATTCGTCTGACGTTGTTTGCGTAACTCATGTAGTCGTTAGGAACTCGTTTAATCTTCCACCCAAAGGAACGTAACACTGAAACTAGTTTGAACTCACGAGTCATATCGTAAGTCGGTGAAGTATAATCGTCATTATAAGTCGTTTGTAAGGTGCAGGTAGGTGTTGGCAACGCCGGGTTCAGTGGTGTTTGTTCTAAACTAGGAAACCAGCTTTCCAGGGTTATTCGTTGAAAGTAGTAGTCGGTACTGTAGGTAACACATTTAGCAGAGTCCCAGTCGATTTTGCGGTTTGTAACGTTACGTTTATAGTTCCCGTAAGTGTTGTGTCTAATAAAGTCCCCGCTGGAGTGCAATTGTTCTTGTTGAAAACGTTGTCTAAGTAACAGCGGGAAGATTCCTCTGTTAGGAGAACACGTCACAAAGGAAAATTATTCTTGAACGCTAACAAATATAAACTGAAAGTTCGTCAGAGCTTTTGGGATGTATCCAGATCCCTTTTTCAATGACGCAATCAGTGTTGTGCAGCTACAGAAACGCTCAGTCCCTTGTTGGTTTTTAACATACTCCATTCACACCGCGTCAAACCAGGTGAAAAATAATGAAATCAGTGACGGAAAACAAAAGGATGACCTTCACACTACAGTTTCTAATCGCCCACGCTTCGATAGTTGAAGAGCTCGGTAGGAAAAGGTTAAGAGAGATGTCAGTTTGGCCGAAAGCGGAAAAAAGTAAAAAACAAGTATTCACATGTGAGCTTGTTTTTTGAGACTAAATAAACTTTGATCCATATCTACACTTGTTTGGTTAAACTTTAAATTTCTATCACTTTTGCAAAGCCTTTTCTACGCTTCCTTACTCTGTGTGCCAGAGGCTAAAACCTGCCAGCCTTCAGCCAATCTCCTAGCCAGAGTCTTTAGTCTTCTTGGTCAGCGGTTGGTCGACGGAAGAGACTCTGGGGTAATGGAATTGTTAATCCGGAGTCCCTCCCGGCGACCACTCGCTGACCAAGAAGACTGAGGATTCTGGGTAGGAGCTGGCTAAAGAACGCGACAGAAACCCCTGATCCCCAGGACCGAGTTGATGGAAAGCCAATCAACGCTAACACTGAATTTAAAGCCGACCAAAGTTTTAGCCTGAGAAAACAGCCGACGTTTCGTGGGGTCGCCAGTTGAGCCCTCGTAAAACGACGTCTGAGTAACGAGCACGGAAATTCCATACTGATGACGTGCACTACCCAGATTTAGATAGTGCTTCTGATTGGTTGAAACGCGAGGCAATTTCGATTCAACCAATCAGAAGTACTACCTAGATCTGGGTAGTGGCACGTCATCAGTATGGAATTTCCGCGCTCGTTACTCAGATGTCGTCTTGCGAGGGCTCAAGTGGCGACCTCGCGAAACGTCGGCTGTTTTCCCAGGCTACCAAAGTTTCTGTTGTGCTTGTTTGTATGTGTTTTCACTGCAAATTTTAAGCGACTACTCGAGAGCAGTCAAAGTCAAATTGCCGAGCGAAAATAATGCACTGTTCTAATGTGTACTGGTATTCACATCCTTAGGCTATAAAACTGGAATCAAACTAAGGCTAATCCTATGCTGAAACTGTGATTGGTCAGAAATAAATTTGTGTCATTCAATGAATTAAATAATTGCTCTGTTTGGTCAGAATTAATTGAGTGTATTTCAAGTACTTAACCGATTGCATTATCTTTGAAACAGACAACAAATTTTTTTCCCTCTAAATGAAGAGAAAAGCTTTGATACAAATAAATTTCTTATCTTTGTTTTTAAGCATCATAAACGGTACACGAGAAGTGAAACGTCATGAGAAGCGGGAACTGTGAAACTCCTCGCTCCGATTTTAAAGTCGACAATTATCTGATTGGAATCTGACTGGATAATTTTGACAGCTAGACGTTTCCCAGAGAGCTCAACTTTGGGTGCTATTTTAGGGGTGGCAATAAGAAAACAACAGTGTGGAAACAGGTGCCCCCCTCTTCTTCATCTCACACTTCGTGTGAAGTTATTCGTGAATAACTTCCCCCTTTTCGTCATCTTTTTCCCCGAAGGCTAGAGTAATATACTTGCCAAAGTTGTCGTTTGAGTCTTCAACTGTGATCTACCGAAAAACTTGTAGGCAATTATTGTTTGTTCTCGACTTTTTTGGTCATAATATTCCAACTCAGAGATTCAGCTGTCAAACGTGGTTTAATTTGGTGTGAACAGAGTATGATCATTAGAGAGTCCATAGTTAAACACACCAAAACATGATTTTAACATCTTAACTTAAACAAACTATTTGAAGAGAAATATTCCACTGTTCCACCTCTATCCAGTTTTCTGCTTTCGCCTAAAAGAAAAAGTGAAATATGTATTTTACTAATTCTGTCTCCATATCTGCAAGTACCTTCAACTGTGACCTACTGAAAAACTTGTAGGCAATTATTGTTTGTTGTCAACCTTTTTTGTCATAATAGTCCAACTCAGAGTTACTAAACAGTCAGCTGTCAAACATGGCTAAATTTGGTGTGAACAGAGTATCACTAGAGAGCCCTTCGTTACACACACTAAAACATGATTTTACCATCCTAACTTAAACTTACATTTTGAAGAGAAATATTCCATTGTTCCACCTCTATCCAATTGCCACTTTCGCCTGAAAGAAAAAGTGAAATGTATATTACTAAATTCTGTCTCCATTTTCAAGAATCAAATTAACCCTTTAAGCCCTGATATAAAATGTACATTCTTCTTACTGTTCTCCACACATTACTGGAACAAGTAAGGAGGACTTTGTCTAAATATCAAGATACCCTATCCCTGGTCATCAGGTCCTTTATTCTTTGTCACTTGAATGTTTGGACAAGTACATGTAGTGATGATGCAAAGAGAAATTTCATTTTCCTCACGGTTGGGGTTCAAAGGGTTGATGAACTTGCTGGGCTGATAATTTGCCCAAACAATCTAATTGAGGACCTTGTTTTAAATGAACGTTAAAACAGGATAAATACTAGTAACAACTACATTACCAACCATACATGTCCCCCCCCCCCAAAGTAGGCTTTCCTGTGACACAGTACACTAGCCTCCCCCAAACCCCTCCCTTCAAACAAATATTTAGCAGCTCACATAACCACTTCTTTTCCATTTGTTTGTAACAGAACTTTAAATACTGTAGTATCTCTTGTCCAGATCAACCATGGATCTTACGTTTTGCATTTTGCTGTTTCTGCTGGCTGTTGTGTGTCATGAGTAAGATGGCTTCTACTTAGCTTGTAAAAAAGATCAATGTCATCACAAACAGTCCTTCTCAGGACTGCAGCCAGACACTCACCCTGACAATCATACTCCACCGACTTATGACTAAACAAAAGTTGAAATACATATTATCTGTTTAATATTTATATGACAGTGAAGTATGATTGTTTGGGTGTGTGTAGTCCTCAGAAGGACTGTTTGTTCTGTGATTGATGTTTCAACAACCTGACTTCAGCTCATACTTCACTGACTTATGATACATGGGGGGGGGGGGGGGAAGGTAAATTATGACTCTTGGGATCAAACCATTTGCAATCTGTTCAGCTTATGGGAAAGTTCCTTGTGGCCCCGGTGGTGTCTGCTTAGTAACTTACAAACTGACAACCTTACGACCTGACAACCTCACAAACTGACAACCTTACAACTTGACAGCCTTACAACCGGACAACCTGACAGCCTTACAACCTGATAGTCTGACAGCCTGACAGCCTCACAACCTAACAAGCTTGCAGCCTGACAGCCTCACAAACTGACAGCCTGACAACCTTACAACCTAGCTGACAGCCTGACACCCTTACAACCTGACAGCCTGAAAACCTTACAACCTTACAAGCTGACATCCATACAACCTGACAACCTTAAAACCTGAAGGCCTGACAACCCTGCAACCTGAGAACCTGACAGTATATTGACAACCCTACAACCGTACAGCCTGACAACCTTGCAACCTTAACACCTGACAGCCTGACAACCTGATAAGCTGACAACCTGACAGCCTGAGAGGCTTACAGCCCTACAAACTAAAAGCCTGACCACCTTAGAACCTGACAACTTTGCAACCTTAAAACCTGACAGCCTGCCAGCCTGACAACCTGATAAGCTTACAGCCCGACAGCCTAGGAAACTTACAGCCCTACAACCTGAAAGCCTGACAACCTAAAAACCTGTCAGCCTGGTAGCCTCACAACCCGACAACCTGACAGCCTGACTGTAAGGTTGTATGGCTGTCAGTTCGTAATGCTGTAAGGCTGTCAGGTTGTCAGGCTGTCAGGTTGTAAGGCCGTTAGGTTGTAAGGCTGTAAGGTTGTCAGATTGTAAGGTTGTCAGGTTAAGAGGTTGTCAGGCTGTAAGATTGGCAGGTTGTAACATGGTAAGATTGTCAGGCTGTAAGGTTCTTTAAGGTTGCAGGGTGGCCAGGCTGTGACGTTGTCAGGTTGTAGGGTTGTCAGGCTGTCAAATTGCAAGGTTTCCAGGTTGTTAAGGCTATAAGGTCGTTAGGTTGTCAAATGAAATCACAAAGTGAAAACGATCAAGGGATTTCAGTACAAAAACTGTTTGCAGCAACTAAGCCAACCAAATTAGCTTATGAAATTCTAATAAACAAAAAATCTACTTGCCCTAAAAAGAGTCAGGAAAAATGTGTAAGGGACTGTAAACTTCAAGCTGTGGAGGATTTGAACTGGACTTTTATTTACTCACTTCCAAGGATATGCGCAGTAAGTACTAAACTAAGGAATTTCCAGTTCAAATTCCTCCACAGACATATAGCAATGAATTCCTTTCTTTTCAAAATTCGAATATCGGATACAGCTCTTTGTTACTTGTGTAAAACAGACGAGGAAACACTAATTCATCTTTACTGGGAATGCTCAGTTACAAAATCGTTTTGGCAAAGTGTGAAAGAATTTTTCATTTCAATCCATCTTATACCAGCCTCGCACGTTTTAGACATGTATGAATGTTTAGGCTTCGGAGGAGAGGAAGATGATGTATTACTAAACCACTGTTTGCTCCTTGCAAGATATTATATCATTCTATTGTTGTAAATTTAAGAATGTCTCTCCATGTATCGGAGAATACGTGCAATGGCTGAAATTCAATTTTGAAATTGAAAAACAAGTTTCTATGGTGACAGGTCCAGAGAACAAATTTCAGCAGAGATGGTGCAAAATTCTCCATCTTTACTGGGAATGCTCAGTTACAAAATCGTTTTGGCAAAGTGTGAAAGAATTTTTCATTTCAATCCATCTTATACCAGCCTCGCACGTTTTAGACATGTATGAATGTTTAGGCTTCGGAGGAGAGGAAGATGATGTATTACTAAACCACTGTTTGCTCCTTGCAAGATATTATATCATTCTATTGTTGTAAATTTAAGAATGTCTCTCCATGTATCGGAGAATACGTGCAATGGCTGAAATTCAATTTTGAAATTGAAAAACAAGTTTCTATGGTGACAGGTCCAGAGAACAAATTTCAGCAGAGATGGTGCAAAATTCTCCAGCCACTATAAGAAGTGGCTTCTTACACAACTTTAATCTCCTCCTTTTCTTTAATCCAAAACCAATTTTTGCTTAAGTATCTTTTTTAGCCAGGTTCCTCCCTTTTTTTTATCCTGCTCTCTGTCTACTTTGCCTTAAATTTGTTCTCCCCCCCTTTTTTTTCTTTTAGTTATTTGTTTATTTATCTATTTATTTATTTATTTATTTATGTTTTAGTCATGTGAACCTGTGTAAATGTGAACTGTTACAATAAAGTGTTAACTGAAAAAAAAAAGAGGTTGTCAGATGTCCCGTTATCAGCTTGTACAGCAGTAAGGTTATCAGGTTGTCAGGCTGTAAAGCTATAATGTTGTCGGGTTGTAAGGTGGTCAGGCTGTCAAGGTTTTAGGTTGTCAGGCTGTCAGGCTGTAAGGTTGTCGACCAGGTTGTCAGGCTGACAGGCTACCAGGTTGTCAGTCTGCAGGTTGTCAGTCTGTCAGGCTATCAGGTGGTCAGGCTGTCAAGTTCTCAGGTTGACAGGCTATCAGTTTGTCAGGTTGTCACGCTGTATTCCTCTCAGGTTGTCAGTCTGCAGGTTGTCAGTTTGTCACGCTGTATTCCTGTTAGGTTGTCAGGCTGTCATGCTGCAAGGTTGTTAGGTTGTAAGGTTTTCGGGTTGTCAGACTGTCAGGCTGTAAAGTTGCCAGATTGTCAAGCGGTGAGGCTGTAAGGATGTCAGGTTTTCAGATTATCAGGGTTTCTGGTTGTCAGGCTGTCCGCTTGTCAAGATATGAGGCTGTGAGGTTGTCAGGTTGGTAGGCTGTCAGGTTGTCAGATTACCAGGCTGTCAGGGTGTACACATGTAAGTTTTCAGGATGTCAGGTTGTGATGCAGTCAGGTTGTAAGGTGGTAAGATTCAGTCACGGTGTCAGGTTATCAGGTTGTCAGGCTGTCAGGTTGTCAGGTTGTCCGGTTGTCAGGCTGTCAGGTTCTCAGGCTGTCAGGTTGTAAGGTTATCCGGTTGTCAAGCTGTGAGGCTGTAAGGTTGGCAGGCTGTTAGGTTGTCAGGTTGTCAGGCTGTCACACAGGAAGGTTGCTATGCTTTCAGGCTGTAAGGTTGTCAGGCTGTCAGGTTGTCGGGTTGTAAGGTTGTTAGGTTTTGTTTTAGGTTGTCAGGCTGTCAGGCCACCAGATTGTCACGTTACCAGGCTGTCAGGCTGTAAGGTTGTTAGCTTGTAGGACTGTGAGGTGGTCACGCTGTCAGGTTGTCAGGCTGTCAGTTTGTCAGACTGTCAAACTGTCAGGTTGTCAGGCTGTCAGTTTGTCAGACTGTCAGATTTTCAGGATGTCAGTTGTGATGCAGTCAGGTTGTGAAGTGGTAAGAGTGTCAGGGTGTCAGGTTGTCAGGTTGTCAATTTATCAGGCTTTCAGGTTGTAAAGTTGTGAGGTTGTGAGGTTGTCAGCTTATCAAACTGTCAGCCTGACAGCCTGTCAGGTTGTCAGGTTGACAGGCTGTAAGGTGGTCAGCCTGTCATGCTGTCAGGTGTCAGGTTGTCAGGCAGTAAGATTGTCAGGTTGCCACGTTATCAGGTTGTCAGGCTGTCACGCTGTCAGGTTGTCAGGTTGTTAGGCTGTAAGGTTGTAAGATTGTCAGGTTGTCAGGTTTTCAGGTCTTGAGGCTGTCAGGATATCAGGCTATCAGGTTGTAAGGTTGTCAGCCTGTCAGGTTGTAAGGTTGTCAGATGGTAAGACTGTGTTCTGCAATGACAATTTAAATCTAATAAAGAACACTTTTACTAGAGTACATGTACAGGGTATATGATTATGGAATTAAACAAACAATTAAAGTAAAGCAATCAAGAGTTTCTTTGGTTTAGTTCAATCTTATCTGACTTCAAAAACTGAACAGTGTTAACTGAACAGAACCCCATATAGTGAGCACAATTACAGTGTATGCCTAAGAATTACTGAATATGTGTAGCACAGAAATTCCATTGTATGTTTTTACATGACATTAATTACAAGCTAATACTAAATCTTTATGTTCCCATTTTAAAGCCAGCTTAATAAATAATAGTTGGAGTTTTTTCCAACTGACCACTCTAGAGCCCCAAATCTTATGTCTGACTGATGTGATTCCTAAACTTTTTGGATTATGGTGATGCAAAGATATATAACCAAGGATTTGTTGGGAATTCAACAAATAATTTCTAGGCTTAAATAAATGCCGGGTCAACATGGTCGAGGTAACAGCATTCATTTGAGGTCCAGCATTTATTCAAATTTGAACCTTCATGTTACCGATTCTCATAAAAAATTATCTAGATGGCAATTCAAAAGGGTTCAATGAGCCACAATAGCAGTTTGCCTCAATATATTTTGCTCATTCCAACCATAGGAAGTTGGTGCAATGTATTTCTACGCTCTACTTAACACCCAATTTTCTCACCTAGTTTTCAATTTTATGGACTAAGGACGAAAATGGCGACATTTTATTTCCATTTTACTTATGCTGTGCTAATATTGTTTTGATACTTATTTTAGTGAACCAGGAGTATTAAGACCAAAAAACTAAGCCTATCAAAAATGATCAAAAATACCCCTAATTAATAAACGCCGGGACCCGAATAAACACTGGGTTCAAATAAACAATTCTGGGTCTGCATGTTCAAGGTCTAGTTTTAAATAAATGCTCCCGGCATTTAATCAAGAAAATACGGTCTGCTGGAACCATTATTATAATTATTCTTGCAATTATTTATTCCTATTTCTTCCACCATTCTTCGGGTTTATGCGGCTTTTATGTTTTTCCACTCTAAAGCATGCGTTACAAAGTGTACATGTAACTAGTGCCCAAAAGGGGGAGGGGGGAGGGGGAACTGGACCCATGTTTGGGTTTGAAACCCTGACCCTGTTTAGGACAAAAAAAGCCTTCATTTTTTTTCCCTGTTAGGACAATTCGGACAACAAGCAAACCCTCTTTAGGACAGATTCATAACATTATATACCCTGTTTCAGACAAAGAGGCCAAAAACCATACCCTGTCCACATCCCCACATAAGCCATATCAGGGAGTACCCCCCCCTCCCCCCAGCTGTACTGTTGTGTTGCATTTTGATTTCACTTGTTTTGGGCTAGCTTGCAGCCTTCAGTTTTTCATACGACACTAATTAATCAAGAACAGGCAAAACTTCACATAACATGGTAAGGGAACATGGTTGGTTATTAACCGATTATTCGAGATCTGCATTCTCAATCAGAGATGCGAATGAATTTATAGTTTCATGTAGTCGATCAAAATCGATAATCCAACCTCAATTTGTGATTATTGATGTTTATTGATCATTTTCACTAATTTGTTGACAATTAGCGAGTATTATCGAGTACTATCAATTAATCGATTAGGTCTTCGATCATCGATTTATAACGGCGGTCCCGACTTTTGAAAATAACATGACTGTGATCATTTCCACTGATTACTCAAATGAAGTATTGATTTTCAGGGAAGGAAACCTTGCAAAATAGGACTACCTAATCTGTAAAACACGATCTTAAATAAGACACACCACAAGATTAATCTGGAACTTGCATATGTGTTGAATACAACTAATTTTACAATAACTGAGCGAATTCTCGCGCGCTGATTGGCTAATTTTTATTGTCAATAAGAGTACAGACGGATGAAACACGTAAAGCTGACGCAATCAGCAAAAGTTTTGTCAAACTTTTCAGTGCTGCAGTCTTGATGAGGCGATAATTGTACCACAAATCTAGCAGTCTTCAATGAGGAAATCATCTAAAATTTATGGGTTAAAACTGAAGAAACCACTGCAACCATAGAGCTAAAGGATGAGGATGTTTGTTGAGAATTCAGACCTGAAAATCGGCGGTGAGCGGGAATTTGTGCTGTCGATGAAATTAAGCTGAACTGTGTTTTAGCGGATTATTTTGTGAACAGTTTTCACTGGATTAAAGGTTAGTTGAGAAACTTGAATTTTTCCTTGTATTTCTGGCCTATTCTTACTTAAGTTTTGATTTACGAGCCTGTGATTCTCCGAATTATAGCGATGAAATTCTGATTCCGCGGCAATCGCATCTTCCATGGACTCTTGCATTTCTTTCCTTCGTTTGAAAATCAGTTTTGGCTTTTTGTTATTGTAAAAAACAAATTGACGTCAGTTTTTTATGCGTCTGTCCTCTTATTGATGATAAATTTCGTCATAACATTGTCAAAGTTTGTTGTAGATCCACTCGCCTGCGGCTCGTGGATCTACAACACTTTGACAATGTTATGACGAAATTTATCATCAATAAGAGGACAGACGCATAAAAAACTGACGTCAATTTGTTAAATGGAACATAACATTTGCAGTTGCACTAAGGGCAAGCTTTTATTCAGAAAAGAACTGTTCAAAATGGCGCCATGCATTTTCTATCGCATGTTTGTCAAAATTCAAAGGGAACATTTTTAGGTTTAATAGGCAACGCTGTCTAAGAAAAACAGTGTCTTTTAACTGCATGTATTGATAAGACCAACTGATATAAGCTTACCGTTTACAAGGTCGGGAAAACATTTGTTCCGTGTGGATAAAGTTGTTGAAGTCAGTCCAAGCATTGTTCCCACTTTCCTGCGAAATGAAAAGTTAAAAAAGCTGCATAACTCAATATTTAAGTACTAAATAACCTTCTGTTGTAAAGAAAACTGAAATACAACTGCACCAACCCTAAAAACGTAGCGAAAAACACCCAAAGAATAGCCCTGCTTAAGATGCTTAAGATGGCGCGCGAAAATTTCGCGCGCCATCTTTGAATGTGAGAGTTCGTTCCCAGGGTCCTCAGTTTACACATACGCGCGGAATCTGCATTCACGTGGCATAATGCCTTTCTGCCCGGCGCGAATAACAAGGTCGTAACGAGGTATGCAGTCGAGGGAACAAGTGCCATTTGATGGCGAAATCTTTTCTCCGAGAAAAGACTGAGCCCACGATTTTCGGCATTTGGCCAGTGGGCTACTCAGATATGACGATCACCTCGCGTGGAATACCAAAAAGGACTCCATTTTTAAAACTGTTTAACGTTAGGACCAGTTTATTCTGTTGCTTCGAAAAGCGACTAACTCTCAACTTGCAAGAAAAAGCAGACCGTTTGAAACTATTTATCAGGACAAACTACGTGCTCGCTATTAAATTTGGGTGACATCTATTTTACGAATTGTACGTTTGCCGGACGGGTCGCATAGCACAGGTAAGGCCCAGTAATGAAGTCCTTAAGTCGGCTGGACGAGTGGTCTATAAAATATCTTGAGCATGAAACAAAACTACCTCTCAAAAAACACTGATTGCGACCAACGACAACGATTTCGCCGCCTTGTTGTTACCAAATCTGTGCGTAATCCGTTGTTTAGACATGCTTATGGTTTCAGATTCGTATTATTATTCTTTTCAATTTTCCACTGAATCACTGGATCAGAATAGTGGTCATTGGGAATAACACAGAGTTAATAAGGCGTAGAAAATGGAGAATTGCTTTGTTCTCCGGCTGGCAAGTGCAAGAAGACTTTCATGCAATCAGCTGTTTTCCGCTCCGTAAGTCAACTTGTTCTTCAAGTTATGCATGAGTGTGAATAAGGACGGTTGCGTAAAGAATACTCGCTTCACCAAAGTAATTAGCGAGGTTTAAATACAGTTCGAAGCACTTTTTGATATAACCGTAAGCTTAATTTTTTCTTTTCTCGCGTCTTCGTGGAAAGCTGTCTTGAATCATGTCAAAACCACAAGTGAACTGCGTTTAACCCGAGCGTGACTGCATTACCTGAGATTAGGTAACCTTCTTTTCTATCGGACCTTCTATCGGAACGTGCCTTGAACAACGCTATATTTCAGCATTTGGAACTGCCGAGAAAACAAATTAGTCAAAATGGTTTGCAATACAGTGTTGCGCCCCGGCGAGATGAATGAAGAACAATCTGAATATATGTAACCAATTAAGCTTCAATAGACTATATTTAACTATTATTCAACAGTAACGCATAAATACAGCCAAACTTCTCGCTGATAATACCATTAAAGCACGTCTGGAGGTAAACGTATGGCCTGCAGATTTCCCCGTGGTGGGGACGCCATGTTTAAAACTTGAAAACATTCCGTTTCATTTTTATGCGCGAGTTCGTAGTTCTTTCTGATTGGACAATATAACTCGGAGCTTCTTCGGACCCCTTCGGGCTTCTTCGGGCATAGATACGAAAATTGACCAAAAGATGTACTTGTTCCCCCGACTGTATGTGGGATCAGGGATCAAAGGGGTGGGATCAGAGGTCAGAAGGGTGGGATCTGGGATCACAGCCCTGGGATCAGGGATCACAGACCATGGGATCGGGATCAGCAGTTTTCTTAGGGATCTGGAATCAGGCTGTACCATATTTGTGGGATCTGGGTCGAAAACTGGTCACGCTTTTGGAATCAAGGATCAGAAATTTGCGTACAAAAATGGGATCGACGATGAAAAAACATACCTCGTTACCACCCTGGAATAACAATCAATCATACCTCGTTACCACCCTGGAATAACAATCAATCATACCTCGTTACCACCCTGGAATAACACTCACTCACTCACTCACTCACTCACTCACTCACTCACTCACTCACTCACTCACTCACTCACTCACTCACTCACTCACTCACTCACTCACTCACTCACTCACTCACTCACTCACTCACTCACTCACTCACTCACTCACTCACTCACTCACTCACTCACTCACTCACTCACTCACTCACTCACTCACTCACTCACTCACTCACTCACTCACTCACTCACTCACTCACTCACTCACTCACTCACTCACTCACTCACTCACTCACTCACTCACTCACTCACTCACTCACTCACTCACTCACTCACTCACTCACTCACTCACTCACTCACTCACTCACTCACTCACTCACTCACTCACTCACTCACTCACTCACTCACTCACTCACTCACTCACTCACTCACTCACTCACTCACTCACTCACTCACTCACTCACTCACTCACTCACTCACTCACTCACTCACTCACTCACTCACTCACTCACTCACTCACTCACTCACTCACTCACTCACTCACTCACTCACTCACTCACTCACTCACTCACTCACTCACTCACTCACTCACTCACTCACTCACTCACTCACTCACTCACTCACTCACTCACTCACTCACTCACTCACTCACTCACTCACTCACTCACTCACTCACTCACTCACTCACTCACTCACTCACTCACTCACTCACTCACTCACTCACTCACTCACTCACTCACTCACTCACTCACTCACTCACTCACTCACTCACTCACTCACTCACTCACTCACTCACTCACTCACTCACTCACTCACTCACTCACTCACTCACTCACTCACTCACTCACTCACTCACTCACTCACTCACTCACTCACTCACTCACTCTTCCAGTAGGAAGTTAGCGTTAGAGAAGTAAAGGCTGGAAAAGTTTTCTTTTCGGTCAGGCTCAGTTTCTTTCCTTAATTAGCCAGATTCTTACAGTATCTAAGGGCGATTCCATGTCCGTGAATAGCCCTCGACTTTCAGTTGCTGTAAACGGGAAGTGCTTTCACTAAAGGTTCTTATCCAAGGCATGCAAAATTTGTTAGAAGTCTCTATCTCCGCGATATACCCCTCGACTGTTGAAACAATGTGAAAATTGGCGAAGTTGAAAACGGACCTTGTGATGAAATCTTCAGTAAGGGCTTTTGGTTTTTAATTACTATGGGAAAAACACAAAACAAATCTCTTCTGAGTTCACAGAATAACAGTTTAATGGGAAATCGTACTACAGAAAATGTTATTTTCCTTTTTACGTTGCTTGACAATGATACATAATTTTGATGCCACTATCTGTTACACGCGATTCAAATGAAAGCCACTAAGCAGTCCTATCCTGTGGTCTGTTTATTATGCTGTACAAAGTGGTTCTAACTTTTAAGTCTGTGGATGAAATCCTAAAGTGTGACCAATCAAATGAAAGCTACTGAGGAGTACTTTCCTGTGGTGGTGTTTATTATGCTGTACAAAGTGGTTCTAACTTTCGAGTCTGTGGATGAAATCCTAAAGTGTGACCAATCAAATGAAAGCTACTAAGCAGTACGTTCCTGTGGTGCTGTTTATTATGCTGTACAAAGTGGTTCTAACTTTCGAAGACGGGATGAAATCCTAAAATGTGACCATTCAGATAAGAGCTACTAAGCATTACTTTCCAGGGGTGCTGTTTATTATGCTGTACAAGGTGGTTCTAACTTTTGAGTCTGTGGTTGAAATCCTAAAGTGTGACCATTCAAATGAGAGCTACCGAGCAGTACTTTCCTGTGGTGCTGTTTATTGTGCTGTACAAGGCGGTTCTAACTTTTGAGGCCGCAGACGAAATTAGATTTCCTAAACTGTGACTTTTCAAATGAAAGTTACTTAACAATACTTTGCTATGGAGCTGTTGATTTTATACAGAGTTCATGGTGGCAATGTTAAAATGGCCTCAGTGAAAACAATTTCTCCGAAGTTCGCTTTCCTTTTTCGTCATTTTCTTCTTTCTCTCGTTTTGCATTCTGTGACATGCTTTCCAACATTTCTGACTGCTTTCTTAGCATGTTGCAGATTTCACTGATTCTGAAAAAAGAGCAGTAACGTTAACATAAGGTAATAGTTTACATTAGATTAGGAGCACCCTTTTTTCGCTCAGGGATAAAGAGATAGTCGAATGATCGCGAAAATCGCCTGCTGCATTGAAACGAGACTCGCGCACGATACTTTCATAGCTTAGCGGATCTTCACGAGCTCTTCAAGTTTCCACGCGGGAGGCAATTTTTGCGCTCACTCGCGTGTTTCTTTTTTCCTCGATTGTCCCTGAACAGAAAGAAAGACTGCTTGTAGTCTAAGCTTAGTCTAAGCTCACTATAAAAAATAATCACCTCTCTCATACACAAGCTAAAGTGTTCAAAAGAATCCAGTGCATAGTTTTTATGGGCTCCCATTGAAACTTGTTAATACGGCCATCAAATGGCCGGTAAAGTTTGGTTGTACCAATGGGGTAGTGTGAAATTGAGATCGGCCCGCCTCGTACCAAGGCGTCCCCCTCTTTCTCCCTCCTCCGCAGAGGCCTCCTAAAGTCGCCATAATTACGCGCGCTCCCGTCTTCTCTTTCCCTTTATCTATCGTTCTGCGCGCTCCTTTTTAAAATGGGCGCCCAAAAAGGGCAAGTTTTTCCTTCCCATAACTCCTCGCGCTCGTTTCCAGTCGCCCGCCCAATCAAGTGACTCGTTCAGCGGTGAAGGGCCAATGGAAGAGTCAGATGATGGGCCATAAAAAGGGAGAGTAATGAAAACAACAACAACAACAACAACGCGCTAAGCCTGGAGCTAGTTCTTCTAGAGCATGTTCCCCTGGAGCAAGTTCTTCTGGAGCATGTTCTCCTCGAGCATGTTCTCCTTCAGCATGTTCCCCTAGAGGATATTCCTCTAGAGCATGTTTTCCTGGAGCATGTTCTCCCGGAGCATGTTCCCTGGAGCATGTTGCCCTGGAGCATGTTCTCCTGGAACACGTTCTGCTCGAGTATGTTCCCGTGGGGCATGTTCTCCTGGGGCATGTTCTTCTGGGGCATGTTCTCCTGGAGCATGTTCTTCTGGAGCATGTTCCCCTGGAGCATGTTCCCCTTTAGCGTGTATATCTTAAGCATTTTCTCCTCGAGCATGTTCTTCTAGAGCATGTTGCCCCAAAGCATGTTCTCCTGAAACATGTTCTTCTGGAGCATGTTGCCCTTGAGCATGTTCTTCTTGGGCATGTTCCCCTCGAGCATGTTCCTTTGAAGCATGTTTCCCGGGAGCATGTTCTCATTGAGCATATTCTCCTGGAGCATGTTTTTTCTGGGGTATGTCCTCCTGGTGCATGTTCTCCTCGAGAATGTCCTTCTGAATCATGTTACACTAAAGCATGCTCTCCTGGAGCATGTTCATCTTTAGCACGTTTTCCCATGAGGAACTTTGGCCATGAAAAAAATTCGCAGCATGCATTCATTAAAAGCGTTATTTTACGCCAATCATTTCTGTCAGCAATGAAGAGAATTATATCAACACGTGCGATCGGTATGTGTCCTTGCGGTTACTTAACAGCATGCCTACATTAAGATTATGAGAAAGGCGATCATGCCGTGAAGTAAAAATTATTACAGGAAAGAACGAGCGCAGTCAGTGCAAGTGCGTGGATTTTCAGGTAAGTTTGTCTGTTTTTCGAGTAACCTCCTTTTGGCTTTGTCGAATTCCAGCAACACAAAGGGCTTAGGTCGTACGACTTGTCACCATACGCCGGGAAACGAAATCTAGAACAGGCCCAGAGAAGTATTCAGACTTGTCACGCCGTTTGTAATGATGTGGTGCGACATGTGTTCGTCGTTTCAGTTTTATGGTATATTTTCCTTGCCAGCCCGCCACTATAGTCCTTTGTGACAATTAAAACCGGCTGATGCATGCAATTGCGATTTTAGTAGATTTTCCTGGTCAGGCTGTAAAAAGAGAATTTTAATTTTGTGTGAGAATTATCTGGCAGGAATTTATCTCAACATTACGTAAGCCTGCAAATTCTCCTCGATGCTTCTTAGAAAACTGAAAGTTCATAGTTGTTTTTACTAAGCTGCGTAGCTGATTTGCATGTAGGTCGAGCAAGAACCCAACATCGATCAAATTTTTAGGCTACTGACTTTTATGTGAAGAAACGTATGTTAGAGGACCCACGGGACGTTGTGGCGCTTTCACGACTCGATTATAATTTATTCGAGCTACACTAGTATCATGTATTAAACCTTTCCCAGCCGCGAGTCATTGCGTTTCCTTTTGATATTTTACTTACGTTATTCCAAGTATAGAAGGTTTCCAACCTAAATACCTACTTGTAGGGACTGCTTGGGTAATACCAGGCTTTCTTCAAAACATTATATTGAATTTGTGTTTTGCGTGTAACGCAATGGTGGCGGGAAACGTAAGGTTTTGAAAATCGCGCGCGTCTAAACGACGACCGCTCCACGAAGCTATGGAATCGAGACAAAAAGAGACGAGAGACCTTTGGTAAGTGGCAATAAGAATTACAATTTTAAATACGTGTATACCCTAAGGCGAAATATTAGCATCGCGCTCTAGCTTTATTCTGATTTTCTCACATAATATGCTGTACCTGGAAACTTGATCGCTATCGTTACGCTTTGTTTTCCTCGGGTATGATATACCTGGAAGCATTACTTTTAACATCGGGCTTTAGTTATTCTGTCTTCCTTGGGTAGCATATACCTGGAAGCGGAATGTCTAACATCGCTTTAAAGCTTATTCTGTCTTCCTTGGGTAGTGTATACCTGGAAGCGGAATTTCTAACATCGCTCTTTAGCTTATTCTGTCTTCCTTGGGTAGTATATACCTGGAAGCGGAATTTCTAACGTTGCTTTATAGCTTATTCTGTCTTCCTTGGGTAGCATATACCTGGAAGCAGAATTTCTAACATCGCACTTTAGTTTATTCTGTCTTCCTGGGTAGCATATACCTGAAAGCGGAATGTCTAGCATTGCTTTATAGCTTATTCTGTCTTCCTCGGGTAGCATATACCTGGAAGCAGAATGTCTAACATCGCTTTAAGGCTTATTCTGTCTTCCTTGGGTAGCGTATACCTGGAAGCGGAATTTCTAACATCGCGCTTTAGCTTATTCTGTCTTCCTTGGGTAGCATATACCTGGAAGTGGAATGTCTAACATCGCTTCATAGCTTCGGCAAGCCTGATTTTTTCAGGCTTTCTTTTCGCAACTGCATAAGTTGCGTTAATAACTGCGAGGATCTTCTTTGCATTTATTTATTGTCTTCCTTAGGTAGCATGCATATACCTGGAAGATTCTATTATTTGTGCAATAAAAAAGAAGCAAAGCAAAACAAAAGATTAACCGATTGCCAGGTTTTCATTTACAATTAATGTCCATTGAATGAAGTTGTATTACGACTCTAAAATCATCATATTTTTTGAAAACCTTTTTCCCCGTCTTACAGGTAGCGGGGCGGAGAATTCATTCAATTCAATATTACCGGTTACACACAATTGTATTCTTGAGTTTACCAACATTAGTGTTGTATCTTCATTAATCCGGAAGTTGCGGTTACTTTCATTTCAGTTCAGGAGAGCTTGAATTACTTTTTTGTGGGCGTTGGTCTGATTTCCTAGTGTGTTCAGCTAAAACCTCAAGAGACGGAGAGGTGTCAAACCTTGGCTTTGAATTACTTATGCAAATTAGCTGGCTGCACATTGAATGTGCAGCCAGCTAATTTGCATAACATTTTTTCGCACCTCAAAGCTTGTCATGGAACATGTTTTTCTGGAGCATGTTCCCGTGGAGCATGTTCGTCTGGAGCATGTTCTCCTGGAACATGTTCTCCTGAAGCATGTTCTCCTGAAGCTTGTTCTTCTGGAGCATGTTCTCCGTGAGCAGGTTCTCCTGGAGCATATTCCTCTCGAGCCTGTTCTCCTCGAGCATGTTCCCCTGGAGCATGTTATCCTGGAGCATGTTCTCCTAGAGCATGTTCTTCTGGAGCATGTTCTCCTGCAGCGTGATCCTCTGGAGCATGTTCTCAAGGAGCATGTTCCCTTGGAAAATGCTCCCTTGGATTATGTGCTCCTGGAGCATGTTCTTCTGGCGCATGTACTCCTCGAGCATGTTGTTCTAGAGCATGTTCCCGTGGAGCATGTTCTTTTGAAGCATATTCTTCTGGAGCATCTTCCCCTTGAGCATGTTCTTTTGGAGCATGTTCCCCTGGAGCATGTTCTCCTTGAGCATAGTCTCCTGGAGCATGCTCCCTTAGAGCTTGTTCTCATAGAGTATGTTCCTCTGGAGGCTGTGATCCAGGAGGATGCACGTCTGGAAGATGTACTTCTGGAAGATTTGTTCCTGGAGGTTGTACTTCAGGAGAAAGTATTCCTGGAGAATGTACTTTTGAAGGATGTACTTCCGGAGGATGTAGTTCTGGAGGATGTACGCCTAAAAGACGTTCTTCTCTAGGATGTACTTTTGGAGGATGTACTCGTGGGACTGTACTTCTGGAGGATGTACTCCTGGAGTATGCATTCTGAAGGATGTAGTTCTAAAGGATGTACTCCTGGAGGATGTACTTCAGGAGGATGTTCTTCTGGATGGTGGACTTCTGCAGGATATATTCCCGGAGGATGTACTACTGGAGGATGTACTTCTGGAGGACGACCTCTGGAGGGTGTACTTCTGCAGGATATATTCCCGGAGGATGTACTACTGGAGGATGTACTTCTGGAGGACGCACTTCTGGAGGATGTACCTCCAGAGGATGTTCTCCTAGATGATGTACTTTAGGAAGATGTGATCCTAGAGGATGTACCTCTGGAGGATGTGCTCCTGAAGGATGAACTTCTGGAGGATGTATTCGTGGCGCATGTCCTTTTAGAGAACGTACTCTTGGAAGATGTACGTCTGGGGAATGTGCTCCTGGAGGATGTACTTTTGGATGATGTACTCCTGGAGGATTTTCTTCTGAAGCATGTTCTTCTGGAGCATGTTCTTCTGGAGGATGTGCCTCTGGAGCACATTCTTCTGGAGCATGTTCCCCTAGAGCATGTTCCCCCTGAGCATCCTGAAGTACATCCTTTAGAAGCGCATCCTTTAGAAGGACATCCTTTAGAAGGACATCCTTTAGAAGTACATCCTTTAGAAGTACATCCTTTTGAAGTACATCCCTTTAAAGTACGTCCTTTTGAAGTACATCCTTTAGATGTGCATCCTTTAGAAAGACATCCTTTATAAGTACATCCTTTAGAACTACATCGTCCAGAAATACATCCTTAAGGGGGACATCCGTTTGAAGTACATCCCTTAAACGTACGTCCTTTTGAAGTACATCTTTTAGAAGTACATCCTTTAGATGTGCATTCTTTAGAAGGACATCCTTTAGGTCGACATCCCTTTAGAATTACATGCTTTTAAAGTACATCCTTTAGAAGTACCTTCTTTAGAAGTACATCCTTTAGGAGGACATCCTTTAGAAGTACGTCCTTTAGAAGTACATCCTTTAGAAGGACATCCTTTAGAAGTACATCCTTTAGGAGGACATCCCTTAGAAGTATATCCTTTTGAATTATATCCTTTAGAAGTATATCCTGGAGCAAGTGCTCAAGGAGCACATACTTCAGGGGAACATGCTCCAGGAGCAAATGATCCAGTGGCATACGCGCCAGGACACCCTGCTCCAGGGGCTTATGCTCCGGGAGCACAACTCCAGGGTGCATACTCCAGAAGCACGTACTCCAGGAACACATACTACAGGAGCACGTACTCCAGGCGTGTGGTGTGTGACCCGTTATCGTTTTCTTGACTATCGATCTCTGCTGCTTGTACCATAAATAAGCTAAGGCCCCACCTCAGCATAAAAGCCATCTTCGAGTCAATAAATACTAACCCCCCCCCGCCCCGTATTCAAAGGTTTCAATTATATAACTAGTTATCAATGGGATTACATAAATGTTCAGTTTCATGTCAACACCAGACGTCGACCTCAAATAAACGCCAGTGCCTCGAATACACGCCGGGGGGATTGTAGACCCAGCGTTTATTTGAACCCGGAGTCTATTTCAGGCGCCGCATTTAATCGAGAAATTACAGTACTACCTAACCGGTAATATCTTACTTCACTTCCTGTTCTTCCAGTTTTGCTTTGATTTCCACAACTTCCGGCGAAGCCTCGATGTCACCCTCCTGCTCTTCTCTGTCATCTCCCGGGTGTCCAAACCCACAGATGGCGTCATACAACTAAATATGAGAAATGATTTTACAAAAATTAAAAAATCCTACATTTTACAATGTTTGTATGTAATGTTCTAAAAGAAACGCCCACTCTTTATTGAACATCAGGGACGTCTATGTATTCATTGTGAGACGTTCGTGGGAGCGGGACGTTTAAATTACATTATTACCCTTGTTTTTAGCGACGCTGGTTTGTTGGGATATTCTACGTGCTTTTCAAACTGAACATGTCTGCGAAGCCATCGAGGAAGCTGCTCCTCTGTTTCCAGCAACATTTCAATCTGTTTGGGAACAAACCATAAAAATATTTAAACCGGATGTTACTACTTTTTTATTTCAAAGTGTGGGTATAAGGGTTTACATCATGGGGAAACGCAGCACGCAATTTCTAAGATCTACCACCTATCCTCCTTTGAACCTGTTGTGCGTAGCATTGCAAGCAACAATTTCCAAGTAGAATAATGGAAGAGTGCCAAGCTTGTATTTACATTGAACATTGTTGTTCGCAATTTTGCTCCGTCATGTTCGCGATAAAAACGTGTAGCTGTTTATCGGAGAACCCTTAAAACGAATTGGTCAGACCAGAGGTCCTGGTCTGTCCTCGGAAGTCTTCTAGCTTCCTCTGTGCCCTTCCTCAGTTGACAAAACTGAGACTCAATCGGTGCATCCGCAGTCCAGATGTTTTTCACCCTATCTATCTGTTCGCACTACTACCGTTCTTTTGTTGGTTCGTTCCTGCGTTGGTTCGATCATCTGTCCGTTTATTCAACCTTTTGTTCTTTCGTCGGTCCGCCCGTTTGTCCGTCTGTTTCGATCGTTCTTTCGTTCTAACGCTGACACACGGAGAGAAAAGAGAGGCCTACGCGCAAGTCTTATCTTCTAAAATGATCTAGAGTTTTAAAAGTAGGCCTCGGTCTTCTGGTCGACAATCCCGTTGAGTTACTAACCACCGCCTCCAGGAACGAAAGGGGAGGGAGAGGCTTAATTAGTTGTAGGACTAAACGACATACCTGCGTGACATATCTGTCCATTGTGGCGTTCTTCTGAATGTTGTCAATGTCACCCACAGCAAGACCAACCTGTTAACAAAGATCCAGAAGTTCTCCTTGATCTTTGCGATCGTACGTTTATGGATTAATTAGGAGCCCATAAACCGGAGCGTGCAACTCCCATGCTAAGCCTAAAATTGTCACCGCATTATCACAGACTAGTTTATTTTTAGACAGGCCTGCAATTAGAATTTCCCGCGAAAATTTAAGTCTCGGTCCGATAAGGCCATCCCTCCAAAAATAGCGACCATTTACTTTTAAGACGCCCAATTCGTAAAGCAGGGGTAACGCAAGTTTAGTAAATCATTTGCAAAGCTTGTGATTGGCTAGCAAGGCTCCTTTGGGAGTCTGTGTTCGCTGGAAATTCAATCTAGAAATAAATTGGCAAAACGGGGAAAATTCACACTAGTTAATTTTAGACCCGTTTTATACCCGAAAAGAACATAAAAACAAACAGTGCTGTTGACGATTCTCCAGTCTGAAAACGGACACTTTCACGGGATTTCAAAGTAGGAACCACTTTGCTCAGCTTAAGAAATATTATAACAAGAAAGTGCTGCTTATTTAACAGCTTTCATTTGAATGGTCAGGTCACACTTAATAAATAAGGAAATTTTGTAAATAAACTCAGTTATATTGTTTATAGCTACGTTCCGGTTAAGACCCGTTACTTTTGTTCCACTGATAGGTTTTTCAGGGTAAATAAGGCCTTTATTTTTATTTTTATTTTTATGGTGATGATGATGATGATGATGATGATTATTATTATGTAGACAGTGATATATACATCTGGATGCACTAAAAGTAAAAATACGGCACCAATATAAATGCAAAAATTCAAAACCCTATATTAATTTTTATCTTACCAGCATGTTCATTAGTATAATCGGCATCGCCAGGACGAAAATAACAAAAAGCGTGTTGACGAGCGTAGAGAAAGGGAACTCCCACGGCATGAAATTATCGGCGTAATTCAGCTCTCCCAGCGTCATAACAAAAATCGTCAACAGCCAGTGCGGTAACGAGATGAACGTTTCCTAAAACGTAAAGTAAAATTCAAGATATTGCTACCTCCGATGGATAACACTCGTGTTTAATACAACTGATTTGACAAGACAGATCGCGCTCATCGAGACCGGTGCTTACATCTGTTTTCTGTAGAATGGAGCTATAAAGAGTATTACATCGACATCTAATATTTATTGAGTCGGTAATAAACCTAGATATCACACCACCTGTTACTACCCTCCCCTTAATGGGACGCTAGTCCATCCTTGGGACCTCCCTCCAACTCTTCATTACGTTTACCAAACAGTTCGCTGAGAGACAGTCTAATTTTCTTTTTTTTTTTAAGTTGATATTTTCGTGGTCGTCATCATTTCTTTGTATTAGAGATACAATGTGGAAACAAGTTAATCTCGACCAAACCAACCCTGAATCAGCGATACTTTCATCTTCTATAGAAAAACGTGCTAAACGCTATATATCTGCACCACTGTAACCTGCGATCGGGCGCTATTTTCGTTTCGCTCGGTGAAACATTCATGCGGGGAGAGCGAAACGAAAAAGAATATAAGAACGGTGCTAAAAGTCGACCTGTGATCGCAGGTTAGCACCACTGTGTTTCATACTGCCCCTGGAAGCCTGACGTTTTTATTATAACTCCTGGAGCCTAATACTAGTGTTATTTTCGGAACACAAATTTGGATTACTTGGAACACTAGATTATACCCTGCTCTTTCTTTTCCTTCCCTGTTTGTTCCCTTTCTCTTCATTTCTTTTCTTTTTGTTTCTTTTGTTTTTTCTTTTCTCTTCTTTTCAGTTTATTACCTTTCCTTTCTTTGTTTTTTCGCACCTTGCCTGAGCACCTTAGCGAGGCGCTATAGAATGGTCATGGCTTTTTCTGTCTAGAATCCCCGATATGATGTTAGGTTAACGTTACGTTTTTACATTTTTTAGTGTTTTTCAACAGATACCACTTACATTTTCGTCAATCAGCATGTAGAACGTTGTTCCAAATGACAGGATGAACAGCAAAAATAGCACCAGAACCTTTGGAAGTATAAATATAGTTGTAGTTGTTAAAATCTCTAGGTAAAAACCTCGTTAACGTAGGCCGTGTGTTCTTCAGAAGTTTTAACAATGAACGAGGGAGGCTTTCCGAAGTAGAAAAGGCAGCGTATAGCACACTCATTTTAACTTCGAAAAGTGGAAAGAAGTCGTTACACCAGGGTGGATATAAATAAATCCTAGATATTTTGATGTTAAATGTTTAAAATCAAAGTAATACAGCGTTGTCCCCAGGCCATCATGCGCTTATCGAGTGACTGAGGGAGGCTTGGAAACGAGCGCAATAGCGCGAGGCGTTCTAGGCGAAAAACGCCGGGTGACATCACATTTGATTACGCGACGAGGATGACTGGGAACGAGGCTAAAAGTAACAGTCTCAACGTGTCTTCAGTCACGGAATCGTCAAATAATAGAAAAGCGTGACAAGGATGTCACGCAATATTCAGCTTCTTCTCACCAGTCAAACATAACGCAATACATTTTTTAAAGCAAACAAACAAAAAACAAGAGAAGAAAACAAAATGGCAAAAAAGAAGCAAAAAAAAAAAAAAAAAAAGGACCAACCCCATCAAAAATAGTCCGTGCCATATATTTGAGTTTGTGCTTGTGTTGCTAATAAAAAAAACCCACCTTAAACAACGTTACAAACATTGTCGCCAACATTATAACATACGATCCGTAGAACGAAAGTCTAAATAAAGAAAATTTGTACAAATTAGCCATGAGGGATACAATTTAAACTCGTTTAGAATCTGAGCCATGATTTATGCGACGATTTTCCTTAGGCTACGCAAAAGCTTTCTCTAAATATTCAAATATATCAGTAAATATTACATATTTGAATCTCCCAATTGGCATCTGCTTTAATTGACTCTCTTAACCTTTGAATCCGTTTTTATTAAAAATAAATGCGAGGAGTGTCAATATAAACAGTCTTTTTTCCCTGAATCGAAGTGATCGACTTGATGACATTCTGTTTGAGTCAGTTCTCAGTGCGACGTTTGGTGTGTGGAAAGTTGATTATAAAAGAGTGTGTATTAATGCGGACCACTTGTGTTAGCTCACTGTCATTAAAAATGCCGTTTTAATGAGTTCACTAGTAATCGCTGCACTAAGACGATTATCCTAAGCGATCATCTTACACAGGCAACGACCTTTACGGAGTCAATGAAACACTGTACCAAAGCAGTGGAGGAGGACAGGGGGAGCGGGAGCCCGGGAAAAAAAGGGGACGGGAGGTGTACGGGAGGCAGGAGAAGGGGGGGGGGGAGCGGGATTCTCAAGGTTGCGGGAAGTAGGAGAATTCGAAATAGGGAAAATTACGCAACATTGTGCAACACTTCGCTATCGCAAAAGGGCAGAGGCAGGACACAACAACTCAATAGGGCGGGAATCGGGATTAAAGGATACGGGAAGAGAGAGGTTTAGACCCCCCTGCCCCCCCCCCCTCACCAAGACATAAGAGAATAACTAAAAAATGGCGCAGTTTCTTAGCCGAGTTGTAATCCATTTCTATCCTAGTCATCCGAAGGGAAACACACTCATTTATAGTTTGAGAAACTATAGTAGGTTGCGCGCGAACGTCTCCTATTTCCTTTTCAAATCAAATTGAATAGGAGACGTCTGCGTGCAGGTTAGAAAACTAGTAGAGTAAACTGAATCATTATGTTTAGTTTCCTTTGCTTGCAATACTCTCTAAGCTTTTTTAAAGTGGTTCTAGAATAGGTAACATGACCCCTTTTAATTTTAATCATTTGTGACTCACTTCCGTAGATAAAGAATTAGATTCATCCATCCTAAGAACATAGACACAGCTCCAATTTGAAGCTGCCTTCCTGTCTTGCAGTCATATGAAGGAAGGATGTACAACATGGTGGTGATGTAACCAGCGAGCTCAAAGTAATTGGAGAACTCTGTGAAGTAACTCGCGCGCTAAAGAGAAGAAAAAGAACGCCATGATTAAATAATTTAGGATGCACGATTTTGTTCTCAAGGCGTCGTTAACCCGTCCCGACCGACCTTAATCCCATAAATTTTGTTTAATTCAAATCGACGTTACTTAATTTTTTCCTACGATTATAAAACCGTTACAAGCAGCGCAATTTGCTTTTGTTTATTTGTTTGCTAGCTATAGCCTCATTAACTGTCTTTGTATTTATTTGAATTTCATTAACTCTTTCATTCTCTCAATCGATAATGTTATTCGCGCCAGTCCCTTACAGCGGGAGTATAAATAAGAGCTCTGCATACCATTTCGGCCCAGTTCGCATTAGAATCCTTCGGATATCAGCAGCCGTGGCATGTCGCTTACTTTCACGCTCTCCTCCATTAGCCTCCGCGCTTTTCGCTTTCCCTCCCCCCCTTACCCCATCCTTTTTTCACGTCCAACTCACAAAGCGCGGTAGCATATCTCCATCTCTTATTAGCGAGCGTGAAAGGGACTGCCGCGAATAGTATGCTATTCACCAAACCCAACAAGAATTTAATGACATGAAGTATGCAGCCCGGCGGAGGGGAGGGGGGGTTAGTAAATTTATGACTGCAATGAATTGGAAGGCTTACAAAAATTATTTTTTAATATTTAGGCCAACGTCACTTATCTTTGTGAGTTTTTATAAAAATTATTTGGGAAAATTTTGTTGGACATGTTATTGCTCTCGAAATTTGATATTACCTTGGCAACCATTTTAATTAGCGAGCAGTTACCTGTTCTTTAATCAAAAACTACCTTTTAAGGGAAGATAAAACAATTTCATTTCGCGTTAGTGTTCTTTTATTGGTTTCGGGTTGTTCTTTTACTGGTCTGTGGGGTTTTTGTGAAGAAAAAACGTTTTCAATCTATCCAAGGACAGAAAATTGTTCAAACAATGGTTAGAATTTCCAATTGAAAAAAGAGATTGAAACAATGGATAGATTGGCTATAATCCAAGGGCCAAAAACTTTTGAAACAATGGTAAGATTTTCCAATTGAACACAAGATTGACACAATGGATAGATTTGCCATAATCCAAGGAGAAAATGGTTAAAACAGTGGGTAGATTGTCCAAACAAAAAAAAAAGGTCTAAAACAATGTATAGACCCAAGGGCAAGAAAAAAAAATTGTTGAAAAAATGGTACGATTTTCGAATTGAACGAAACATTGAAACTAAAGATAGATTGGCTATCTTCCGGGCACAAGTATTGTATGTTTACTTCAAACAGACATGCACCAGACGGACTTAACATCAAACGGACACATACACCAAACGGACATGCACAACAGGGACATACATCAGACGTACGTACACCAAAAGGACATACACCACAGGGACATACACCAAACGGACATACACCAAACATCAAACGGACATACACCAAACGGAGATAAACCAGAGGTATATACACCACCCGTACATACACCAAGCGGACATACATCAAACGGACATTCACCAGACGTACCTACACCACACGGACATACACCAGACGTAGTGTTAAAAAGATGTTTTAGATTTTCGAATTGAAACAAAGATTGAAACAATGGATGGCCTTTAATCCATAGACAAAAAATTGGTGAAACAACGGTTACATCTTCCAGTTGACAAAAAGGTTGAAACATTTGATAGACTGGCGTTAAATAAATCCAAGGACGAAAAAAATTGAACAATGGTTAGATTTTCCAATTTTAAAACACAGGTTGAAACAATGGTTAGATTGGCTATAATCCATGGACAAAAAATTGTTGAAACAATATGTGGTCAGATTTTCCAATTGAAACAATTAAAGATTGAATCTATGGATAGATTGGCGTTAATCCACGGATAAAAAAATTGTTGAAATAACGGTTAGATTTTCCAATTAAAACAATGATTGCATCAATGGATAGATTATCTATAATCCAAGGACAAAAAATTGTTGAAACAATGGTTAGATTTTCCAACTGAAAAAAAGATTGAAACTATGGAGAGATTGGCGACAATCCACGGATAAAAAATTGTTGAGCCAACAGTTAGATTTTTCCATTGACAATAAGATTGTATCAATGGATAGATCGGATGGCCACCGGTTGAAAATTGTGACGCAATTCCTACGCTTTGTGACGTCTAGTAGAGATACGGATGGGGCGGAATTCATCCCCTTCCCTACTCCCGCTACTAAGTAAAGGTGATAGAATTATTTTTACCTTTGACACCATTTGCCAGACTTCTCTTGCTAGATGAATCGATGCGAAAATAATGACAACGTACGTCAGAACTTGAATGATCTAGTAAAATAACAAAGGCGAACTAAGTCTTCTTTTATCGTGGAATAAGAACGCCCAAAAAAGCTCTTATTTATTTTTAATCGTTTAAGCGGCTTACCGTGTTGGATTTATCCGTCGGCAATGATTCAAGGTAATCCTTTGTGAGAAAAAAGTATATTAGAAGTAACAAAAAGTAGCTTTAGTCAAGATATTATCCCTTTTCTATCCAGCGTCTCACATTAGCTATTTAAAAAAAGGATTGCTTTAGTGATGCATGTTTCATAGACCGCAGTGCATCATGCTCGCTGACCTTATGGCTGCTTTTCATTAGCTATTAGTCCTAAAGCAAGAGCAAATGTATATTTTTTATGATTTGGTTTTATTCCGGAGTGCCGTTAGCGAAAAAAGCGATCAATACATTTATTTGTAGCAAACATGATGCTTTGCGGTCTATGAAACAAGGATAATGCATCATGCATCACTGAAGCAACCTTAGTTGAGATAGGTGTATACATTGTACATAATTATGTGACGATAAATACCGCATGCTGAGCTATCACGAACTAAGGTGCCCAGTCTTCTCGCGTTGTTGAAACGCCTGGGGAGTAATTTAGCGACAGCTTGGAACGATTTCGGGCGTTTTGTCCAGTATTTGGCTCAAATATAAGGGTTTGTCAGGTGATCTACGATCTGAGCGAGTTTAACTGAGAGAGGGCGTACAAATCGTTCGAAATTGATTATTATAGGCGGTTTTGTACGTTCATGTCTAAGCTGATCAAAATTAGAGATGAAAGCGTGCTATTGTTACGATTTACATGGGCCAAAGTTCGGCCGCTGGACTACATGGAGTAAAAACACCCCTCCACCCACCTTAACAGCGGTCAAACGCATTACGCGTGCGCAGTTCTCGCCATAATTTTGTAAGGAAAACAAAGACAAATGTGGGAAGTTTCATTTCAACCGCAAAACTTAGCGTCGTTTCTGAAAACTTAAGCTTTTTACGTTGAATATATGTTGAAAATGAAAAAAACTGTCCAGCACAAGTTTTGCCGGCGTGAAATTCGCTTTGCCGTGACATGTTTTGCACCGTTTTCATTCAAACTTCGCGCCCGTAAATGTTTGAACTGACTCAAACTTCAAGGCTCTGAAGCACCGGAAATGACGTAGCTTTTTGCGTTTGACCGCTGTAAACCCACCACTCCCCTGAATCGGGTGGTTAAATGGGTGAGCAACTGTCTCTGTTGAAATCTTCTGGCAATTTTATTTACTTATTTTGATAGGAAATAACATTCAAGCTTTAACACGATAACAAACACATGTCCTTTATTAAAAAGGAAACTTGCGAATTTCCGAAATAAAAACACCGTTCAAAATTCACAACATTGATTATTCACCCCCCTGGAAGGGGAGGGGGCAAGAGATATATTCATGATCAAAACAGTTGTCACAGATGAGAACTGAATGCCTATGCCTAATTTCCAGTCTCCACAAGTTTTCTGGTATTTAACGTTTTTCTGCTCCAATTTTGCTACATTAAGTTCAGTCTGGTAATTAATTTAGTACAAGCTGACTTAGAAAAAAATATATATAATAACTTTTTTCCCAAATTTCAGTTTAAATTTGATGAAGTCTAAGACTGCTTAATTACCATTGCACCTAAGTGTGAACAGTCAAATAAAAGCTGTTGATGCACAAGGTAGCTGTAATGTTTGTCTCTGTGATTAAAATCTTACTTTTCTGTGTTCAGTGCTGTTCAATATTAGCCGCCTTGGAAAACAATATCTGTATATACAACTTTGATTTCATATATACAACTTTTGATTTCAAGTAGGCAGTAATAAGTAAGAAAGAAAACCATGAGAGTGAAAAGAAGCGATGTAAACCTCTTCGGGGAAATAGTATCACCTATTCTCATGACTTACTTTCCTTGCGTCTGTGTCATTTGAGGAACAGAATTTCTTTTCGTTGTCTCGAGAGTACAGTGCCAACGCGGTCAGCGGAATGAGATAACAAAGATAAAGTAAAAGATTGAATACGAGAGAAGTAAAACCAAACTTTTTCCTGCAAAAATACAGAAACAAAAATAAAAGATTAAAGTAATCCTTTACTAAAAGTATGAGCTTCAGTTTCATGTGTTGTTTATGCTGTTGTTGACAGCATAAGAGATCCTTTGCTGTTAGTTGATCATGGCCAATCTGAACAACGTATTTTATCAAGTATGTGTCTCCCTTTCGCCAGGTCTTCAATTCAACTTTCCTTATATTTTGTCACTCGGGAACAATTTCTCCTCCCAGTGTGGGATTCCAGTCCACGGCTCTTGGAACAGACGAGAGATAGTAATAGCAAACGTTAGGGCGGTAGACAGGACGGATGATAGGTGTACGTTAAGCTTGTAAGTGCAGTTGCCTGCCGTTTGACTTACCACTTCAAATGCATAAGGGTAAAAACGACTTTGTGTGTCAGGCAGTTGTCCCTGCGATATTTAACCATCGTCTGAAAAGAGAACAGTACGAGAACCCAATTTTAAATAAATTTTTCGTCCTAGGTAACTTGTGTATTGTGACTAATTTGATTCATTTTGGTAAGAAGTGTTTCTAGTACATTTTTAAATGTCAATAAGTACACTGCTGTATTGCAACGTGATTTGGCAAAGAAACAGCTCAGTACAGTTTTAGTCCGCGTTATAAATTGTATTGCATTGTATTGCATTGTACTGCGTTGTATTGCGTTGTATTGTATTGCACTGTACTGCATTCTTTTGCAAGTATTATGTTGAAAACAGTTACTGCAACTTCAACTGTTTAACCGCGTTTGCCAACCTTCTTTCCCGCTTTTCCCTTTCCCTTCCCCCCCCCTCCCAAAAAAAGGGGGGTGACATTGAAATCTGTGAATAGTGTCCGCTTATTGCAGGAAAAACAAGTACTTGGTCAGTATAGACCCAATTCTCGATCGCACTGTAGCGTTTAGCAAGCAGCAAACCAAAGCAACAACATGTCTACTCCTGCAGTCAATCGACAACCGCTGATACACCACCTTTAATATTGCGAGCTGATCCTGCTGAGGATTCGGGGCGTACTTTCCTTGAACAATTGTCAAATCTCTTTTGACCTTCAAAAACAAAATTGTTAGACATTCATAAAAAATAATGGTCAGTTTTGCCTCTTGAGTAAACTTAATGAACAAGATGAAGAGTGCCTTGTAAGTGTGTGTCCCTTCTTTAAATAGAAAAAGGTACAAGAAAATGCGCCAAACCTTATATTCTGGTTTCATTTCATCGCCTTCATCCGTGACACACTGATCCAAAATACGCTAAAAGAGAATAAAAGATACTTGTAAGATAGTCATATTATGCGCACAGTATATTTCCCCACAATAACTGATCATTCGGCTTATTTTTCATTGTATAATGCCTGACAGAACTGTGCAGGAGTTAAAGAAAAATTGATTGCTTAATTGGTGTTACTTTTTGTTTGCTAAAAGAATTCCGCCACTCGATCGGGTGGGGCCAGGGGAACTCTCATCATAAGATAGCTTGGAATCGTCGGACATTTTGAAGAAATTCCTAAGAGGTACGAGAATCATTTGTTTCCGAGAGCGTGGCCGACATCCCGAAGTAGAACCATTTATGAACAATTTTTTTTTCACGAATTTAAGCCACTAAAACCTGCATAACTGTACCCTCTATCACATGATCACCCACAACAGTCTCATCTAGGCCTAATTGTGGCAATCTGGCACTTGCATCAGAAACTCGGAATACTAGTCGAGTTGTAAATAATATTATCGCAGATTTTTCCCACCTCTGCAACATTCGGCATTTTGATGACGAGCGCTTGCATCATGAGCAGGGGCCCTGGGGCCGAACAAGACAGTACTTCTCTCCACCTTAAAGGTAAATAAAAAAAAAATACCGTAAAATTCTGATAATAACAATAACAGTTTTGTTACAATGTTTCCAAACGTTTTCATGTGTTTTTTTTGCAGCCGCTTAACAGATATAGTTTTTACCTGACGTGCTCAGCAATTGCCATGGCAACATCTCTCTTTTCCGCGTTGAGTGCAATGTCCAGTATATTCTGATTGTAAGAGTTCATCAATATTTCCTGATCTTTAAGTGACAGCAGATAAACTACAATTTCGTCATGTCCCTCGAATGACGCAAGGTTTAGAGCTGTGTTCTGTAAAGGAAGAGAGAGTGTGTTGCTATGAAGCCTTAAATTAATATTCTAAGGATGGGTGCTGTTAGTTTGAAGTAGAGAGTTAAAAAGATTACCATTTGAAAAAGAAAAGGCCAGGCAAAGCAGAAAGTACTAATGACTTACATTAGAGCGGTTTTCGAATGAGTATCGAAAGTAATATTGTGTTTGCTTTGGTTTTGCTCAACTTTACTCTCTGATTGGTTAAAACCAAAAACCAAAACCAATCGTGACTTGCCCCCACGCGTTTTCCCTCGCTTGACGTTAATTGGTTGACTGCATTTGCTTTTATTTCTAATTGGCTCATTTTCTTTTTCTGTTCCTGTTGTGATTGGATTGAAATCGTTCCCAGCTGTTACTTTTCTGAAGCAGTCTACATCTCCGAGTCCTCAGCTCCTTTGCATTACTGTCAATAGCAGTTACAAGTGTTGTCAAAAGCTGACCTTGTTTTCATCCAAAGCATTCAAGCACTCCGGATGTTTCGCCAAGATGGACACAACACATCTCTTTGATCCTCGGATGGCCGCCAGGTGCAAAGCTGTTTTCTGGTGTTGATCTCTGAAACATATTAGCAGCGGTTACACTAATCCATTTTACCGTGTTAAAAAGACAATGTAAGAAGATTTATTGACCTTCACTCTCGGTTATTGCATTGAAATGAACTGACCTTTCGAAGAGCCTTTTTGTGTTAAAATATTATCACAATAGTTTTTACTTTATTACACGTAAATGGCAATTTGATTGTCTCCCTTTTTCTGCCAACAGACTTCAACAAAACAGATATACAGTCTTTTGGTGAAGAAAAAAAGCAAGCCAACAGGAGAAAATATCAACTTCCCGGCGGTTAACGCCCATACCTCAAAACGCTCTGTACGCAGGTAAAAGGTGAAGTCGCACACAAGCCACAGGAAGCCCACAGGCTTCCCACAGGAAGCCCACCGGTTTCAAAAGCATGAAGCATAAAAAGTATTGCTACTCCCCCTCTGGTTGGGATACTATAGTCAACTGATCGTAGGGCTACCCCTAGCAGTACCCATTTTATAATTGTACACCTGGGTGGAGAGAGATAATGTGGGGAAAAGTTTCTTTGGCGGGGACTGGGCCTGTACTTAAGATTTCCTATATATTATCATTTATACTTACTTCTCAATAGTGGCTCCTTGAGATAGCAGGAACTCTGCCACTTGATCATGTCCATTGCAGCAGGCCAGATGAAGCGGAGTCATTCTCTTGTTGTTTTGTAAGTTAATCATGCGGATGTTTCGCCCAACCAAAAGACTTTCTACTATCGGTAACCAGCCGAATCTGAAACGCATTAGTGACAAGATACAGTCAAGCCAAGGTCGTTTACAAGTAAATTTAAAACTCAAGAATACACCAAAACACAAACAGCACCACAACAACATCCTTCTTTAGAATTTTCATTTGAATGATCAATTCAAATTTTAAAATTTTAACCAAAGACTTAAAAGTCAACCAACTGGTACAATTAAATAAAGAGAGTTAAAAAGCAAAGAAATGCTCAGTAGCTTTTATTTAAAACGTTAGACGTTCATCTACAGGATAAAAACTACACAAGAACTTTCAAAAGGCAGAACCACTTTAAACAGCACAAACAGCACCAGAGGAAAGCACTGCTGACTTGAATGGTCACACTTCAGGATTTCATCTACCGAATCATAAGTTAGAACAACCTTGTACAGCATAATAAACAGCACCACAGGATTAAGGCAATCTTATTTACTTTTAATTTTTTGTTGTGGAGCTCTGTAAATGTCCATAAAAACCTTAATGTTTTGTAACTAAGTCACAGATTAAGAGAGAAGGAAAGCCACACTTCAAAAACTTACTTGGCGGCAATGTGTAAAGGCGTGTCTAAGTCGTTTGACGTGACTCCAGCAGCGGCTTTGTTGGTAGTCATGAGAAGGGAAATGTTCTAAGCAAGGCAAATAAAAATGAAATGAAAATATGAAGTGCACTTAAAATACAAACTTTAAGACTATTTTTGGAATTGTTAGTTTTTTAAGTTTCTTTGGACAAAAAATTAATTTCTGGGTGTTTGAAATAGAGTGGTTTTTCTTAATCCATGAAACACTATCTAAAAAGTAGTGTGAAATATTCAAAGTTTAACAAAAGAAAACAATGGAATTAGTGGGTAATCTTGCGTAATAGTTTAGTATCTATTTCACGGGTTAAGTAAAATCACTCTATCATCTGAAAACAATTTACAGAATGATAGGGAAAGTAAGAAATGCTAACTTACCTTGGACTGCCCTCTTCTTGCAGCGTAATGAACAGGCGTGAAACTCTTGTGGTCTTTGTCGGTAATGAGATAAGCCGACGACGGCTCCTTCATGTGTTGAAACAAAAGTTCAGAACGATTGCAATTTAGACGAAAGTTTATATTCTTTATTCTACGAGCCGAGCTGGATATCAAGTGATGGATAAAATAATCAACCTTTCAGCTCAGTTTATTGTTGAGCGTTCATTGACCATATCTGGTCGCAGCAGGTCTATTAGCTCATAAGCTGTCTCAGTTGAACCAATCAAAATGCTAGAAATCCAATATAACTAGCCCAGTTTTCAATAATATCATCATTTTCAATAATATCATTATTTAGATTGGTTGACATCACGGCCCAATTAATTTTCTTGAATGCTCAGGAAATACTCCACCGGTATGAAAGTCGTACGGTGTCATGCAAAAATCCCTACGAAGGCGTATTCGTAGCATAAGCAAAAATCTTAATAATGACACACCTTGAGTAGCAGCTCCATCGCGCCAGCATGAGGAACTGCCGCATGAAGAACTGATCTCTGCTCCACGCTTTTAACGGTGACGTCAGCACCTCGCTCAAGCAGTAGCTGAATGGTATCAACCCCTCCCTTCTCTGCAGCTTTGAACAGAGGGGTGCAACGATCTCTGTCAGGGGGGTCTACTGCGGCACTCTACGAAGCAAATCATAGACAATGAGACCATTACCTCCAACTATTCGTACAACGTAGCATGATCATTCCATATCGCTGAGACAATTAGAAATGCCCGTGGTCTCCCATTTGCGATTGAAATTAGTGGAGTGTGACAGATGAAATTCAAAGGCTCTCAACCTATTACAAAAGGTTTGTAACAATTTCCACCGATCCAAATTAAACATATCAATTTGTTTGTGGTTTCATGCTATGTAAAGTTTTGAGAATGTTTTATTCTAATTGTAATTTTGGGAGACTTGAAGAGAAAGACTATGGGGTTGGGCTGGGGGGGGGGGGGAATTGTAGCCTTAACTGAAAGATAGTAGTCAAAACAGCCTGCTATAACTGGAAATATTCTCGCATGAAGACAGACTAACTGCTCCTGTTCCTAGCATTTTATTTCGTACAACCGTCATGCCCCTGTAAGAACTCGTCAGTTACATAACATAATATGACATGAGTATGAAGGTGGATGTGATCATCCAGGTGACTGTAACCATGGTAACCCTAAAAAGGACTGTTTTACATAGTGACAGTGGTTGACGTTTTTATAACCTGTTTGTCAACCTTCATCAGAGTCAAATAAACAGTGTGTCGTCGGTTGACAGTGTAAAATCTCTGGTTATTGTCTTGAGTGGTCATTAAAGTCACAATGTTATTGGTCGTCTGTCAAATAAACCGTAATGTTATTGGCTGTGAAGACATTAAAAGTGATTGGTGCGCTTCCCAATATGTTTAAGTTAACAACCCCTTACCGTTAACAATCCCTTACCGTCCCTAAGACCCACAATTTTACTTAGTTATCTGAATGGGACGAAATTTCTCCATACCTGATCCAGAAGGTATTCGACAACATGTACGTGATTGTTGGCAGCTGCTCTGTGTAGAGGTGTCTGACCTTCAATGTCAATCAACGTTATTCGGCAAATAGAAGGATCGTGATTGGCTAATAGTTTTACCATCTCCAGTGAGCCTTGTGCACATGCCAGATGAAAAGGTGTGCTTCGGTCAGAGGCCTGGAAGTTGAACAAATTAAAGTATTATAGCTTAGTATAACTGTTTCACTGTATCCCGGATTCAGTGTAAGTTGTCACTCTGGGCTGCCTGGATTATATCTCTCCAGTGTCGGCGGGATACTGCCGAGCCGAACCAGCGGTGTACTAATACTGACCAATACTGTCCCGACTTCTGTAACTTAGGCTTCGGACAAAGAGATTCAACATCAACCAACCTTGTTGTATAAAACTTTAGTGCGCGAATGTTTCATGACAATCAAACCTTGTTCAACTCCATTCAAAACCATTCGACATCCGTCAGACATGTCAGAACCACTTTGTATAGCACAATAAACAGCACCACGGGAAAGCACTGCTCAATAGCTTTCATTTGAATGGTCACACTTTAGGATTTCATCCACAGACTCAAAAGTTGTAACCACCTTGTACAACACAATAAACAGCACGATGCAGGGCTCGAGACTAACTTTTCAGCTTAGTAGCCAAGTGGCTAGTGAGAGGTTTGATTTCACTAGCCAAAATAAATTTTCACTCGTCAGACTTTTGCAAAATCTCATACTGTGTTCAATATGTCTAATTTGTAGCCTAGTTAAGTACTGTAAACATGCCTCTCTGTAATCTCAAGAGTGAAGACCTTGAATGTTGACTATTCTTTCCAACAGTTAACTCATTAACGCCCGTTGCGCCCGTATGCGCCCATGAATGAGCAGGCGTCTTGTTCCACTTGTGACGTCATCAGTTTAAGTGACCCTGAAAAGCTTCGATAGTCAGTCGATGCAACGCCAAAACATCTTGTAACTGATGCGTGAACGACAATGATCGGATCAAGTACGCCCGAGTAACAGCCAGAAAACCAAGCAACTTTTACCTCAAAAGCACAAGAAAATCATGGCCTTTACATCGACAGCTACTTTTGGTGAACTCTTTCCTTTTGAAATGAGCTTTGAGGCCAAACTTTTCTCATCACCAGAATCCGTGGTCGTATGGCTAACTCGACAGCAAAAAGCAAAAATTGAAATGATAACGAAAGCAACGGGATTGTGCGCTAAATCTCGGAGAGCAGTAGACGGGGGAGTTTTTCGCGTAAAAAAAACTAGAAAACGTCCTGAAACCAAAAGAAACGCCTTCAGGGCAAATTCCAAGGCGCGATGTAGTTCACGCTTCTCGCTTTCCCGTTTCGGTCAGATCATGACGAATAACTCGAACAGTTGACCTTATATGAGCATGTCATCGTACGGAGAAACGTTGGGAAGACAAGACTAACATTGTACGAACGCTTTAAGGTACAGAGAAACGTCAAAAAGACAAGTCTGATACAACACTCTACTCAAGTACGGAACAACGTCTACAAGAGAAGAGAAGTAAATTATAATCGTATTTCAGTCCAGGGAAACATTGAGCAGAAAAACTGATAAGGTTCGAGCTTACTAAGGTACGGAGAAACGTTGAGAAGTCATATCAAACACGTCGGTTGCAAATGCACTACAGTAGGGAGAAACGCTGCCAACGTACCAAGATACAGAGACAAAAAAAATGCGCAACTACCAACTTACGGAGAAAGGTTATTAGACAAAACTAATTCCGTAAGAACGTGTGTGACGTACGGAAGAACGCCGAACGGACAAACTGAACTATTACAGTGGGACGATAAATTACAGAGAAACGTACGTACGGATAAACGTTGAGAAGACAATACTAATACCGTATGAACATACTAACGTACAGAGAAACGCTTAGCAGTGTCGACTTATCGTACGAATGTACTAACGCACTGAAACCTTAGGAAGAGCAGAACAATGTGCGAACGTTCTGACGTACAAAGAAACGTTGAGAAGGCTAGACTAATAAATCGACGGACCTACTTACGTACGGAGAAACGTTGTGAAGACGTAACGTAAAGAGAAACGCTGGGAAGAGAGGCTATTGTACGAACGTAGCAATTAATGGAAAAAAGTCGATAACAGAAGACTAAAGAATTGTGTGAACCTACTAACGTGTAGACAAATATCATATGAGGGCACTAATGGACCTTTCAAGGAAACGTATGGTGAAACGTTCTGAAGACGGCTAATTTCGCTTGAACGTAGAAATGACGGAGAAAACGTTGCCATCTGAGACAAGAATTAGTAGGGAAAAACGTTGAGAGGACAAAACAAGGCGAACATTATGATATCCTTTTACGGAATAAGTTTTAGTTTCTGCTCACTCAATTTGCTTTTGGGATCCGATCATCGGAAGCAATATTTAGTTTGGTTTCCATCCGGTGCTTTAGTGCTTTGAAATTTTCACTAGCCAAACTGGCTAGTGAAAGCGCAAAACTTACTAGCCAAAACGGAATTTCTACTAGTCTGTGACTAGTTGGCTACCGTTAGTCTCGAGCCCTGACGATGGAAAAGTAATTCTTAATAGCTCTCATTTTAATTTTCTAACATTTTTTTAATGTCATTTCGTCTCATCAACAGACTTGAAAACAATAGAGCCACGTAATTAAGGCTCCATTGTCGGTACCCAGTTCACAGACAACTGGGGAAAATTGGGATTAACGGGTACCCATGTATCTACCTGGGTGGAAAGAGGCATGTGAAGCAAAGTTCCTGGGCCTCCAGTCGAAGCACCGACCTTCAGATCTGAATTCCAACGCGCCAACCACTACACCACCAATTCAAGCCACCACCATGTCATATTAATAGCGCAGTAGAAACTAGCCAACTATTCAATGCCGAACCTAGTTCATTTCCCACCTCCATTTTGTCTCTTTGACACCAAAGGGAAACTTAGAGTCTCCTTTGGGAGGAATCAGGACTAATCTACGTCTTAGTATTCAATGAAAGGTGAATATACCAACCTTTGGACATCGCACTCTTGATCCGTTTTGTAGACACAGTTCAACAATCTGTCAAATGTGAAATATTCATTAAATTTACTCTTTTTCTATTTAGAAGCATACGTTCATGTTAATTAATAATATTGTAAAAAAGTAACATATCAATGTTATCAGTATACTATCGTAGTTGTTATCGCTATAGTCATTTTCCTCAACATGTTTCAATATTGTGCTAATGTTTTTTTTAATATTACCATCTTTATTATCATCGTTACCACCACCTTCGTCATGATCATCATCATCATGATCATCATCATGATCATCATCATCATCACCATCATCATCATCATCATCATCACCATCGTCGTCGTCGTCGTCGTCGTCGTCGTCGTTGTCGTTGTCGTTGTCGTCGTCGTCGTCGTCGTCGTCGTCGTCGTCGTCGTCGTCGATAATCAAGAGAACAAATCATTTCAAAAGATGGTATCACTTATGTTAGGTAAAGTTTCCAACAGCTCACCTTTACAACGCCGCCATCAACAGCCATGTGCAAAAGAGAGGATCCGTCCATGTCCGCTTTGTAAAGAAACGACTCCTTGTCAAGCTGTTGACGTTTTGCTGAAATTAAAAACGGAACATCCGAGGACTAAGCCACTGAATAATAGAAACGCCCTCGGTAGCGCAAAATATAACTAGATATCTAAGGTAAATTTCGACAAACGTTGAGTGAAAGAAGTCAGTATACCGTTGACTAAAGGTGGTTCGAAATCCACATGCAGGTATGCAGAGAGAATCATAAAACTATAAACTAAATGTACTTTACAGATCTGACCAACATATTTTCTATTACTCGTGCAATACCTCCAGCTTCAAAGAGTAATACCAAGTGAACCGGATATACAACGTTTAAAGAAATATGGAATTCATTTACCATACTGAAAGAAATATTCCACAGCGTCTTTTGCCCCTCTTTCCACGGCGTGTCCCATGGGCGTCATCTGGTCTTCATCTCTGCTGTCGATCAGAGCTTGATGTTCAATCTAGAACGTAAAGAAATAGGTGCTCCCCTTGTAACTGATTATCTTAACAAAACAGAGGATGAAGACAAAGAGAGCATCATCTTAAGCTTATTCTTTCTTGAGGACGACTCGGTACTGCGATGTTTCAGACAGGTTACGGTATGCAATAATAAAGATATGAGCCAACAAAAAAGTTCTGGTACGAAGAACTTCTGTAAAACACGCTAAAATATTTTGTAGCGCAAACGTTCATAAAATAATTTGAGACTAAAGCAACTTAAATCTTGATAAACGTAGAACTGTCAGAAAATCAAGTAACTAGTTGCAAGAACTTTGCTTACGTTCTCTTGTTTGTTAAGATCAGACCGTATACGGTCCCCTCTTACGTCCAATATACACGAACCGATAACATTTGCTAAAGGTATCTGTCACCATTTTACAAATGATGAAACTGGTTGTCCATCGTTAACAATCAGTAAAATACGTCTCATTAGATTATTAGATAGCTAACAGATCGTCAAACTGCCTTGACGAGTTGTATCCGTTCGTATGTGAAAACACCTTCAATATATGCTACAGTCACGTTCAACGATTCTCCTCCCCCTCCCCCTCCCCCTCCCCCCTCTCCCCTCCCCCCTCCCCCTCCCCCTCCACCCTTATCACTAAAGTAACGTAAGAGACTGCTGATGCCATCCGAAAGCAACCATCTTAGCGGAGGTTCACACTTTTTTCAATGTAATAAAATTTCACTTACCAACATTTTACAGACATTCACTCGATCCATGCCTGCCGCGAGGTGGAGGGGTGTGACAAGGGCGCGGCCAGTGGCGTTCACGTCACATTGTGGGTTTTTTAGTAATGCCTAAAAATTAATGTTGTGTGAATAACAACTTAAGAGAAGCACTTCTTGATGGGGGATCCTTTAAAACAACAAGAGGGGGGTTCTTGTCAAAAAACAGAAAGCCATTTCTTGAAACGAATAAGTCACATTTTGGGGACTGAAGAAAAACGATTTATCTTCCGTTGGTAGACGAGCTAACGGGGTTGCACTGTAGTTTGATTCAAACTCGACGAGTATTTAGGCTTGTAAGAGTAGCTTATTTTGGTACAAAGTTGTATCAGGGCAAAGTTTGTATCAGGTTAGGGTCCGAATCATAGTGGTGTCCAGAGGTATCCTTGGAGACTTATTGCCATGAAGCCTGGAGTCTTAAGAGCGGCTCTCTGTAACTTTCACCTAGGACCATGCAAGATAGAAAAATCGAAAATTGCCAAACTTTGTCACAATAAAGGTCTTCCCAAACCATTTATAAAAATATAAGTTTTAATTTATTCCGGTAGATATTTTACCGTTACGGCGACTTTATCATTCCGATGGCTCGGGAGCGAGTAAAAACGGCTTGAAAGTGTCACTTAAATCAACCGCTCGTCTTGAATTGCGAAGACAGAAATATCAATATCAAAGCCATGTAGTATAAGTAGGATATTCCCTTGTCATGTGTGCTTTGTCAAATTTGAATTCGATCGAGTCCAGAATTTTTGAGAGATTTTTAAAATTTAACCGTTTCGAGCGGCATAGTCGCACGCTAAAAAATGTTGAAATTCAGGACCAAAAAAAGCACTCTGGTATATGGCTTTCGCAGGTGAGACTACACTTGTTGGAATAAGCAATCTTTCCTCTACGATTTTATGAAAAAAAATTTTTCGGTTAAATGAAATGGTAAATTTTGGGAGCGCTTTAACTACACCCTATTTTCCAAGCGAATACGACCTTTTGACCTTGACAGGCGGGGAAGTAATGACCAGCGTTTTCAAATAGCACGCGCTAATTCCATCTTTTTTAAAACAAGTATCACAATGTTTGGTACTTACTAATTAATAGAGCCTCAAATAAAGTCATCAGCCGAAAACAGAGACAGGTTTTCGCTAGCAAATACGCTTTTTGGTCAAGGCAAACTTTGGTTGTTGGTGATTAACATCGGCAAATTTGCATAAATTTGAAACATTTTTCTTTCACAACAAACTCGCTTTTCTGCCTTCAGTTTTTTTCAAAAGGGTGGTGAAGAAAACCAATAAAGTGTTACCCAACTATTTATAAAGCAAATCGTACCTTAATGACTCTTTTTTGATGAAGAAAGGTCGAGATTTCTTCTGGCCGCCCGTGACAACCGTCGAACATTTTTGGGTGGTCGCGAAAACGTTGCTGTCACGCAATATACACTGGTCTTAAATTACAAACCAGAGAGGTCCCATCCTGGCTTTTACCGTGCTATTTTGGAGCCACACATACGATCCTCGATTTAAAAGTGTGGACAGTTCACAGAAAGACAAGGCAGCAGAAAAGGCTCGGATGCTATTGAAAGTACTCAACAACTTGCAACATATAGAGCCGGTGAGGAGAGGGGATGAGAGGAAGGGCGTCTAAAAGCGACGCGATTGATCATCGGACATGTTAAAAGGACTTCCTGAGATGAAATGCCTGGATTTTATTATTGCTTTTTTTCTTTGCTATCCTGCGGCAGAATCTGTCCGATGTTTTTTCCTACTCTTGTCTCCTGGAATATTGTCTGGCTACCATCTCTGGGCATGACTCGTTTTTTGTTTGTTTGTTTTCTTTGTGTGTGTGCTTTTTGGTTGCTGTTGTTTACTCCAAAAAGTACCACTTTTCTAAATAGAAGTGCCTGTGATAAATTTAATGCTGATGGTTTTATTTTTAACCATTCTAAACAAAAAAAAATATCAATTATAGGGGTATGCGGGGCCCCCTTGCCCTAAAAACATTTCCTGATAAACAAACGTAGATGACCCCAAGCCTCTTTTTTTTAAACCTCCGTTTTTAGTGTTGCGAACACTAGGTAATGAAAACTGTCTTGCGGGTGTGCTTCAATGGCTTCCACGATACCGCCTACGTCGACTACATATATACCGTATTTTCTCGATTAAACGCCGGGGGCGTTTATTTAAAACTCGGCCTCGTAGACCCGGCGTTTATTCGAACCCGGCGTTTATTCGGGGCCCGGCGTTTATTCGGGGCCCGGCGTTTATTTATTAAATGCATTTTTCAGTATTGGAAGTTGATTTAACCAAGAACAAAATTTCAGCAAAAACGTTTAAAAAACTTTGTTTCATCTAAGTGAATCTGGTAAGTTATTTATAAAAAAAAAGATAAAAAAAACATCATTGACAGAAACAGGGATTGAATTCTTCTCAACGTTACGTTTCTCGGCGTGCATGAAACATGGATGAAGTGTATCGGTAACTGCTCGACAGCAAACGTACTGTGAAAGAAATTTTGAACAAGGTGGTGGCGAGGTACCATCTCCATCAGTTCTGAGAAAGGCAGAATTATGGAACGGTTCAATTGCAAGAAACTGCTGGAGAAACGCTGGAGAGACCCTAGAGATCATCCTTGCTTGATGTACAAGCCCGCAGAAAAGTTACCATGATTTACAAGAGATTGATACGATACCTGATGCGTCGTTTGTTTCATCTGTTTTAATAGAAGTACTTTTGTAAAGGTAGTTTGGTTTAAATGTAAGTGTATAAATTCAAGTATAATGGTAGAAAGAGGACTAGTACGCAGTCACGACACGTAATCCTGATTTAATATACCCATCTCGAATAAACGCCCGGACCTCAAATAAACGCCGGGACCCGAATAAACGCCGGGGTCGTTTGTTTTAAACCCGGCCCTGTGGACCCGGCGTTTATTCGGGGTCCGGCGTTCAATCGAGAAAATACGGTATATAAACGGCTGCTATATAAATAGTCAGCCAAGAACACTGGCGTATGATTTGAAAATGCCCTTTCTATGAATAAGCAAGTGAATTAACTGTACAAAACAGCTTTCTATCATCTACGTAATCTAGTTACTACCACAAAGTTCCTGTCACACAAAAACTGCGGTATACTAATACACACCTTTGCAACTTCTCGGATCGATTGCTGTAATTCTCTACTATCTGCCCTACCACATAATTTGCTGCAAATTGGACCTAAATATTTGACGGACCTAAATATTTAACGGACACTTCACTTGGACAGCTGCAGTTTTTCTTACAGGATCTCCAGCGGATTCCAAACCTTTACCGGTGTCGCGGGCATATTGTCAAACCCAAACGAACTTCATTGACCTCAAAAATGCCTTTAAAAATCAGAAAAAAAACAGTTCCGAGCATCGTCAAACGTCAGAATCTGTGCCAAGGTACATTGAGTTTTCCTGTCTTCGTTACTTTATGTCAAAAGGAATATATCCCTTGGAAGTATTCATCCACCCTAGCTGCCAAATATGTCTCATTGTAACAGGCGGGTATCTTGACAGAATTTTTAATTTGGGCGGTGCATAACTTCGTTTACTCCTCACTTATCTATGGATGTACCCCAAGATGGAGAGAGGGGTATTGCGCCCCAGGTGATAACAAATGTGGACAAATGGTGGATACCAGGAGTTATTGCATTATCTCGCTTCAGTAATACCGGCAAGATTTTCGTGCAACGTGTCGCACAACAAGAATACGTTACAAGTTGAGAGTGTTCTCACCTATACACGCAACAAATCTTTAATTTTCGAAAAGTAGAAGCAACTAACTTTCTGCAACCTGAACACGCGACGCGGGGGTGATAATAAGCGCAACATCGTTGCGCGAATAGTTGCACGAATGTTTTCCGTATTATTTGGCCTTTAGGCAAGATTTTGCAACTCCTGGTGGCGGCATGTACAGTTGTATCCAAGCTAAAGACCGAGCGCAAAACATTACATATTTCTTGATGCATCATACGAACGCGCGGGACGTGTGTAGCTCGCGCCGGAAAATCCACGCTTTCGGCACTTTGCGCCAAGCGAGCCAACCTTTTTCGGAAGATTTGTGCCTCTGCGGGTTTTCTTCTTCTTGTCCTTTCTATTCTTATTTTAAGGCAGAGAAAGAGAGCGAACAGCAAAAAGTATTTTGCGCAAACAGTTGAGAAGGGCTTCAAATTCCCAACGTTAATCAAACTTCAGTTCTTTGGAGAAGAAAATTAATAAAAAGATAGCTTCTTGTAAGAACCTTACCAGATCCCATATCAGAGTGCACAAACCTCACGCTATTTCAGACCAAAATGGTTAAAATCTATACCCTATTTCAGATCAAAAAGGCTAAAAAACCATACCCTTTGGCGCCACACATACCAACATAGCTTATATAAGGGAGTACCCCCCCCCGGGGGGGGGGCACAAACCTCACCCTATTTCAGACCAAAATGGTCACAATCTATACCCTATTTCAGACCAAAAAGGCTCAAAAGCCATACCCTTTGGCGCCACTTCTTCTTATTAAACTCTCGCTACCTCGGGACCGTACTGAGAGAATATTGCCCTCAGTCTTTGTTGTACGACCTCGGGCAATATTCTCCCAGTACGGCCCTCGCTCTCAGTTAATAAGAAGTAAGTAACACACTGGACATTCCGCTGGGTTGTCTGAACTAACCCCACAACTTCCCCCAACTATTTCCGAATACCCACACAAAGCCATGGTAGTTTATGAGGTTTGACAGATTGGTGGCGTTCCAAACAGTTAAACCCACGTGCAAGATTTGTGTCGCGATTTTTTTGACACGAGGCATGTTTGTTACATTATGATTGTGGAAGTACTTCGCAACTTCAGGTATAATGACCGGTAACTTTATTTGGCTCTTATTTTTCTTTGGTTAAGAGAGATAAGAGAGAGAAGTTTACATTCTACAGTAATAATTCTATCAAGACTGGTTTGTATTTTAAAACAATTCATTGCACTAGAGGCAAAGTTTTAGACATCTCTTTTGTTTCTCGTCCATTCCTGCACATTGGAGATTCGCTGTTTACGATAACTGCTGACAGCTGTTTGCATTTTGCCTGGCCATGTGGTTTTGTAATCTAAGACCACTGTGTATTGCGTGACTGTACATCCATCATTTACCCAAAAATGTTCAACGGTTGTCATCAGTTGTTACGGGCGGTTAGTAGAAATCTCGTCATTTCTTCACAAAATATGGTTATTAAGGTACGATTTGCTACATAGATAGTTAGGTAATGCTTTACTGTTTTTTTTTGGCATTTTTACTTTGGAAACAATGAAGGTAAAAAACGAGTTTTTTGTGAAAAACAAATGTTTCAAATTTATGCAAATTTGCCGATGTTAATCACTGACAACCAAAGTTATTTGCTAGCGAAAACGTGTCCTGTTTGCGGCTGATGACTTTATTTGAGGTTCAATTAATTAGTAAGTGCCAAACATTGTGGAACTTTTCTCTAAAAAATGGAATTAGCGCGTGCTATTTGAAAACGCTGGTGATTACTTCCCCGCCAGTCAAGGTCAAAAGGTCGTCTTCACTTGGAAAATAGGGTGTAGATAAAGCGCTCCCAAAATTTACCATTTCATTTACCCCAAAATTTTTTTTAATCAAATCGTAGAGGAAAGATTGCTTATTCCAACAAGTGTAGTCTCACCTGCGAAAGCCATATACCAGAGTGCTTTTTTTGGTCCTGAATTTCAACATTTTTTTGCGTGCGACTATGCCGCTCGAAACGGTTAAATTTTAAAAATCTCTCAAAAATTCTGGTTTTGATCGAATTCAAATTTGACAAAGCAAACATGACAAGGGAATATCCTACTTATACTACATGGCTTTGATATTGATATTCCTGTCTTCACAATTCAAGACGAGCGGTTTATTTAAGTGACACTTTCAAGTCGTTTTTACTCGCTCCCGAGCCATCAGAACGATAAAGTCGTCGCAACGGTAAAATATTGACCGAAATAAACTGAAACTTATATTTTTATAAATGGTTTGGGAAGACCTTTATTGTGACAAAGTTTGGCAATTTTCGATTTTTCTATCTTGCATGGTCCTAGGTGAAAGTTACAGAGAGCCGCTCTTAAATCCTTGTCCACTTGGATCCCGAGAAAAATGAGGATTCTGGGTAAATGGAGTCTTAGAGTGAAACGATGGAAACCTAGAGTCCCGATTTTTTTGTGTTGAAGCCCTTGAGCCCTCATTTTTTAGCCTCAACCCTACTGGGGCTACTAAGGCCCCGATAAAATGACTGACTAGCACCGAGTTATTCTAATTAAGCTATAATTGCGCACATGACTCATCAGTTGTGGTGTACTCGGAATACAAACTAAGTACCGCATTTTCTCGATTTAACACCTGGGCCCGAATAAACGCGGGGTTCAAAGAAACGCCGGGTCAACACGGTCAAGTTTAGAATAAACGCCCTCGGCGCGCATTCGAAGTACCGGGCGGGGGTTTATTTGAGGTCCGGAGTTTATTTGAAACTGAACTTTGTGTTACTGATTCTCATCGAAAATTAGTTATAGCAATTTCCACAAAGTTTCTAGAACCACTACGGTACTTCAGCTTAATTTATTGCTCTCATTCCAACTAAAGGAAGTTGGCATGATGTACTCTACACGCTATTAAGCACCCAATTCTTCCGCCTTGTTTGAATTTTATTGACTACAGAAAGGGATCGGTGACGTTTTGTTTCTGTTTTACTTAGGCTGTGCTATTTTTTGCTGTAATTTTAGTGAACTTAAATAATGTATTATGTATAATGTATTTAAGACCAAAAATGAAGGCAGGCAAATAAAATATGGTGAAAAATATCCCATATTAATAAACGCCAGGCTCTACGAGGTCTAGTTTTAAATAAACGTTCCTGGCATGTTATCGAGAAAATACGGTTAATGCCTGCACAGCCACATGAGTCGTAGAAAACGTTCTTATAAACTACCTGAAGTATTCTTTCGTCACCAACTCTGACAGCAGTGTGAAGAGGTGTGTCACCCCTCTCATCCTGAACTTCGACATTTGCACCTCTGCTGAGTAACAACTCCACTATACGGAACTGTTTACCCAGAATAGCGTTGTGTAATGGCGTCCGGCCAAACTCATCCGTGACACAGAGATCTGTCAACGTGACAATGTGATGCTTTAAGTTTAGTTACACGGAAATCTCTTTAATAAGACCATCGGTGATCAAATAAATTTTTGTGAGAGAAAGAGATAGCATAAATGAGGAGCGGAAATAACATATGAAACTTAAGAAATGCAGCTTTTAAAAGATAGTTTGTCTTCTTCCCAGATGTCTTACCAAACAGACAGGGAGGTGCTTGAGCTTAATGTACATAGGTTCTCTATTCAATCCTATATGTGACAAAGTAAATAATTGTCACTAATTCTTTTTTTACTCAAAACAATTTTAAAACCATGATTGTGAATTCCACAAAGATATGTTTTTTGACTTCGAATTCTCTGTGTTACAAAAGTGACACCGCTTAAAGTGCGGTGTTTCATGAGAACAGAACAACTTGCTTACCAACTCCTTTGGAAATCAATGCTTCAACGGCTCTTTCATCTCCAGACATTGCGGCTTGATGAAACTGCTTAGATTTAGATCCTTTCTGTAATTCGAAAGAATATAAATATTAAGAACATTGAAATATATTCGAGTTAGTTTTCTCTCTGCGGCCTGAAAACAGTTTGAAACTTAGCTCTGGTACTATATCTTTTACAAAACTTTGGATTTATCAACTGAGTACATAAGGTAAATTTGCCACCGTGAAGAGATTGAAAGCTGACGTTTCGTCAGAGCAATCCCACTCTGACGAAGAGCCAACGCTCGAAACGCAGCTTTCAATCTCTTTACGGTGGCAAATTTACCTTATCAACTCAGTTGATAAATCCAAAGTTTTGTCAAGTTCACGTCCCCACTGACGTAGCACCACAATTTCTTTAGAAACTAAGCCCCTCGTTTGTTTACTATACCTTTTAATTTGACTCAGTTCGAGAGCTTCGGTATTGATAAAAAGCACCACGATGTTATTTTATAAACCACCTTTCGGATTTCATCCAGAGAATTCACACTTCTTATACAATGCCAAAGTGAAACTGGCAAAACAACTTATGCATGGTTCCCATGGCTTCAAATGGAGGTCGCCAGAGTTGATGGCTAGACAGGGAGACTCTTCAGTTACTCAAACCAGGATTTGGTTCTACCGTGCTTTACTTTCGCTTACTCGAACAACACTACCATAGGAGGCACTGGAAACAATTTCTCAGTGAACTACTCCTTCTGTGACTAACGGATCTTAATGACAGTGGAAAAACAGCAATGGCATAGAATTTTAATTTATGGAAACGCATTTAGTTATATGTACGATTGTGGTCACGTAATGGGCGTTAATGATAGAATGTTTACACTGTATTGACATATGCTAATATAGGTGATTATTAAAGGCTTAAACATTCATATTTTTTAAGAGTTAGCCGTTTGAACAACTCCGAGCACAAATTGTTACCAAAGTTCCGACAGGATTTAATATCAGGTCATGACAATAAAGTATTGTATTAACCATTCCACTTCGGGGCTCGGTTGTTCAAGACAGCTTTAGGTAATCCAGAATTGCCGTCAATTTAGAATTCAGTTGGTGGCCATGGTTTTACGTTGTGGATTTCTGTAAGTTTTTTATCTCTACAGTTTGACTTAAGGTCCTTAAAGACCGTGCTTCCTAACACAGAGGTATCTTTGCAAAGGCTATGACTATGAGAAAAAAGTAGATCTTAGCAAGGGTTATTGGAATCCAAAAAGAAAAATGTTGGTAACCGCGCATTTTTTTAGAGTGTATGGTATTTTCTTTCCAAATTTAAGTTCAATTATTTCTGAAAAATTCGTGGTTACCCCCAGATTTCTTTTTAAATCGGATAGCCTTTGCTAAGATCTGCTTTTTCCACATCGTCATAAGCCGGGCAAAAATACAGTGGTATTAGTAGGCAATTTTTTAAAAGAAATTCCAACATCTTTGACCAGAACCGAGATGCGCAGAACGTATGCTCTGACAGCAACAAAAGGAGGCACCGTTCTTAAGAGGCTTTCAAGCAATAACTTAAAATAAGCGGTGGAAAATTCTTTTTAACAAGAGGGACAGAAACTTGCTTTGGTAACTTTTAGACCCGGACTCGCAATGTTCGGCTTTTGAACAACTGGGCCCTGGTGTGTACAGTTATTTCAATGAAGGTTGTCGGATTTTAAAGCCTCGAGCTTACGCGGCAGGACCGATAGGTAGTATAGGTAGTTGTAAATCTTTTCTGACACGTCCCTGATGATGCCGTAGAGATCAGCGAAAGCTCGGACCAATAAACCAGTACAGTAGCTTAAGGCCTCTCTCGAATCATTGCAAGACGTTTGTGATTTGGCTGTAATTTCATGCTTTCAATGCCAATAGGATGGGTGAAAGTACCATAAACACCTGTCTACGTGATTTGGTCCATGAAGGGGTGAGCCATAGATAAGGTTGCTAAATTTATTTATAAATTACCGATACACCTTGCGATCTTATCGCGTAGGCTTTCAATGTAAATTGAAACACCTGTATACATGTCAGACAAGTGAACGATCTCCAGAAAAAAATCCGGCTCTAAACGTCTGCCTCAGCGACTTGCCTCTTGAGCAATGCGTACGAGGGGGCTTATCGCAGAGACTTGTCCCTCGACTTGTCGTTTAGTGTGGCTTGATTTAGAGCTCAGGACCAAATAAGAACAAGAGTCGACGAGTGTTCAAGCTCAAGTCTCGTTTTGCCCGAAATTCTCATGCACTCTCGGCAACTCTAGTGGGCTCTCGTAGAGTTTAAATTTGTTGAAATTTTAACTATAGAATCTATAAAAGTTCAAATTTTCTCTCTCGTTTTGGCTCTTGTGTCAGACTGTCATGGACCCTAACACCCTCCCAAAGTTCTTTTTTTTCTTTTTTTTTTTATCTAGCAGTGAAACACTCGTCGACTCGAGGAGAGATCGCGTTACTAGCAAACTGCTGTAACTCTCCGATGGAAGAGTCTCCAATCCAAGGGGAAGTAAAACAGTCCTACTGTTTCTTCATGCTACCGGGAGCTGAGTATACATGTGGCCAGGTCGCCCCTGACCCACCTGTACATGCCGATTGGAAACCTATATATTAAAAAATGCTGGCGTACTACGGAAATCTTCGACATCCTTCAGCATTTTTCGGCCCTTTAAGGAAAAAAAAAAACAAGAAATAAGTACAATAATCTTAGGCGTAGAATGTTGGAAAATTTTCCGAAAATCGTTCGAACTAGAATGTAGTTAGGAGGTTCTCCCATTGAAAATGCGCAAAGTACCTTCCCAAATGATGGCGAATTTTTATGCATATATTATAAGCAGCTCCGATATGAGCATTTTTCAGGACAGTGTACCTCATACGTCATACCTAGGTAATCGGACAGTACCCGCCGTTACGCTCTTTAATTCACAGAACAGCTGCTTTCGACTGGGTTCATTTTTTTTTTCATGTATCTTTAAGTGAATTAGTAAACAAATGAATTTTGTGTTGTCCGAAATGGAATTCGGTCTGTAGGTTACGAACAGTCTCTCTTTTGGCTCAGGGATAGTTGACAGAAACAAAATAGCGAGCGCGAAAATCGCCTGTGGCTAGCCGCATCTCTCATATATCTCATAACCTCTTTATCTGATTTCGCTTGGTCTTCCTTTGTAAGGGTACCGACGGGGGACTAAAGACGAACGCTCTTCCCCCCCCCCCCCCTCCACGGCAGTCAAACGTCTGAGGCAGTTGATCGAAACATGAGTAAGGATATATAAATTAGTGGGTGAGTGTAAATAATTTCCTTATCTTTAAAGTACTTTTCTTATTTTTCTCGTTTGACCGCGGTGACCCCTCCCCCCTCCGCGCTTTTTCAGTGCTCTCTCTCTCCTCAGTCCTTCTCTTCTTTCCTAACACAGGAAGTCTGAAGTACGAGAGATGCCTGCGGCGTTGAAACGTGCGCGCTTGTCGAGCCCTTAGTGGTATGAGCCGGCTGACCCCTCGCACACGCTTCACGCTCGCTCGCTTGTCCATTTTCCTCGACTATCCTTGAGCGGAAAAGGAGACTGCTTGTATTATATTCCGTCTGTAATCATCGTGATTAACGCATGGACTTTCTCTACGCGATGTCGTTAACCACTCGTATTATTACAGAACAAATTGGACTTCACTCAGTCCTATTACCATCGTTACTGATCACAAAAAAGTGTCCATACTTGGCGAGGATCATCTTCGTCAACCGCTTCTTCTTTCTGCGATGATAAAGACCCCATGCTAAACGTACGATCTCTGTCGCTGAGCCCACCATTTTTCATCTCTATTACATTCCCGTTAGCAGCACTCTTTTTCTTCTTCTTTGGAGGCATTCCTAGGCAGCAATACAAAAAAAGTTACTAACTGCCTTGGTGCAGTATTGGTACAGCCAATACTGATACTGAAGTATCAATACTGCAGTATTGATGCTGAACCATCGTGCATACAAAAACGTTTTCTGTTATGTAGTGCATTTAGTGTTTAATTTTTCCTAGTTAGAGTGGAGCGCGCAAGCGGTACATCTGAGCGTTAGCGCAACTCAAGTTTGGTTTGGGAGACGAGAATATTGATGACAGACATTGAGAATTCAAATTCTGGATGCCTTTGGTCTTAATTTCTTGCGCACTCTCGGAAACTCTTTTCCGCTTTTAAGGAGTTTAAGATTGACGTTCAAATTCTGACTCGGTTTTGTTTGGCCTGAAACTTTCGTACGCTCTCGGCATTCTGTTGGCCTCTCGAAGATTTTTCAACTTGCTCAAACTTTGATTGCCATCAATGGAAGTTCACAATGCTCGCTCTTGCTTGGCCTGAAACTCCCGTAGTACACTCTTAATTACAATCGATGGAAATTCAAACTCTTGCCCTCTTTTGGCCTGAAAATCTCATGTATTTCTCACCGAGTCTTATCTTGTTTGGCCTTGACTCACGAACGCCAAAGCCGCTAGCAAATTGCTCTACTCTTGTAAAATTGAAATAAAGGACTGTTCCCAGCTAGCACGAGGCCTTTAGTTTTCAAAGAACCATTTTTTTCCTGGATAAATCCTCACCCCATCTCTAAGAGCTTGTTTTGGACCGAATTCTACGCCGGGCAGTGCGCCTTCTGCCCCTGCCAAAGAAGGCCGGCAGTGTTTACGTAGCGATCTAAAACGGAACCAAATTTGTACGGTACTGAATAAAGTGAAGCAGCAAAGTGTTACAGTAGTATTTGCAGGTACAAACTTCTACGGATAAATACTGTACCGTTATTTTTTTCAAGGCAGCCTTCGCAATTGTATTTTGGGCGCAGTCAATTCTCATGAAAAAATATCATGGCACTTTTTCTGCCAGAATCAGTTGTTAAAAATATATATGATCAAGACGTGGGTAGATATAAATTCAGTGTAAATTACTTATTTTGAATTATGCAGGGCTAATAAAACGGAAATTGCACCAATATTGTTAACAACCACCTAGCTCGTGACTTGTTTCAAGAGTTTTGTTTTAACAACTAGTGGCGAGTTTTGGACGCTGTGTGAAAACAAATTTCTGCGATTCATAAGAATTGTTATTGTCTGGAAAGATTTTATCGTTATGATTGCATTTACGAAGTGGTCGTTTTCTACGCGCTTAGCTATAAAAAAAGAGATTTTACGAAGCTCGAAAAACTTCCGCAATGAAAATGTTGCTATTTAATGAAAAACTGAGGCAAACGGGTTCTAAGGAAATTTGCTTGTCTGGTCAAAGACTGGGGTCTGGGGGATTTTTTTCTAGGTGTCAAATTATTAAACACTTGTGGGAACTGTCGGTTTCGGTGTATAGTAAAAAAAAAAAAATCGCAACTATTAAAACCGTAAAAATTTTATGCCTCACTGGGTAAATAATTAACGTGCTCTCTATTGGTAGAAAGCTTGACAGATACCGATATGATTTTTTGAGGATTCAAAATGTAAACTCCACAGAACACGTTTTGGGGCGTAAAATTGGCACGAAATGTGAAAACAACCGGTATTCGCAATCTGGTACCCAGAGTCCTCAGACCTCTTAGGGTCGCCGGGAGAGAGTTTGGGGTAGTGGAATTTTTAAAGCAGAAATCTGCGGTTGCCAGTTCCTAGTTTCGTAACGGTGAACAACCAATCATAAGCCAACCTCGTCCCCAGGGCCTTCTCCTCGTTCAAAATGGCGGTCGGAGAAACCCTTGTCCAAGGCTTCCAAAATGGCTCCAAAAATTCGTTAGAAATGTCTTCGTTTCGTTTGAACAACAGTTTTAGATTGCAAAAAAACCAAACAGGGCCGCCAGACGCTAAAACCAACCTCCGAAAAAGCCATTTTATCATGTGTCACGTGACAAAATACTCCACGATTCTTGGAGTATTTCAGCAGCCTTGGCCAGGGGTTTCTCCGACCGCCATTTTGAACGAGGAGAAGGTCCTAGGTACAAGGTTAATCATAAACATCTCATTTTTTCACTACGCACGGTCCGCACAACCTCAGAGTCTCCCCAGCGAACACCTGCTGACCAAGAAGCTTGAGGACTCTAGATACAAAATCCCGGAGTTCAGTCCAGTTTCGTGGAACGCGGGCAGGACTTACGCCGAACGATATTACTCGGCTAAAGTTATGGGCACCGGCAAAATCATCATATATCAATGCTTTCGTTACTTCCCGAGTCTTGACCTTGTCTTCAGATACAGGCATCGTGCCCGAATTCTGTGGGCACTTTAAAGAAAGGTGTGCTCACATTAGTACCCAGCGAGGATCGTACTCAGGCACCGTTCTTGGGCACCAAGTGTGAACATAGCGTAGTATTTCCTGACATGTCGTTTAGTGCCAGTCAAATTATGGGCCGCTAAGACAGGCGATTTTTGTTGCAAATTTTAGCTATTGAGAGGACTATTTGCAGCCCTTTCCAGTGCAATTTCAAATCGCCGAAGTGATTTTGAGTGCGATTTCATGGCCATATGATTGCGATTTTGATGCGAGGCGAGGAAAGGGCATGCTTGTGATGATTTTGTTGCGAAGTTTAGAGAGGACTATTTGCAGCCCTTTCCAGTGCAATTTCAAATCGCCCGAGTGATTTTGAGTGCGATTTCATGGCCACATCATTACGATTTTGATGCGAAGCAAGCAAAGGGCATTCTTGTGGCGTCCCTTCCACCCCCCTGCAGACCCCCCTCCATCACCACCCCCACATTTGATGTGCATCATGACTGCCTTTCGGACCCCAACGGAATCTCAACGGGTTTATACTCTGTTGCATGCGCTATGCTGATCTTGCCGCTGCACAAATTTCAAAATCGCACCAAAACGCCGTAGAATCGCTATAAAATCATAGCCAAAATAAGTATAGTCTTAGTTTGCGATTTTTTTCGGAGAATTCACTGCTAAAATCGCGTCAAACATAGCTTGTGTATGTGGCCTTGTAATAAGTATGTAACATGTAGATCTGAAACTGGTGGTAGTACGGCGGTTATCTGTCGACAAAAGCCCAAAGCAAATATGATGAAACCACGCAGTAGGTGAAAACTTTGTTAACTACATACGGAAATAAGATGATGTATAAGAAAACAATCGAGAAAAGGCGTTACTTTCATTATTTAAGACAAACCGCAACGCGTTTACAGCTAAATTATCACCGTGCTCAGATCCTAGTGATTCCTGGAATGAAGTTATTGTGTTGCCAAAGTTGACCTTACGACATAACTTTTAAGCAAAATACATTTATAAACTGCGAAACTGTCAAATTTTAGCAACACTGAGCTGAGTTTTACTTACCGATTGGAGCTAAGAAGTGTTGTCCTTCACAGAGAACCACAAAATATGAATACGCACTACCTACTCAAAGTTGACAATAAACAGCTTGAAGTATTTTGCATACAAAAAGCTTAATTTGCAAGCTGTAGGTCTCAAGGGGGTACTCAATCGAAAAAAAAAAGAAAGAGAGAATAAGCTACCAGAACAATTACGAACAAAACAACGCTTTGAGAAACAATTGTGTTTCTTCACTAGAACTTAATCTTCGTACGTGCAGAAGAATCTATTACTTCTTTGATTCTGTCTTTCTGATGCTTGGGTCTCAATTGAATCCTTTCCTTCCTTAATAGTCCCACTTCTATCCTCTTTTCTCCGTCTATCAGTAGGTTTGTACTCTTTATTTCTGTTAACATTGTTAACTGTTCCGTCATGATCACATTTTGCTAGAGATTTTTCAGTAGAGCAAGTACTAGTAAAACAGAACTTTCTTTGAACCTTGCAATGCCGCGACTCGTGGAAAGAAACCGTAGTTTTAAGCCACGAGTTCCTTTTTGGCGGTGGTCAGTCTGTGTTATTGTCTTAACTTAACTAAAAGAGCCAACCAATCTACAAAAACTATACATTTAATTTTTTTTTTATCTAACTGGAGTAAATTTTGGGAGATTTTTATTTTAACACATGCGTAGAACTCAAAACTTGGGTTTCTTCTTGTTATTACAGTCAACTCTCGCCTTGCGGACACCTCGCTATTACGGACTCCACGCTATCCTGATGAAAAAGAATTACTGAAATTACACCCGTTATTACGGACTCTTTCTATCACGGACACCAAATCGTGGTCCCGATGGTATCCGCTATAACGAGAGTTGACTGTATTTAGTATTTTTTTGCGATCTTTTGCGATCCTAAATCGATCCTTACTTTTCTCCTCTATCTTTTCATTTTCTTTTATTGGTGTGTTAGCCTCTTTATCGCGTTCCTTTCGTGATAGACGACGTATGACTTACTTTAGTTTTCGAGAAATTAAAGTGAAAATTTTTACCTGGAAAGAGTAGCAGGTGAATAGCTAAATATGCCATCGATTTGGGAAGAAAAGATTGTTGGTTCCTTTGTATACGTAACTCGGGCAGATTTGGTCAAAATTTCGAAATCGAGGCATGCATGCAAAGATATTTTCTTCTTTAATCCGTCGGCTATCAAAAAAGCTGATTTATACGTGAGAAATGTTTCAGCCGGCCGTCAAGGTTTAAGTGGCGTTTTCAGTTGGTCACTGTACTGTTACTACATCGCTACCGTTACTGCCTATTAGTTAATAATTTGCATAATTTTTATAATTTGAATAAAAGCCATGCTGTAAAATGGCCAGATTTTTATTCCAAAAAGAGGTTTTGCGTTTGTCCCTTAATTATAGCTCTCTTAAGCTAAGTTTGGCTTAGGGTTATTTATTTGAATTCACTATCATTACCTGTTACACTTAGAGAGGAAACACAAATATTCGTTTTTTATGGTAAATTGTATGCGTAAAAGTATTGTTAGTTTTTTAGGCAAGTTTTTATGCGTTCATTGATATTAAAAAGTGACATTTGATTGATCGACAAAGTGGAGGAAACCGACGGTTTTCAGGGATATTTTTTGCGAATCATAAAGAAATATGCAGAAAACACTGCCAAGTAGAAATTTGGTGTCATGAGGCAAACTGTCGCTTTACTGGACAAAATCAGGAAATGCATTTTAATCTCGGCAGCATGAACAGAATTGGAAGGCTAAACAAATTCAGTTTACTCACTTGATAAGTTTTGTCGCATTAAGACGGCAGAAAATAGTAATACAGTTTTCATTTTCAGCCAGTTAACACACATTAGTAGAAATACATCTATTTTCGTTAAGTTGCCATGGTTCTTGAGAAAGGACTCAGCGTTAAAAGCGCAAAATTCAAAGTAGCGAGATATTAAATACGTTTACTTAAATAATTGTATTTTCTTTTGGAGACAGATTCATAAGAGCTTGCAGAAAATTATTTTAGGGAATTCGAATTGCAGGGCAGGGGATCATATAACACTTTGGATTAGGCGGAAAAAAGTTCAGGGAGAAAGCGCCCGTCACGTTTAAATGGGGGTTTCAGTTGGTCTTTGTTACCACACGCTAGTTATGGATTTGCAAATGAGTAATAACTTGAATAAAAGCGATAATGTAAAATGACTAAATTTTTTTTTTATCTCAAAAGGAGGTCTTGTGTTTTGGTGTCCGCCAATAAAGCTCTCTAGCAAACTAAGCTTGGCTATTAATCAAGTTACCCTGAAATAAGGTAATGATAGTTTTACTTTGTAGTTTTTAATTTTTATCCATTTTTTAGCTGCACGTACGTATTCGGAACGAGCTTTTTAGGTAAATAAGCAATTGCCTTAACACTGACTTAAGGTTAGTTATTTCACCATCGTTACCCGTTACACTAAGAAAGGAGACATAAATAAACGTTTTGTTTGATGGTAATTTTGATGCTTTTAGGTAATTTTTTTGCGTTCGCTTTAATTAACATTGAGCTGAAAAAGTGATATTTGTTTTATCGATAAAGTGGAATAAACGGTTTGCAAGAATTCAGCTTAAGATAATTTATTTTATCATAAAGCAACATACAGGAAGCACGTTTAAGTAGAAATTTGTTGTCCTAAGGAAAGTTGTCACAGACTTTGCTGGAAGAAATAAGGAGATTCATTCTAATGCGCTATAAATAAAAATTGGAAGGCTAAATAAATTTATTTAGTCGTTTAGTTTTGTCGTAAAGGTTTGTCTCAAGAAGAAGGCAGAAAAAAGTTGTCATTTTTAAGCCAATTAAGACACATTAGTAGAATGATAAGGCGGCTTGCGTTAAAAGCACATAATTCAAGCAGTGAAATTAATTATGTTTACTTTAGATGGTTTACAAGGCAATAATTGTATCTGTTAGAGCTTAAGGGCCGTAAGAGTTTGCGGAAAAACATTTTAGGGAATTTGAATTATTTTATTGGATGAAGGGTAGGGAAATACATATAGCACTTAAAAGTGTCACAAGATAAATTGCCAAAATTATTCACACCCAGTCTCGGAGGAAAGCCGTCAAATCGGTTTACGGGGCATGAATAAAACATATATTTAATTGAGATGCCTTGAAGCAAAAATTGTACTCCTAATAAATACTAAGGTGTCACTCAAAAATAATTTTTAGCCAATGAATATACCATGATACGAACTACTTGTCATACATTCATGTATGAGATACGTGTCTTCAATTAGTACATCCCTTGATGGGGCTTTTCAGCTATTAGGAGATACAACGAAGAAATACGTTTGTGTTCGATAACACCAGAATCCTTTGGTAGAGTTTAACAATTATTGTTCTCACACAACACCCAAAGAAAAACAAGGTGAGACACTTTCATTATAGATCTTTTCAAAAATTATTTTTTTTTGCCTCCTTAATCGACTAAGAAATACTGAGGTAAGTGCGGTGGCTGCTTAGATGTGGGAAAGTAATTAGTGGTTTTGCAATGTTTCACGATTTTGTTTTACAACATAGACAAGGGTGGGGATATGGCAAGGTGTCCATTGGAGAAAAAAAGCTAAAAGCTGCATGGATTTTTAACTTTAATTTTATAAACTAATCCTTCAGGAATAGCATTTACTGTGGAAACGTTTAAATGTGAAGTAATTTAATGCGAGAAAGAAAAAGTATTTACACAGGAAAATGCAGCGGCAACGATTCTACCAATAGGAGATTAACAACGCCAACGTTTTTATACCCTTGAGCGACTCATGTTTTGTAACGATTCTCTCTCACTTCAAAGGGTCGTTCAAGACTTCGTTATATATATAGGGTTCATTTCAATTTAGCAGTTTCGTTTTATGCTACTCGCCCCCGTGGTGTTCACTTACGAACGAGTGTTTTAGCTCTCGAAGAGATTTTTTGCTCATATATTCCGATATATTTAACTGCAGCATTAATATTATGCAAAGTAGTCCAATAAAACCTGTGATGTTCCTTCACGAACACATAGAAGACTAAAATACAACTGGTATCTTGAAAACTAAGTTCGATTTTCAAAGTTAAAATGAGAGAAATTGACTTATTCAATAATATACGCTTACAGAAATTTATTCTACATAAATCAACCTTTAAACAGGCTTTGATGTATGAAGCAGCAACAATGTAAATTTTGAAATAATAAGTTTACATTAGGTTTACTCAGCTGTATATTAAGCTTTTAAATTAGAACCTTTTAACATTCAGCGAAACATATCTATTGACTTGATTTTTTGAGTACACTTAACGGTAGTCAATTTTCTTACATTAAATTGTAAAATGTAAAAACTCGTAAACTCCATCCTGTCAAAGAATTGATCATGAACTTTCAAATCTTTTCATTGGTAATTTTATACCATTTTTGAGACAAATAATGGAAGAAAGGTAATTAAAGTGCGCACATTGCTTTGATTAAAACTCACTGAAAAGGCAGAATCACTATACGTTTTCATATTATCGCCTTAAATTGACATTTATTCCATAGGCGCATGTTGGATATATACACACTATTCGGTGTTTTAATAGATGATAATACGCGCGAATATTTCACGAAGTGCTTGGTATTTACGCAAATAATAATAATAATAATGATAATAATAATAATAATAATAATAATAATAATAATAATAATAATAATAATAATAATAAATTAAAAAATAGGCGCAATGAGTAAAATGTTTTCGCTAATATTATCTACCAAAAAACCGAATAAGAGGTTTATTATTCCACTACATTTTGTCAAACCGGGATTGTACAGTGTAATACACTGGCATACTTTGCGCGTTCTCTTGCCCTTATATGGTAAAATGACACAACAGTGGAGTAATAAGAGGTGATAACTACCCAACAAGTCGCGTTGTGCCGATCGCGAGTTGTTTACAGTCGACTCACATCAAATAAACGCAAGTTGGATAATTGTTTTAACCATACAGGGTCTGGAAGGGTATTTTCGGGATCCGGGATTTGACCAAAATACAGTGCGGGATTCGGGAAAACGCAAAATATTTTGACGGGATTCGGGAATTGACTACATCCCGGGAAGCGGGATTGAAAAGAATTTGAGCACGGGACGCGGGAATTCTTGCCCGATTGTTGGGAATCCGGGAAATTTTCACCGCCTAGATGAACACAATGACCGCGAAAGCGAATCAAACAGGCGAGTGCTAACTGGCAAGTCTCTCCTGTTGAAAAACAAAAACAAACAACTGTCAAGTGTGACTAGTTAATAGTTATCTAATTGAAACTGTCAAGTAATCCTCAAATAAAACAGAGGGTATTTTGTTACAAGCAGATGCCTGGAGAGTGAACGTGTCGCACGTGGTTTATTTAATACTCGATAAATTCTAATATCGCTCTTGCTCTTCGCTCGTTTACTTTTATTATAATCGAGAGGTTCCACCAGGATCGTTTTACCGCTTGATATGGCAAGCAATGATGCCAGCTCTGCTTCAATGGAGAGCACAGTCAGAGTTTTGGTGTCATTCTTCCTGGCCACAGACGAAACTTCTAGCGCCAGAAGTACGGGGGCGACGCACAAAGAAAAGTTTAATGTTCCGCTCAGCGAGGATCACAAGGATCTTTTTATATTTCAAAAGTATTTGAAAACTTTTACCGGACTAGATGACATCGCAAGAAGTAAAGGCCTCGGGGAAAACCCTGAGGTCACGATTGCCAGAGTCAAAAAGGCATCATCAAGCAGTGGCGTCGAAACTTTCTCCTGTGCGCACGCGTACAGGAAGACCCATCACGCTTTCATATCGGGCTCTTTCATCGTACTAAGGTATGAAGAGCTAATTCCATTTTGCCCACAACACACGTAAAATCAAAGTAACAACCAAACGGGCAAATCTACATCTTAAATTCATTAGCTTATACAAAAATTAGTCCTTTTGTAAATGAATTTTTGCGGAAAGAAAAAACGGGATTCGGGAAAGCGACGACAAAGAGTGCGGGATTCGGGATTCGCTTGAAAGAGGAGCGGGAATGCGGGATCAGGAGCCCCCCTTCCAGACCCTGACCATATAGCTCTCACTGAATTTGGATTTACTGACTTTTGTTCCATACTTGTGGAAAAAAACTTCTGCTTTGCGGTGATATTCAACTTTTCAGTAAATTCGCGGAACAAAACATGGCATCCGATTTTCCTTACCCCTTTAAGCCCTTTCAGTGACAAAAATGAAAGTTATCCTTACATTACCAATACTTGTTAAAAAGATGAGAATAAAGGAAGTGATCACCAAGGATAAGATGTCTTGATATTTAGACAAATTCTCCTTACTAGTTCCATAAAAAATGTATGGAGAACAGTTAGGAGAATATGTATTTTTTATATCAGGGCTTAAAGAGTGAAGGACAAAAATCTGGTCGGGTTATTCGCTGATGGCTTGTTTGTAGCGAATCGTGAGACGGCTGGAACTTTTGGAACCAAAATTTATAATTTACAAACGGCAACATTTAACGTATAGGCAATCACAGGTACTGTGAAGTACACGCTTGCAAAAAACTATATTTATTTGACTTGTTCGCATCAAAAAACTGCTCAAAACCGCCAACTGATGTTGTCATGTAGTAAATAGCCAAAGGGAGCCACACTTTTCTCGAGCAAATGGAGTGTTAGTGCAACGCAGCGTGCGTTGAAAGCAAAGAAACAACCAAACCTGCAAGCAAAAAATGTGCCACCAAGGTACTGCTAAACAGAAATATTCCCAGAGTTGAAATGTTCTTTGTAAAGAGAGCAGAAAAAAGTCAGTTGTCATGTGGTTTTTAGCGGAGCCAGCGCGCTAGCGCGTCAGCGGAGCTCCATTGCTAAGGAAATTTGGTAACCTATCAAGCCAAGAAATTTTGGTAGTGACGTAATAGTCACGTGACCGTCCGTCCGTACGTCCGTCCGTCCGCACCACAGGGTTACCAATACACTTCATACACTGGATATAACCCTGTGCTGAATCCCGTGTGTTTTTGTCGCGAAATCGCATGTTGACCCGCGTTGTAGCAAAACAAGCAAAGACAACAAAAGTCAAAAACAAATTTGTCAATGGAAAAAAAAAGTTCAAAAAAATACTCAGTTGTTTTTTTGGTGGAAGGGGAAAAGTTCAATTTTGGCGAAAAAAATTAGGCGTTAAAAATAGTAAAAAGATTGTTGTCACTGACTAAAATTTGAAAGCGGACGTTTAGCTTAAAAATTACTATAACCTTCTTCAGCGTAAGTTCAAATGGCGTCCAGATGTAAATTAGATGTTTTTTAGAAAGGCGAGAATCCACTAGGGATTGGTCAGGATTTTGTACATCTCAGGAATGTGCACGTGTTCACTGATCGAGTTCGGTTCACGGATGGAATGCCATGCTTCTAAAAACAGTCTGCGTGACCACTGAGAACAGCGGTCCACAATCTCGACATCGTCGAAATTAAAATCGTGATTAGTTTGCTCGCAATGTTGTGCCAACAGGGAGTTCTTGTAACCTGTTGTGCCAACAGGTGACAAGAACTGTTGTCCCTCTTGGCACAACATTGCGCGCAAACTAATCACGATTTTAATTTCGACGATGTCGAGATTGTGGACCGCTGTTCTCAGTGGTCACGCAGACTGTTTTTAGAAGCATGGCATTCCATCCGTGAACCAAGCTCGATCAATGAACACGTGCACATTCCTGAGATGTACAAAATCCTGGCCAATCCCTAGTGGATTCTCGCCTTTCTAAAAAAACATCTAATTTACATCTGGACGCCATTTGAACTTACGCTGAAGAAGGTTGCACTAATTTTTAACCTAAACGTCCGCTTTCAAATTTTAGTCAGTGACAACAATCTTTTTACTATTTTTAAATCATGCTTGACTACGATTATAGTATTTTTAGGCGTTAAAGTTCAGGCGAAAAGTTGAAATTTGCCTCGTTGGTTCTGTTCGAACTCGGTCGGCACACCGCTTGAGTTCGCAGCTTTTCGCAGCGGTTTCGACGCCAAATATAGCAGAGCTAGTGCTTTTTGTTTTGTTTCTGTCCACAACCAAGGATTTTACGGTGTTCCGAACACATTTTGCCAGGAAAAGTACCAGCATTTTCATGCCGATAGGCAGCTTGTCACGAAGAAAGAGTTGACTATTAAAATTAACTTGAGTACTGACAATAAACGCTCAAGGCCTAGTGGACTAGTATCCGGCTTCAGACGCCGACGTCCCGGATTCGGCTCTCAGCGACGATGGGAATTTTTTCTTTGTTTTTTTTAATTTAACAACTTGAATGAGAGTATTTTCACAAATTAATAACTGCCAGCAAAAAAAAACAAAACAAAAACAAACAAACAAACAAACAAAACAAAAACGGGGGGCTCCGCTTTTAGGCTTGGCTAAATCTATATATTAGCCAATAAAACGAAACACGCATAACTTAAAACAGTTCTATCTTCAAAACCACATACGTGTAGTATTACGTCTTGGAAGTAAGACTCAAACGCGTTAAAAGCACAGAATTAATGCAAAAAAAGACAATACAGTAGTAGTTTATGGGTAAAGAGGAGTAACACTCGGTTTGCAGAAAATTATTTTGTGCAAGTAACGCAAAGTGCTAAGAGCGTGACACAAGTGTCAAATCGGTATTACTTGGGGATGAATAAAGCATACTTTTCATTGAAATGCTTAGTAAAACAATTTTAGCTTATAGTAGGGAACAGTTTTATCAACTTCAAACTTCCTGTCATGAAAGATGTTGAAAACTTCCTCTTGCGAAATCAGAAGTGCAATTTGGATGGTGTTGAAAGAGGAAGAAGCCATTAGTGCCCTTTATGATGCCCCTTCATGTTTAAGGCGGTAGTTCACTTACATTGTTGCAAGACCGTCGGCTAATGCACGAGACAATCAAAAGAGATTTACTATAGCCTATAATTATCTCTTTGCAGTTTCCTCGTTGCTGGCTTCGTTCTCGAAAATGAGGCTTCTTGTTTGGTTTCCAGCCGTGCTGTTGGTGTCCTGGCTAGGCTGTACAAGCAGTGACGAGTTAGACCCTAACGAGCAGGCCCAAGTATCGACCGCTATGGACATAGCTCAGATTGCAATTCAAACCATTGATAATGCAATAAAGGTGAGGGCAAAAGAGATTAAAGACGCACTAAAGAAATCTAATGAAATGAAAAGCGTTGAACTTCTGAAAAAGCAGAAAAAATTAGAAAAAATCGCTTCCATGGTGGGCACAGCTCTCATAGCTGTACAGGCCGCCTCCGCTATTGCAAGTTTTGTATTTACCTTTTTCATGCCTAGCCAACTGGATGTCATCACGGACTTGGTAAACGAACGCTTTAAAGAAGTCAACGCCAAGCTCGATCGTCTAGACGAGAAACTCGATGAGATAGAAACATCGATCAAGGCAAATAGTGCATTCAACACTTTCTTGTCTACTTGGATCAAGTGGGAGTATGCGTCAAGGAACGGGGCAAAGAAACTATCTGATATCCGTAAAGCAATGGAGACCAAAACCCGAAGAATAGACCAGGTGAAACTCGCCGAAGAATACATCAATTATTACGAAAACAACAACTTGGATGGCAACCTGCAGAACCTCTACAGAATGGCAGCTCTGCCAAAGGGCATAACTCAACGAAACATCTTCGACATTTTCACTGCCGAACACGGTTGCGATATTACAAAGCTGTCCGAACTAATGATCCTCATAAAAAACATAATGACTAGTGCTGCCCAACAGAAAATGTCCTACCTCTATTTCAAAGGTGATGAAAAGAGAGCCATTGAGGGATTCAAAGATATTCAGACGTATTTCTTCAGAATACGCCGCGCATTTGATGACCGAGTTTTCCTCTGCAAAAGAAATTCTGTTGATAACGCAAAAAAGGACGCCAACAAGATTTTGAAGAAAATGAAAGGATTTTCACAGGAAAGCATCGTTCAATCTATCTTCAATGAACTTAAAGTCATGCATCCGTGGTACACATGGGCTGTGACAGCTACCAATGGGAAGCGTCCAACGATGCGCAGTTTTGAGTGGCGTGGAAGCAACTACTTTAAGTTAGAAGACCGCTCGGATCCTGATAAAGTCAAAGAATATTACGTTGTCTACGACGACACCGAATCATTTGCCAGCTGTCTTTTTATCAAAGACGCAAATACCTTGTTGGTTTTCAAAGGATGCGATGGGTGCAATTCCGACTATATCTACACCGCTGACAACATCATTTCTAAAAAGAGATGCGGAAAATCAACTTTGGAAGGGCTTATTGACTTTCCATATGAAGTTGCCCATAGCTCGTACAAAGTCCTTAAAGAATACAAATATTCCGGCGATCGTTGGGTAAGCTGCTCTGAGTGCTCTAATAGGAGTCATCCCGATTGCTTATATGATAAATGTGTCGATAGGGTGAAACAGGAAGTCCAGACCTGGGACTTTATCGCATCGGCAGGTAACTCTAACTACGATGTCTGTCGGCTGCCTGAAAAGTGTAGTGGCCACGGTCAATGCAAGCAAATTCCCTTGACGAAAACTCATCAGTGCATCTGCGAGGAAGATTATGAAGGTGAAGCTTGTGAAAAACGAGTCGACTTTGATGATACCATTCAAAAAGCGATGTCCGAGTTGAGGAAGACTTTCAATGTTGTGAACGGCGTTCCCACCGCTGTTGATGTGTTCTTTTCAATAAGATCCCTGTCAGAGAAGTTAGACGCCGTTTTGGAGAAAATTAAGGCTTCCTTTGCACATACCAAAAATATCATCAAACATTCCAAAGTCATTTACAATGTCGAAGACATAACTGATCTTTATGCCAAACTGCAGAAAAACCAGCTGACGTTTGATCAATTTGGTCAAAGGATTGATGCATATTTGCACACTGTTACCGCTTTTGAATTGCAGAATCGATTGAGGAAGATGATCCTTGGTAAAGGAACTTTAGACAAGCCGGGAAATGATATCTATAATTCGTACAAGCGTGAATACTTCAGTTACAATAGAGGTGGCTGTTCTGCTAAATACAATAAGGATATAAAGGATTTCAGGGACAATTTGGCCTACTTGGACCATGCACTCGGAGAAGCGCTGTTAATGCATCAAAAGTGGCTTCTGGAAACAAAGGGGACAACGGAAAACCTCCGAACAAGGTACAAGAAAGAAGCCGAACATATACAAAACATCTTCAAAAATCGTCAGGCGGAATACAACAAATACTGGAAATCCTACAGCTGTGGCACCTTAAGTGTCGATGGTACAGATATTTCATGCAAGGACGAGTTGACTTTCGAGGGGATGACTTTGACTGTAAAATGCGACAAACAGAGACATTCAACTCCGAGTCAAGTCACCTGTAAGAAGATTGGTAACGTCCTCAAATGGGACGCCCAACCAAAATGTAAATTCGTTTGGGGCCGTTTTGACGACGATTGGAGACAGTGTTCTAAGACTTGCGACGGAGGAGTCAAGTACAGGTACAGATCCTGCTTGGGTACAAACGATGTCAATGATTGCATTAGGGACCAAGGCGGTTCAAACTACGAGACTGCATCCTGTGAGACTCAAGCTTGCTGTTCTGATCAATATGAAAAGTTCAAATGTTCCAACGGAAAGTGCATCAAGAAAAGTTGGCTCTGTGACGGAGACGACGACTGTGAAAACAATGACGACGAAAGTTTTTCTCAGTGTCCAGACTACATTACATCAGGTGAAAGAATCTTCTTGAGAAGCAACGCTAAAAGCGATCAGTGGCTTAGCTGTTGGTGTACCAATAAATGTGGTCAAGATCGATGCAAGCTTCGAGACTGTCCTGGTAAAGAAATAGAGTTGAACGACTGGCTTTCATGTGATGGCGAAAATTTCGAGTTGTATTTGACCGACTATGATGTAGGCGAAACTGTTCGAAGCGGTGACCGAGTGGCAATTTATTACAGAGGTGGTCACTGGCTTAGCTGCTGGGGTAATGGTGTTGTATGTCCGACCAGAGACTGTCCTGGGATGGATTGGGATTCATCAGACAACGATCACTGCCGTGGAGAGATGTTCTGGATATATTCACTGGAACGACAGGGTTCATGTTCAGGCGACGCCACTAAGGAGTGTGAAGGAAAGCCCATACAGAAAGGCGACACTGTTTTCTTGCTATTTTCTACGGATGATGCAGGATGGTGGCTAAGTCAACAAAATGGAGATATCAAAACCCATTCGTGCCCTGGTCTTTATCTAAACAACGATGATAAGCGTTGCGTCTCCGAAATGTGGACTATCATTAAATAATTAATGATAACAATGATGATGATGATCTGAAGATCATAAAGGACGGGGCCTCCTAATACAGATGTATTCTTGAAAAGGTTATGACTATGGGGATAAAGTAGATCTTAGTAAGGGTTATTGGAATCCAAAAAAATGTGGGCAACCACACATTTTGCGCGGTTAACCCTAATTTTCTTTTTGGATTCTGATAGCCCTTGCTAAGATCTGCTTTTTCCACACAGTCATAAACCGTGCAAAAATACCTTTGTATCGATATCTCGGACCAGACCTTAGATGCGCAGAACTTAGGTGCAGTAACAAAAGGATACATCGTCCTTAATTAACTATCATTATTCATATTATTATTAACTATTATTATTCATATTATTCATATTATTCATATTATTATTCATATTATTATTATTATTATTATTATTATTATTATTATTATTATTATTAGTAGTAGTAGTAGTAGTAGTAGTAGTAGTATAAGTAACTTTAGCATCAAATTATGCCTGTCAGTTATTATTATGACCGAGTTTTCGTTAATGATTTTCGAGCTATTCTACTTAGATTTAAGAATTATCTGTTACAATTACCATCTATATATTTACCTAGCTTTGTCCATTAACTTGGGTAGCGAGTAGTACCTCTGAACGGGTGCTGCCTCAGGGAGTGTCGCCCCTGCCCACGCGAGACTCGGGCTCAGCTGGCTCCGGCTGTCAGTACCCGGTAAGGGCCCCTGCTCAGGGATACGAGCTACGCCCCTTGTGGGAGTCTCAGCAGAGACTGAAGAGTGAACTACCAGACTGCGACTTTTTTATTTTATCATTTTGAAGATCAGTCGCTTTTAAAATCACGTGACTCTTTCGAATTGCTCTGTTTTGTTTTGTCTAAAATAAGAATGCAATTGTAAGGCAGGTAATCAGCAGGTAGTCACGTGATCACTAAGCGATTGTATACTTTTATTTGACTGGATTTGACCTTTGTAACGTTCGGCTAAAACGATGAATTGAATAAACCTCAAAAAACTATCACGTTTACTGCCACGTTTACTGCGTATGATGATAATAACGGGCCTAAAAAAAAAAAAAAAAAAGTTGAAGACTGTCAGCCAAAAATATGACTAAAATATGGCATAGATTCTAGAATTCTTTCTCAAATTGAAATTAGGTAGGGTTTCTTTGTTTGGCTTTTAAAAGAGAAGGTGTTTACAATAGCTTTTCTAAAACACCCCTACGCAGTTAAGAAATCATGTTGCAGCTGGGATGTGAACAGCAAAAACAGCCCAAGAAAGATTATGTACACGATATAACTAAAATCCTGCATGCGTAACAAAATAAACAATAATAAATTTTGGGGCTCAAAGGTTTAACGGTGAGTCACGATCCGTTTTCCGAGAAACATCTAAGGAGGCTTGAGCTTGGCACACCACTGAAAGATTAATTAAAAGCATTCTCTGCAATGACCACTGAAATTAAAAACTGCAGTGGAACCCCGATATAATGAACCCCAATATACGAGGTATGTGGGATCGGGAATCAAAGGGTTGGGATCTGGGATCACAGCCCTGGGATCAGGGATCACAGATCATGGGATCAGCAGTTTTTTTAACGGATCAAGCTGTACCACATTTGTGGCATCAGGGACGAAAACTGGTCACCCTTTTGGAATCAAGGATCAGAAATTTGCGACCAAAAATGGGAGCAGCGATGAACAACATACCTCGTTACCAGCCTGCTAGATAACGAGGTCCCGGCCCGATTCAGCGAATGATATCGACATTCAAGTTATTCATCCCCACCAAAGTTACAGTAATATATAGGAGAATCAGCATACTACGAACCCCAGGTTAGCGAGTTCCCCGATGTAACGTAAACAATTCAGAATCCCGGCCAAACTTAATATGACGACTGAAAGTGTCATTACGTGACTGAAGTAAATACATAACCGATTGAGCGATCATGCCATCCCTAAATCACGAATTTTACTTTAATCTTTCAAATATTGGTATACATCAAGAGAGATATGCTCTCTTAGCTTGTTGTTGTTGTTGTTGTTGTTTTACATTTACTACGCGATACAACCTAATGCTAAGGGATCCAACATAAAGTAGAACAAAAATGCTGCACGTGTACGTAGGATCTAATATATAGATTTAGCCAAGCCTAAAAGCGAAGCCGCGAAGGAATAAACTGGTGTTCGTTTCTCAAAAATAGTCCTGAAACTTTTCGGTCTGAAATATATTTCGGGGCTTTTTTTGTCTCGTTCGCTTTCGAAAAGTGTTTCTCAAAAAGCCTGAAAGTGTTCCGAATTGTCCTCTTATATTTTGGCGATCTGTTCTGTAAAACCAAGCTCGAAAGGTCATTCTAGAGGCTGAGCGCAGCTTGATTATTTTACTCACGAGCCGTCTTGCTTGGTGTTTGCAATGTTTCTATATCCTGTCATTAACTGTCAAGGCTTGTCAAATCTCCTTGGATTATTGGCTGTTCGCTTGAATGAACTTGAAACGGCGCTCAATTACAAAAACAAAATTATTCGAGTAATTAAATGGGTTATCTTCATCGCGTTCGGATGTTAACAAATAACATGAACTGCTGCTAAATAAAAATATTAGTCTGGTCAAAAATTTATACTGACATTTCACCGGCATTTTACTGGGACTACCCGAAAGAAAGGATCTGGGGAGCTTCGAAGCACTTGTATTAAACTTATTGAAGAAATGTCGCGTAGGTTTTAGCAGCCGCGAAAAAATTCAAGCACTTTGAGGAACACACATTACTTACCGGATAAAATAGCTTTAAACTCAAAACTGCTCCGCTTATAGTTACTGAAGTAACCCTTATATTTCGTTCTTTAACTTGAGACCATCGAGATTGAAAACAAACAAACAAACACCGTCCAAACATTCTTAACTCTGTGACATAAGTTTTGCGGCTGCAAATTGTCTGAAATTCCCGCGCTTTTAAAAATGCACAGAACTGTTTTTGGAAGCTTTTCAGATATAATAGGTTTAAACCGACAACTGCTTCGCTTATAGTTTTTCAAATAACTGTTATATTTCGTTCTCTAACTAGAGACCATCAAGATTCAAAACAAAGAAACGCCAAACACGCTTTAATTAAATAATGCCGGCATAAGTTTTGCGGATGCGAAGTAAGCCTATATAAAGTTAGGCGCTTTGAGGAACGCACAAAACTGTTTTCGGAAGCTTTTGGGATCAAATAGCTGTAAACCGACAACTGCTTCGCTTAAAATATTATTACTATTGAAAACGTCTAGGACAAGAAAATCGACAGTTGCACAAAGAGATGGACCGGACAGTCAAAATTGAAAGCAAAGCTTGTGCAGTTGTCTTGCGGCTGTGCTTAGACCTACTGCTATGAATAAACAAACACAAAATAATGGACAGAGAAATCATTTTTGAAAAAAGTTTATTTGAAAACCTGTAAGTTTATACTTAAATGCAATTCGCGTTACACTTCCAAAATCGTAGGTCGGTCCACGCGAGTGAAATCGGCTGAGCATGGCAAACTATTCAAGAATCTGTCACAAATCTGAGCGCGTTTTCTAATAATTTTTTAAAGTCAAAAGTAAATGACCGTTTTAAAACGTAATTTCTTTCATCGTAATACTCGAAATCATGTACCTTAGACCCTTTAAAAACTTCACTTACTCAGTTGTGTTTCAGAACAGGGCAAACCCCCGCCGTGAAGAAAACAAAGCGATGAAGTCCTTTGAATGCAGCTTTCGTAACTTGAACTTTTCGCCTTCTACCAGTATTCTTTTGAACTTTTTCTTTCCATTTATAGATATTACATATTTTTTTTGTCAAGTATAAAACTTCAGTACTCTCGAGCAATCGTTAAATACTAAAGAAGCTCAAGCTTTTAAAGAAACCTCTTTTTCAAAAGCGAGGATGGTCATGCGATTTCCCGCCAAGAAAAACGCTGGTTGCCCAAAAGCACCGCGCGATTTCCCGCCAAGAAAAGATGGCATTCTCTACCCCCGTCGGGTTGTCTTGGGACTTCACTCCCCCTCCCACAGAGTCTGTGCGGACGGACGGACGTACGGACGGTCACGTGACTATTACGTCAGAACCAAAATTTCTTGGATTGATAGTCTGCTCAAAGCCGAACTATGAGACAGGCAGAGTATACAGGAAACGGTTTTTCTACTCTAATTCAAGACCATTCAACAAATATCAATCTGCCCTAATTACAAGCACTGAGAAAATGAAAATGATGACGGTCCACAAAAGTATCCCGAAGGGAAAAAGACAAATATTGATGAGATAATTAGCTCTTTTTGATCGCCACTTGGGATTACATCATTCATTTATTTTGGACACTAAAAAAAAAAAAGAAATTTTGAACTATTGAATACTAAACAATTATTGATATAGGGCAACACAACTCTCGATGTATTCTACAGAGAAACGCTTCTCAGAAGTGAAAGTTCGCCTTGAATTTCGATCATAGGGTTGACAAATTGACGTATTAAAATAAGTTCCGATTGCTCTAGAAGAAAAATTTACAACAACAACAACAACAACAAGCTTTTTTATTACCAAATAGAAAAAGGGAAAAAAGTTAAACTTTACAATATAATATATTAATACAAAAATAGGTGAAAAGAGCACGGAATTAAAACAGTAAATCCATGTCATGGAAGAAGAAACTATAGAAAAGTTTACTTTATACCTGATGGCGTAGGTCTTTTAAATCTATATTTGTAGAGGTTAAACAAAGTTTTCTCTTTTCAGATACTTTAGCTGAATAGGCAGCGTTTCATAGAACGAAGTTTTTCTTTTTCTTTTGTTTGCAATTATCTTCCGAATTTTCGAATCACCTCCTTTTCCTCTGTCATTCACTTCTTTTATCTCAGCGGTAAAGTGAAGTAGTACATATTTGATTGCACATTTACTTCGTAAGAACTGTTCGACTGTGAAAATAATTTCCATGTCGAGTGGAATGCTAGGGGGCAAATTTACACTAGGCGGAAATTGATTACGTTTTTCCCGGGCAAATCGGCAATAAATTGCTCATGTTAAAAGCTTGTCTTCCTTATTCAATCATGGAATTTTGTAAATAAGCGATCTGGTGTCAACGAACCCTATCCTATTGCAGTACTTTTTTCCCTCCGTGAAGAGATGAGAAAATGTAGCGCGTGATTTTTAAGTTTTTGTCTTTTAAGTCTGAACAATGAGTATTTGGCTACCTGGCTCTAAGGCGAACACATCAAACTGAATTAGTATGTCGCCGAAGTCTTTTCTTGCATGAGCTTGAAGGATGACTTTGTACTGATACGTAACTGGCCGGGTTTGATACGACAGTTTCCGAGGAATTGAGCCAAGAAAACAATGCTAGTAAGTTTAAAAGTTTAAAATGGGTCGAACATTTTATTTACTTTCCGAGCAAGTGTTGTTTCGGAAGGAACTTTCGCCCCAGTTAATCGAGGAACAGCAACTTAGAACTAATTAGGTTGCCGGCAAACACTGCTGAAATTAATCCATCAGCCGTCAAAGAACTAGTCAGTTATGAACGCGCGACGCGACTGATGCGTCAGCTATTCTCTTTTCCGCTTAAACTTTAATTTCTACGTATATGATCTTTAAGTTAACGGATTCATTCAGTTTACAAACCGACAAGAACTGTGGAACTGTTTGTTTTCATCATAATTTTTATTTTTATATTTTAATATAGTTGAAGAAACAGAATTTTAATATATTTTTACAGTTTTTTTAGCTTAGTTAATTGTTGTAATTAGGCTTTTTAAATGTATATAAATATTTTCCATTTTATATATATTAATTACGTTTTTAGTTAGGCAGGTTAGGTGTCCACAATTAGTAGAGGGGACTTTTCCCCTCAGCTACTACAGTTTTTGACACGTTAATAAAGTTATTATTATTATTATTATTATTATTATTATTATTATCCAAGCATACGCTGGACCATTTTTCATTTAGTTGTTTAGCTGTTTGTTAGTTGTAAGTTGATTACTTTTGTCATGAATAGCTTTTGTTTGCTATGTTGTTTTGAAAACAGATTACGTTGGAGAAAGATACGGCGCACCAAGTCCAGCGATCTCAGTGATTGGCAGTTAGAAAATTATTTCAGTTTGAATTTACCTTTTCCGGTTTTATTTAACTGCCAAGTTTGGGTTTGGGTTTTATTGGCGTTCCTTGGAGGAAAGAAAGCGGGCTAAAAATCAATTAAAGAACGCCGCTGCCGCCAAAGCGGTTTCCACCCAACAAAAGAATGTGTTTCCTTGCCAAACACAGCGCGTCGTTCGGAATATATTCGGCGTCCCGATTTTATCGTCGGTAAAAGTACATTTTCAACAGCCTTTTGTTTACTTAATTCCTTGGGCACATTTTGTAAACTTTCTCTGCCAGTGGAGTTATAGGTTTCAGAAATAAATTGCTGCACCAACAGTTAATGAATTGGTGGCAACCAAATGCTTAAGAGAGCCAGCGTCTTTGATTGGCAAACACCTAGGGCTGTAAATTCAGAGAGAAAAATGTCAAATTCTGGAATACTCAGCTTTCAGATAACGAACATATAGTTCAATCTATGTTCATTGTCAAAAAATAACATTGATGCTGCTGAACAATACGCGCCGTGTAACTATGGCGACCGCCTGTAATCGTCTTATAATTGATAACAAAGCAACAAAAGCTAATTGCGATTAACCGTAATTTTTGACAGTAGCACTTGTATACGAAACTGCAGTGAAAACTGTATTGAGCGAACTCCATGAGGACATTAGCGAGGGTCTCAAGGTTATCAATTGTTTGGCATGTTTCTTACAAGGGATAGTTGATACTACCACTTTTGACAGGCTTAAGTGAAGGAGTTCTGTTCGTGGAAGTTTGCTGACGCTGTGACTCTGTGAACAAATTAAAGTACACATCGTAAGTCAAGGCAAGAGATCTTGATTATACTTAACGTTTTTGACACAGTTATTGTGCCTTTGTAATAACGGGACCACCATAATTAATTCATAGTTTCTTTAGTATCAAGGGGGTTCAAAAATGTGAGCAGAAAATTCCGTATTCTGAACTTTTCAAAATGTTTTTTGTGTATCTAAATATTGTTTAACTCTTACCTCACCAAATTCGTGGCCGCTGTTCTTTCTACCCAAATTTACCATTTTAATTAATGTAACTACATTTCCGTTTATACGGCATAAGGGGGACAAATTCAAGTTCATTTTAGCAATCTAGCCGACAAATAAAAGAATTTTGACCAAATGCGTCCCCAGAGGAGTGAATTGTTTGGCATGTTTCTTCCAAGGGACAGTCGGTACTATCAAGAGAGCCTTTTACATCAATACCATCAAATCGACCTATTACATCAATACCATCAAAACAAACTATGGTAAATTCAACATTGGCTTTGCAGCTGTAAAAGTTTGGAATCACCTTGATGAAAGCATTAAATACCTCCCCCTTAAAACGTTTAAAAACAAAGTCAAGCTAAACATCTTACAGTCTTACTGTTCATGAGTTTTCAACTGGTAGTTGTTTATTTATTTTATTTATTTATTTATTTATTTTTATTTATTTATTTTCTTTATTTCTTATTTTCGTCTTTTTTTAATTGACTAATTAATTGCTTTCACCAAGCTTTAGTGCCAACCTACCTCTGTACTTAAACATCACTTAGTTTTACTCAGCTCGATTAGCTTTATAGTTATCCTTAGTAAACATTACCTATTTTTGTATTAATATATTATATTGTAAAGTTTAACTTTTTTTCCTTTTTCTATTTGGTAATAAAAGCTTGTTGTTGTTGTTTTTGGCTCTTTTGGAACTATGCAATTCGTATTTACGGAAGCTATATTGCGCTTAAAATTAAATAGTTTTTCAGAAATTCCTTATTGGGAAAGCTCGTACTAAGGGAAGCGAAAAATGTTCAATCCTTTTTGTTTTGTGACAGTCAGATTATCAGCGCCTCGGAGGTAGTAAGTACGATTTAATTTATAAAAAAGAGTTTTCTGGCAACGTAATTCGACCTCTTTGTGCAGTGGAAAATTATAAAAAAGGTTAATTGAAAGTAAAAATGTCCGCAATTTCTGAAGAAAGAGGCACACACCTATCTATTTTAGAAAAGGTCACACAACACCAATGCAGATGCCCGTATATTTAAATGCTTAACCTTTTGTAGTAACTTGGTCTTGCAGGAATAAATAGGCCTGAGGGGGCTGGGGTAGGGAGTTACACCAATGGTACACTTTTTATCGTCAGTAAAAGTCTGACTTAGACTTGTACCTCCCAGGGCATCTACTGTACAATCAAATAACTTAAGCATGCCCACACCGAAAGACAGTGATTATATTTCCTTGATTGCGTTTTTCCCAGGCAATCTGTCAATAAATTGCTCATTTTGAAAGCTTGTTCTTCCTTTTTCAATCATGGAATTTTGTAAATAAGCAATCTGTGGAAACGAACCCAATCCTATTAAGTCTTGACACTGAAATCTTAGCTAATTGTGCTCAAAGGCGAACGCATCAAACTGACAAAGTATGTGACTGAACTTTTTTCTTGAATTTAAAGCTTGGAGGATTACTATATACTGATTTGCATTTGTAACGGACCGGGTTTGATACGACAGTTTCCGAGGAAGCGAGCCAAGATAACGAAGCTAGGTTTCAAAATGGGTCCAAAATGGGTCGAACATTTTATTTACTTTCGCAACTGTTGTTTTAAAGGGAACGTTTGTCCCAGTTAATCGAAGAACAGCAACTAATTTAGTTTTCGGCAAACACTGCTGAAATAAATCCATTTCCTCAGAGAACTTGTTTTATGAGCGCGCGACGAGAGTGATACGTCAGCAATTCTCTTTTTCACTTAAAATTTAATTTCTACGAACTTGACCTCTAACTTAAGTTAACAGATTCGTTCCGTCTACAAATCAACAAGAACCGTGGAACTGTTTGGTTTAATCTTAGCATACGCTGAGATTACGTTTAGTTGATTACTTTTGTCATGAATAGCTTTTGTTTGCCAAGTGGTTTTGAAAACAGATTACGTTGGAGAAAGATACGGCGCACCCAGTCCAGCGATCTCAGTGATTGGCACTTAAAAATATTTCAGTTGGAATTTACTTTTTCCAGTTTGAGCTAACTGTCAAGTTTGGAGTTGGGTTTTATTTAATAGCGTGCCTTGAGGGAAAGAAAGCGGGCTAAAAATTAATCAAAGAACGCCGGTGCCGCCAAAGTGGTTGCCGCCCAACAAAAGAACGCACTTACTAGCCAATCACAGCGCGTCGTTCGGAATTCGGCGTCCTGATTTTAGTTTCGGTTTGAGTACATTTTCAATAGCTGTTTGTTTGTTTTGTTCCTTAAGTGCATTTTGTTAACTTTTTCTGCCAGTCAAGTTATAGGTTTTAGAAATAAAATTGCTTGCATTAACATTCAATGAATTGGCGGCAACTAAACTCTTAAGACTCGGGCAGTTTGCTTGTTTGGCGGACACCTAGGGCTGTATTTTCAGAGGGAAAAATCTCAAATTCTGGAATGTTCAGCGATCAGATAACGAAGATATAGTACAATTCTCATTCATTGTTACAAGTACCACTGCAAACACACGCCTATGTCAACCGCCGGTAATCGCCTATAATTGATAACAAAGCAACAAAAGCTAATTATGCTTTGGCTTAATTTTTGATGGTAACACTATAAAAGAAACTGCAGTGACACCTGAATTAAGCGGACCTCATACAGAGCGGAAACCAGCTAAAGTCTAAATTTTTCTTCCCATGTTTACTTTTAAACGATCCTGTACTCAGTGGACACGTCTACTAAGCGGACTCGGACACCAAACCATTTTGTTACCAGAAAACTGCATCAACAGACACTTTAAGTGTTCCCTGAGGGTATTTTTATAACACTCTGGCATTGCTTTTTGTTTCGAAGAGCGTGTTTTCAGGTAATTTAGTAATACTACCCGAAACGGCCAGTTGCGAAATTTTTAACATTAATAAAGCGTGTCAAGTATACGGGTAAATGGTAGTCTCTTCTGAGTTGCGTAGTATGTAAAAAGGGTGAGCAATGAGAAAACTGTCCGCGCTTATTTTCTGCCAAAACACATCTGTTTGGAGGATAACCACCCAAAACTTCCCCTTTGGGTAGTTAAATAGGGGCAGTTTAGGGTTGTTGTTAGTGTGGCTAAAAGGGGCAGTTTAGGGTAATTATAAGGGTGGTTAAAAGGGGCCGTTTAAGATGGTTATTAGGGTGGTTAATAGGGTGGTTATTAGAGTGGTTTAAAAGGGGAAGTTTAGGGTGGTTAATAGGCTGGCTAAAAGGGGGCAGTTTTGTGTGATTACTCGGGTGGTTAGAAAGGGGCATTTTAGGGTGGGTTGTTAGGGTGGTTAAAAAGGGGCACCTTAGAGTGGTGATAAAAGGAACAGTTTAGGATAGTTGTTAGGGTGGTTAAAGAAGGGCAGTTCAGGGTGGTTATTACGATGATTAAAAGGGGCAGTTTAAGATGGTTATAAGGGTGGTTATAAAGGGGAGTTAAGGGTGGTTATTAGAGTGGTTAAAAGGGGAAGTTTAGGATGGTTAATAAGGTGGTTATTTATTTATTTATTCAAGTGCAACAAATCGAAATGCAAATAAATTGTCCAATATGGGAAAAGCATGATCCCTTTTTGTGGTGCGCCTTTGTGTTTAAGTCAACAGTTTGGTTACTTTGCCGTAAAAGTGTGAGATAATGAATGGGCTGGCCAAAAAAATAGAATGTTCTAACCTTAAATTTTCATTTGCAGTTTCTCGTCGCAGGGTTCGTTCTCGATCGAGAATGAAGCGCTGTTTTTGGTTCGCAGCCGTACTATGGGCGTCATTGCTGGGTTGCGTCAGCAGTTCCAGTATGGATCCTAGCGAACAGGCCCAGGTCTCAACAACTGTAGATTCGGCTCAGTTTGTCATAAATGAGATCGCAGAAGAGAACAAGGCAGCAACAAAAGCCCTCAAAGACGCACTGAAGATTTCGGATGATGCAAAAAGCGCAGAACTACTGATAAAGCAGACGAAATTAACCAAGTTCGCTTTCAAGGTCGGCAAAGCCCTCAAAGCTGTACAGGCAGCGTCTGCTATCGCAAGTATTGCGTTCATCTTTTTCATGCCAAGTAAGCTGGATGTCATCACGGGCGTGATAAACGAACGCTTTAAAGAAGTAAATGCCAAGCTTGACAGTCTAGACGAGAAAATCGATGAAATGGAGTCATTGATCAAGGCAAAGAGTTAATTCAACACGTTCTTGTCTGCTTGGATCAAAAGGGAGTATGCGTCAAGGAACGGGGCGAAGAAACTGTCGGATATCCGCAAAGCAACGGGGACCAAAGCCCGAAGAATCGACCAAGTGAAGCTCGCCGAAGAATACGTCAATTATTGCGAAAACAACGACTTAGATGGGAACCTGCAGAATCTGTACAGAATGGCAACTCTGCCAGAGGGCATAACCACAGGGAACCCAAACGCTACATTAGCTATATAATCATAATCATTTCATTAAAATATTGTTATTTACCTGTATTCCTGTGCCTTTATGAGTCGCTTTGGAAGGGATTTGAATCAGCGCGGAGACGATTTAATACCTGGCCGGTTTCAAATGTTATTTTGTCTGGCGCGTCGTAAACTGGACGCGACAATTACGTCTCAAGTTTCCATATCATTAACTATTAACTCTCCTCGGCCGTTAATTGAAACCCGAGATTGTATCCCCATGAGAGTTGATAGTTAATAATAATGGAACTTGAGACGTAATTGTCGCGTCCTATGACGCACCCTATAAGAAGATAAGATAACATTTTAAACCGGCGAGGTAAACCATCTCCGCTCTGATTCAAATCCCTTCCAAAATGACTCATAAAAACACAAGGAACACAGATAAATAACATTTTTATTAAATGATTATGATATAGCTAAAGACAGCGTTTGGGTTCCCTATGGCATAACCCATCGTAACATATTCGACAGATTCATTGCCGAATACGGTTGTGACATTACGAAGCTGTCTGAACTAATGATCCTCATCAAAAACATCCTGACTAGCGCTGCCCAGCAGGAAATGTCCTACTATTACTTCAAGGGTGATGAAAAGAGAGCCACTGAGGGATTCAGAGACGTTCAGATGTATTTCTTCGAGATCCGTCGGGCGTTTGATGGTCGAGTTTGGCACTGCAAAAGCAATGCTCTTGATAATGCAAGGAAGGACGCTAACAAGATTTTGAAAAAACTTAAAGGCTCTTCACAGGAAAACATCGTTCGAGCCATCTTCAACGAACTAAAAGTCACGTATCCGTGGTACACATGGGCTGTCGTAACCGTTAAAGGTGATCGCCCAAAGATGCGTAGCCTTGAGTGGCGTGGAACCATTTACTTTAGACTAGCTATAGAAGACCGCTCGGATCCGATAAAGGCAAAGATTGTTACGTTGTCTACGAAGACACCAAGTCGTTTGCCGCTGCATAAATATCAAGCAAGCCAAGCCCTTGTTGGTTTTGAAAGGATGCGACGGGTGTAGTTCTGATTATATTTACGCCGCGGACAACATCCTGTCTAAAAAGAAGTGCAGAGCTTCGACTTTGGAAAGGCTTGTTGACTTTTCGTACGAAGTTGCTCATAGTTCGTACGGGTTATGGGTCTATCAGCCTCACCAGAAAGAAAAGTATATCTCGTGCTCTGAGTATTCTGATAGAAGTTCTCAAGATTGCCAATATATATATGACAAATGTGTCGATTGCGTGAAACAGGAAGTTCAAACCTGGGATTTTTCTCGCCTCAAAATTTAACACTAACTACGACGTTTGCGTGCAGTCTGAGATGTGTAATGGCCGTGGTCAGTGCAAGCAAATTCCCTTAACGAAAACTCATCAGCGCATCTGTGAGAATTACTATGAAGCTGAAGCTTGGGAAAAACGTGTAAACTTTGATAATACCATTGAAAAGATGATGTCCGAATTGAGAAAGACTTTTAACGTTGTGAACAGCGTTCCCACCGCTGTTGATGTGTTCTTTTCAATAAGATCCCTGTCTAAGAAGTTAGATGTTGTTTTGCAGAAAATTAAGGCTTCCTTTGCACATACCAATAATATCGTCAAACATTCGAAAGTTATTTACAACGTCAAAGAAATAGCTGATCCATATGCCAAACTGCAAGAGAACAAGTTGACTTTTGATCAATTTGGTCAAAGGATCGATGCATATTTGCAAACTGTTACTGCTTTTGAATTGCAGAATCGATTGAGGAAGATGATCCTTGGCAGAGGTACTTTAGAAAAGCCGGGAAATGATCTTTATAATTCGTATAAGCGTGAATATTTAAATCACAATGGAGCTGGTTGTTCGGTTAGGTACAATGAAGATATTAAGAGTTTTAGAGACAACTTGGCCTACTTGGACCAGGCACTCGGGGAAGCCTTGTTATTGCATCAAAAGTGGTTGCTGGAAGGAAAGGGGACGACAGAAAACCTCAAAACGAAAATCAAAAAGGAAGCCGAACATATCCGAATTATCTTCAAAAATCGTCAGACGGAATACAATAGTTATTATACTGGAAATCCTACAGCTGTGGCACCTTAAGTGTCGATGGTACGGATATTTCATGCAAGGAGGAGTTGACTTACGAAGGGATGACTTTGACTGTAAAGTATGACAAACAGAGACAATCGACTCCGAGTCAAGTAAGAAGATTGGGGCGATTGGAGTGATTGTTCTAAGACTTGCGATGGAGGAGTGAAGGTCAGTTACAGATCGTGCTTGGGTACAACCAATGTCAATGATTGTATTCGAGACCAAGGCAGTTCGAACTACAAGACTGCATCCTGTGAGACCCAAGATTGTTGTTCTGATCAGTATGGGAAATTCAAGCGTTCTAATGGCAGATGTATCCAGAAAAGTTTGCTCTATGACGGAAATGACGATTGTGGAAACAATGAAGACGAAAGCAGAGATCAGTGCCCTAAACACATTCGATCAGGTGACCTTATTGCATTGAGAAACTACCATGGAAAAAGTCGGTGGCTGAGTTGCGGTCGCGATCATCAATGCAAACTTTCAACCTGTCCTGGTAGCGAAATGTCCCACAACCGTGACTGGATCGACTGTAGCGACGTAATGTTCAACTTGCACTTGGTTCACTATGGTTTGGATACACCTGTTCGAAGTGGTGACCGAGTGGCGTGTCATTACGCAGCTGGTTACTGGCTGAGCTGTTGGCCAGGTAAAGGTGTAGAGTGTTGAACCAGTCCATGCCCTGGCACTTGGTGGGATTGGCCAGCTATCCAAAGGTGCCGCGGGGAGATGTTCTGGATATATTCACCGGAACGACAAGACAGGTGTTCAAGTGACACCACTAAGGCGTGCCGAGGAAAGCCAATAAAAATACTCCAGTCAGAAAGGAAAAGGATGGTGGCTAAGTGGAGACTCTGGGGGCCACATCGAAACCCAAACGTGCCCTGGTCATTATTTCGATGAAGAGGATAAAAGGAAATGTCGTCGTGAAGGCTGGACCATCTTTACCAGCTATTAGATTATTATATTTAATAGACTCTTCTCTGAGTGTGTAAAAGTGAGGATGCAATAGGAAGTCACGTGAGCTATACGTGACAGTATGTGTTATTATTCCTTCGGATTTGACAAGTGCAACGCTCGAATTAAAGGCTGAATAAACCTTTTAACCAGATAGTAAAGGTGCCTAATTTATCGTCCTCTTTCCAGGGAGGGAGATGAGTGGTTAACTTGTGTATAAGCTTGAAGGAGTTACGAATGACTTTTTAAGTTTTCATAGCTTTGTGGTAAAAATTGTGGAATTCAGTTAGAAAACTAACGAGCTGTGTGAAAATTCGCCTTCTCGATCGTGTTTCGACTCTTTGCTCGATCGTTTAAAAGACTACTCAGTTTGGACGTCGTTTATTGCGCTCGGTCCTTGGAAACCAAACCAAATTTTCTTCCGATCCATTGGCAGCATTAATCAATACTAAAGGCCAAGTAGTACATGCAATAGTTTCGTGCAACTTGTCCCGCAACATTGTTGCGTTGCAAGTTCAGGTCGTTTGTTGCGCGTATTACCACCTTCTCGTATTACCACCTTCATGTTTCCATGTTGCAGAAAGTAGACGTCACTTCTACTTTTTGCAACATGAAAATTTGTTGTGCGAAGAGATCATGACATGTGTGCCCAAAAAACAATCTCTCGGCTAAGAATCGGGTGCCACAATACAATGACGTACGAATTGCGTTCCGATGCTTTCGGGCAGAGAAATCGGGACGACAAATCGCTGCTACTGTAGCGTGTAAACCAGCCTTATTATAATATCGACGTGCACGAGGTGCAAAGCGGGTAGTTTCGTTGCCTGATTTGAGTTTTAACATATAGGCAGATCTCGCAGGCGGTGGCATGGACTTCGAGCTTAAATTTTGCGCGTGTTTATCATCTCTCTCGTGCATACGTGCGCACGCGGCTATCTCTAAAGCGTGATTTCCAACGACGTAACCAAAGGGTAAGCACAAGAGAAACACCCTTAAAGGCAAGAGCGCGCAGAGATAGTTATCCTTGTGCTTAAGCCTGCGGTTATCGATGTTTTTAAATTTTTGCATATACTCTTATGCTCCCTCTTACAAGTGCGCCGCTTCGGAATCACTCCCATGCTGATGAATAGAGAGGTGGCTGCTTGCGCTTAGCATACAGAAAAAGAATTTCTTCTGTTTGGAGTAACTTGTTGTACCTTGTTCCTACATTCAGAAGATTTAAAAATCTTTCTGGTCATTGAATTTCCAGCTTCCTCGTTGGTTGAAACCCCACACAGGTTACCAGCGGATGACTTCTTCTTCTTCCTCGGTGCTTCACCTTCTTCGTGTGAAGATTCTCGTGGGTACCCTATGTGATAGACATCTCAAAGTGTCCCCTATTCCTAATCCTCATATAAACGCAAGGAATTTTGTCAAACTTAGCTCATAGCTCAGTGGTTAGAGCATCCAACCGGCAACTGGAAGGTCGTGGGTTCGATTCCTTCTGGGGGGCTCGGAAATTATTTTCGAGGATTTTCATTGTGTACTTATTATCAATTTCATTTTCATAGCATTGTATTGGGTGATTGGCTGGTTCACTAAATCTCTAAGAGTGCATAACACTTATGTGCTTGCGAGATGCAAGATTTAGTGTGTTGCTTATATGATTAGTGTCCAGTGTACTCGCGAGATGCAAAGTCCTGAGACCTATATATGACCCCAAACCTTCGACCTGCTCACCGTATGAGTCACCATAGCTTGGTGGTTAGAGCATCCAACCGCTAACTGGAAGGTCGTGGGTTCGATTTCTGCTGGGGGATCGGAAATTTTTTCCGAGGATTTTCATTGTGTACTTATTATCTATTGCATTTTCATAGCATTGGGTGGTTGGTTAGTTCACCAAAAATGAAGTCATATCGAAATGACAAATAACTCTGTGTAATATGAAGTACCTAATTTCTGAGTTACATGCATTTCTGGACCTAAGTGTTGGTGGGGGGTCTTTAAAAAAGCAGTAGGGTTAGTGACTAGCAGTCAATACTACCGGGTGTTTTTTTTAACACCAAGTTTGGCATGCAGTTTAACAGTGTCCTCGGGCAAAATGTTCCATTCCCTTATAGTACGTGGGGAAAAAGAGTACTTATGATAAATTGATTCTTGAATAGGGTACTTCATATGCATGTGACCTTTGATGCTTGCTATTTTATTGCACTGGAGTTAACGAGGCCATAGTGTAACTACCACAACATACAGAGTCTCATTGACTTTGTTTTGCTTTTGAGTGATTTCCACCCCAGCTGGTCGAGCATATCACTAACACTAGATGATCGATTAAAGTTTCTAAGTACAAATCGTGCAGCACGACTCTATTTCTAGTTTACTGAGGTTTGCTTTCGTGTAGGGAACCCAGACTGCACATGTTGCCGCGTATTCTAACAGTTCAGGTCGTAAGGCCCAAGAGTGCTTAGATTTTGTCTAAGGACGCCGAGAGTACCATTTGCTTTTTTAGTGTTGTTATTAATATAAACGTTGCAATTCAGATCCGATGAAAATAATAATGGCTAGATACTTTGATGAATCAACCAATCGTGGAGTATTGCCATGGAATATATAATCATGTGGAATGAACTGACGTTTCCGTCCAACTCAGAGGACGAAACGTTCTAGCAAGCAGAAGAGAATTGGGCGCCATCAAACGTCGTCAAAAGTACACTCGTGGCATAGTTTTTAAAGGGTTCCATGGAAATTTCTGCAGCTGCTTGGCTTCGGGTGTTATCCTCCATTTTAGTTCGCTTCTTTCTTTTGTTAGAGAGGCAGTTTATCCTTTGTATTGAATCTCATTGCTTGTTTTTACCTGTCTGTTGGCGTTGTAGCAGTCGACAACCCTGCAAAGAGGCCAGCAATAAACTCAAGTAAATTCTGGAATCTTTTGAATTGCACTCGCCCTGCGTCCCATGAATATTTCTTTTTTTTAAAATTGGTAAAAATTTAATTATGTACGGGGACTGCCGGGCACTGCTCAAAAGATGTCTTGAAGCTTGTGTACAAGTCGCCATGAGTTTTTACAGTTGTTTCTTCTTGGAATATAAAGATTAAGAAGGGGAGTTTGTAGAAGGAGCGGAATGCTGATTTCAGTTCGAACGCAGTAGGCCCGTTTCTCAGAACTATAAATGATTGGAGGTCACGGATGAATAGTGCAGTGTTCCAGAGCTTTCCATTAAATTGCAAACAGTTTTATATGGAGCTTTCAAAATCAATATAAATTTATTGCTTTAGATTATTAACTTAAGATAATAAATGTTTAAACTTCTCTCTGTCAGATTCTAACGTTTACTAGTTATAACCACTGAACACGTGGATGAATCCCGTGTAGTGACCATTTGAATTAAAGCTACTGAGCAGATTTTTTAAGTTTTGTGTAGAGAAGAGCAAAACGTTAAAATGTGACCATTTAAATGCAGAGCAGCGCTTCCATTAGTGGTACTGTTTTCTATGCTTTGGAAGGTGCCTCTAACTTTTGAGTCTGTGGATGAAATCCTACAGTGTGACCATTAAATGAAAGCCAATAGAGCAGTACTTTGCTGTGGAGCTGTTTATTATGCTGTACAAGGTGGTTCTAGCTTTTTAGTTTGTGGATGAAATCCTAAAGTGTGACCATTCAAATGAAAGCTACTGAGCAATACTTTCCTGTGCTACTGTTTATCATGCTGTGTAAATTACTAATGTTTTAGGCTGTGGATGAAAAGTTTAACTGTGACCATCGAAATTCGAGCTCTTTACTGGCTTTTTTTGCCAGTTACATTGGGTACTGTTTCTTGCTCATTATTTTGCAGTCAATTCTGTTTTAAAACGTTGTACTTGTTTTGATCTCGGGTTCCCTTAGAGAGCCAGTGTCACCCAAAGTGCTTTGCGCGCCGCGGTACATTTTTCATATTGAAAAATCAGCCATTTCCTTGATTGTTGTGAAGTCTGATTTGTATCTTCTTCCATCGCTAGCGTTAGCAATCCGAAAGCACTAGTGTGAGTTTTGACTTGACATTCAAGTGTCTGCGTATCTATTTAGTAGTATATTTCCGAATTCTGAAGTGTTTTCGCGGGGGAGAAGGAGATCTTTAAATTGAATGCTTCGTAGGGTTCAGAAAAGCTGAGGCGAAGGGGAAGTCTTCTGGGCTCTACCAAGCTTGTACGGCTGAAAAAGTCCGTGTATCAGTAGCGGAGGGAAAGAAAATCATCTACGGGTATCAGCAATAGTACTGACACTGCGTTTGCCGAAATAGTGCAACATTGGCGTTGCCGGATGAAAACAGAAGGAAGGTTAATTTACCACAAAATAACAGTAGCTACGGGCCTGCTCCAGAATAATGCTTATGGTCATGTCATGAGCTTGTGCTGTTTTTCTTAATTATTCCTTTGTGTTCACTGTCTGCTTATGTTTTATTTTTGCAAAAAGTGTAATTCTGGTTTTGCGTCCATCGACATCGGCCGATACGATCGATCGCGCGATCAATCATTCGGACTGTAATAGATCCATACTCATTGAATGCGAAGTAAGAGCTTAGAGTAGTTTTCTTGATGACATCTCGCGATGAAGACGTCAATGTTCTTACTATTTGTTTTGTCTTGTTTTTATATCGAGTAGAAGTGGTTGCTCTGGTTTTACGTCCATCGATATCGATCGATTGATCGATCAATCGATCGGTTGGTATAATAGCTCAATACGCGTTGATTACAAAATCAGATCTAAAGTTGTTTTCTCCAGTAAAATCTAGCGATGAAGATGTTTTCATTTTCAGAGGCTACTACTGTAGTTATCAGCTAGCTGAAAGGCCAGTGCGACACGGTATAATTTGCGAAAAGTCCGGCAAACGCGCCAGCCAAACGCTAAAAGCTGTCAGTTTCAAAACAAAAATACAAGCACGCAAAGCACTTTGAAACAGTGAAGGTTATTTAAACAAAAGCATTATGAGGTGAACCTGTAGAATAAATAGCGATATATCGTTGTCCACCACAGCTCCTCCGAAAGTCCCCTTGGCAAGGTAGCTTGCACTGTTCATTCCCAACCTCTGCATCATCATTGAAGTAAAAGCCACAGAAACATTCTGAAGCTAATAAAAGTCCAGCAAAGGGAAATCCTTTTGCAGCACAGTGTTCAACGCAAACGTCCGGTACCATGGCGGGATGTCCTTCATATCTGTGCTTAAGTTGTTTGAGGGGGTCTGCATTGTCGAAACAACCCAGATACAATCCAGTTGAGGACTTGAAGGAATCTGACACAGACAGTAATAACAAGAATTAAAATCCCCAGGGGCATTAGACCCCGCTGTTGTTCTCCCTCCCCTCGGGGTGTAAAGATATATTATGGTCACTAAAGATACAATCTCTAGCCTGTGTAGCGGAAGATGCGGCGAGTGTTTTTTGGCCAAGCGAAAACCGGAGGTCTGGGGCAAGTGACTACGAAAAAAAGAGCACGAAAAAAAACAACAACAACAACAACAACAAAAAAAAACGGGTATTACTAGATGCCGTCCTGACGGTGGGGTACTGAGTGTCAGACAGGCTGGGACATGAGACCAAGTAAGTAAGATTTATTTACTTCTTATTATTAATGCGAGCGTTCAATATATTAACATTCTACCACACAAGGCAAACACAGATAGAATCTCAAGTTAAACTACGGATTTTTATTTTCATCCAAGGAAGGAAGCAAGGACAAACAGACAGAGAGACAGTCAAATGGCTGTGTGTCACATGCAGAATGGAACGTACAATTATGTATTTTTCTTACCTGCTAAATGAGTTTCCTGATCATCTTTGGACTCTGGAAACTCGTCATCTTGTTCGTCTTCATCTTGCAGCTCATCAGAGACTAGTTGTTCTTGACCAAAAGCTGATTCTTTCGGTTTGTCTGTAACTGGAGGCTTCATTTGTGGCTTTATCGCAAACTGTTTGCTGTCTTTTGTGGAAGTAGGATCTTAAAGTAAAGCGGCGTAAAGGTAAATGATTCCACATATCGTTTTTTTTTTCAAATAAAATCCAGTAGAGACCGGCGTTACATAAACGAGAAGGTTCTAATTGGCTATAGACTACGAGCAGTCTCTCTTTTTGCTCAGGGATAGTCGAGGAAAACGAACAAGCAAGCGCGCGAAATTGCCTGCGGCGCCGTTTAAACGTGACGCTTACTACACTAACAGCTCGACACGCGCGTCACGTTTCAACGTCGTAGGTGATTTTCGCTCTCGTTCGTTTGTTCGTTTCCCTCGTCTATCCCTAAGCAGAAAGAGAGACTGCTTGTAGTCCAAGAAGGCTATTTTACTTTGTTCCACGTACATCTTATGGTTAACTGAGTGGCGCTAGGGCATTTTCGAAGAAAAAAGTGTAAAGCCTTTATTTGATAATTTCATGTCAAACAATGGTTGTTTCCAGGACGCAATTACCTTCAAACATTTCGGGTTTATTGTTCTCACAGGAAACTGCCACCCGTTTTTACAAAAAAACATTTCTGACCGCATTTGAAATGTCTAAAGATACCAGTTTTAATTTCCCTTACCAGGCAGAATTGGCCCTCAAAATATGCGCACTAGTTGATTAGGGTAGGAACAATTTAAAAATTTCATTCACGATATATAATGGGCACCAAGAAACATCATGCGATATATTTTTAGTAGCATACCAGAATCCAACTTACCTGGCAAATGAAGTTGAATGATAAGAGGTTCATTCCCAGGATTCAAACTAAATTTCTGAGTGGTGGTCAGTCCATTAGGAAGTTGTAGCACTACATCGTAATCTCCAAAGAAGCCACGTGATTCAAAAAAGGCTTCTGATTGGTCAGTGTATGTAGGTGATAATGTGTCATGCGTCGTCCACTGCTTTAGGAGACTGCGATAACGCAAACCAGCGGCGTTGATCTAATGTGAGACAGAAGAAAAAATCGAGGTTCTGATAAAAAGTTTGTGACGATTGAGAAATACTTGGTACTGACTGGCATTTTAAACTGACAGTAAAAGCCATTAAGCCGATACTTTCCGTAGTACTGTTTGTTATGCTGTATAAGGTGTTTCTAAATTTTGCGCCTATGGTCAAAAAATGGTGGTTCTACAAAAGGTTTGAGTCTGTGGATGGAATCCGACAGGGCGACTAGTCAATCGCAGCTTCCTGTGGTGCTCATTATTTAAGTACAAGATCTTGTTACTTTTGAGTACAAGGAGAAAAATGCAAGTGTGGTATTAAGTGTTTATCCTTGTGTTACAAAACGATGAAGAGTAAGATTTATAAATGTAAAGAAGATCCTCGCAGTTATTAACGCAACTTATGCAGTTGCGAAAAGAAAGCCTGAAAAAATCAGGCCTGCGGGGATTCGAACCCTGACCTCTGCGATACCGGTGCAGCGCTCTAACCAATTGAGCTATCAAGCCAACTGGGAGCTGGTCATTAAATTGGTTCGTAATATACCCGGGAAAGATGAAGATGAAATTATGAATATATGAAATTCATATATTTGAACTGCGGAATGGAGAAATAAATGTAAAGAAGATCCTCGCAGTTATTAACGCAACTTATGCAGTTGCGAAAAGAAAGCCTGAAAAAATCAGGCTTGCCGGGATTCGACCCCTGACCTCTGCGATGCCGGTGCAGCGCTCTAACCAATTGAGCTATCAAGCCAACTGGGAGCTGGTCATTAAATTGGTTTGTAATATACCCGGGAAAGATGAAGATGAAATAATGAATATATGAAATTCATATATTTGAACTGCAGAATGGGGAAATAAGTGTAAAGAAGATCCTCGCAGTTATTAACGCAACTTATGCAGTGGCGAAAAGAAAGCCTGAAAAAATCAGGCTTGCCGGGATTCGAACCCTGACCTCTGCGATACCGGTGCAACGCTCTAGCCAATTGAGCTATCAACCCAACTGGTAGCTGGTCATTAAATTGGTTCGTAATATACCCGGGAAAGATGAAGATGAAATTATGAATATATAAAATTCATATATTTGAACTGTGGAATGAAGAAATAAATGTAAAGAAAATCCTCGCAGTTATTAACGCAACTTATGCAGTGGCGAAAAGAAAGCCTGAAAAAATCAGGCTTGCCGGGATTCGAACCCTGACCTCTGCGATACCGGTGCAGCGCTCTAACCAATTGAACTATCAAGCCAACTGGGAGCTGGTCATTAAATTGGTTCGATTTATGTAGTCTCCTATGCAGCCGTTCTTAGGGTAGTCACGCTAACGCTTCTCCGCGTGATGACACTAAGAACAGCTGCGTAGGAGACTAAGATTTATGTTAAAACCTCATTGTACAATCTCGTAAATATTTTAACCCTTTAAGCCCCAACAATGATCAGCATCAAATTTCTCCTCATCTTATCTGTGTATTAGAGCACACACAGGTCCTGAGAATTTAGGAAATGATCACCACAGATGAATTGTCTTAATGGTTAAACAAGTTCTCTCAATTAGTTATCAAAAAAAAGTATGTGGAATCTAGTAAAGAGAATTTGTATACTGATGCTGGGATTTAAAGAGTTAAACCTGCCAATCGTTCCCATCCACAAGAGACGTGTATGGTCCTCTCCAAGAACTCTGACTCCAAAAACTCCACAGAATCAATCCCTGGACACCTGGAGTACTGAACGCAGTGCGCATGACCGTCTCAAGGCTGTCCGCTCGTTTCACGGGATCCTTTTCCAGTACGTCAACTTCCGTCAGCCATATTGGAATGCCAGCTTCTCTCAGAATATTTAAATGATGCTACAGTGAGTGTAAAAAGTAATTTTTTAAACAATTACAGGTTGGTAAAAAGTCTTGGTATACATTTCCTTTACCAAAAAAAAATAAGCTCACATTTCCCCTCCTCACGTTAGATTTCGAACATCTCAGTTGACAGTAGGGTTGTCAGTAGAGATTGTTGTTGATTCTCAAGAAAATAAAACAAAACAAATAAACAAATAGACAAGCAAACGTAACAATAAAAAATTGTCGTTTAGTTCGCATATGCCAGAAAGTAACTAAACCCTATTCACACCATGGGGGGGGGGGGGGGATCTGCCCGCACGGGCTATGGACGTTCCTAACTTTTTCAACACGCAAGCTAGACAATTTGTTGCAGCAAGTCCTTCCTCATCAAATTTGACATTGCCTTGGTCGCCACATTTGAAAGGCCGGTTTTGCCTCTTTCTAATGAGAAAGTATGACTTTTCTTGTGGTAACCTTTGCATTTTAAAATCATTTTTAGTTTTCTTTGATTACTTTTTGGTGAATAATTTGTGCACTTTTCGGAGGTCTTCAAGATGGCAAATCCAAGATGGCCGTCGTTCATCAGCTCATTTTGCTGACCTCAGAGAACACATTTTTGGATGTACTGTCTGTTTCATTGTCATAGCTTTAATATTTTGGGAGCCACCGAGGGGGCGGAATCCCCCCCCCCCCCTCTGCTTACAGGGTCTCAGATGAGCAAAAAAGGTCTATGTGAATAGGCTTCCCTTAGTACTACCAAAGCCCTTCGACCTTACGCTCTACTCACCCTGAGAAGCGTTGGATTCACGTGACCGTTAAAATGACCCTGGACGCCAATTCCGTCCAGCGGAATTCCTCGTAGGAGTAAATCTTTGATCTCCTCAAGATACGCCTGGAAGTCAAAAGCATATGATACTGAGAAATATTGTTTGGGAGCACAGTTTTACTCGTATATATTTTCCAATAATCGAATTTGATCTAAAAACTAATGATAAGGCTCTCCCATGGTTTACATTATACCCATCGTGAACCCTTTAAGCCCAAATAGTGACAAGCATCTAATTTCTCATTACAGTATTACTACTTGATCAAACATACAGGTCATGAGAATAAAGAAATGAGCACCAATGATCAAATGTCTTGATTTTTAATCAAATTCTCCCAACTACTAACATAAGAAATATAAGGAGAATAGTGGGGAGAATATGGATGTTAATATTGGGGCTTATAAAGGGATAAAAAACGTCTTGTGTGTTGAAGTAGGTTCTGTTTTAGTAACACCTCAACAAGCAGTTGTCCGACGATTAGGTGCGCCTCTACGTTGCTTTTTGTAATTCTGTGTTTCGAGTTAGGAAGAGTGCAACTAAAGAAGTCATTCCTAACAAACCAAGAATCAAAAAGCGATAATGGATTAGTATCTAAATCACATAAGTGTTTTCAAATAGAGTTTACCTGAGTCAACTGCCCATTTTCTATGGCATCGAAATCATTGACAAACAAATCTACATCTGGGTCGGTTTGGGCGGCAGCTCTGTACATCCAGTCACGGATAGCTACACCTCCACGATCAGCGAAAAAAGAGCCATGCAGCATTTCATTGTTAACATCCCACTGCATAAAGCTATAGAAAAAAGAGACAATGCTGGCTTATGATGAACTAACTTGCAAAAATGTAAAAGGTTGTCCTACTATTGTACCACAACAAAACCAAAGATGGAGGTATGGCCCATCCTTCCCGAAATTGGATTGTACGTTGGAGGGTCATAATGGTTAGTCTGTCATGATAACTCATTAACACAAGAGTTCGATGCCGTAGTAATTCGGCAACCACAAACAGGAATGACCATTTGCCATAGGTCAAAGTTTACAATATGCAAAGGTTCTATTCGATCACTGTCAAACCCTCCAAGGAACACCAAGCCCAAAACAACATTTGCTTTTGGAATACTTGCTAAAAAGACCAAGCTAAAAGGCGACAAAAGCAGCATTTTACGAGTTGAAAGTGTCATCTACAGACTTAAGGAGGAGTCTCCGCATTAAAAAATGATGCTTAAGGAATATAGGAAGAAATGTTGCAAGGACATTTTGGAAATACATATATAGGTTTGGTCACTCGAGTCGTGAAAAGTTACAAAACCAGCTGTTATTTTGACTTCAGGACCAGCGCGTCTTGTGAATGACTTGGAGTAGGTAGACATTTTTCTAAAGCAGTAGAGGTAGTCAGAAACAAACTAAGAAAGAAATGACAGAAAACAAGAAGTTGCTGACTGACCGTCCTCGATATCTTCCAAGAAGACTTTTTAATCGTTCCTTGAGCTTTTCTTTCAGCTTGTAGTTCGGGGTTTTCTTCACCCAAAATGGAACTTCTGTGTCAACAGCCCAGAAAACACAATGGCCCCGTATCAGCTTGCTGAAACACAACGTGAACAGAAGTTAACTTTTTTAATAGCTATATAATGTCGTATAGCGTAATGGCACTGTCTTCAAGAAGTTTATCATACCTAGATACAAGGTTTTAACAAAAGAGTAAGCTTACTTGTGAGCTTGAAGGAAATCCACAGCCTTGTCAGCAGTGTCGTAATTAATATGGCCCTGAAGTGAAACGTACCTATAATAAGTCCAAAACGCAAACGGTGCGTCAGTTACGTAGCGTGGAAGGTAATAGAACAAACAAATTGCATTAAGATTGTTGCAAAACTTGTTACGCAAGATTTTGATATTGATACACAATATACTTCTTTCTTAGCCTGTTCCAGGCTTTAAGGTAGTAGTAAAAGCGAGGGAGAAAAGGGGCTTGAAAAACGCATGGGGGCTGAGAAGAGCGGAAGGGTGCCGTACTCTTTTGATCCAGACCTAGCGCGTCTTGTTTCCCACTTCCTTACTACTTTTCGCCGTCCCTACTATCTGAGAGCCTGGAACAGGCTAAGTCTTCTATTTTCCAGACAAGTTTCTTTACTGTTCCTGTCACTGCAGAATGAATGTCAAGTATGTACCTTGTAAATGACCTAATTCGCCACAAGTCTCCCTGTTATGTTTATTCATTGATAACAGAGCATAATCAACAGGTGTGTGAAAGGTCCTCAGCTTATTCAACCATGCACGTAGGAACACCGTCTTCTTACTGCCTTCATCCGCGAGTTTAATAGTTTGCCCTTTATCAAACTGCTCTGATCTTCACGAGCAAATTGTGGGGAAGAAGTTTATACTACAGTGATTTATATTGTTCTAATATGATCAACCTTGCCATTTCAGGGTGGCTTTCCTTTGGTATTTCTCTGAATAACTTTTCACACAGTCCCGCACTCGAAAATCATGACAAAAGTTTCGATCTAGTTGATATAGCCGCCCACTCAAATCCACTGTCGCTTTCAGAGGCTAGCCAAGGGGGTAGAAATACTCCTAGCAGGCAAGGAACGTCCCTTAAGCTTTGGAAATTTTTTTATATCGCAATACAATGCCCCATCTTATTGTAGATCAAAGTAGCAACACTTACTGGCTTAGGTTCGACATCACCCCATTTTAAAGAACTCTCCAACACCGCCCACTGAAAATTGTTCAAGTAGAAGTCGCGATATTTGGGTTTTCGTAAAAGGAAGTTACTGTTTACGGCTGCTCCGAAGGCAAAGAGATGCGAGTTTTGTCTTACCTAGAAAAAAAAGAAAAAGACGTATTCTAGCTTCGTTAAAAGCTTGAACGCCTGGCTAATATAATTATACAGTGCAGCATTTATCAGTTGCCGATAATCCATGGGTGTGTCAGCGGTCAGAGGTGTAGCATCATGTTCAGGTTTAAAGCGTTATAATATTTGGTTAAAGAGGTAATGTAACCGATTGGTAGTATTAATTTGAGAAGTCAAAAAACATGTTTGTACTGATGACCGAAAAAATGTTCCAGTTTTGTTATAAACTGCTCTACTAGTGCACTGAAATTTCAGGCAAGTACCTTTATCTAGCCACGGATGGTCAGGATGGAAACGGATTGCAACTTGAAAAAAATTGGGCCACTTTTTTTCAAGTTTACTCTCAGGTCTAGCAAAAACCACTCATGTTTTGTTCTCCTTTCAAAAATTGAATTCATATCTTTTTCTTGGAGTTCTAAGACCATTTTATGTGTACGAAAATTCTCCTCTTCTTGATTTGACAAAATATTGTCCCCAAAACATTAAATACCCGTGACATAGCCCCTTTAAACAGAAAAGTTACTGCAGAAATTGAAATTATTCACAACAGTTTCACATGCCGGTGAAACTAAATAAGTATTCCATCCTGGGATTTACCCATATAATGAAAAGATAAAGGCACCTTGTGCGGAAAAGAGACAGCAGCACAAAAAAGTACTGCTCAGTTAAGCTCTTATTTGAATGGTCACACTTAGGAATTCATCCACAGACTCAAACGTTAGAACCACGTTGTACACCATGATAAACTGCACCACAGGAAAGTACTGCTGAGTAGCTTTCATTTGATTGACCACACTTTAGGATTTCATCCACAGACTCAAAAGTTAGAACCACCTTGTTCAGCATAATAAACAGCACCACAGGAAAGTACTGCTGAGAAGCTTTAATTTGAATGGTCACACTTTAGGATTTCATTCACAGGCTCAAAAATTAGAACCACCTTGCTCAGCATAATAAACAGAACCACAGGAAAGTACTGCTCAGTAGCTCTTATTTGAATAGTCACACGTTAGAATTTTTCATGGGCACCTACATGAGTCAAAGTGGGAGGATTAATAGATTGACCACTTACTGTTACTTTGAGATTGGATAGCAGTTCTGTAGTATACCGAGAACCAGTAATGTTAACTCTAGAAAGAGAGCAAAGAGGAAAATAGTCTGTGTAAATATACTTGGGGGGGTCTTCGTAAATGACTGCTATTCATGACATGTATACTGTATAGAAGGCTGAACTATCACCATAGTAAAATGCAGACAATCGCCAGTAGTGAACTATCAGAATTAGTCTTGTTTATACTAAACACGAACTATAGTGTCGTTTAAACTAAATATATCGTATATTTCTATTCTATAGTGACGTCTTGGGCGATAGTGAGCAAAAGTCTACAGTGAACTACAGAGAGCTGAACTACCTGACACATCACCTATGGTGAACTCATCTTTGCACAAACCTAAATTGTATGCTTCGTTTTCTATATTTGTCGATCAGCATATCACTATTCTTCTTCCATTCAGAAAGCTGAAGGACCTCTCCGAGATATACATCATCTAACAGAATGTCCACTGTTGGCTTGGATCCTTTGAAGTAAATGAATACATACTGGAACCCTGCCTTGGCAAATGGCATTTCAAACGCAGTACGCCAACGAACCCAGCCGTAGTCTGGATAATAAAACGACAGATAAAGTTAATGTCTACTTCTGTGTATGACACCATCCCTGTTAAGAATCGAACCACTACAAAAGTGTTGAGATGGGGGTTGGAAACTAAAGTTATCAACGTGTTTAACAATGGATGTTCCTTCTGACCGTAAACTACTGGGTCTCGATATAACGCAGGAAAAACACTTTTGAGAAATATTTCCCGTGTCGGAAACAAAGGCTGTTAAGAAGCTTATTGAAGGGGTGAGAGAGTTAATCTCCCATACAGGCCCAATTCCCATCCTAATCCCTCTAAAGTTGTTTTTAGTAACAAAATTCAAATTTCAAAACGTTATATCTTTTTAGTGGATAAACATATTTCATTAGCTTTTTTTCAGTTTTGAGAACTGTGTAACAAGGTCATTCAGAAACCGACGTAAGATATCACATAATGCTAAAAGAAAAATCTTGCGCCAACTTTGTGACGTCATTTTACAGGCGAAAAATGTCAAAATTAGAGAAATTAAATCATGAAATTTTATAGAATGATGAGCCTATACTGCTGCGAAAATTCACGCTAATTGCTTTAAAACTCAAAACGTTATTTCAAATTTAAATTTCCCACCATTTGTTACAAAAATAACTTAAGAGGGATTAGGATGGGATAGCGCTTGTATGGGGGAGTAGCTCTCTTACCCCTTTATCCTCTCTTGATTGCATAGATTATGGCGTTTAGTCTCTATGTGGTAGTACTATGGGACTAACTCAGTTAAGTTGTTTTTAAGGTCGCAGAACTAGGTTTCTCGGGGTCGTTTATTTTTGGACAGAATTTTGTTTACTGTTAAAGTCCCGGTTAATCAATATGTCCTCAAATATTTGGGGGACTAAATAATCATGCGCAGAAGAACATTTCCAAATTGGCCGCCAGGTCGATAGGTTTTCTTGCTACTTGATGTTCCCTTAGGAATATGGAGATGGTATTGGGAGGTACACCACCACCAAATGTAAACTATCTAATTAGCTAGTGCTGCCCGTTCTAACTGGAAGGCCTCCTTATATACATACCTTGAGAGTATTTTGTTCTTCGAGCGAGTCTTATGTTTTTCTGTTTCTTGTCTCCGCGCTTCTTAAAACGGATCCAGAGCTCAAGACTGTGAATGTCTCCTGTTCTCTTCCTATCCAAAAGCTTTGTCCACCCATCAAACTTGTACACACGACCGGGTAAAACTCTGTTTCCTGAGAAAAGTAGGATTACTAAGATCACCTCTTGTGGTTGTTTTTTAATTGAAAATTCTCAAACAGAAAAATCATCTGAAACTTTTTGTAAAAGAGCACCTGAAAAGCCGCAAAACCTGTATATAAGTCTGATCGAGAATTGTAGCTTGGTTGACAATAAAACCAATCCTTTAACCTCAAATCTTAACTTCATAAACATCCTGAAAAGTTACATATCTCTAAAACTTAAATTAATTCAAAAAGCAGGGGGCCCTACTGCAGTTTTACTGGCACCAGTTGTTACGTTACATTTGGTTATTCAAACGGTTCCCAGACGTTTATTTGTGCGTGATCATGTAGAAATCAAATTAAAAATTTGTCTTGAAGGTATACTATTCCAACTGCCTCACCTATATACTGTCCAGGACCTGCCCATTCAGAGAGTCGAGCCAAGCAAATCCCACTAAACTGCCCTTGTTTTGGATGCTCACGAGTGTATCGAGCAATCACTCCCCCACGCGGATCATCTGTTTCTCCCTGGCAGCTCCATCCCTTTACTGGGTCATTCACAAGCGGCTGTTCAAAGCCGGGGTTGGTTAGAATGTTCATTCCACTCACTGGGGGTCTGTACGCTATAAATGGCAACAGATAATGTCCATTAGTCCTAACCACTAGTATTATTCCCGTTATGTTACTGTGTCTTTGGAAAAAAAAACTAGTTATATGCAAGGCGAATAATTATAAATCACGGGTCGTAAGGCTAAGTATCATTGTGCTTTTTTTTTTTGTTTCTGTTTTTTTTTTCATTTATTTATGGGACTTTTTTAAATTTGAACTAACGAAGTTTGCATTTTTTTGGTAAATCACTGAAGTAAATCGTAGCATTTTGCTCGCAAAAGGTACCTTATATGCATTTCAGTCTTACCAAGCCTGGTGTATTTTTTGGAGTTTCACAGCCTGGGTAGGGGGACATTAACTCCCCACTCGTTAACGTTAAGAGCATAAAACAACCTCGTCCCAAGACTTTTTCCCTAAATTAAAAAAGGGAAAAAGTCCTGGGAACAAGGTTGGCATAAAAGCTAACGCAACGAAACTTCAGTGGCCTATAGTACATCTAAATTTGTTTTTCCCTTTAGGTCGGTAGCATGAACTAGCTAGTGACGTCACTTGACGTGGGAATATATTAATTACGTTAATATTTCCTATTGGTGGCCATCTTGGATCCACCATCTTGCATTTCTTGAAAATACTATTGATTTCCAAAAGAGTGAATATAGGCCCGCACCTCCAAAATCACGCTCATCGATCTCCTTGAAAAGTGGCTGAAGCACAACTGGCCTCACGTGACCGTTTCTAACCAATGGATGTTTAGCGATATTTGAAGGTACTTTCCTAACAAACGCGTTGTTTAATGCATATGAGGAACTGTATAAGTCGTAGATGAAATTCCTCTTTTCTTGTGCTTCGGCTGCATAAAGGTGACCCTTGTTTCCTGGCATGAAAAACAAACAAAAAACACTAAAATGTTAAAGAGTTCCATGACATATTGATTTTGTCCCGTCATTTTAGAGCGGTTTTCAATTGAGTGTCGAAAGTAATTCGTGTTTTGCTTTGGTTTTGCTTTACTTCGCTCTGTGATTGGTTAAAACATCTCGCGCCACTTTCTCGACCAATCAGGAGTAAAACACAAACCAATCAGTCGCGACTTGCTCGCGCTCACACGTTTTTTCCCGCGCTTGACGCCAGTAACATGTTCTTGCTTTGAGTTCTGATTGGTTCATTGGATAATTTGCGTTTGTTGTGATTGGCTGGGGTAATTACTTTGGTTTTGGTTTTACGACACTCATTTGAAAAGCGCTCTAAAATAGGTATGTGTCGTTGACCCTTGGATAGAAAAACGAAAATTGAAAATGTTTTGAAGCCCAGTTCCGCAAAATGACACCCTTTTCAAGGGAAAACCGAAACCTAAAAATTGTGTAAACATGTCGTTTTTACTTTAGTTAGGTTTATTTATTTAGGCGTTTACGTACTGCAATTTTAACTAATACAAAGGAGGGAACACTATATAAGGATTACATCGGGATCACAACGCCAAAAAGGGGCAAAATGGATATCCTTTTTACGGGACTGAGAAACTCAGAACCCATACGCTATTCCACGGCACTAACCTGTATAGCTTTTATATGGGAGTTCCCCCCCACCCCCCTCGCCCTCCGGCTTAAGGTCTCGGTCACAAGTAGCTTCTTCCAGGATCCGAGATAGTGGATAAAGCGCGATTTGAGAAAACCAGCGCGAAAAACAAATGGAGGCTCTGAGAGCCTGGAACAGGCTAGGTCACAAGATTTCACATCATCCAAAAGTGTTGTGGTACGAATGTTTCATGCAATCAAACTTTGTTCAATATAACTCAACATCACGTAGCATCGTCCTGAAACACTCAACAGGGTACCCAAACGGGCTTACATTGCCGAATTAAACAATGTTGAATGGTCGGTGTTGAATGGAATATCGAATCTGTTCTCCGGGGCCTATTGCGCAACACATATTTAGTACACACAAAATGCTTCTAGGAATTAGACAAGGCAGAATTTCTTTACTAACTTGAGTTGAATAAATCAGTTTGGTCAACAAAACATAATCAACTCCTTTTTACGTAGTAAATCGAGTTCTTACCATCCAAACTATAGACGTCCATCGATCTTGGTCCTCCTGTGCCATTGTAACACCGTGTTGAAGGGCCATAGCGCATGTAGTTAAGTGATGCATGCACACTTCCTACGCAGGCTGAATTGTTTCTTATCCCAAACACAGGAATCCCATGCGAGACAGCAGCTTTAGCGCATTTATGCAGAGATGAAGCGTGATCTTTTGGACTCAATGATCCAATTTTCGGGAGAAAGCTTTTGTCACCATTGATCGTGTCTTTCCAGCAACCGAGATGATCATAAACTGCAAGAGTGAGAGACAGTTTATCAGGTCCTGGTGCTGATTAGTAGCGTGAGTGTTTATAGAGCGGCTTTCACTTGAGTGTCGAAAGTAATTTGCGTGTTGCTTTGGTTTTGCTTTACTTCGCTCTGTGATTGGTTAAAAAATCTCGCGCCTTTTTTCTACCAATCAGAAATAAAACTCAAACCAATCGCGACTTGCTCGCACGCGTTTTCCCGCTCTTGTCGCCGGTTACGTGTATTTGCTTCGAGTTCTGATTGGTTCGTGGGGTAATATGTCTTTTTTGTGATTGGCCGGGATAATGACTGTAGTTTTGGTTTTAAGACACTCATTTGAAAAGCGCTCTATAACAAAGTCATACTCGTGACGTTTTTAGCTTACCCTTTTATTGACACTAAACATTAAAATAACAGAAAGTATTGATGATCATGACCATATTTTGTTAAAAAGGAAAGAAAAAGATCTTGTGACTGATACAACTTAAAGCACTGTGAAAACCAAGTCATGTAACACGTTGCGTTATATCGTTGGCTGGGTCCTGATTTTCGGTAGTCTTATAATAGCTCTGCTCTCCATGTGCCCGGTAAGTGAAGTTACTGTTTACGGGCGAACGATAAGTGAGGGTGGGGGGGGGGGAGGGGTACGTTAAAGGGTCAGTGAAAAAAGCCGGCTCAGCACACAGCTGGCATTTTGTCATGAGTTCCTAACTCCCTTGGGTTGGGAGGGAATGGGGAGGGACAGGGGGTTAAACCTCCCCTCTTCATGTACCTTTTAATCGGCTCCCGGCTCCTTGCGAAATTTTTCTCCTATTCCTCCTGCTTTCTGCCACCTTGGGGATCCCCTTTCTGGTCCCCTCTTTGCCCGCCTCCCGCACACTTTCAGCCACCTTCCCTCCCCCCCCCCCCGGGGGTTCCCGCCCCTCCCGGTCCCCATCCACGAGAAACAACCTGGACTTCACAGAGCAAACTTTCTTGTCTAGGAAGGGAATATTCTGCATGATCACTGAGGGTGCTCTCAATTTTTACATTGTAAGACTTTGGGGGAGGGGGAGGGGGTCATGTTTAAGTTAAATTAACTCTTGACCTCACATTCTGTCGACTGGAGTTAAAATTAACAGAACAAGATGCCCCAAGGAAAATTGTGTGAATACGTGGATTCCATCGATAGAGAGGAACAACAATACCTTTGTTCACATTGAACGTTTCTGTTAGTCAGTGTATACGATCAACAGGGAACGCGAAGTGACGCCGTTAACAATGAAAAATCTCACCTTTTTGAGCCCATGAAAGCGTAAAAACCTTCAGTAGTACAAGCACTATAACAGGTTTCATGGAGAATTCATATTTTTTCTCCAACAGCAATCCTTCTTGGCCTTCAAAATACAGAACCACTGAAACAACGAAACAACACGATTTCAACAAAACATAAAAAGTGGCAAAGGAAATTAGTTGTTCCTTTAACGGAAGAAATTGATTTAGGTTTATTTTATGGAAAAATGGAATCTTATCTGTTTACTCTCACATCCACCCGAACGGTCTTTGATTTACACGTAATAAAATGACATGTAGCCTTTATTTAAGCACGATTAAAGTGAAATCGGTACAGCTTATGGCGACGAGCTGAATTAATGAGTGGGGTGCCAGAAGCACTTTGAAAATTAAAAAAAGACCACTTATGATTTCGTTAGCATCTCGTTTTTCTCTCTGATTTTACCCTTGCCCACTTCCAAGAACAAAATTTATTACAAATTTTAAAGCTGGCTGTAAGAAAGAAAAGATGTTTCATCAGGGTGATAAACACAGTTTGATTCATGCGACTCAGGTTGCGCGACCTAAGAGCTGGCCTTTAAATTAAATTGAAAAAGAGACAGCAGATGAGCTTTCTTATCCCTTTCAAAGTCACGTAAGATTGATGTTCGTTATCAAATATTAGACAATTAAAATTCCAGGGAGGCTTTAAAAGGTAAATAATGAAAAAAAAAACTTACATATGTCATGCAGATTTCTATGTATTTTGCCTGAGTAATTAACACTGTTGTCATCTAACATTTTCTTCATGTAGCAGTGCAGTTAAGCAGTCAAAGTCTAATTGTTTAACTTTATTTTAAACAGATACCAATAAGGTTAAATTTAAAAAACATTGTGGTAAACTTTAAGGTTTCATTTAAATAACACTCACGCTTACCGCGTACCGTTTAGTGTTTTCCGGTAGTTTAGAACTGACTAGCGGGTTCAGCGGGTTTAGATTCAACAGATTCGCACAGCAAGTACCTGCTGTAAGTCCACCTTAAGAAATCTCATCTCACAAAATAAAGATACCCTCAGCCACTTTCAGTTGTCAACGATTCATTCCTGTAACACAAAGCAAGATGTTATTTTATTAGCAAAATTACAACATAATATCATTTCAAAAGTTGCTTTTAGGCATCGATTTCCTAAACGAAGATGGAAATAATTTCTAACTGTGTAATATGAACAACAGGGGAACGTACTTACAAAGATTTGCTCCGCGAATCAAGCAAAAATCGTGCTTTGATTTTTGTACACTAGCTAGATCTTTGGTCATCTAGCGTGTGCAATAACGTGTATTTCTCAGTTGTTTAATCCCCGTTGTATTTCAATATTTTGCTGTCAAAGCTGTTGAATCCTTTTTGAAAATTATTGAAGAGAAGAAGTTGACATTTAGTTTGACATTAACAGGTTGTACGTTTACGACTGGTCCTTGAAACATAATTAAACAACCTGTGAAACCTCTTAGGTGTCTTTTTGCATTGTTCAACAATAGTAATTTGCAGACCATCTTGATAAAATGATCTGTGTCCTGATAGAGTTTCTCAGGAGAGTTTCTGAATAAACTGCGCGGAAGGTTCAACTCTCTCGTATTCGTCCACAAGTTGGCATCTTTTAGATAAGCCTTTCTTCATCTTCAGAAATCTTCGGTAGACTTCGTGTCCTCTTCGGAAATTCTTTGTAAACTTTGTTTCATCTTCGGAACTCTTGCCGGACGACTTCGGGCAACCTTCCAAAACTCAAGAAGACTTCAAGTCATCTAACCAATACCCAACTTGAAAAAAAGCCATTTCCCAGTCTTAGTATGAAAGTTCTTCTCCCCAGTTAGCGAGCTTTCGACTAAATCAAACATGTCCTGAGATGTTCTGCCGGAGAAGGAATAAGTGAACGTCTCTCATTTTCAATTTTTTTTATTTGAAATCTCTGATTTAGCAGCCCTATCCATAGTTATCAATTGCACGATATCAACTGCTATATCAGCAATATAAATCAATATATCGATGAGATAATTCCCTTAATTAACTTGTATTATATTATTATATTAAGTTAAACAAGACCAAATAAGTATTTTTTTCGGCAGTGTTCGAAGTAAGAAGGAGAAGGAGTCCACTGGTTTTCCCCTATATTCGTCATCACTTGAAATAGAGATAGATAGAGAGATCTAGAGAGAGATAGTTTATTAAAAGTATTTACATAAGCAGCCTACTTAAAGGCTAAATTGCGTAAATATTACAGGGCTAGCTAAGCACATCATTCTATAAAGAAACTAGGTGTTAAAAAGAGCGAACACCCTTCAGGTGAACTCAAAGGAACAATGCCATAAGTTTTTTTTCTTTAGTTCTTAGCTTTACTATAAAGTTCACCCTTTTTCTTTCAGTTGTTGGATACGTTACGTAGGTTACTGTACGGTACAGTGTAGACGATTATGGTGAGATCAACCACAGGCTTACCATCCTTTGTTTGCCGGTGGTGGGCTCTGCATTTATAATGGCTGTGTCGGTTTATCAAATTAGCAAAACAAAGACCGAAATTTAGGAGTTTTAAAACTGAGGAAATGAAATAGAAACTCATAGAATTGCTGCCATGGTGTTTTGATTTGTGTTTCTGTGTTTATTTTGGTGATTTAAGGCTCTCGAAAGCGATGTTTTCAAAGTGACGATCGGACTCACTCAAAAGTAGCATACCTAGTTGCATGCCTTTTTCTCTTTCTCTACTTTTGAGCGAGTCCGACCGTTATTTTGAAAACATCGCTTTCGCGACCCTTTAAATCACCAAAATACACAGAAACACAAATCAAAACACCATGGCAGCACTTTTATGAGTTTTTATTTCATTTTCCTCAGTTTTAAACCTACACGGCCATTATAAATGCACAGTCCACCATACAAACAGAGGATGGTAAGCCTGTGGATCAACAGGACATCAATAACAAAATACTTCCTCTCTTTACTAGTTCAGTGCCACAAGTAAGGGGAATTCACAATATTCTTCCGCAGTAAATCGTTGTCGCATTTTGATTCCAAACCCAAATCCACTCAGCTGATGCTGCGATGCCTTGGATATGGGTCATCGGTGAAATGGGCGCTGTGTTTTTACAGAACACCACTGCACTCGGCCAATCTTGATTGCTGTAGTCGGGAGCTTTCCATCCTGTTTTCACTGCGTTCGCGCATTTCCACGATTCATCCGTCACTAGGGCTCCTTCTCCAAACGAGGCTAGCACGCCTCTTTGGATCTCTGGAAAAGTGCTGCGAGTTCGAAAGGTAACAACACGTGTTCTTTTGGGAATAATAATGTTCCGTTTTCCGCGCGAAGAGCTTCTACTGTTAATTCTTTTTCCGTGCGCATAAAAGGATATTTCTCCTGTAGTACAAATCAACACTCCCTTTAACTCTGGAAAAAAAAAACCTGGGTATTTTATTTGGCCTGCAAGTAGGTTTTGGCAAGATACAGAATAGTCACAATCCTCCCTTCCCCACCCCATCCCCCACCTTTTGGATTTCAATCAATTTTTTATTTAATTGTCATGAATCAGCGAGGCTGAACGTCTTCACTCAATTCGCGCTTTAATAGAAAAGCCCTGTTTATGTTAATAATATAATGAAGACTGGGCAGAAATTTAGAAAGAAGAAGAAAGAAAATCCAGATATTACAGCGGGTCGTTTTGTTGGAGAGTTGCTGACCTAACAAAAAAACAGACGGAAACAAAAATATGAATATAGATTACATTATTGAATTTTAAGGGAATGCGGTCATCCTCAGGTGTTTGGCAACCATGTAAAAAACACGCATTCTTATTATATCTCGTAGCCATAGCAACCGATTCTCACCAAACTGAAGTTAAAATGTGTCTTAGAGAAAAGCTTACCGTTACTTAAAACGGCAGATGCAGGTGCAAAAATTCTATCCGAACATCGACCAAAACTTTTTTTTAGCTAAGCAGTCATTCTAAGCGATTTATTTACCTTCCATTGTACATTTAATGAAATTTCACACTTTTACTTTCTTAATCTCATGATTCTATTTATTAAAATCTATGTAGTTCAAATAAGAATTTTTGCATTCGCTTTAATTTTTAAACTATAGTGATAAAAATCAGAAATTCAAGTTGCATTGTACACTTAACCTCAAATAAAATCCACAAATAACTTTTGTGTGTTATTGTTTATTGCGCTGTTCAAGATGATTCTAACTTTCGACACTTTGAGATGAATTCATAAAAAGCAGTGACCATTCAAGAGAAAGCTCCTTAAGTTGTTGTGGTGCTGTTTATTTGTACGAGATGTTTCTAACTTTTGCCCAGTCTGCGGATGAGACCCATCCATTCCAGCGATAGCGTTAAAGGATTGCGTAAACACTGCGAAAAGTTCCTTAAAACTGTTTAATTCTGGGTCTTACCAGTTTACGAGCGACGGAATCACAAACACAAGCATAAAAAATCTTGAAAACGGGCTCGATGTAAGCAAGCATATCCAAAGGCGTGTAGGCAAAAATCTTCCTTTTCCTTGCGTTTATTCTCATATCACGTCGATAACTATTGAACACTAAATACTGTTTCTTATGCTTGTAGGTCCATTTAACTCAGTGCCGTTTTCACAAGAAATTCTCTTACCTTACGAGTCAACGCTTCTGCTTGTCTCACGGTTTTAACTAGGCTTGTCAACAACCTGAGACCTAATAATGGTTCTTACCTTAACTTTGTGCAACTGATGAAAAGCAAACTTGGCAGCATATTGCAAGGCTTTTTCCTCAGGGCAACCGTCACCACCATCGCAGCTGTTGAGCTCATATAAGCTATCAATGTCCTTACTAAGTTCATAGTTGTAAGAACTGCATTTAGGGTCTCTGTCACACGCCATCACACACTGCATCCAGTCAGATACGTCCATGCAGTGGAACACATATCCGGTTAAAATTCGATCAGGAAATGTTCGTGTTGTTAAGGCGAAACTTGTAGTGAATAACGGTAGAAGCGAAATGCAAATTAAGAACGCCGACATCACTGCATATCACCGAGTGCAAAGTTAAGTGGAAGTAAAATCCTGATCAACTCTCAGTATGTTAATAACACAGTAGTAAGGTATATGCACTACGTTTGCAATCGTATCTCAATTTCAATTACAACACCATAAGGCCAATTATAGCACCCAAGTTCTAATGAAAAACACGAAGAAGGCAGCTGCTTGCTAATTTTACAATCGTCTCTGCAAAGTTGTAAGACCTTTACCCGATTCGAATTAAAAAAAAAAGAAAAGAAATGGCAAACGCTTTTGTAATTAGAGATCGTAAAAGGGCGGGAAATAACCCTGGCTAAGTGATCTTGTTCATCTCGGTTTACAGGTCAGTAGTTGGATCAATCAGAGTTCTGCAGCAAATGACAAAAGCCCTATTTTCTTGCCTTTTAGCGTAGGAGAGTTGGCTGGTCTGCAATATTTAATGGCTCCTAAGTCAGAAACGTGTATTTGTTTATACAGACTATATCAGAGAACTGCTTTATCCTACTCGCTGCTACAAAATCCCTGTTCTTCAAAAGATCTAGACTGGCAGCACCTTACACGCTTGAAGAAAGAAAGTGAATTTGTATTTAAATCATTTATTTAATGGTGATTTTTTTCCGTACACTGTCTTATTTGAACAAGTGCTAGTTCCAGTTAACAGTTCTCCGAATAAACAATCTATGACATCCGGTTGTGTTGTTAATTGAAACCAAAAAAATGGAAACTGTTAATAAACGGAGTGCTAATAAAGAGTAATTACTGTAGTTAATTATTAGAAAAAGTAGACTTTTCATTCAAATAACCCCCTTGTTTACGACTCATGATCAAAGAAAATTAAGTTATTCTTCCGAAAAATTGGAACTTTTCCTCTTATTCTTCGAGTATTAGGGATTTATTTCTCAAACGCGCAGTTTAAGACCGGCACAAGCTACGCATGCGCAATGGCAAAAGTCGGCGCCAAAACAGCTTACTACAAAAAAAAAACCGTTCTGGTCGATCCACAGTAGCAACGACAGTAGATCAGTAGTTAAGATTTACCCCACAGAAGAAATGAGAAAATGTGTTGTTTTCTGTTGTTTTTGTTATTTTTTGTTTGTTTTCTTGGTTTTATTATCTTTCAATTCCTTTATCGTTTTAAGAGTTCAAAAGTAAACTTTTAGAGGCTGTTTGCATGGAAGGAGGGAGATCCTAGCGCTAGGAAGATCCTAGAAAGCGGATCATCGCATCCTAGCGCCATGTGATTTCTGTATTCAGATTACATGCAAAATGACTTGTACTTGGCCCTAGCGCTAGGATCTTTCTGGCGGTAGGATCTAGCACCATGTAAACTACCTTCGCTCGGAAGTTCCTAGTACTAGGGACAGGAAAACAAATATGGCGGCGGCCGGGCGTTCAGCTGCTAAAGGCCGACAGTTTTACTTATTCCCCAGCAACCATCCCAACCGAAATTTCTGCATGTAAACCGAACGAAAATTTTTTCCCCTTCTAGAATCTTCCTATTACTAGGGTCTTCCTCCTTCCATGTAAACAGCCCTTTAGCAGCAGAATTTTACAGAAGTGGATTTCTCAGTCAGTCAGTGTCATAAACTAGGCCAGTGTTTCCTTTAAGTAATAGTAATTGGCATCATTTTATTATTAAAAGTGACTTAAGAGCCTCTTGGCTATTTTCTTCGCGACTAACTTGCTTATCATTTTCCAATAATTAAAGTTATCTCAAAGTTAAATAATTTTTAAAAGTCTCCACGGGGCTGATTAGTCAATTGAGGCGATTTTGGGAATAGGTGGAACAAAGGATGATGATTATCCGTGGGAAGCAGTCATCCGAGGACGTCGATATATACCTATTTCAAAAAAGGTTGCTTCAGTGATGCATGTTTCATAGACCGCAAAGCATCATGATCGTTAAATTGATGGCTGCTTTTCTCTAGCTGTTAATCCTAAAGCAAGAGCACATGTAATGTTTTTAATGATTTGGTTTTCTCCTGGAGAGTCTTCAGCGAAAAAAATGATCAACACATATATTTATAGCAAACATGATGCTTTGCGGTCTATGAAACAAGGATCGTGCATCATGCATCGCTGAAGAACCTTAATTGAAACAGGTGTATGAGGATGTAGATAATAAATGTATACTAATAAATAGATTTACATGTTTTGATTTGAGTAGTCAGAGAGCACATGTAATATTACGGTATTAACATATTGTTACTCTAAAATTAGCGAAGTCTAAATCATTTTCCAGATGGAAGAATAGTCTATCGGGTCCAATATAATTGACAGGTAACAGGACTGCGTTCAATTTATATTAGTAGCAATATATTAATTTAGTGACTGCTAATTCAAATATTATTTAGTGCTACTAAACGTGATGCTTAATCTCTCTAATGAGTTCTCACGTGCCTGCGGCAGCTGTTCGCGAGAAACTCTGCATGGGGAGGGGAGGCGCTCTTTCGAGTAAATACGTAATACTAAAAAGAGTTTCAAAAATTGCAAGATAGTTTATAAGTGTCAGCATAAGGTCCCCAATGAACAGACGCTTCTGACACACGATTTAAATACAACGATAAAAGATTCTTAAGGATCTGAACATTTCGTCTTCGCATTCGTTGCTTATTCTTACTTGGCAGATTTCGTTTCCTTGACATTTCCTTCTGATTTCTTTATACGAAATTGAAGAAGAACATAAGAATCCCACGTCATCGCATGATCCACACGAGCAGTCACATTCAACGTACTTCAATGTTTCCAAATGGATTCGTTTCCCATTCGATTCCGCGCATTTTTCAAGAAGAATCGTTTTGTTTCCACAAACCTTTGCTTCAAAAATGCCTTTTCCGCCTAAAATGAAAAAGAGAAACTTAAGTCTTGATCTTTGCTAGATAAATTTAAAACCATTTATGGGAAGGAGAAATAGTTTGAAGAAGTAACTTGGAGTTCCACCTTATTTCATTTCAAGCTTAAAGAAGGTGATGGAGGGGGGGGGTGGGGGTGGGTGCTGAAAGTGCTTAGTTGTAGCTACAGAAACAAGAAGAAATTATGAAGAAAACCTTTCTTCCTTTTTTTTTTCAAAACTGGTTTTGCTTTGCCGTTTAACGAATGTGACTTTGCCAATAACTTAGAAACATGGAACCATACATGTAGTTTTCCCTAACAAACTGACAGAAACCTTTGAAGTTCTTTCCAACCTTGTATTGATGACACACTGTTTAGCGATAAAAGTACGCTAGCTAATGTTTACCAGTACATTCACATATTAATAAAAAAAAACATATTAAGGATTTTTATTCTGACCTTGCCTGGAACCGTGATTAGAATTTCTTGAACATAAATCGGAGTTACGTATTGCAATTACCGCATCAGGAATGGCTTTGTCTAAATAGAAGAAGCAGAATCGAATATTCGTTATAAAAGCCTATTGTTAGTAAACCCAATTGCCATTTTATCCTTGGTTCAATTTTTATTTTCCTTTGTTTTAAGCTTATTACCATATATTACTACACTTAAAGGCCCCAAAAATATTTATCACTCACATTTAATTGTCTTGTGGCAATAACTGCTTTGTGACTGAAAAATAAGATACACAAATAATGTATCGTTAGACTGCTTTACATATGATGATTGACCGGTTGAAAATTGCGTAAAGGAGTAACTATTTATTCTGATGATTTAGTGTCACGTCTTGTCATTTTTAGACCGTTTAGGCTGGCTGTTACATACAGGTGGCGATCTATGAAATACTGGTTACTGACAACTTATAAAGCAAATGTACGATTATAACTCTCCACCAATAATGGGGCGTTTGAAGCATTTTTCGCCTTTTGGCTGGGCCAAACTTTGGGGCGAGGGCCTCCCCCTTCTCGCACCCTTTGGCACTCGCCCCAGTTTTTGTGCGACCAAAAAGCGATAAATGCCTCGAACGTGAAAAATCTAAGGAAACGCTTGCTATTCAGGCTACCTTCCTTTTTTTCAACGCCCAACATGTTGAATAGACTACTTTTAACATTTCACACTGCATGATACACTGCTCAACAACTGTTGAATAGCATTTGCACATTTGTCGATCAACAAATATTGAAATGTGTTTCACTTTGTAAGGAACTGGACTTCATAAACCTTACGGAATGAGTCTACTGTGACATTTTCAAACGAACAAGAGAAATTTGTTTGGAGGATCAGAGGAAGATGTCATTGCCTTTTGAAAGCTTGACAACCTTTAATAATGGACCAAATCCATACCAGTTTGGGCGAAGAATAGATTCAGAAAAAATTCGCTAAAAATTGTCACATTGGCTCTCGTTGGTTGGATCTGTCTGCCCAGAACTTCTGTTATGGGAAAAATTACACAACCAATAGTTTCGATGTTTATAGTTTAGCCATGGATTGCACAAATTTAAGGCAAAAAAAAGTGGCTGGTAAGTCTCTCTTTCATCATCTTACTGCAACTATCAGAATCCTTTTGTTGTTTGTTTTCAATGCAAATTGGAGATATCGTTTTTCAAACCTCATCTCGAAGAACGGAAATACGAATGGCCCATTAAAACTTGGCGCAGTACATTGCTTCTTTTAAATGATTATCTCAGCTGTACATTCAATTTTTCTTACAAATTTTTTTTTCAATGTTTTAAATCCCTGGCGACCATTCTAAGTTCTAGAATAATGTCCATTTTATGCAGTTTTAGGTCTTTTAGGTTGCCTCACATGCTTTCTCGTAATCTCAATGTAGTTTTTATTTACAGAAGCAAATCACTAGTCTATGCGGATGTACATTTCATCCTTATTATCGTTATTCTTATTATTAAAATAAATGTTTTTTTCCTTCTCAGACATATAACAGACAACACACCCAGCGATTCCTTAAGCCGAAATATCGCCTCCGCAGATCGGATTTATAATTGTGCTGAAAGACTAAAGAATATCTCTTTGTGGGTAAAACATTACTTCAAACTTTGTAATATAGAAATATTAACTCATTTTGTTTTAAGTGCGAAGTAAGGTCACTGAGCTTATAACTCCAACAGCTTTGAAATTCGGGGGAAAAATATATCTATTTTCCCAAAAGTTTTGTTCTATTTGGGTGTTCAGCTTGCCATGGCTAACGAGCAGATTCACAAATCCCCCTTTAAAAGCCCTTGATGGTATCTGGGGAAAATGGAGAGGGAATTGGGTGGTCCTGGCATAAAATAAAAGATAAAAAATGTTTCAGATAAATTTACACAAACCTCGACTGGCCTTAATTGGTGAAAAAAACAATCCTTGGAGAAAATTAGCGTATCGAGTGCAGCGCATTCGTTGAGGAAACCACATTCATACAGAAGGCAATTTTCATTCGGAGCTTTTTGCTTGTCAAAGCTGTACGATGTACATCTCTTGTTTGTAGCACAAGCTTGTAAGCAATGGCCCCAGCCTTGACTAGACAGCTTCCTGAAAGTAAGGCCTGGTAGAAATCTGTCCTTGAGAGTAAAGTGGCTTGACTGTGCCAAATGGACAAAATAAGCCCCAGGCACTGAGATCACGAAGAAAAACCAAACGGCAAGGTACGTTTTCATGTTTCAAGCCATTGATGTCCCAGCAGTAATGATCTGTAATAGCTGCTAATTTCGAATTATATTTATTAAAAGGGAAAGGTATGAATAGGTAATAGTGCTAGGAAAGATAGTTTTTGTTTTCCGTATTTTATGTCTAAGCTATCCAATGGTAAAGAAGCTCGCAGCAGCTGAAGGCGTCATTATTGTTTGAGGGTAAATACGTGTTCTTTAGTCGTATTTCAATTTTCATGACCGCACGGTACCATAAGAACAGCCAATTGAACAAAATGTGCTAATTTACTTCAGACCGTGTGTTTTATCTGCAACTCGCGGATACGACGAGATAAAAAATACGTCGTCACTCATTCACTGATCAACAAAGTTGTTAGAAAATTGCATTTGTAGTACAAAAGTAGAGTGATTTTATTTTCCAACAATACGCTGTTGTTTTCCAGTATGGGGTAAAGTTTTTTATGTAAACAATCATGAATTAAACAACAACAAGTACAAAGAAGGGTATTTTATTGCGAATAATGTAATAAAGAAGTCATCCATCTGTGTTGGTGACTTTTGTGTACACAGCTGGATAAACAGACTTTGCCCTTTTATTCAAATATGAAAAAATGGGAGTTTATATGCATGTATAATACAAGGCTTCCTGAATACAAAAAACTAAAATAACAGAAACATAATATAATATAAATATATAAATTATCGTATTTTGTTCTCTAAAGTAAAAGTAACGTCTTAAAATGTGAAGGAATATGTTTAAAACAAGTCAAAAAATTAATACTAATGTGGAAAGTGTGAAAAACATTAATTTTTAATATTGACTGTTCAAAAGGTAAGGTTAAAAGCTCGAGTATTAGCTATATACTTGGTAATAAATGTGCCTTAATCTCTATAAGAATATAGTATATATCTCTAATTCTAAAATAGGATGAAAAATGTTGTGTCCCCAACGAAGAATGGCACTTGGGATAAGGATCCGGGAAGGCATAAAATGCTTCAACTCAACTACTAATATAACTCTAATGAGAAAATATGTTTCCTCCAGCAAACTTCTCACATACCTTGGTTTAATACAGACCTCTCGCCCGTTCGCGCTTCTTTAGTGTGCAAGGCTATTAACAATACGTCGACAAAGTCAACACTTATACAGTGGAAGAATACAATGTAAAAATAAGTATAGAGTATAAAGATCTTTTTTTATTTTCAAGGATCGTTATGTAATCATATTGCATGATCATGAGTAAAAGAAGCAAAACGTAATGTGAATATGTACAGATAAAAATTTAGATTAAAATACGAAAGCGGATAATGATAAGAACTAGGAAACAGTTGTTGTGGAAACATTGTTGCAGACGCAAATGTTTCCCAGATTAGCCGCGCGAAAAAGATAATTTATGTATTTTGCGGAAGTACAGTTTGCGTCTTGGAAGCGAGGAAATGTTTATGAATCAAGTCAAAAACATTTTTGCTTCACAGACGCAAATTCTGCTTCCAAAACGTATGTTTCTCAGTTTAGCCAACTAAGGAAACATGTCTTGAAACAATCTTTCCGCAACAACGTTTTCTAGTTTAGCCAGATCCTAAGACACGAATGTCAAAACAATTTAGCAATACCAAATTCTTTAGAAAGAGGAATTGAGTGCATGAACATAATAGCAGATGGCAACGACTTGAGGAGGTGGGTTGTCGCATCATTTTGCGTTTCTGGAAACTTCCCACCTACCCCTCCCCTAACCCAACATTACACTTAGGGCAAAATGCTGAGTTAGGGGAGAGGTAGGTGGGAAATTTCTCAGAAACGCGTAATGATTGCTTGTCGCAGGTTGCAGGTGGATTAAACCGAAAGAACAAAGCATTCGTCATGGAAAGCGGAAACGAATGGCGGGAAATTAAATCAAGAGCAAAGCAAAAAGTGGTGGCACCGATAGGTGTTAAGGAAGTGTTAGGAATGATCGACATGCATGTTCTCCTCCGTGTTCTCAATATAATTCTTCTGGTACTATTTGGGAGAATTTGATTAAACATCAAAGCATTTTATCCCTGTGATAATTTTCTTTACTCTTTTGACCAGTTTAAAAGACCGAGTTTATTGATATTGGAAGAAGACGCTAGAAGAATATGTTTGTCACCAAAAGGTTTTTTCGGAGGGGGGGTGTAACGGGCACCATTTGCGCCGTCGTAAGGTTAAAGATGCAAGACGTTTCTGACAAGAACATTAGCATAAAAATATCTTCAGATAATAGAAAAAAATGTGAAAATTAGGTCTATTTTAATAGTCATTTGTGCAAAAAAAGCAAAACAACAGCAGTAAAAATACAGGGATAGAAAGAAAAATAAAATAAAAATAGTGGAAACTGGCAAAGGTCAAAATTTTACGTTTTGTGCATGCCCGGTACTGAGCTTTGATTTTTTTCATAAAATTCAGTGAAAAAGAGTAGTTGATATTATCATTTAAGGTTATTAAAGGGACGTGCGCTCCTATTCGATGAACAAAATTGAAAATAAAATGATGCTAGAAATTTTCTTTTATAAAATTCAATAAAAGTTGCGCTTTCATCACATTAACCCCCTTTCCAAAATGAGTGCCGTCAATGCTTCTAACTCCACTGGTCAAACTAAAGGTATCAAATACTGGTATACCAAAGTCTGTAAGATATGTTCCCATATCTCGGTTAAAACGTGCAATACGTTCGTCCCGAGAGAGCGTAGAATAATTTGTTTCATGTAAGCTTCCAGTGGCGTGGGTTGAAATCCACAAAATATATGGCCATGCTGCACCAAATGATCTCTTCAATTCTAACACAGGCTCTAGCATTTCCTTTTGTACTTTTTTGGAGTTTAAACCCAGATGTAACCCCACTCCAATAGCAATTACAACTCTGTCTTTATTTAGGTGCCGGCGAACTGTCGCTAGCAGATCTGTTGCTTGTTCAGCGCTGTAGTGTTCTTTGAACATAATATCAAATTTGTAGTCCCCTCCACAAAATGACTGCCTTCCTTTGTCGTGTGGGATTCTGTCAAGAGTTTTTAAATGGCAAGAAGATGGGCCTGCGTCTACAAATTGCATGTAACCTTGGCAATTTTCCGTCTCATTACTACTTCGATCACCTCTAAGGCTCCCTCGCTCAGAATCGTTTGTAAATAAAATCATCAATGCGTTAAAGAGATGTCGAACGAGAGAATCTCCTATCAAAACCAGCCGGAAAATCGTCTCCGACATCACACTGCAAGCTTCTTTACTAGAAAACTGCGTGAATGTACAACCGTTGGGTGGTGCCCATTCATACATTTCGGCGGAGAGTTCATGTCTAAAGTCAGTGCAGTGATCGCAAGTGCAAAAGTCGGGTCCAATTCCACAGAGATTCCTTTCGTGGCTACAACAAGGCCTTGAGCTAGTGACGTCACAGATAGCTGCGAGCCGTTATTCAAATCGTGAAGAAGTGTGAAGAACTGGCTTTCCACCGCAACGCAAATCTCTTCTACGCAGTCTTGCCGGCAATCTCCGTTTTCACCGAATCTCAGTCTCCTGTGCAGCTTGACGAGTTTCATCTGCTAGAGTAATATTTCTGCGTTTAATCCATTGGCCTTTTCTCATTAGTTCTAATACTCCATAGCATAAGTTGGATTGATTGTTCTCTTTCTTGTGTATAAATGGATTGCTGTTTACCATCGAAATTTGGTTTAAATTCGACACAAGCCGTCTGTAATTATGTTGTATATTCGTAGAGGAAATGTTCCAGTAAAGCATTACTCCTATGAGGCTTAAAACGATAGTTACAGAAGGAATCGCTCCAATGTGGTATCTTGTCACTGTTTGGAGAAAAGAGAGATACGAGTTAATGCTGTTTGTTAATTTCGGTTGGGCCTAGTTCTGAATCTGCTTGGTTGAGCAATGTAAAAATCTCCTCTTTGAAAACAACGATCCGAGTCTGAACTAAGCTCATACAAGTGGAAATGATGGAAAGCTTGCTAGCATATGCAAATCTTACAAACATGTAGGGCGTTTTTCTAACTTAAATCCTAAAGTTATTAACTTAAGTATCGTTTAATGGATAACATGGACCACGTAAGAAAGAAGCAACCACGACTACTGTGGAAATTACTGCCTAAACCTGTAACGCCTGCGCTATGGATGAAATGAGGCTTTCGATTTTGTATTTATTTAATGTCGCCTCGAAAACTATCGGACTTTTAAATATCGGAAGAAAGTGATCGTTTGTGTACAATCGCGTATATAAACTTCCAAACAAATAGAGTATCCGACCATTCAAATATCCAAACGTATCTTTCGAAACGACTACCGTCAATAGAACTTTTGAAAATGTAAATCCAGATCTTCTGCGTTATCATATTCTAACTTGCCATCGAAGAAACTACTAATTGCTTCTTCAAGACTGGAAACTTTTCTACTGAAGGGCTAATTTACAGTGCAAGGAATTCAACTGGGGCCACCCAACGTTTTTCTACCAATCTCAAGGCGAGTTCAGAACAAAAGAATCGAGGTGGCGGTTGCTTTAACAAAGGAGACTTTTGTCTGATTGGTTAATCATTTTCCTAGTACCCAGATTCCTGAAACGTGCGCGCCAGTGAAATAAACAAAGATGGCGGCCTGAGTAAAAGCCGTAGTTTTCATTGCTTGATCACTTATTCTTAACCTTTTTGGTACATATGGCAATTCCAGGCGTTTTTCTAACTTCTCGGTGGCGTAAAGAAATTGGTTTAAGGTATTTTAAAGCGGAAAACGAGTGTTTAGCACGGGCTTTTGCATTTGTGAGCAGGAACATTTTTCCTTCACACCGCAAGAAAATATCTGGTTCTATGAAGTGAGGGAGACAAGATTAGATGTCATAATAAAATCAGGAGGGATTCAAAGACTGAGAGGACAGGGATATTCGAAGTCTTACAGCTGTCGTTTTTACCGAAGCAGGTAAGCTATCCTACTCACAATTTTAAAAATTTAATAGTGTTCCCTTGCAAGTTTTTGTTAGCTTTTGCTACACATCAATCGATCAATGAACTTTCCTTGTTTGAAGGGGCCGTGGCGGTCTGACTCAGCGGTCAAGTAATCTCAGAGTCAAAGAGGTGCAAAAAACCATGAAACTACTTTAGAAGACCTGCAGTTAATCACTAGTTGATTAACAATGCAGGCAAACGGGAATTATCTCAGCTAAAATAACATTAAAATAAACTTGTACAATATCATTTCAGTTCACACTTTCAGCTAATAATTTTTACAAGGACCCCGCTCGGTTTTCCGTTTGATCTTCATTTGGAAGTTTTTTCATTCTGTAGTCATCCGATGGACTGTTTAAGTTTTTTTATAACGACCCAAAAGGCCATTTGTGAAAGTGGAAATGCAAAATAATTTTGCTTGAAGAATTTTAAGGACATAAAGAGAACATTTGATGTTTACAAACATTGACTTTTTGGCCGTTAAAATTTGTAAAGCAAGAGTCTTGTCTCATTAGCCAATGGGCCTCTTGTTGCCTTATTTACACCAAAGGATTCCTTGTTAGAATTAACTCAGTTTTGTATGATTTGATTTGTGTTTGTCACCAGTAAAGTGTTTTTGCCGTCAATTTTTGCCTTGCATAATCTAAAACTACCTTAGTTTTTTGACAGAAAGGTGGTTATGTTGTATAAGTTTATTCAGGGCAGTAGAATCCTGGTATTAGTTCTAAATGAAGTGGTCTGCGAGCATCTAAAAATCAGTATCTTAATTCATACGCTCACACACAACATGAAGCATCAAAAAGCAACTCGACCGTTACTTCGCACCTCACTTATGAATCGATTAATATTAATAGGTTTATCCCAGGAAAGTCTTGCTTTATCCTGATTGGACAATTACGATGCATAATTATGCTCTAACACTATAAGGGCTCCTATTGATAGTAAATGCCTTGACTTCTGAAAGAGCTACCCTTTGAAATTTTAAATAAAGGAGTCTAATTTTAATGGCAACAGGAAGCCTTAGGTTATGTACACAGTTAGCACCTATCATAGTTTTCCATCAGTCTTACCAGTCTTGAAACCTTTTCTTTCAGGAGGAGATTTTAAAGAAGACCAGCACCCAGTAACCTTGAATATAAGTTCATGAGCTTATGTTTGGGCTGTTGATTTCTATTCTTAGGAAACGTTTGTGAACCAAAGGATTTTCACATAGTTGTTGTCTTGTCAGTAAGTTTTCAAGAAGCAGACTCCACAAAATACGTTGCAAGTGGTTAGAAATGGCAAGTAAAACTTGGCAACTCTTAACTTTAACTTGTAACTTGTAACTTTGTCCTTGTTGTCCTCCTAAGTTTGTTAAAGGAAATAAAGGAACTTGCCTTGTCTTATGGTCATCCAAAACAACCAGTCCTCTGAGGGGTCAAAATTGATTTTGGGTCCATAACATTTCATTGCCCTCCCCCTGGTCCTTTAGAAAACTGACGAGTTTCTAACTGGTCCCACATACTCTATGTTTTCATTTTAGCAGATTAGGAGTTTAACGAAATGGAAGACCATGGCAGCTGTGTGTGCAACTTAGGCAGCTGCAAAAACAGTCTGAAAAAATACAGGCTTGGTTGGGAGATACATGTCAACCCAATGGGGGAGCAGGGATGACACAGTGGTGAGAGCACTCGCCTTCCACCAGTGTGGCCCGGGTTCGATTCCCGGTCCCGTTGTCATAATTTATGTGGGTTGAGTTTGTTGTTGGTTCTCGTCCTTGCTCCGAGGGTTTTCTCCGGGTACTCCGGTTTTCCTCCCTCCATAAAACCAACATTTCCAAATTCCAATTCAACCTGGATGTTTCGTAGGGCCATAAGGGAGACTACAGTTTGACTGTAATTATGCACCCTACTGAAATAAAGTGTTTATTTATTTATTTATGATACCAGTGCACCACTCTTACCAACTGAGCTATCAAGCCAGCTTGGAGTTGTTGGTCTTTGTGTGAATTCAGACATATTCCCAAGAAAGACAAACCAAAATCATGTGCATGTGTTCTTTTTCATACTGAGAGTTCATGTTACAAATATAGTTATTAGTATTTTAGGTAAGAAAAGAAAGAGTGGCTTTTCTACAATTTTAGTGATCTTCTAGATAGGTTATGTGTATCTTTTTTAAATAAAAGAGAACCAAATGTTTCATTACTTCAGGCACAGGTAAATTTTACAGTGTAAACTAAAGACAAAAGAACTGTTACTGGTTATTTTGCTGGGTTTTAAAGGTAAATAATTTTTTAATTATGTTTCTTTTAAAAGTCAAGAAAAGTAAAGGGACAAATAATTTATTTGTTCTTTCTAGATCTGTGTGTGCTGCTTTTCAAACATGATATTTTCTATTTTTAGTAGATGCTCTGTGTACATTTTATGTCTGGAATTAAACTTTTCTAATTGGAAATGTATTTATATGAATCTTGTTTAGTATTAAACGCAGTGTACAATCATAAAAATTAATACAACTCACAATGTACGGCTAGGGAGAAACGAGACTCAAACGAAGCACGCGTGTTATTGTTTATGTGTCCCGGAGTCCCAGACATGCGGTACGCTTAGCGGCGCGAAAGGTTTCGCTCGATTTATTTCACTTAAATGAGGAACAATGGCAAAGCACAGTCCATCAGTCACATTATTAAAGAACCGAAATTCACCTGTTCAGTGTTGCTGTACTTCCACCAACATATTAAACTTAAGCATAACATTTGAATATTATTAAAAATGGCGTTTCAAAATATAAGACTTTGTATGGGATTTCGAAGCGAACATTTTGAGCAATACATAACAGCAAACTAACTGAATAAAGTTCATGAAACATTACATGGTGTTGTTTGCTATCCTTACAACGCATTTTGAGCAATTTTAGGTCCATTTACCTTACTGTGTATTAGTACATGTATAATACATTGACAAGGAAGGAGTCATTTGGCCCGATTTAGCCCCTATCACCGCTCGACACGTTTCGGAATTCGCTCAAATTTACCCACAAATATAGTTCAGGCTCCCATTCTGACTTAGCGACTTGACAAAAGGAAGACATACAAGTGATTTTCTCAAAACCAATTACACATACCTCGTGTCCCAAAAGAATTATCCACTGCACAAAATCGTAATAGCATCTCAAAATAGGCCGCCATGGATCCGTGAGGATCCCGATAGCCCCGTTTGACCGCGGTCGGCACTGGACACCAGTCAAATCATGCCCTTATCGGGAGGGCTACGCTCGTTTTGGTCGTGTTACAATTGTAGTAACTATGACCCGGTACGGACACAAAATTGTCGCTCCAACCTTGTCTGGTTCGCGCGAGAATGGTGGAATCGCTGCGCGGGACTCCGTGACCTTATGGAGAGAATTAAGTTATCGAAAGAAATTAAAACGGTCTTGGCCGTTAGAAACTGAAAACGAGTCAAGAAAAAGAGAAAGTGAACCGTGTTTCTCCTTCCTCCCATATTTCTATTCATGCGTGGTAAATTGAACATATTTGCGTTGATGTACAAAACGTTTGTAATACAGGTCAGTCTACTGCGTTAATTTTAAATACGTACTCTGCGTGAATTGAATGTGTTCAATTTTTTGAAATCGTCGATAGGTTTTATATACCACTGAGGTATATTTTTTCGAACCGAAGTCGGCAAATTTATTTAAATTCATATCCTCACGCGCGTGAAAATGTTTTATTTTAAAATTGTTATAATTGTAAATACAATATCTATTTCTATATTTGCATGAAGCCGGTCAGGTAACCTACTTTTTAAAAAAACAAGAAAATATACACCCTGAAAATGGATATAAATTCAGAAATGGGAATGATTAATTTTTGCTATCCGCTTGTAACACGCAGCGATTTTCTCACGCGAACCAGACTACGTTGGAGCGACAATTTTGTGTCCGTACCGGGTCATAGTTACTACAATTGTAACACGACCAAAACGAGCGTGGCCCTCCCGATAAGGGCATGAATTTGACTGGTATCCAGTGCCGACCGCGGTCAAACGGGGCTATCGGGATCCTCACGGATCCATGGCGGCCTATTTTGAGATGCTATTACGATTTTGTGCAGTGGATAATTCTTTTGGGACATGAGGTATGTGCAGTTGGTTTTGAGAAAATCACTTGTATGTCTTCTTTTTGTCAAGTCGCTAAGTCAGAATGGGAGCCTGAACTAGATTTGTGGGTAAATTTGAGCGAATTCCGAAACGTGTCGAGCGGTGATAGTGGCTAAATCGGGCCAAATGACTCCTTCCTTGTCAATGTATTATACACGTACTAACACAGTTAAGTAAATGGACCTAAAATTGCCCAAAATGCTTTGTAAGGATAGCAAACAACACCACGTAATGTTTCATGAACTTAATTCAGTTAGTTCGTTGTTATGTATTGCTCAAAATGTTCGCTTCGAAATCACATACAAAGACTTATATTTTGAAACGCCATTTTTAATGATATTCAAATATTATGCTTGGGCTTCCTATGGGCTGTCGTGCCGTAAAACATTTGCGTTGAGTCCGTTTCGTCTTTCAAAATTACCGGCCGCCAGTCGGTAAATAATTGTTTCCCTTGCCGATTGCTTGCCCCGCCGTTGACCGAAATAAACGTCATTTCGCCATAAAAAGATAAAAATAAGCGTTGAAGTGCACATTCGCGTAGCCCTTCGCATCGATTCCCGCTCAAAACCAGAGGAAAAATTTTACCCCTACTGTGATTGGTCCGAAAGCAACCGCAACCCCGATTCTTTTGTTCTGAACTCGCCTTGCGATTGGCAGAAAAACGTTGGGTGGCCCCAGTTGAATTCGTTGCACTGTAAGAATGAGTTTAGTCAGTTGTTTTCTAACGAAACAATTTATGTAGTTCTATACTGCTGGTGGTTTTTCTGTAGATAGAGCAAGAGAAATTATTGGACAACTCTACAGTCAGTCTAAATCATATAAGAATGTTATAATATACCAGTGTTATAATGATTTCATCCATGGACTCAAAACCTAGAACCAACTTGTACTTATAAACAAGACCATTGGAAAATACTTCTTTCAATAATTTTCATTTAAGTGGCCACACTAAGGGTTTCATTCTCGGACTCAAAAGCTGGAACCATCTTGCACAGCATAGTAAACAGTACCATAGGAAAGCATTGCTTTCAATAGCTTCCACTTCATCCACAAGCTCAACTGAGAACCAAATTAATACTACCTCAAGGTATAGCACAGGCGGTAAAAGGTTAAAACAACAAGCAATGCTTGTGAATTAACGCTGCTCTGATTTTTAAGTTGTTTATAAATTGAAAGCACCGTTACCAATTTGAATACTTTTGAAAAGATAATATAATACCTACGTTTAGGAAACCAGCCGTATAATTTTTTTCCAACAGGCATCTTCGCACCCTTTTTGTGTTAGCTGTTAATTGTTTTCTTTCTTTACGCTCTCTGAAGAAATCAAGATCAAAGAATCTTCATGTTTTTCGTAACTTGAGCGAATAGCAGGTACCGGTCTTTTTTAACAGTTTCATGATCAGCAAAAACAGATGTGTTAAATAAGTTCACAAATTTATTGTGTCTTTGGTCATAAAAGCATTTATTTCACTTCGCCTGCGACTTAAAACACTGGCATGACAGGGCCACACAAACGGTAATCACGAGGAGGGGTCTCCGGATCGAGCGCCGAATTTTCTTTTTACGATGGCGGCCGATTAATATTTTTAGCAGAAAAAAAAAACAACTATTTAAACAATTCAAAAATAGGTTGGATTCAAACCAATTCTCTGATGCTTCTCTAAATTTACACTGCCGAAATGTCAGTTTATCGTACTAGCCTTTTTTGGCGCGTGTGTCGTGACACTTTGTATAATGCAAACGCTGGTCGTTTTCTAAAAACGATCAACGAAATACCGTAAACTGCCGCTTATAAGCCCCCCCACTTATAAGCCCGCCCCGGCTTTAGGCCCACCTACATACATCCGGTTACTGAAGCCCCCCGGATATAAGCCCCCCTCTAGTTTTCACAGATGAACGTTGAGCTTCTGTTTTGTTACGTTCCGGTTACGTTTGTGTTGTTAGAGTTTTGATTTTGTTATTAAAATTGAAATGAATTCGATTTATTGTGACGTTTAAAAGGTTAATTAAAAACTGGTGAATTAAAAACGCATTTCGACAAGAGAGTATTAGGGACAGTCTGTCCCCTCATTTTCTCTTGATTTCGATCAACACTGCTGTGGTTCATTTCGAAACGTTTTATTTTTATTCCGGATATAAGCCCCTCCGTTTAGAACCCCACTCAAAACCGCTTACAAAGTTGTATAAGCCCAGGGCTTATAAGCGGCAATTTACGGTATTTGTCTAAACCATGGGCTGCTGTCTAAACATAAATTGCGACCTATTGCTGAAGCCAGACAGTAAAAGAGAGCTTAAGTTTAAATGTCGGAAACAAGAAAACAAAAAAACACAAATGTCCGCCATCTTGAAGTGGGCGCAAAAAATTTTTTGCCTGGATCGACGCTTAACGACATAAGCGCTATATTCAGAAGAAGAATTTAGGCCGCTGGAAGTGGTACTTAAGGTGGCTCCCTATAGTTTTATGACCGCACACGCGCTGATGATGCGAGCTGTAGTAATCTGCGCGAGCTCACATGAAATCGTAGGTTTTTCCTGATATTTTATGACCCTCAGCATAGCCAAAACAAGCAAAGTTACAGTGAATGTTCTCGTGTTTCCTTCGGTGAATTTTTTTTAAACTTTTGCACATTTTGAGATACTAACGCTACCTTTCAAAAAAAAGAACAAATCACGTGATATCGGTGAATCCGTCTGAACGACCCCATATTTTTCCCCTGCAAAAGGTTAGTCAAAATCATTTTCACAAAAAAAGAAAGTTTAAAAAAATTACACCGACGGAAAATCAAAATATTTAAGAAAAAAGAGGAATTATTGGAAAATATCTGTCATTCTTTAGATTTTTGTTGCCATGACAACGGCGTATGCCTGAGGAGCAAACACTGAAAAAATAAGGGTAATCATGTTGGTAACCTTACTGGTAAAATTCAGGAACAAAGATTGCAAGACAACAGAACTAGGGTTTCTTTTGTAAGTCTTGTCAGTTCGTATAGTCACTTTTGTAGAAACTCTACTGAGGGAGCCACCTTAACATATCTTGTTTGATGCATCACAAACAAGATGCAAAAGCTAGTGAGGAGAATATGCGTCTAAATGTTGGGGCTATAAGCCACCCTCAGTCGGTTTTCCGTGAAGTAGACAGTACCCTGCATTTACTTTGTTTCTGCCGTTGCCACATACACTGCATGTAAACGGTTTAATCCTTTCACTCCTAAAGTGGCCAAAGCAAAAATTCACCAAAAATCCCAAATTTCGTTTCGTAAGATCCTAAGAAATAAATAGTCCTATGCAAAAGTTCTGCCAAAGAGGTTTCATTTGAATAGTAACACGATAGGATTTTGTCAACAGATTAAAAAGTTAGAATGACAAATCATTTCACCATAACTTGTTCTAGGAGAGAAAGGGTAAAAAGTTAGAATGACAAATCATTTCACCATAACTTGTTCTAGGAGAGAAAGGGTAAAAGCGCGCCGTTTCTCAAGCAATATGGCTAAAAATTTTGAACTAATCGGATTACGTCACAAGCGTATCCCCGCTCTTGCAGCTTGTATTTACTTCGAATTCTGATTTATTTTTTGGACCCTGGATGTCTATTCAACGACAATCCATTGAAAATCAGTAGATAATTGATCATTCCTGAATACTGGTTTCATCGCTGTTTTTTTTTTAATAAAAATGCTCATATCACTGTGAAAGGGATTCAACATTGTTGAATACAAACTTTATGCACGATGTCGAATGAGGTGTCCACACGATTTAAACATCTTGAATCAACATCGTTCAGCGTTGTTGTATTTCCGGCGGGCCTTCACGGGGAGTTACCGCTGGACAGGGTATGGGTTTTTGGCTCTCTCTCCTGAACAGGGTATATAATTTTTATGCTCTCTGTTCTAAACGGGGTATGGTCGCACGATTGTCGTCGTTGAATGTGCCTTATACAGTACTCAGCAATCCTAAATCGGAGACGTTTGCTGGTCTCTAAAAACACTTTTTAAAAAATGGTGTAAAACAGTAGGGTGTGCATTGCCTCATTTGCCCTAAACAGGGACTTAAAATGTGACAATTTTATAATTAAAAATATATCTAATTATACACTTCATTCACTGTTTTACAAGATTGCCGAGTGGGAAACCAATGATTGAAATAGTCGGTTTATTTCCCTTTTAAACTGCCCTATTGACTTGATGTTTCTTACATCTTGTGGTAAGGAATTTTACAATTGTGCCCCGCTGTAGCTAAAGCTACGCTTTAGATAATTGGTGTGTAGCTTGGGCAATGTTAGTTTACCGCACGAATTTCGTTAATTGTAATTTGTACTTCGTTTATTGAATAAGTCCCGGGGCTAACTTGTTGAACTTCGTTTATTGAATAAGTCCTGGGGGTAACTTGTTGAGGGACTTAAATATCATAACTGCCTTTTGCTTTTTTCGTCTTACTAAGAGTGTATCCCATTTCAGCATTTTCAGGAGTAAGTTGGAGCTTGTCTCGTATATTGCCTTCAGTTGGTCACCCTGTCAAATGATGTTGAATGGGTCTGTTGAATGATGTTAAACGGTGCCATCCGCAGCCTTTCGATCCAACACTGTTGCACGTACCAGGCTAACCAATCAGAGAGTAGAAACGATTAGGATGGCACCTGTAACAATGTTAACACGTACGCGCAGGAAAAGGTAAATTCCATATACGTCTTTAATCCCTTTCCTTACATACATGTGAGTGGACATTTATGTTTCGTGTACCCGCTGATGGTTCGTGTGGTTTTATTAAAAATATTTCTATATTTGTGAAAGGATCGTTTTGTCTGTATATGCTAGAAACACCGAGCTAAACCTTTCACAAAATAAAGTTTCATGTTTGCCATACGTTGGAAAGGCAAAAAAAATATGAATAACATGTTTTAAAATTGATTGGTTCTAATAGAGGGGGGCATTGGAGCTTATCAGAAACCGAAAAACCGGCCAAAATTTTCACCAAAACCGAAAAACCGGAAGAAACATTGCTCAAAACTGAAAAAAACGCCGAGAATAATGATCAAAACTGCAAATTCGTGATTCTCAATCCCTCAACTCTTGATACAACAGCCAAAATATTGGCCTTAGGGACGATTCAATGCACCTGTTATACTGCTTGCAGCACGAATTTGATGCGCATTATCCCGAAGACAATTTTTGCAATGTTCAACCAAAGGAATCGCTTCTTCCATTGTCTCCGTCTCATATGAAGGTATATTAAGGACTGGGTCTGCAAGTATCTGATCCAGAAAGTAGTGGGGGTGGTTTATCTTCAAAAGGAAACATGTGATAAGTATGAGACTTGGCCATGGCCTTTATCCTGTTGATACAGTATTTTTGACATTGACATTTCCATGGCGACACATTGCGTGACCAATTAAGGATTTACTTCCGGTTTTGTTCTTTAGGGCTTCTCCACACTAGGAAAAAATACGTTTACCTGGCATTTGCAGTGATTGCGTTTCTACCTTTATGAGGTACTTTCCAACTGTAACTGGAAAGGTGGTCTCCCTACCCTGGATGAGGGTCTTATGGCTATTGCGTGACAGTAAAATCATGACATTTCAATGACCACGTGACCTGGACACGCCTTCTAGTTAATTTCGTGTAGAACTTTTGCAAAGAAAACTATTAAGACGTCATTTTGTACGTTAGGTTTGCATAAGTTCTCCTGCATCTCGCCTAAAGAATGATATCAAAATTCAATACCTTAATTAGTCACGTGATCCCTATTGTGACAGCTGTTTACCAAAATGAGGCTTCGTAACAAGTTTCGTCTTTTTGCTTAATTTTATGTGTCAATAGGTTGCATACTTACTGAGATAGACCACCTCCCTTCATTTTTGAATGTACCTCAAATGACCCAGTCCTTAATATACCTGAGAGGGACAGAGCTGAATAACAATTGCGCATGTCAAAAGCGCGCGCCAAGGAAAACTGGGGACCACAATATAAAACCATAGCAACAATGGCGGACTTTTTAAAAATTTTGACACCGCGAAGATTTTCACCTTCAATAAGAGTTTTGTTGCAAACTTAAGTTTCAGACTTCTGCAAAGCCTTCGTCTGTTGTCGAGACAAATTATATCTTTTGTACACTGAGGTTGTTTTTCTGAACACCAGGTGAAAACGTGTCTCAAAAACACCAGTCCGCGAAAATGCAGCGAGATTCTGACCATTCCTGGAGTACACCTCGTCATCTTGCCTTTACATTCTTCCCCTGACTGGGTATTCTTACGCAGGAGCAGGTGTGGTGACCGGAAGTTTCCCTCCACGTTGTATAAAAGCAACACAGTGCGCAATCACTGCATTTTCGCGGACTGGAGTTTTTGAGAGACGTTTTCATCTGGTGTTCTGAAAAATAACCTCGGTGTGCAAAAGATAAAATTTGTCTCGACAACAGATGAAGGCTTTGCAGAAGTCTGAAACTTAAGTTTGCAACAAAACTCTTATCGAAGGTGACAACCTTCGCGGTGTCAAAATTTTTAAAAAGACCGCCATTTTGTTGCTATGTTGTTGCTATGGTTTGTCTTGTCGTCCCCAGTTTTCCTTAGCGCGCGCTTATGACATGCGCAGTTGTTATTCAGCTCTGTCCCTGAGAGGTTCGTACAATGCGCCAATTTGCTTGCAAGAACAGAATAACCGCTTGTTTGTTCATAAAAACCGAAACCCGAATGACAAAAAGGGAAAAACCGAGAACGCAGTGGATACCAAAACCAGGAGCCATAATCTGGGACGGAGACCGTAAGCGCGGGGTCCACGCGGCCCCATCGAAAAAGACAAATGTGCTATTTTTAGAAAAAATTGCGCTACCCTCAACGTCATAAGCGCGCGTGGCTACACGCAAATTTGCGTGGTTATAATTATTTGATATCCGGTATGCCCGAGTACACAATTGTTTTTCTTATTAAAAACGCAATCACTAATTGCTATAAAATCAAGAAAGAGAAAAAAAGGGAGAGAAACTCCGAGATAAAAGGGAACAAGAATCGATGGCGATCACATGACTGACGGAAAAAGGCGCCAAAACCTTGCGAAGTGTTGCAGCGTTTCTTTGCGGAGCTGAATGAATCAATGAAACTGCTCCGAAGTGAACGTACAAGCACAAGGTCTGGGAAAAATCTCCCAATTATGGGCTCTGAAATGTGGTACGTGTTGGGTTTTTCCTGAAAATTGTAATCGTCGTTCAAAGCGGATTGAAGCTGTACGATCTCACCGTTATGGCTGCGGGAGTTCAAATGAACGAGTTTGAAATCGCTCCGTTCGCACAACGCTGACAACGGAGCCATCATGTGTTTGTTTGATCGAACTGAAGACAGGATTAATAATTAAACTTGAGCGATAATTACTATGCAGCTCACGGAAACAAGACTACGGAGGTGAGGAACATTAGAATTTACCATCTTACTTTTTAACGCAAACCACAAAACGCAGTTTTTCTTAGTTTTGAGCCCGCCGACGGAATGGTAAAAATAACACTCAAACAACTGTGAAAGCGATTCAACTTATTTTACATGGCATCCGACTTGTGTCTAAATGTCTGGAGCTGCTCAAGGGAACACAGATAGAGCCACAACGAGTACAGGTAAACCAGTGTCAATTTTGTGTGGTATAGCCAAAAAATGTCGCCTTTTCTGGTACTGGATTTGTTCAATGCTTGTCGTTCAGACTGTTGCATGATTTTTGTACTGACTCGCCATAAAAAGTGTGACAATTTTTATTAAATGCTTCTTTCCAATTTTACTGTGCTTTATTTTGTCTTGTCTCGATATTTCGGAGATAAAGCCTTCCGTATGAAACCTGCTGTTTGTGAAATTTTAAGAACAAGTGATTGACTGGACGATGAGAGAAATTGTAAACAAAGCGCTAAATGCTTAAAATTCTATTTCTACAGTTTCTTTTCGTCCTAGAAATCAAGCACTCTGAAACAAATTAGATTTGTGTCTCAGTGACGTTCAGTCGTAATTTCTTCTTAATTTTGCTTTGATACAAAGGGATTTTTCTCGCCGGGTTTCTGGCAGAGAAAAATAATTAAGCTCACTCTGTCGTTGAAACCCTTGCCACATCCACTGCGCTATGTATCCCTTCTAGGTTCGTAAATTGCCCAGAAAGTAATGTTAAGTACTAGGGCAGCATGGAGTTTCACTTCATCTTTCTCCTTCTCATCGACGGAAGAAGTTTTTTTTTCTCTTGGTGTTTTTCCAGTTCTCTATTTTGTCGACGATTGATAACGCACCACGAGAGCATTTGATTGAAAACAAGGCGCGCTTTTCACTATTCTTGGTCTTCATTATAAACATTTCGGCCATTTCGGTAAAGACGGGCATTATTTCAGAAAACATACGCTGAGAAATCTCTACAGACATTTTCTTTGCTGACTCGGTATTTGAATATATGTTACTATTTTTCTTGCAGAGAAAAAAAATTGACAACGATTTATCAGTGCGTTACTTTTCTTCAGTACGTGCTTGGAAAATCATTTTACAGTCTTTGCGGCTGCCCTTCAATCTCTGTACGTCCTCAGAGGAAATATATATTCGAGATGTATTTTCCCTTTTTCTGCCTGATTCGCCTTCAACTGATTTCTTCGTAGTTCGACGCCATTTTTGCCTGTAAAACGTTTCTTCCGTCTAACGGGGAAATCCTCGTCCGACATGTCCGACACATCTTCGCCACAGGATTTTTCTAAAATATTCTCACTGCCATCATCGGAATCACTTGTATAATCCTCATATCCAGAGTCACTATCCAGAACGTTCTCCCCAAGGGCTTGCCTCAAATTAGGAAGTGACACTGATGACAGAAATTGAATTTATTCATCTCCAACAAAGGTAATTTCCGACGCCATTTTGTTTGTTTTTCTCTGCGCAGAGTCCTCGCAGCACACACGCGCGTGTGTCACGCGCGATGGCGCAATTTTTTCTAAAAATAGCACATTTGTCTTTTTCGATGGGGCCAACGCCAATACCGAAAATGGCAGTTAGTTACGGTCTCCATCCCCGATTATGGCTCCTGCCAAAACCGAAAAACCGGGGATTTTGAGTGCAAAAACCGAAAAACCGATCTCAAAACCGAAAAACCCAATGTCCCCCTCCTAATAGCACCAAGCTTGTGGCGTCCTCGTGTTTACAGTGTTATAGTGTGTTTTACCATATGCCAAAATCTTAGCCGTGAAAAGATCCCCGGCCCGCATTCCGGTGCAATAAAATTAGAAATTACGTGAATTGTAGCTAATCCTGGACGTTAGATCAAAGGTTAAAATGTGCGTGTTTTTAAAATTATTTCAGTCAATCGGAAAGCACCTTGTTATTATTATTATTATTATTATTATTATTATTATTATTATTATTATTATTATTATTATTATTATTATTATTATTATTATTATTATTATTATTATTCAGTATTATTATTATTATTATTATTATTATTATTTTAAAGGAAGGCAAGGAAAAATTTTTTGCGAACCAAAAATTATTAATTATAAGGCTTCCGGGAGGGCTTCTGAAGACACAGATTGGCAGATTCTTTAAGCATCACAAATACAAGTGTACTATTTATAAAAATTCAAGGTCAACATTTATTTCACATTTTTCTATTAGTTGCGGAAACGTCAATCAATCATCTTAAGATTCTGTACTTTGAATCATCCGGCAAAAGAGCGGAAACCCCAGATTTCTCATAACAAATGTGACTGCTCATCACATCCACGTGATCTTGTTTTGTTTATACGTATTCCTGTCCTGCAGATTCTGTCTGTACAATTTTGATATACAGTGTAAACCTTAAAGTATTACTTGATAACAACGGTACTTCGCTTCGGAAAATTGAGATTGGGGTACCTGTACCCTAAGGATGGTTCCAAACAGGGCAGGTAGGGTTGAAAACGTTCAACTGTAGAGCACTGCTGAACGGGAACTTTTCAAGAGTAGCGGTCACTTTCAATGGAGTTTCCAATTAGGAAACAGAGCTATTTCTTAAACTCGTCGTTAAGTGGTTTAAAAATTTTCTTTTCGTTTCTCGGCGGTCAGATTTATACACTTTTACAACTTAGTTGGAGACAATTTTCCGTTGGGTTAGTAACGGGGGGAAAAATGCCCTAGACCCCGATTGTGTTACACCTAGGGCTGTCATCAGGGATAAATTACGAGCTTGCCGGTGCAGATCGTGTCATAAAGTTGAACAAGGTATATACATGCCTAGACTCAATGCGAACCGTTCATAATAGCTGCAAGCTTCAGTTAGCCTGCGTGCAGGGAATAGGAGACGTCTACGCGGAGGCTACGCTTCAGTTAGCTGTTGTCCACAAGGAGTTGAAGTGAGTATACTAAGCTAACTGCATTAATAACTTTGTCTGTGCTAAGCGTAAGTTCCGAGCGAGTGGAAAACGGAAAATTTCCTTTTTGTTGATCATTCGAAGGCAGAACTCCTCTAGGGACTGATTTCTAACTATCGAGTTTGCTAGGAAGTGTAATTAAACACGGCATGCGTGTGAGGCAATCATGTGCATGTAAAGGGTTCTTTTCTGTTTTTCACTGTTTGTCGTGAAAACACATAGAACATGAAAATTGTCCACGTTTGTGTGTGTGTGTGTGTGTGTGTGTTAAAAACTGAAGTTTCACATTTATGTCGCATTCTATGTCGCATTTTAATATTGATACAATTTATTTGAAACTGGATTTTGTGTCGTACAATTTAGGGGTAATCGTACTCGTAATTTCACATCAAATATTCTTCGCGCTACGCCCTCAAACCATTTGAAGTAACTCCGGCTCGACTTTTGCTTCCTGGCTTGTGCCTCATTCAGTTCAAGTACCATTCCTAGAGTGAAATAAATACTAACCAATGAGGCACTGTCACGTTAGGCACAAATTTCATTGTTTTCTTTTCGTTTACTTTTGACAATCAGACACTAGTTCTAATATTTGCATCGCTTCAATAAAGTGACATATCTAAACCAGTACCAGTGTGGGATGTATGTATCACCAACATCTCCATTTATTTAGCTAAAAAAATATTTTCTACGTTTTGCGCCAAATTTCACCTATACCGATACCTTAAAGTAATTTTAATACATGTGTACACAAAGAGACGTCGAAAGAGTGCTTACATTTCAAGAGTTCCATTGTTCATTTAAACAATTAACTCATCTATTAAAACAACTAAGAAATGGTGCTCAGACTTTCAAGATTTAAATGTTTTTGGACGTAATTTGAATACTAGTGTACATGACAACCTAAGTGTAGAATCGAGTTGCTCGTGATATAATTTTTATCAAGCAATATCCAAGATGTCTGGACAAGCCCCTATGCAGACTGTAATATACCGGTCAAATTGAAGCTTAAACATCCACCCACCCCCCCCCCCCCCCCTGGCATATCGCGGGCATTTGACTGTGCATTGTGCCCGGGAAGGGGGGAATTTAAACGTTGCCTTGGAAGGGTGGGGAATTTGAACCGGATTTCTCTCTTGTTCTGGCCTAATACTCCTGTGAGTTTTTTCGGTTTTTGCAAGGTTTGACAGATTTACAAGAGATAGAATTTCGCCTGCATTAATGAATAACCCTTTTAAAAGGGTATTCAAAAGAAGTTTGAAGATGTCATAACGGCACATCTCTCTCTCAAAACTGTTAACAGTGTTTGATTGAAGACAAAATTTGTCTTTGAGGAGAGGTACTTGAGAACGAATTGGTGGGGCATTTGAACGGCTTTTTTGCCCCGGGGGGAGGGAATTTGAACAAGCCAATCTTCAAAAGTTCAAATGCCCGGGGGATGGATGTTGAAGCTTCGATTTGACTGGTACATAATTGTTATTAAGACGAATGAGCGAGCAAGAGCTTTGGGCAGGAAGGAGGGAACAGAAAATATTCCTGACAAAATGTCGCACTGTTGTTATCTCACGTGAGTTGTGAAAGCAAAAGACAGCGATCGAATTTAGCAAGCAAGTATCAAGATGCCAAAGTTCACTCTGGTTGGGTGGATTTTCAGCATTTTCACGTGAGGTCATCCAAGGCCATTGAATGGATGATTAGCCAAAGCTCATAGCTCAAAATAGAAACAAGAGCCGTCGATTAACTGAAATTTATTTCCTATATTCAATAAATTGTGATTTAACTAAAGGTGGTTTTCTAACTTTTGAGCCTGTGGATGAAATCCTATGGTGTGCTCATTCAAATGAAACCTCTTCAGCAGTACTTTCACATACTATTTATAATTATTTCAGTATTTTATTAAATAAAATTTGGGGTTGAACGTCTTGAATTTTGATTTTTGGCACTCTTGGGAATGAAAGGGTTAAAGCGACCAGTACTAAAAGTGCCTTGTTTGCCGTGATCCCGTGTTCACTGTTTGTTTAGCATGTGCCGAAATCTTAGTTGTAGTGGTCCGTTCAGTCCCGTGCGATTAAATTAGAAATTACGTGGATTCTAGTCACTGCAGAATTGTAGGTTAAATTCTTCTTCTTTTTTTTAACGTCAATTAAATGGCAAACAATTAATGGTACGAACCAAGTAAGATAAAGATGAGACGGCCAGGAAGGCCGATGAAGGGCAAAATGGCAAATTCCTCAGGAATCGCGAAATACAGTGTTACAATTCAGCCCCACATGTACACAGCAACTATTTATAAAAATTTCCAACTTTAACACTGAGATCTGTGTATCAGTTGGGGGATCGTTTACAGGCTTGCCTGTACAGATCGCGTGAAATCTACATGCCTATTTTAGACCGCATCGCTTATAAACGCGAGCCATTCTAAGTTGCATCCATCAGTTGGAATTCATCATCCCCTTGTCACCAAGTCTTCCAGGAGTTGAAGTAAGTAAGCTGATTATATTTATTTAGTAGCTTCGTCTGTGCTTTTGTTATAATGAATTGTGAGCCCAGAGTGAGCGGGAAAGAGGACGTCTCTTTTCTTCCCAGGGACCGATTAAGGATTTCTTTTAAAGCGATCGAGTTTGCTAGCGACTGTCAATGAACACCTAGGCTGCGCGCGAGTCAATCATGTGCACTACTTCCATGGGTTCTTTTCTGTTACTTTTCCACTGTTAGTAAAACTGATAGTCTAGAATATTTTTGAGGTTTCACATTCTCTTCCGAATTTTGTTGTTGATACAATTTATTGGAAACAGGGGAGTTTGTGTCGTACAATATAGCGGTAATCATGCTCGTAATTTCAAGACAAGTCTTCCTCGCGCTACTCGCTAGCGCTCAGGCTATTTGAAGTAACTCACTTGATTATTACTCCCTGATTTGTGCTCCACTTAGTCCATGCACCATTCCTAATATTTTTTCATTAATATTGGTCTAAATCAAAGACGCACTTCTACATCGAAACTTGTGGCTTTTAATTACGTCATCGGGCTGATTTTCTCCTTCAGTAATATGAATAATAAGTCTTCCGTTAACAGTGGTAGATAGTTTCCCTTTGGTTTCTTAATTTTCGAACATTTGTATCACGCATCGTGCTGCGTGACACAAAATCTAATCACCAGATCCGATCACGCGTGGAAAACTGATCACGAAACTTACAGGTTTTGTGTGACTTGCATGTTTCTGCACGTTTTGCCACGTGACTACTGACATCATAGCAAACTCCGTAAACAAAGTTAGAACGATCGAAATCGTTTAATTAACAAGAGATAACATCTTTAAATGGCGAGCGTAGGATAAGAATGAACATGAAATGAATAACTACGCATTTACTGTAGACAAATCAGTAAATGACTACACACAAGTAGTCAGGGAATACCACAGGCACCCCAAGCTCGATCGTAAGATGAGCGCAGTGTTACACAACGGTCGAAATAAAAGGATTTGTTTGGGGACAGAACGGGTAAATTCTAGGAGCTAAAAGTGTGAATAGGTTTTGAATAAAAATTGCTTACCTTGCCTCGGTTGTGTGTTTTTTGTTTCCTGTTTTTAGAGCATTTCCAGTAAGTTCTAGTTCCAGAGTAAGCAATAGAACTACAACTTATTGGATCATGGAAATGTTCTAATGATCGGCCTAAAAACCACACAGGAAACAAACAAAAAACGCACAGGAGAGGCAAGGTAAGCAATTTTTATTCAAAACTCATTTATATTTTTAGCTCCCAAAATTTACTCGTTCTATCTCCATACAAATCCTTAAATTTCGACCGTTGCGTAACACTGACGATCATCTTACGCATGTGGGAATACCTGAGAGGTTGCATAACCCATGATATGTCCTTCTTTTCTGCGTAGGACATACCTGGTAAAAACAATTGGAAGGCCAGTGGCGGGTATACGGATCTAGGGGGAGGTGAGCAAGGTGTCCGAACCCCATTTCCGTTCGTTTTTTGGCTGATGTTGAAACAATCAAATATATTCACACCTAGCGAAGGGAAACAGAAACCATTCTACCAAGTTTATCAGGAAATCTTATCGATTGTTACAAACTGGCTAACAAAAAATCAGAGCTATCACACCCCTATCGTTCTTTAGTTTTTGAAGTATCAACCGCAAGTTGTCATTTGCCCCCCCCCCCTCCCCAGCGGACATTCCACGTCCCTCCCCTCAAGGGTGCTTTCGGAAGCTGTGAATTAGCTAATCGACTACTTTTCCTGTTCCATTTCTTTTCACTATTCGGATCTTCAAGTGTTATCTTGTCTTTATGCAGCCAAAACTATCAGTTCAAGCAATTACCTGAACTTTGACATTCAATAAACTTGTTTTGGTTGTTTAATCAAAATTGTAACAAAATTCTCGAACCTGATATGTTTTTAGCCGCTCTAACGTGACAGGGCATGTTTCATGCCTTAAGGACGTTCGCGCGAAAAACTTCTACAATACAGATTTTTTTCATACTTTGGTTACAGTCAGATAATGAGTTACCTATGTCAGAAATGGAAAAAAATTGGGGGGTCACCGACTTCGTTTTCGAAATAAAGCGCGTCAAAAACTACCCCAATTTTGACAAATCGGCCCTCGTAACTCGACATGGCCTCAGTGCTTGTTAGTTGAAAAATATTAAAAATGATTCGCTGTAGACCCACTTTCTTAGTCAAATTTCACTTAAGTGGGTCTGTTAAGTAAATAATTTGAACCGGTGTCATCCTTTTAGTTAAATTCAACCTCTAAGATCGACTTTAACGTACACCGTGCAGCTTCAATAATAGTGGAATTCGATGATGCGAGGGCAGAAAAGTTGAAAAAAATCAAACTTCTACAATACAGATTTTCTTTAAGTTTTCACAAAACGTAGATTATCGACAAAGAAAGTGATCTATCAAAAGAAAATATGGGGTCACCGAACATTTAAGAGAGTTAAACCCGTGCACAGATATTAAAGTGCCTACTAGCGCTATATATCTCCACATTTCTTCAACAGCGCGCGCGCTTAATGCATGACGTGGATGACATCACGAAGTGAATTGCGTGCGCAGTAAGGATGCGCAGAAACAATTGGCGCGAACGTCCTTAAGGGTAATTCGGCAGTACATGTAGATAAAAAAATGTTTTCCGGAACCCCTGAAAAGGTTCAAGCTATAGAGCTATTTTTCTGGGATTGAGTTAAAGGTGTAGTTTATTGGTTGCAGCACTTTGTGTCGTCCAACTAACTCGGTAATCATATATATCGGTCTTCTGCAGTTGAAGAGACCGAATTTGTGTCGATCCACTTATTTAATTAATGTTACCACAACTTATTCATTCAAAATCAATGGATTTATTATGACGAACCAGGAACCAGCATTAACTTAACATATTGTATTTCTTTTCTAGTTCAACTATGGATTTTAAGATTTGGATGTTAGTGATGCTGCTGGCTGTTATGCCTGTGAAAGGTGAGAGGAGTACAAGTTGCAGCTTACTAAATATTCATTTTTTCATGATTGTATTACCCCTCTTAGGAACAAGAGCTACTCTGGAAAATGTATCAGGTTTCCTCCATCTTGAAATATGTTTTTTTTAGGGAGATGTACTAATCTTCCCGGGGGGGTGGGGGGGGGTCACTTGCCCCTTATTTGGGTACTGATGGGTGCTGCTGAGGGTTTGAAACCTTGACCCTGTTTAGGACAAAAAAGCCCAAAGATACCAACCCTGTTTAGGACAACACCCTCCATTTCAGGTCCCTGATTAGGACAAATGACGAAATACACACTCCGTTTTGTCTGTTTTGTTGTATGAGCCATATTTCATGACGACAATCGCGCAACCGTGAATACCAAATTAAGGACGTCAAGTTCACACCCCTTTCATGACAAGATGCCCGTAAAATTATGCATTCTGTTCAGGACAGGGCCAAAATCTTACCCTGTCCAGCGGCACGTCCCCTTACAGTCATGTTTGACGACCATGTTTCATTGCCATTTTATCTTTTATAATAAATACAAAGCAATAGGGTTAAACAGTCTCTTGTTACCCGTACGTCACACAACAACTCGACTTTAAAGATATTTTGCCATAACAATCACATTAACTGAGTAAACAACACTGACAATTTTATGCTTTTGTTCAGCTGATGGAAAAACCTGCCTTCTGTCTGGTTTATGCATTGCCGAAAACCAAGACTGTCCAACATATACGAATTTGTGTGATCTACTCAGCTTCAGCTGTCCCGGATCAAAGAAGTGCTGCTGCCTTATCCCGGACAGGGATTCGAGTGAGTATTAAAAATTAGCTTTCAAAAATGGCTACAATCATTATGTAAATTAAGACCTGAACGACTAGAATACATTAGGTTTGTATATACGGTCACGTAGGCCTAGCTACAAAAATCCGAACTTTTTTTCGGGATTTTAGAGCTTCACGGGATTTTTAGACAATTTATAGGAGTTTTGGAGATTTGGAGGGACTTTTAGAGATTTGGGTGAATATTTTCAAGGTTTTTTTTTAGGGGTGAAATCGGAGATTTTTATAACATTTTTGGAGAAATTCAGAAAAGATTTTAGGCCATTTTTCGGGATTTTTGTAGCTAGACCTACGGTCACGTAGTATGGTCAAGTGAAAGACTCTGTACATAGCAACATTTATATGCTAGCTTAATCAGATTCTTCAAAGTTGCATTGCAATGTGATCGATTTTAAGAGAAATCTCGAAACAAAAAGCAAATTTAGCTAAAATTGTGTCATGAAATGCCATTTTATTGACGTAACGTTCTTTACCAGCTGCTGTTGTATGGCGGCTTGTTCTTTTAAAGAGATTCGTGAAACAGCACAGATTTCCTCGCATTGACACATTTGTTTTTATGCTGAATAGCTTAATAGAAGTGAGGTACTATGGATGCAAGGCTATCATGTATTGAAATAAACTAGAGGCATTACAATATCAAAAAGTGCATGCTATCTTTAACCAATCTCAGGATTGGGCTATGCTGTAAAATGTCCCCTAAATCCCTGTCAGATCGCCGGAGCTTTTAAATGCCACCACTTCGTTTCTCGTGGCGGGTGAAATCTTGAGGGAGAACCAAACCTACCGGGGGATGGGGGCACATGGGAAATGGGCTTGGGTGTAAGTGGTGGGAGGAAAACTCCCACTTAACCCTTTAAGCCCCAAAAGTGATCAGCACCAAACTTCTGCTCATCATATCAGTTGCATTATAACACATACAGGTCACAAGAATTAAGGAGGTAAAAAAAAAAATGGTAAATCAAATTTAACGTCGTAGTGAGGGAGTAGTCGCCTAATCTCCCGAGCCAGGGCCTCATGTGTAAACACTTGACGTCCAGGTCGAATTGGAATTTGGAAATGTTGGCTTTTATGGAGGGAGGAAAACCGAAGTGCCCGGACAAAAACCCTCGGAGCAAGGACGCGAACCAACAACAAACATAATCCACATATGACACCGGGACCGGGAATCGAACCCGGGCCACATTGGTGGAGGGCGAGTGCCTCACCACTGCGCCATCCCTGCTTGTCTTGATGTTTAAACAAGTTCTCCGAACTGGTACTCAATCAAACGGAGACCAGTCAGGAGAATTGGGTTAACGAAACCCGGGGCTTAAAGAGTTAAATGGGTACCACTGAATGAGCCTTACATTCTCAAAGAAGGGAAATGGAGGACGTTAAACTCACTAAAATCACCTCTGGTCGGTACGACAGGCTAATCAGGGAACAAATACGCAACAGAGGTATAGCACACTATTTCCATTTGAAATTCATTCGTGATTTAGCGCAAAAACGACCATTTTTACCTTAAAAAACCCCTTATATTTTAACTGCTGCGACTACCAGCTTTGGGTCACCTGTGGTTTTCCTATACTGATTGGGATACTTGCGAACGAACTTGCCAACTTTACCACCAAAATGTAGCGGGTTTTCATCTCCAACCAACCTTTGCTGCAGCTGTTAAAATTTTGGCGATATATAGGCAATTTATCGGTGAATGGCGGTTACAAATTAAGATGTAAGAATGCCAGGGTCGTAACAAGCTATGTTTTTTACGATGCTGATTCAATTTTCTGCGCAAAACATTCTGATCTCTAATCCCAGCTGAAATCGTCACAGATTTCTGAAAGTATGATCCCTAATCACAACTCGAATCTTATCATGTCAGTCCCAGATCAAAGGCCTTTAATTTCCAATTCGTATAAACAGCAGTGATGAAATGGTTTTCAGCCGCCGGAGTGTAAACATTAAAACAAAGTACTGACAAATTCCCCCTTTCACGCAGTTGCAGTTTCTGACAAAACGCCTGCCCCGCCTAATGACGTATGCTGGTACTCGGTGTATAATCCATGCCCACGAGGATGGAGAATCCGTTGCTATCTTGATCGGTCGGACCATATTGGCGGTAACGAAGGGCAAAGAGTGTACCAGTGCTGCTGCCGAAGGCCATATGAGAGCTTCAGGAAGTAGTTTTTCATATCGTTTCAAGGTCCCCTTCAGGGACACGGAGTCAGTGTCGTGATATCGTAGGAAATCATGAGGTTAAATTAAACGGGCGTCTGATTGGGTACTGTATTATCGTGGAGTGTTTTGGACAGTTAACAAGTTTCCATCCACCAAGCTGGTAATTGAGGTCAAGGAAGAAATTATTTTTTAACCATACTCATACCGGTTTTTTTTGGTCTTGTGGGACAGGAGGGGAGGGATTCCGCCTTCACCTCTTAACTCCGAGAATATTAAAGCTATGACAACGAAACTTAAAGGACAGAAAGTACGCCCAAAAGTGTTTCCATTGAGGTCCCCAAAATTAGGTGATGACGTCATATGACGTCACAATAATGTTTTTTCTCAAACGACGGCCATCTTGGATACCCATGCTGGATTTTTTTATTTTTCCAAAACCTTCGAAAACCCGCCAAAATTGGTAAAGGAGTGATCAAAATCAAAAAATTAACACGGAAATAATACAAAAATATAAAATTTACTTCACAAAAGTTAATTTTTTTTCATTAAAAAGAGAAAAATTCAAAATTCTGAAAAAACCGCTCGTAAAAAGTGGTTGCCATGGTAACGTCAAACTTAATTGACTAGGTTTTGCTATACGAAGTGGTTCCCAGATGAATTTTAAGAAAAGTCAACAAGTTTGGTGGCACTAGCTTGCTTATTCAGTAAAACAGATATAAACGTCCTAAGTCCGTGCGGGCAGAATCCGCCGCCCCCCCCGGTCTGAATGGGGTTAAGGTATGAGAATTAATGCACGTAATATATATAATATCGGGAAAAAGGTTTTTGAAGTTTAGCTATCTTGTACTTTGATAGTGATTGTTTATAGAATAGTAACTAGATACTGGCTGGTACACCGCACTTGCTTTTGTTCTGCCAATACGGCAAAAAATCTGAATTAAAAAGACGTCTCTGTCGAAATTGTTTTCCTTTGCTTGGAGCTTGTATTCGTTTTAAATTCTGGTTAGCCTCGGGGGACGCTCGGGGGGCGAGGGTAAGGAGAAAATGCTCTGGTTGTTTTATTAGATCTGGAATATTTGTACTACGTCAGTAATTACTATATTTGTTGGTTGGTTTTTCTTGGAATGTGTGTAGTTTGAAAGAATTTTTACAATCTTTATAAAATTAAAAAAAAAAAAAAAACTTGTGGTGTCCTTTCTTGCCCAATAGGCAAACGTTTGGCAACTATTAGCCGATAATTCCTCCACTCTATTGCTTAGTCCAGTTCGAATGTGAATTTGTGAAACATTGAATATGGTGTCCTAATGAAGTCCTACAGCTGGTGAGCATTCTAAATAAAACTATTGAGCAGTACCGCCATGTGGTTCGGTCAACGTTACGCTGTTCAAAGTTTTGAGTCTGAGAATTAAATATTAAAGTGCCGACCACTCGAAATGAAATCTACCGAGCGGAACCTAGTTCTAACACTGTTATTAATCATGCTGCACAAGGTGGTTGTAGCGTTTGAGTCTGTGGAGGAAATCCCAAAGCGTCCAAAGTGTGACTATTCAAATGAAAGCTACTGAGCAGCACTGTTCATCATGCTGTACAAGGTGTTTCTAACTTTTGAGTCTGTTGATAAAACCCTAAAGTGCGACCATTCAAATCAAAGCTACTGAGCAGTACTTTCCTGTGGTGCTGTTTATTATGCTGTACAAGGTGGTTCTAACTTTTGAGTCTGTGGATGAAATCCTAAGGGTAACCATTGAAATGAAAGCTACTGAGCGGTATTTTCCTTTGGTGCTGTTTATTATGCTGTACAAGGTGGTTCTAAGTTTTGAGTCTGTGGATGAAATCCTATGGGTGACCATTGAAATGAAGCTACTGAGCGGTATTTTCCTTTCGTGCTGTTTATTATGCTGTACAAGGTGGTTCTAACTTTTGAGTCTGTGTATGAAATCCTAAAGTGTGACCATTCAAGTGAAAGCTACTGAGCAATCCTTTCCTATGGTGCTGTTCATTGTGGTGGTCCTAAAGTTTGAGTTCGTAGATGAAATCTTGAAGCCTGTCGCTTCAAAACAAAACTATATCTAGTCACTCGTACGATTTTGTGTTCTATTTAAAATGACTGTTTTTCTTGCAACTTCACAAAATAAAGTTTGCTAACGTTTTTGAATTCAGTTTCGGGGTACTCAGGGTAGCAAAAAGATAGGAGAAGCCTTTTGCAGAATTTTTTTCTTCTTCCCTGGTAGTATTAGAATTCCCAACATTACACTTAGCAAAGTTGTATCTGCTCACTGCCTACTAAGGGGAATTTATTTTATTCGACGACGAAGTCTACAATACATTTTCTGGTCCGAATCGCCTGCTTTGATCCACTTTGCAGATAGCAAAATACCCGTTATTTGTTCATTAGTTTCTCCGGTATCGCCCATCTCTGAAATTTCCTCGGCCTGTTCCCATTTTGAGTCATCAAACTCAGGAAGAGCCCAATGGGGGACTTCACCTGAAGTGCATTTCCAGTTGGAGTCTGTGACAACACCGTCACTGAATGAGCCAATGATCGTGGAGGTACCTTGCTTGGTTTCTGCTGCTATGGCAACCACTTGGGTGCTTTTGAGGATAGCGAAGGTGATCGCCAGTGGCCGTAGTTGAGAACAGTGGATGTTTTTCACTGGTATGGTTGAATTGATTAATGCTATGTTACCGTCCGCGTAAACAGACATCTTTGTAGAACAGCTGAAGCTTGCATTGATCACGTCTATAAACAACAGGAGAGGTATAAGTACTTAAATGTTGGTTTCAATGGGCAGAGTTGTTTTGAGGTCGATCTGGCGGTCAAATTTGCAGCTTTTTGAAGGCTGTTTTATTCGTGCTAAGATTTAATCTTCAATGCTTAATATATACTGTTGTGGGACTTTTCTTGTTTTCGACTTATTGTTGTTGTTTTTGTTTTTTTAAGGGGGGGGGGTGGGGCGGGGGATAAACAGATGGGGGCTATAACCTCGCTTTGGATTAATTAGCATCCCATCTATGGAGCCGTGAGTAGTAACGTATGCTCCCACGTTACCTAATGATGCAACGAGTGTCTTGGCTTCTCACCTGTTTCATTCTTTTTAAGATTTATTCTCTTATGGTCGCACCTTGATTTCGCATTCTGTAATTAAAATGTAACAAAGTTTAATCCTTTGAACTCAAATTTGATCCTGCAGAATTAATGTAGAAAAAATCTGCAGTACCAGTAGTCAATGACTGGAAAACAATTTCCCTGTGAAAGCAAAACTGAAAGGCATACTGCGGAATGATACATATTTCAAATATAAGGCTCGGCGTAATATTGCGTTGAGGAAACAAGGATTTCATCGACAAGCTCAAATTAAAACAACAATACTTGATTCAATGAGCCTTTGACTATGGAGAAGGGCAAAGGCGTCACTAGTATCATCAGCGCAAGTAATTAAGTAATTCAGCATTTGTAGATACCCTGGATTAGATGAAGATATATGTTGAAGCAACTTACATAATAATATTATGTGCTCTAGCCTGCGATCGGGGCGGATTTAGCAACGCTCTTATATTGTCTTATGTGGGTCACTGTTTGTACTCAAAAACCTTTCCCTCATCCCAGGTGGACGTAGATACAACCTAAAGCCTTTGCGAACCAGCTGGCGACCGATTTCAGAAAAGGGGGGGGGGGGGCGATCTAAGGACCAACTTTGATGTTTACCCGGGGAGTGGGTACTCCTTATAGTGGTGTATTCGGGGAGGCACGGCCCGAAATGGGTGCCTTTTTGCGCTTGCAATGCACCGAAGGATAGGGAACTTACTGTTTAAGTATAACGGGTCACCAGAATACAACTTAAGCTGAAAGAGGCTAAGTACTGAAAATGTTTGGAAACGTTGGGGGCAGAAACTGCATAACGCAAGCTATACGCAAAAATATACGATCGCTTACCCGCTTCGAAAGACCAAAATTCTGCGATGGTCTACAGTGTTTGTTTGTTTGTTTGTTTTTTTGGCTTAGTTTGAGGTATATAAAAGAGCTGCAATTTTTGTTTAGGTACATGGAAAAGGTACCATTTCGATAAAGGTTAGTATACTTAAGTGCTGGGTAAGAGTTTAAACCTCTGGGCGGAGCCACCCTGTAGAGAACTTAATGAACAACCCCCTCCCCACCCCGGGAGATTTTTAGTATTCAGTATGCACGCTTAATGCCATCTGATGGCGGAAGTGAACAAACAGACAAAGTCCACAGTTGTAGATGAAAGCGTTTCGGAGAAAGGAACATACCGACTATCAGATATGCTGATCTCAAATATTAAAATGTCAGATTTCATCGAAGTGCTTTTCACGTTCTAAAACGTACCTGGATTGGTTTTAGTTGCTGAAAAACGCCACCTGGTACCCAGAAAAGAGCGCTGTCTGCAGAACACTCCTCTTCGAAGCCGCAAATGTTCATTTCACATCTTCCATCCAATTCTCCTGGCCAAAAATTATACGAAATGCAAGAGTCATCTTGCTGGCAAGCCAGGATGCAATGCAACCAATCCGCATTTTCGTTTGTCTTGTATGCGAACCCAACCAAGGCCTTGTTGAACACGGTAGATGTAAACATTGCCTCGGTACTCTTCAGCAAACAAACCAGGCTAATAAGATAACTTAGCTTTAACAAAAGGCACCACTGCTTCATAGCCATACAAAACTGTATCTCTAGCACCGACTCTGTTCGAGTTTTGATTCCTGTTTTGTTGTTCTTGTTGTGTTTACCAAGTACCCTTATCGTGGTTTGAGCGCTATCGTTTTTTACTCTTTTACATTATATTGCACTAGCTCAGGGTCCCCTAGCTCAGTACCTTTCCCCTTTTCACAAATGTATGCCCCTTCTAATTTATACAACAAACTCAAAGAAAATGCACGATTTTTATCTTTTAGCGAATATATATCGAGACGAATTTGACACTTTTAAAATAGCGTATGCAACCAATAGCAGTTCACTTTTGTCACTGTAAACAAGCTTTTCAGCTTCTGAATCAGCTGGTCTTAAGATAAAATAGTTTACTTTTTGAGGGTAATGTAACAATATGTTTTTAGAACTTTCATTACCGTCTCTTTACACAGCTTGACTTTTTCATGCCAATTAAACTGACGGTTATCAAAGTCTTTTTATCTATCACAATATGTCTTGACAAATATAATACGTTTTCAGTTTTAATAGCATCAACTTTCATTATAAAGAAGAGGAAAATCAAATTTGATTTTGCAAAACACTGTTGAAAAACAAACAGCGCTAGTTGAAAGTACTATTTAAACAATAGAGTTCTTCTGTCGAAGGCACTATCGTGTGATAGGTTGCCCGAGGAAATTTGATGTTCACAACAAATATTAGCCCGAGAACGTAGTTCGAGGGCTTATATGAAGTTTGAACATCACATTTCCGAGGGAACCTATCACACATAGGGCCTGAGACAGAAGGACTTTATTGTATTTATTGTACAACGCTAAATTTTGAGCCAAAATTGCGAGAACGGGCACTATTCGCTGATAGGCGTCCGCTGAGGAGAGACACTATCGCGTCACGTGATCGATTTCGACCAATGGGAGCACGCCAAAATTTAGCGTTGCACTATAAAGCAGCTATGGTTTTCATTTGAATGGACCAGCTTTCACTACCCAAAGGCGGCCCATAAGTTAATATCACCTTTTACGTTATAATGAACAGCCGCACAGGAAAGTACTGCTTATTAGTTTTTTGAATGCACTTTTTGATTTCGTCCACAAACTCCTAAGTTAGAACCACCGTTATAGAGAACCACTGGATGCCGGTCAATAGCAGTCTCATTTGAAAGACCGTAATTAAGGATTTCATGAGTGAGGCTAACAGTGACCATATATCGTTTAGAAACTTTTTAAGATTACAAACCAAGGGGCACCCAACGGGAAAATTTATGAAAAATACTTATAAAACGTTGCTTTCCGGAGCTCTTTCCTGAAGTTTCTCAGATTGTTTTGAGGCCGTTTTAAAAGGCATTTGTGTAGTCGAATGTACCGGTGAAATTGATGCTTCAACCTCCCCCCTGGGCAACCCCTCGGGCATTTGAACTTTTGAAGATTGGCTTGTTCCAATTCCCTCCGCTCGAGGCAAAAAGGCTGCTCAAATGTCCCACCAAGTAGTACTGAAATACCTCTCCTTAAAGACAAATTTCGTCTTCAGTCAAACATTGTTCACGCTTTTCAGAGTGAGATATGCCCTAATGACACCTTCAAACTTCTTTTAAAGACCCGTTTGAAAGAGTTATTCACTAACAAAGGCGAAATTCTATCTTGGAAATCCGTCAAGCCCTGCAAAAACCGAAAAACTTACGGGCGTATTACGCTAGAACAAGAGATAAATTTGGTTCAAATTCCCCACCCTTTCAAGGCAACGTTCAAATTCCCCCCTCCCCGGGCAAGAATCACAGTCAAGTGCCCGGGGTGCGCCCGGGGGGGGGGGGTGTTGAAACTTCAATTTGACTGGTGCATAACGGGGTTGATCTGCTCGGATTCTTTAGCGAAAGATCTTAGTCGCAGAAACTTTCAGAGAACAGAGGCTTATTTCACTTATAATCTAAATGTTCTTGGTGCTATCGGCTTCCCACCCTTCTCCGGCGGTTTAGATACCATTTTTTTTATATGCAGTTAGAATGATAGTTTTAGGGCTATATTCAACTTACCTTATGTTTCAGTTTTTCCGGATACAACCTAGTCCAGTTCTGGCCCTTCTCTCTCTGTCACGCAACGCCGGGGAGAGAGGGTCTAGATACAACCAAAACGAACAGTATTTTGTTGCAGTTGCTAAGTTTCTATGTGAAGCACCGGTTTTCTTGATATTTCTTGCGGGATTACTATTAGAAACAAAACAGTTCTAACTATTATTTTCTCGGCTCTTTTTGACCATGGAATGCCTCTTGGAAAAATATTAACATGTTGAATGAACTCTTTTCAGATGGAACAGGACTTTATATTCGTGGAAAACGTCTACGTTTGAATTCTTCAAACCACAAACGGACGGCACTTACCGGTTAATTTATCCGGGATTGCCTTGAGTTGCAAAACAAACAACTGCAAGAAATTCATGAAGTAGGCCCCAATTTAAGACAAGGGAGTATGGTTTTAAAACCGCCATAGATCACCTGACAAATTTTTCAAATATAAACAACTCGAGTGAGAGTTTGAAAAACGCGCCACGTTTGTAAATCAAGGCCCACGTGCGTCAAGTCTTTTTCCCGATTGGCTAAATACATTGCACGGATTTATCAGGGTTTAATTTATTCCCTGATTGGCGTGATTGGCGTACTACATGGCACGGGCGTTTCTAATTAGGTTTCTTTTTTTTTTAATTTTGTTTTCGCAACACATCAAATTCTGAGCTTTTTTTCAATTTTACAGAAACCAGGGTGACTTTTGCGATTGTCATTGCTGGCTCGTGGTCGTTCAGTCACTTTTCTCAGTTTTTTAAATAAATAGAGGAAATGTTTGCGTTTTTCGCGATTGTTATAACCATGAAAAATCTCAACGCTGCTCAGTAAGGATTTATGTCGTTTGAAAAAACAAACAAAAAAAAACTCCCTGTGAATATCCGATCAGATGCTATTTCCTCAATATTTTCTGAATATTTTTCTTAATTTGTAAAAAAAGTAGTTTCTTGAAATATCACTTTTGGAAAACTGTAAGATTTAATTTTCGCGAAAATTTCCAGTTATAAAGGAAGTAAATTGCAATCAGCCGATGGCAATACGGCTCTTCTGGGACATAATTGGTGGGGCCTAAAATGGAGAGGGGTGTTCACGTGGGATGGTCGTTTTGCTTTATGCCGCTGGCCGATTATTTGTTTCGTTGTTCCATCGCGGGAAACGGCGTTCGCGTGTTCGACAACCAGCAGGATGGCTGTGGCGAAATGTATCTTTGCTCGTTTCGTGAGGGGGAATCCTCTTTTAAGAAATAGTCACGTTTTGGTAAGTACCTTTTAGCTATTGTTAGCCATGTTGTAGTTGCTCCATAACGTTGATCGGTTTAAAACATCAACCTAAGCTAAGCTTACGTGAACCTGGATGATTTTGTGTTGTGACCCGTACGTTGCAGGCTCTAACCCCGATCTTACAATGATCCAGTGTTCGATTTAACCAGTAGCGGTACCAAATGAGCTTATTGTTGTTATTGTTCTTTTTTGATTTGCATTTTATTGATTGCTACAGACTAGCCCAACAAATCGTTGCTTTGTTGCATTATTGTGAGTAAATAATTATTACCTCACCACAGTTTGGAAGGTTTGGCGCGCCCTATTTTAGCACCCCAAATGAGACTTTTCTCCGACTTCTCTTTGCCCCGTTTATATTTAATACAGAAGAAAAGAGATATCGTGGTAGATTAATATAGTTGCTTTTTTGCAACGAAATAAGTCAAAATCGATCAATCGAGGAGTTTCTTGTTTCTTACTTGAAGAGGTAAATTGCGTGTGAAATAACCGCTGATGCATTTTTCTAGTGCGAAAAGAAACTGCGATTGGCAGTGTGATTTGTTACAAATATCTTTGTACAAACTATAGTGCCATCCAGAATTGATTTTCCCAGATGGCCTGAGTTTAACGTAGGCCCATCTGAGTCATACATGTTGATGAGTTGGGACTTCTTGTGCACTTGCTCAGCTGGTGAGAATTTTCATTTCTTCACCTTCACAGCACTGCCCAAGTTAGTCATGACAGACATTTAACAATTTTTTACTGATAATTTTAAACTTATTTTAGGCTGTACAGGGATCAGGATGGCTAGTCAGGGATAATCAACAAGTTTTCAAACTCTTGTCATTGTCGTCGAGTCTGAATTTTGGTTGATTCGTATTGCTGTGTTAACATTCACTCTCTGTGGCTCTTTACAGAGTTATTCAGCACTCACAGCTTACGATACTTTGTTGTGACAAAAACAGGCTTCTTTGAATTGAACGAAGTTCAGAATGATATTGAGGCCTAGGGGATATTACTAAACATTGGTCAGGACACATGTAAATTCATTTCTATTGTTTCTGTCCATTAATCCTTGCTGTCAAGCTGGTCTCTACTATATCGTAAGAAAGCCTATTTTGTTTCTTTTTTGTCACTTTTTCAATTTTTTTCAGCCAGCTGTAGTTGCTTTTAGGTTCTCAACAACTTCTTCAAGATTACTAAAGTTTTACAACAGGGGAGAGGAGGCTGTGAAGGACATTCCAAATGGTGCAAAATTACTAGTAGGAGGTCAGTAATCCTTTTCTGCACTCTTGTCATGTGTGGAGATATAGTGATGCAGTGGTTAATTGATGGTCGTTCTGAATGGACTTTGATCTGAAGGTCAGAAGTTCGGTAGTTGGAGGACAGGTTCTGTATTGTGGTGTGCCGTTTCCTCAGACAAGAAATTAAACTCTGTTCCAATGTTGTCAACATTGTCTTTCTTGCTACTTGGGTGAATAAATGAACCCCCCCCCCCCCCCCAAAAAAAAAAAACAACAACAACTAATAACAAGTACAATTATAATAATAATGATTATAATGGTGTTTCCAGCACTACTAGGAACAGCACACATGCTAATTGCAAGGTCCTTGGATAGGACACAAGCTGGTGGACTGAATCTCCCCCACCCCCCCCCCCTTCTCAAAATTTTCAGGTATCGCCCTTGGGGTGGGTATGGATATTTTCTCGAACTGCACGTTTCAGAGTTCAAGCCTTTTCTTTGACTAAATGGTCACTTGTTTGGAATCCTCTACTATCCAGTTGGGATTTATTTAGGGAAAAAATGCTTACAGTATGTCAATTATGTGTTTGTCTCGTCGAGAAAACTGCATGTAAGTAAGCAGACAATGTGCATTGTATATTAACTGATCTCACTATTTCATGTGATGTTTCTGCTAATTTGAAATATCTTGTATTTCCTCAGGATTTGGTCTCTGTGGAATTCCTGAGAACTTGATTGCTGGGCTTCTTAAAACAGGAGTAAAAAACTTGACTTGTGTCAGCAACAATGCAGGGTAAGTTACATTTTGTCTGTAGACTTTAATGAAATATTATTTGTTGATGAGCAATTTACACTGGATGCAGGATGCCATAATTTGTTTTTAGGAGAGTTACACTACATTCATTTGACATTTTACAATTAGTGTGGACAATGCATTGTTACTGGCAGTTTTTTGGTCCCTGCCCATGTTACTATTTTCCAGTCACTCCAGTGGTTGATTAAAATGGCCATCCTAGATTAGTGTGAACCCTTTTTCTGATTTCTGACTGTGTCCATACATTACAGGTATGTTGTTCCAGAAAATATCCATACCACCCTATGGATGGTTTTGTGGTTTGACCCCCCCCCCACCCCCCACCCCTCCATAAATATTTCCAGAAAATTTTGGCTTTTGAGACCACCCACCTCCTTGGAATTTCCAATGACCCAAACTACCCACCCCCCCCCCTGGAAATTCCAGTTAGCCCTATTTAGCCTTGGGGGGGAGGGAGGAGATTGTGCCCGTGCTGACTTAAATGAATTATAACTTTTAAACGGCTTGACCATAAATCACCAAATCTTGTGACTTTTCCTGAAATTTATCGGGGAACATTTTCCTGTGTCAATGACGTGTCTACGATGGTTGATGTTTCCATGGCAACCATCTACTCGGAGGTGTTTTGACTATTTTCTGTCTTTTTTCAGTCTTTTCCCCTTCGTTTGTAAGAAGAAGATAATCCTTTATTTTTTGTGCTTGTTTTGATTAAGTGTGTTTCTTAGAACAAATTCATATATTTCGTCGTCATTGTCAACTGTTTGACTGTGCATGCTCGGGATTCAAGATGGCGGCTCAAAATTCAAAATGTGACGTCGTGATACGTCATAATCAACATGTCATTAAACCCAATCTGTTAAGCTAATGACGTGCTAAAAATCTGCCAAGTTTCATCACAAGAGCGTGAATACTTTTCGAGATCTATAGGGGGGGGGGCACCCCCCTCTGGCTCAGAAACTCAAAAAAAGCCTACTTGTGTAGGCAAAATAGGGTTAAGCCTCTTACTTTCCTTTCAAAATTTTGGCTTTTGAGGCCACCCACCTCCTTGGAATTTCCATTGACCATCCATAGGGTGGGTATGGATACTTTCTGGAAATCACATGTGATTGTCTTAATAGGGTTCAACTGTAGTAAATTTTACACAAACAAGTTCTTCTTTCTTTCATTTTTTGTTTTTCATTTTTTTCATTCCTCTTTATCTGTAGGGTTGATGACTTTGGTCTTGGATTACTTCTCAAAACTCAACAGGTTTGTTGCAAATTTATGGACAAGTGATTTAGTGGTATCTAGCTTAGTGCATTTGCACTCTGAGCCTGCTGAAAAAGGGTTAACTTAGTACCCCTATATAGTATATACATGCCTGGGTATGTGCCACTGTGAAGGGTATATGGTTTTCAAGCAGTGTATGCTAGGATAGGTTATAGAAATGAGAGAGTTTTGGTCAAGAATAAAACATTGGAACCCTGGTATAATGAACCCTATATACACCTGTATAACGAAGACACTGGTATACATAAACCATTTTCTCCAGCCCAGTAACAATAAAGTGACTTGTATGGAAAAGAGCCCTGGTCTAATGAATCCCCATAATTTATAACCAACACATTTTGCCAGTCAAATGGCATGTATATCAGGTTTCTACTAAACTAGGAACTAGTCTAGCTAAAACTGGGGATTGACACTCGATGAGTTAGGGATAGGGTAAGGAATTTTGGTGTCTGTTGCAAAATGCATCCCTACCCAAAAATTCAGAGTAGCCAATAACCCCCCCCCCCCTCCTTGCAGAAGGGCAAGTTGCATAAAATTTAACATCCAGCGTAACTTCTAGCATCAGAAGTTCACTCCAGTCAAAGTCACTATAATCACTATAATTTTAACATATCATGTTAGCAGTTACATCCAGCATTAGGTTTTTTGCAACTCATCCAAGAACGTTAAGCATTAAGCAAAAGAGCTCAGTGCTCGTTCTTAAAGTTGACATGTTGATCATCCATCTTTTGCAGATTAAACGAATGATTTCATCATATGTTGGTGAGAATGCAGAGTTTGAACGTCAGTATCTCTCTGGAGAATTAGAAGTGGAACTTACTCCCCAGGTGAGGACTCTCTGCAAAATGGAATCTAAACTTTGACAAATTTTGACTTTGTCACTGTTTGACAGGGTTAGTGTACTAGGCAATAGACAAGAAATCTAGCATCCTTGGAGAGGGGGAGGGGGAATAGCAATGCCCTTAGCCAATTTATGCTGGGTATCCTGTGATTGACTTGCATTCCATCTAGGTGAGAGTAGCCATAACTAATACTCCTAGTCACTTTGTTCTGGGTAACCTGTGATGGACAGGCATCCCATCCAGGGAGGAGTAGTATAATACTCTTAGCCACTTTATGCTGGGTATCCTGTAATGGACCAGGGGAGGGTGGTTAGACTCCTAGTCACTCTATGCTGAGTGTCTTGCAATGGACAGCATTCCATCCAAGGGGGGGAGTAGTACAGTAATACTCGTAGTCCCATTATACTGGGTACCCTTTGGTAGACTAGCATCCCATCCAGTGGAGAGTACCCGGCATAGTCAATCGAACCCAATCAAACTGTATTTCAATCGAACTCAATCGAACTCAATCAATGGATTGAGTTCGATCGAATTCGGCAATCGAACAAAATTGAACTCGCACAAAAAAATTGGACAATCAAACTCAATCGAACGTTCGATTTTCGAACTCTTGGTTTTTGTAAAACTGGTGTTGAAAATCAATAACAAGGTTTTGGAGGCTCAAGTTACTTCAGTGTAACACATGTTTTTCGTAACTGCACAATTCCTGGAGAAATGGCTTCAGATACACTGTGGGTTGTTAGCTTTAAATGCGTAGTATAAGGCTACCAAGAGTACCGCTTTGACGTGAAGGAGGGCGAAGAGTTCAAAGTTTTAAAGAAAATAGGTGAGAAAGGCTGCGCTTTTCAAGTTGTAAATGAGCGTGGACAAGTCTGTACTTTTTTATGAAAGAAATACTTGACATTGTCATCATTTTGCAGTTGCAAGTTAACTTACAATTGAAAATGGTCCAGGAGTTTCAGAATACGGTGAAACGTGGGAATAATGATAGCTTTGTTCTAATCTGTTCTTTTCCAATGGATTGGGTTCGATTTGTTCGATTAAATTCGATTGGTTTGGAAATTGAACTCATACTAAGTTCAGTGTTTGTTTCGTTTGATTGCCGGAGTCAATCGAACTCAATCCATGGATTGAGTTTGATTGAATTCGATTGAGTTCGATTGACTATGCTGGGGGAGTGGTAATAATAATAACAATAATAATAATAATGATAATAATAATAATAATCATCATCATCGTCATTTTTATAGGGCCTTATCAAAAAGCTCTAAGGCGCTTCACAATAAAAGTTTTAAAATACTAAGTTGTAAAAAATAAAACAAAACTATCGATAATACTCCTAGCCACTTTATGCTGGGTATCCTGTGATGGACTAGCATCCCATTCAGGGGGGACTTATTGTAATACTCCTACAGGTACATCTGTATTACGTATAAATTTACCTTACACCACAGAAAGGAAATAGGCCTGCACTTAGCCTCAAAAGTCTGGCTTTACTATTATCTTACATATGCACAGTACTGATTTTGTTTTTCCATACTTTATTTCAGGGAACCCTTGCTGAGAGGGTGAGGGCAGGAGGGGCAGGGATACCAGCCTTTTTCACCCCTACTGGATATGGGACCTTGGTGCACCATGGCGGGTCACCCATTAAATACAATAAGGATGGGACCATACAGATTCCAAGCCAGCCAAGAGAGGTAAAGGAAGTTATGTGATAACCAAGATTGGGCTGTATTTATGTATCTAGAAGGGGTCTGGAATGCTGCATGTTTCGAAAATTACAAGTGTGGTTTACTCTCATTGTTTACAGTATATATCTCTTAGTCTTGAAAATGTGACATTTGAGCTTGCCAAAATAAGGGACTGACTGGAAATCTCAAATCATAAAACTTGGAAGCCTTACTTTATAAGTTTTAGTGCTTTTTTGTATTTTTGTTGATCAGCTTCACTTTTTTCATCCCCAAGCCTCAAACCTGGGTACGTCTCAGGTTAATTTATATCAGTCAAGTTGGAAAGTCTCAGATTTCCCAATCCACACCCAAATGTAGATATCATATTGTACATGTATTACTTTTTTGCCCCTCCTGGATTAAATGATTGAGTGACAGCTGTGTTCCTTGAGTAGGGTTTCATATAACTTTTGTCACTTTTTTTGTGTGTAAACATTATCCTCGGCTAGAGTTCTTTCATCCCATGGTATTTTTAAAATCTGTTTGACACAAGGTTGGACTTGTATGGACTTGTGTCTATTTAATTGCACTCCTCTCCCTTCAAGCCAAGCAATTTTGTGCATTTTAATTAATTGGTGAATTAATTAGAATGTACTACTAGTACTCTACATCGTGAAAGGACTGTTGAGATTTTGTTTCAACCATAATAAAGTCAGAAGTCACAATAATGTAGCCATGTTCCTAGGTAATAAGTGGGTTATAAATTAATTTATTTAGTAACAATAAAAATTTTATCATTAATAATTAATTTATAACCCACTTATTACCTAGTAATATGGCTACATTATTGTGACTACTTTATTTTGGTTGAAACAAAGATTTCCACTGTACATGTATCTAGTAGGTACATGTATTTAGGTGCAGGCTTTTTTTCTTGTAGACAAGAGAATTTAATGGTAAGCATTATATCATGGAAGAGGCTATCACTGGAGATTTTGCTCTCATAAAGGCAAAGAAAGCTGACAAGGCAGGAAATCTTACTTTTAGGTAACTCGTTAATCTTAAGGATGATTTTTCCTACCAATAAGGTAGTAAGGGCATGTAAAATCTGATTAGGATCATGTGATCTACATGTAAGGGTAACTATAATAGATATATCTTATAAAAAAATATTTTACATTAGCTAACTTGCTATAAATTTCAATTCCTTCACAGTAAAACAACAAGGAATTTTAATGCACCCATGGGAAAAGCAGCCAAGTTTACCATAGCTGAGGTGTGTGATAGTACAAAAGTGCAAAAGATATTTTTAGGGTTCAAGTGCAAAGGGGTGATGGGGGGGGGGGTGGTATTGGGGCCTGGGGGATGAAGGGTACCTGTAGACTTCAATAGTGTATGAGGTTTTGCAATCTACATGATGATACAGTTGTACTACTAAAGCAGTTTCTTTTGAGTGTCAAACTTATTCTTGTTTGCTTTTTTTGCTTTTAATATACTGTTCTCTGTGATTGGTTACAATATACTTCTGCCACTTTTACAACCAATAATTGCTTATTAAAAGTAAAACTAAAAGCAATCATTATGTTGACTTGTTCTGGCAACCCTGTTCACATCTGTTTGTAACTTTACTTTGAATTTTTATTGGGTTGTTGCGGTGTTGTGTCGGGATTGGCTTGAGTAGCAGCAGTATTTTCAAATGGTGTTGGCTTTGACCCTGACATTCAATTGAAATTACCACCCTTAAAAATATATATATATAAATGTATATAATTATATGTCCTTGTTATTATCAAGTACTTGAATTTTAATTTAATTGGAATCAAAATTATTTGATTTGCTTCTGTCTCAACAGAAAAAAAAAAGTATATTAGTGTATTACGTATAATTATGTTTAATTATTTATAAGCTTAAAGAAATATTATTATTTCATCTTTTGAAACATTTTTCTTCAAGGTTGAAGAAATTGTGGAGAAAGGGGAAATTTCACCAGAAGACATACATTTACCAGGTGTTTACGTGAAAGGATTATTGAAAGGTTCAAAATATGAAAAAAGAATTGAGGTAAGTCGTAAATCTGTTATTTAAGTCAAAAGGTGACCACATGATAAATTATTTATTTTTCTTTATTTGTGTTCATTGCCCTTTACATGTATAGATGCTGATTGACTGACTGGTCGATTTGATTGAATAGCTGGCTGGCTTCTAAATACTGATTGATGGATCAATTGATTGATTCATTGACTGACTGGCTTTCTTGGACTGATTGATTTATGACTGACTCCTACTTAATAATATACACAGTGTACACATGGACACCTTTTTTGATTGAAAACTCAGGAAAGTCCATTCGTGCTGGGTTAAGCCATCCGTCATCAGTAGAATTAGCCCTGATAAATATTCAAACCTAACAAAAGAACTACACGAAAGAAAACCTATGCTACTGGGTCATTTGACGACACCCACTGATTGATTTTCTGATTTATTGTCGTGTTGAATGATTGGCTAATTGTCTGACTGACTGACTGACTGACTGACTGACTGACTGACTGACTGACTGATTGACTGACTGACTGACTGACTGACTGACTGGCCGACTGACTGACTGACAGACTGACTGACTGACTGACTGACTGACTGGATGTTTGACTGGTTGAGATTACTTGATTGATGACTGACTAAAATAATGGTTGTCTAGTTGATATAATGATTTGACTGGCAGACTGTCTGGCTAGTTATTTGTTTGATTGACTGACTGATTATATGACTAAGATTATTGAGGGAATGATTAGCTAACCACAGTAATTCATACCCTGTCTGGTTGATAAATGGATGGTTAAATGTTTTGTTAAATAATTGAGTGATTGACTGGTTCATTAACTGATTGAATAGTTGACTGGTCTTTGACTTATATATTGTTTATTTGACTGACAAACGCATGAAAACACTGTCAAATTGATAACTTAAGGTGTTTTATGTGCTGACTGCTTGACTATATAATAACCAGTGGGGGAGAAAAACTGAGGGCAGTGTACCTTGAATACAGGGCAAGTTCAAAAATTCAGGCATTTTGGAGCCAAAAAAAAACAAACAAAAACCGGAATAGAGGCTTTTGACTAGCCTCCTCATTTGATCAGTTAGTAAATTCCTTACTTATTAATTGATTAATTGGGTTATTTTATTACAATTATCTTTTAGAGGGTAACGTTAACCCTAGATGATGTTGAGAATGGAAATTCCAAATCTCCTGGTGCTGAACTAAGAGAACGAATCATCAAAAGAGCGGCACTTGAGTTTAAAGATGGAATGTATGGTATCCTTCAGGATTACACATTTCAATGTTAACCAGTTTTTTCTTTGAGGTTAAAGTTTGCAGGCACAGAATTTCAGTAGCGGCTAGCATGTTAGACTTCTGATGTGATATAAATGCAGTTTAATTTGGATGATTTAATGTAGTTAACAGGAAAGAGTGGTATGTTTCTTAGCAAACAGCGGTCTGACTGTTTGTGTAGGTGTAGCACACCTGGGGTTTGCCAGCCAACTAAGTTCTGCTGATCTCAGCTTCTGATTCTATCCTCCCTTCCCGATATTGGTTTCTACTGACCTATCAACACAAGAGATGCATGATGATGCCTTGTTGTCTAATGCCTTGCCTTGGGATTATGGCTGGATTGCAGGGATTTGACAGCCACTGTTGATCTATCTAGGGGCCAGTTGTCAAAAGTGGATGCTTGTGGATAACCCAGGAACCCAAACTCCACTGTTACATGTGATGCAGATGTCGATGAACCAGCGAACAGTCTTCTTACTTGGAAACAGGGCCAACTGGAGAAGGGTCAATGGATACCACCCACCCTACCCTCAGTAGGCTTCCTATACTGGCCTATTTTCTCTTTCAGCTACATTGTACATGTATTCCCCACTTGGGAGACTGAGTCTACCTACTTTTTTTAATACCTAGAACTCAATAATTAGCACTCTTAAGAATGAACGTTTATGCACATAATGTACGTTTAACTTAACTACCTGAAATTTAGCAAATCTTGGTATTGGCATGCCCATGTTGGCAAGTAACTACATTCCTGAAGGGATAACTGTGGTTCTGCAAAGTGAAAATGGAGTGCTTGGCCTGGTAGGTTTACTGATTAAGCCCCAATAGTGACAAGCATCTAATTTCTCCTTACAATATCCCTACTTGATCAAACATACAGGTCACGAGAATAGAGGAAATGATCACCAGACATGAAATGTCTCGATGATTGTGCAAATCCTCCGAACTGGTACCATAAGAAATATATGGACAACAGTGAGGAGAATGTACGTGTTGATACTTGGGCCTTAAGGGTTAATGTTATGGTAATTAATTTTATGTCAGTAGCACAAATTCCTCTTTTATAAATGTTAAAATTTATTTTTACTGGAAGATAGGACCTAGTACTTTTAGTCTAGTCCGTGCTTGGCTCTCTTTCGCTCGCAATTTTTTTTTTTGCGTTACTTCCCCACCGTGGAACACGTTCACAGGTTAGCTTATTTCAGTTTGCTAAACGTTGTCAAAGCACTTACATGTATAATACGCTGTTCTTGGCCATTCAGATAATTTATGGTTCATTTTGTTCGGTTTTTTTTTCCATTCTTTAGGGGCCCTTTCCAAGACCTGGCGAGCAAGACCCTGATCTTATTAATGCTGGTAAGTTCCATTTTATGTCTGCCTTCTGGAGTAATATTGTTATCTTAGATGCAATTTTCAGATTGTTACATTTGACTTGTCTTACACGTGATTCGGGGATATTTTTAGGTAAAGAGACAGTGACTGTTCTACCCGGCAGCTCATATTTTTCCAGTGATGAATCTTTTGCCATGATCAGAGGGTAGGTGGATCGAAGTACCGTATTTTCTCGATTAAACGCCGGACCCCGAATAAACGCTGGGTTCAAATAAACGCCGGGTCTACAGGGCCGAGTTTAAAATAAACGACCCCGGCGTTTATTTGGGGTCCCGGCGTTTATTTGAGGTCCTGGCGTTTATTCGAGACGAGTATTTTAAATCAGGATTGTGTGTCGCAACTGCATACTAGTTGCCTTTTTACCATTTTATTTGAATTTTATCCACTGATCATCAAACCTAAACTACCATTTACAATTGTTCTTCTAACTATAAAAACGGAGAAACAAACGACGCATCAGGTATCGTGTCAATTTCTTTTAACCATGGTAACTTTTCTGCGGGCTTGCCAAGGCAGGATCATCTCGAGGGTTTCTCCAGCGTTTTTCTAAGCAGTTTCTCGAGTCGTTCCATTATTGAACTCATGGAGCAAGAACCTCGACACCACCTTGTTCTCAATTGCTTGCAAAGTACTTTTGCTGTCGAGCAGTTGCCGATACATTTGTCCGTGTTTCACGGAGAAAAATTAACGTTGAGAAGAGCCTTAATCACCGTTCCTTTTAGCGACGTTTTTTGCTAATTGACTTACCAAAATGATTCACTAAGGTAAGACAAGTTGGTGGCATTGTTTTATATTTTTAACGTTTTTGTTGAAATTTGCTTCTTAATTTAACAAACCTCCAGTACCGCTGATAAAAAAATGAATGGCTGAAAAAGGTCCAAAAATGCACTCAATAAATAAACGCCGGGCCCCGAATAAACGCCGGGTTCTAATAAACGCCGGGTCTACGAGGCCGAGTAAATAAACGCCCCCGGCTTTTAATCGAGAAAATACGGTAGTATCTTGCTGCACTAGATACAATAAAGATTTATGCATTTTTTTTCACTGAGGGTAAATCTTCCGCAGATCTAAACGGTGGCTGGCTTCAGGGCAAACTTTAATAAATTAAGCTTGGCTGTCAAGTCAACTTTTATTTGCTATGTGCTGTTAGTTGCAGCATGCCCTTGGGACCAAATTCTTTCATCAGCCAATCGTCAACTTTCAACTTCCAGCTGTATTTAAAAAAAAAAATGTTCCATCAAAGAACCAGCCCACAGGTAGCGGTTGCTGATCTTGGCGAGCCAGTCATGCATCAAATAATGAAAAGAGTCTGCATTTTTGATGTTATTATTTTTCGTAAAAAAGAAATTAAAGGAAGTGGATATAACAAGTGAAGAAAGCAGAGGAAGGAGTGAGACTATTTTAAAATTTTTGCCGTTAATCCTACTTTTGTAATTATTATTGGCGCTGAGAGGGAAGGGGCGAGAGGGGAGGGGCGAGAGGGAAAGGTGACAATTATTCACAAGCGCAAAGCTCGAGACAGGAGTGCGGAGTGCCTCTCCCTTTTCGTTCCACGCTGGCATCTTGCGCTTGCTAATTCCCCACTCCCTCACCTTTAGCACGTGCCACGCAGGCTGTAAAAGTGAGTGTTCGCAAGGCCACTGAAAAATAAAAACATTATTGCACGTCTGTCGTTTTCTAGGGGCCACATAGATATAACAATTCTTGGGGCTATGCAGGTGTCGCAGTTTGGAGACATCGCTAACTGGATGATCCCAGTAAGTGTTTATGTTAATAAAGTACCTTTACTACTTACATTATTTGGGCTTACTTAACCAATTAGAAATAAAACCAAAACCAGTGGTGATTCGGGGGGGGGGGGGATGGGGTACTCAACAACGTTTTGTAAGGGGAGGCTCCGCCTGGAGGTACCCTTCCTCTTTAATAAGCCATAATAATAGAATTTCCTTTGATCACCACATTTTTCCCCGGCCTCAGTTTCTCAGTGGGTGCAGGTTTTTATGTGTTATGTCATCTCTAATTTCTTCCTTAAAGGCCTGTGGTCGGGGGAATTATGTAGGACAGTATTGGTCACTTCTTAGCACTCATACATACACTTTACGTCATTACTGATTTAATTGCAGGCTTTTATGTGTTTCGCGTTGTCATTTCTGCAAAAATTTACCCTTTCATATACTAAACGATTTTCCTACCCTTTGGTATACTGTAGCTTAAAAAAGGCTCCCCTTTCGGGCGGAGCCTCCCTGTGTAGCCCACGACAGGGAGTACCCCCAATCGTGATTTGCTTGTACGCTTTTTCCCGCGCTCAGTACTGTTTGCGTGAATATGATTCAAATCTGATAGCTTCATTGTGTTGTTATGTTTTGGTTACCCGGTTTTGGTTTTGGTTTTATCGCCTGCAACTGAAAACTACTCTAATGGTGATTGGTTAATTAATTAATTGATTGACTGTTGATCGATCGATTACTCGATTGATTGGTTGATTGATTGATTGATTGATTGATTTACAGGGTAAAATGGTGAAAGGAATGGGCGGAGCAATGGATCTAGTTTCAAGTGACTCTAAAGTCATTGTCACAATGGAACATTTGGCTAAGGTTTGTAAACACAGGGATATTCTACTCATTTACTTACGTGTCTTTTGTATGCGCCGTTGAGACCCAAAATAAGGCGCAAAATTCGTCTCAGACGCAGAATAATAACTCTAGCACTTATCTTCTGTCATAAACGGATCTTGCTTCTGAAATGAAGTCCAGTCTTTGAAGTTTTAACGGGGGAAATTTTCCTGTTGTCCTCGCGAGCTCCTCGCGCCTCCGACCGTGTGTTCCCCAACACCGTGCGCCCCAAAATACTCAAGCGCCTGCTACGCACGCTATTGATGTTTTGCCAAACAATACTGGATAGACTACTTTTGTATTAAAATAAAAATCTGGTGTAGTGTGAGCATAATTCCACGCTGTTCAAAGTATTAATGTACTTTTTTGTTCCGTTTATTTAATGTAGGGCGATAAACACAAGATCTTAGAAAAATGTACGCTACCTTTAACGGGGACAAACTGTGTCGACATGATCATAACGGAAAAGGTGAGTGTGTCAGGGCGGTTGTTTTACCTGGTGAATCCCGTTATGTCGCTAGTGGGTACCAAGCCTAACGGGTATTTGTTTGTTTGTTTGTTTCAAAGTCAGCGCAGTAACGAGAAGGCGCTTATCGTTTGCAATTCCGCGCGACATTTCTTGATAACAGACCGGATATGGTATAAATGGCAATCGGCAAGAAAATTTCACTCGTTCTATTTCAAGCTGTAAGGGAGAAACACCTGAAATGTCTACGTGTTGGGGGTGCAATGCTACCTGGGGTCTCTTTTAATATAGAAATTGGCTCTTTAGGGCTCGGGGTGCAGCGTTATGATCTTTGAAGGAGATTTTTTAATAGCGGAAAGTCGATCGTATAAATTAATACTTTGAGGCTACAAACTTTTCAGATTCCATCGGTACAATTTTCTCCCAATGTTTTTGCTCTCACCCCAGTGTTCTCGCGGCAAACAGGAGAAAAAGTCTTCCTCCGCGCAGACAAAAAAACAATGGAAACTCTTGCTACGCTCGGAACAGTTATTACAATGTTCGGCACATTTCAATTTGTAAGACACGTACGTTTTGTATTATGACTGCTTCACAATGTTTTTTGTTTGTTTCTTTGTGCCAGTGTGTATTTGAAGTAAGCAAGGAGGATGGCCTTATACTCACCGAATTATGGCCTGGAGTTTCAATTCAAGATGTCCAGATCTCCACTGGATGCCCTTTTCAAGTAAGTTTTCTCTTTTTCATAAGTGACAGTGACATTACTTAACGAGATAGTGAATTAATTAAATAAATAAATAAATAAATAAAACTCCTATGCCCATGCAAGTTTGATATACTATCATGCATGTTAAAAGCTAGTGGTCAATACGACTGAATCATATCAGTACATATCAGGATTTATGAAAGAAGGAATCACACTTTTATAGAAAAAAAGTTTGATAAAACCTCAGTCCTTTCATATATCACGATTGTCCATAATATTAACAGCTTATTTTGCAGCTCTCAGTACGTAGACTAGTGCTACGTAAACCTCATGAGTATTTACAAAACGAAGTTGACAATTGGTAGGTTAGGCAACCTTATCGAAGACACGAGGGGGGGGGGGTGCAAATGTTTTGCTTTCAATGAGCAGATCTTGGCGACAAATACGGTTTATAAAGTATTGATCAGGTTATTGAAAATGTGCTTAATGGCATTATTTAGGGCTGAAAGGTTAAACAGTGGTATTTTTTTCTTGTTGTAGGTTTCTCCTGATTTGAGAGAGATGGAACAAGTGTCATGAGGAACCGGAAATTTAAATTGTACCAAAGTTATTTATTCTTAATTAACACAACAGCAGCTGTACAGAATGTCAGACACTGCAAAACCAGGAAGAACGAAACAACGAAATAATAGGACCGTATAAATGTATCAGTGTTAAATGGCTCAAATCCTCAAGGCGAATGTCTCCTTGTAAATTTGGTGGCGTATAAATTATTGCCTACGAGTCGGGACAAAAACTATTGCCGTCTTGATGTACTGCAATTTAAAACAATTAAAACAATGTAAACAGTTATTCTACTCACTGAAGAAAGCTTAGCTCACCGCTTTACCGAAAAATATCACCAGGTTTGGAAGGGTTTTTTTTTTAAATTGGATCCAAGGCTGAGCGAAATGTGTCGCGGTAGTGACTTCGAAGTATAAATAAAGACAAGATTTCGAAGTAACGCTGATTCCTCTACAACATTTTGTAGTTGTAGCGTTTAAACGCGTGCAGGGTGGGTACTTTTACAGGTCAGGGGCACCCAACTAGAACGTATAAGTAAAACTTCAGATGTCGTTTTCTGCTTTCTTACCAGTACGGTCTTTGAAAGGGATATTTGTTATAAAATGTTTGGATTCTTTAGCTGAAATTTATTTCCCAGAAAACTTAGCAGGCGTAGCAGTCATTTCCGTTTCCTTTTAGCCAACCGGGATATGCCCGAGAGCTTGGGTTCGCCCCATCCTCCGCTTCTCCCGCTTGGCTAAAAGGAAACGGAAACGAGCGCTACGCGGGTTACAGAAAACCTAAGGGAACAGTTTCTCATTGTCCGAATTTCCGAGCTGTTACCAGCTTTACGAAAATGCCAGATGACGTTGATTCTCTAATCGGCCGGCACGATAGATTAACGGGGATGATCTAGTGTTAATGGGGTCATGTGAATGAAGTGATCACCAAAGACGAAATGTCTTCATGTTTAAACAAATTCTCCTACATTTGAAACAGTTGATTTGATTTCCACGGATACTCAGGCTACTTTCAGGCTTTCCGAGTGCATTCTGGAAAACTGGACATGGCATAATGGCGTCTCTCAAACGGAATTTTCATTCAGGATTTTGCAAGATGTGGATCTACCGTTTTCCCATGTAAATGGTAAACAACGGATTTACTGAATATTCCATACAGTACAAGTCTAGATTATACTTCTAATCAACTACTTGCAAGTTCTGATAGCTATCCATGTAATTGCCTCTCTCTCCTCCGCAAGGCCTCCTACAGTCGCACCACTTGGGAAAAAACGCGCGGGGGCTGGGAAGAGGGATACAGGAGCCTCTGCAGAGGAGAGAGTGTAATTGCAGCAAGCAGCAAAAACTACAACATTCATTTAAGTTTATGTATAATCGGTAAAAATTCAATGTTTATAGTAGCGAAGAGCGTGATAAAAAGTTGAAAGATTTCTTTAAAATGTTATTAAGCATTATATCATTAACAACTCTTACTCATTAACAACCGCTTATCATTAACAACCGCTTACTCCTGGAATCAACCTTTGATTCACAGAAAAAAGTTCTACATGAACAAACAACTTTTAAAAAAGACTATAACATCAATTTAGCCAATCTACGGCGTAATGAAAGGTTTTGAGCTGTAATTTCCTAAAGTGCAACCATTCAAACATAAGCTACTGTGCAGTAATTCAATGCTGTACTGTTTATCAAGCTAGGCAATAAAGTTCTAAGTTTTGAGTCTGTGGATAAAATCCTAAAGGCGTTAGCACTAGAACGAAAGCTAGTAGCAGTACTTTCCTGTGGTGCTGTTTATTATGCTGTACAAGTTGGTTTTAACTTTTGAGTCTGTGGAGGAAATCTTTTAAGTGTGGCCATTCAAATGTAAGCTACTGAGCAGTACTTTCCTGTGGTGCTATTTATTATGCTGTACAAGCTGGTTTTAACTTTTGAGACTGTGGACAAAATCGTTAAGTGTGACCATTCCAACGAAAGCCTATGGCAGTACTTTCTTGTGGTACTGCTTATTATGCTGTACAAGTGAATGACCACAAAGTGTCGTTAGTGCCTAATAAGCTGAAGGCCACTGAGTAGTTCCTTCTTGTGGTGACGGTTATTATCCAGCACACGTAAGTGTTACAAAGTAAATGTGGTTCAAACTTTCGTGACTCTGTAGCTGGTCCTTCAGTGTGATCTTGTAATGAAAGTTACAGAGTGATTTATGTCATAGCATGCAGAGCACCAACACGAGTAATTTCCAGGCAAATGAATAATTTGTGGCAAATGAATAATTTGTAACTCATGTGCAAAAAAATTACTCAAGTGCTGTTGCATAGAGTATGCAGAAGGCTATTCATGACATCTTCATGGTAACATTTTATTATGTTGTTTAAAATGGTTCTAACCTTTAACTCTTTAAGCCCCAATATCAGCATGCACATTCTCGCTGTTCTTTGTGTAGTTCTTATAAAACTTATTGGGGGAGTTTGCTTAAACATTAATACATTTTGTCTTTGGCGTTTGTTCCCTTTCACACGACCTGTATGTTTAATCAAGAAGAGAATTTGTAAGGAGAAATGACTAGAGATGCTTGTCACTATTGGGGCTTAAAGGGTTAAATATACGAACTAATAGCTACGGACTGGATATTCAAATTTAAAAAAATGGAAAAATTTCTTCAAGTAGAACTCTACACTTCAATTTCAGACTCACTGCAAGCAGTTATCCTTCTTTCTTAGCTCCTACGGTGCACGCACAAGCAGGAAAGTATAAAAACCAAAGTCAACAGCTAAAATGAGGAACTGGAAAAGTATAGAAAAGATAAGATACAAATGGCAGACTAAAAATTGCATGTAGGAGGTAGAGAAAAAAAATCTGACCTTGGTACAAGCCACAAACTTGTGTAGAATGTTTGTTTCTATGTTTGTTTTTCTTCTTTTTTTAACATGCAGGTGAGTCTCTTGAGATACTTCTAATACCCTCCACCATACCTATACTGATCAAACGCCCCAGTGGATGGTACTTGACCTCTCCCTACTCCCCCTGAGTAATAGCCCTGCTCTTGAGGGGATGCCTGGGCAGTGTTTTGGTCACCATAGTATTGCCCATACTGATCATATGAGGATGGAGGCTGGTTGTATCTGTTGTCTCCACCAGTAGGGGGTTGGTAATGTGATTGGCATCTGTCACCACTTGGGGGTTGGTAATGAGATTGATATCTACTTTCGTGACTGCGCGGGGGTTGGTGTTGCAACTGATATCTACTGTCTGCACCAGTTGGGGGATAATAGTGGGATTGGTATCTATTGTCACCAGAGGGCTGATTATGACCATAGTTCTCTTGTGATCTGTAGGAAGGCACACGGTCATAATTACTGTATCTGTTCTGAGATCCTGTATTATATGACCCATGAGGCTCCCCTGTTCTTCCTGAAGACTGAGGAGGTCTATAATCACCATGAGGCCTACTTGGAGCTCCATAAGTGCCTGGTGGCGGGCCAAGATAGGACTCATTGTGCGAGGCTCCTCTTGGTTCTCTAGGATGATAGTTGCCATGGAAACCACCACGATCACTGTGGCCCTTGTGTTGATCTCGAGGCCCATATTGTGAAGGCATGGGGAGAGCACCCCGGTCAGGGTGTGGTCTTTTGATGTCAGATTGCTTATCAGCAGAACTTGAATCTTCAGCAGCTTTTCTTTTCTTCTCCATCTCTTTAAACTCCTTCCCCTCTTTTTGAAACTCGGCCACAAGGCGCTCTGAACTGGCTCTATCCTCTTCAATAAACCACACATCATCAAAAACTTCACCGACTTCTGGAAGGACAAAGTTGGCTTTCATCTCAAGAACTGCAGATTCTGGTACAATCTTGCCTTCTTCTCGTTCCCTCTTCTCTGTCCGCTCCTTCAAAACTTCATTTGTGTTTACGATTACTGCTGCAGTTCGATGAAATCCATGGAAGTTATTCATTTTTCTTCGCCGTGCTGTGAAATACACATTGGTCTGGTCAATGATGTAGTTTCTATTTTTTCTTTCAGCAATTTTAAATACCTTGTTCAAGACATCGGTGGCTTGCTTAATGAGCGCATCCCAGCGGCCGTGATAATTCCGTTTCCTCATTAGCCCTATTACCTTCATCTTATCCATTATCGTGTTAGTTCCTAGGATATAGAACTTCTTCTCTGGATGGTCTTTAGCATACTTTTCTGCCCAGACTGTCTTTCCACAGCCCGGAAGTCCCACCATCATAATAATCTCACACTGGCCTCTTGAAGAAGGTCCAGCCGAACCTTGTTCTAGGTACTGGGGCGGCAACCTTGAGAGAAAACTGAATCCCTGAAGAGGAGGATGGTATGGCTCATACTGGCCGAAGTTGACTGCAAGACGCATGTTCTTGACAGTAACATGAGGGAGAAAAGTTTGACCATTTGCATTATGATCAAGACGAAAAGCAACACCAAGGTAATTTCCATTCTTGGTAAAAAGTATAACTTTGGGATTGGCATCAAGATCTATGCAACAACATATGGTATCGCCTGTTGAGTAAGGTTCTCCATAGTCAAAGAACTTGTTGTTCACAGAAACTTTTCCAGTGCCACCATACCCGTACGACAAGTTGTCTTCACCAACCTAGTGATGGGGTGAAATTGAGAAGAAATAATTAGTACATGGCCCTTAATTATACAGTGAATACTTTGTTGGGCTGCCTGTGACTCACAAATCCATTAATTTCACTTTGATGTTCTATACTGCAACCTACTTTTTTCAGGACTCACTCAGAAATGTGCATGTGTGAATCCTTGTTCTTTTTCTGGATCATATAAAAACTTGGCATTACTTTAAGCACTTCTCAGGGCCAAAGTATGGCCAAAAGGAGTCTTTTACAAAACTTAGTAAATAAAATGTTTTCATTTTTTACTGCAACAAAAGGAAGACAAGAACTGGCAAAGGTGCACAAACTTGACAGTAAGACTAATTCATTTACTACCTGTTTGACAACGTAAGTCGGTGAAATCTGGTCGTGCGGATGAGTGCAGAGAGTGGTCAATTGAGTCATTTATTTATTTGTTTTACACTTATATCAAGTACCAACCTGCAGATTAGCTTTGTCCACTGACCAGCCCACCCTTACTACATGGGGATTTGTTTCTGTTTCTGGCATGTTCACTGGTAGTTTTTCAAGTACACTAACTTCAAAGCAAACCTGCAGACCACAAAGAAATATTTTGGACATGTGTGTTGTTAGAAACTTGTAGCATGATTTTTTTTAATGTTTCCTTATAATGTGAAATGGCTAAGTTGAAATTGAAAGCATAACACAAGTTTAAATTATCTGTGGACCTACTTATATGGATTGTGATGAAAAAAATGGGTCTCCAGAAAATCAGCATGATAATCATATTATCATTTTATTTATTTATTTACTTATTAACATATATTGTTGTTTTTTTTTTGCATTCTGCCATGAGTGACTTAAGCAAAAGACAGTATGGAAATTGGGTGATTCCAGAAAATATCCATACCCTACCATGGGCGGCATCCTCATTTAGATTCCTCCTTGCCTTAGGAAATTCCAAAATGCTCAATCCCCCCTTGCCCTCAGAATTCCAAACTGTTCTGCCCCCCATGCCTTTGGAATTCCGTAATCATTCCAACCCCCTCAGGAATCTGTGCTTTTTTCTTCCAACTGATTTGAAAAGCCCTCTCTAACTTCCAAACACCTTTATTAGATGGAAATTAACCCTTTCGCACCCTCTGAAAAAAAACATACGTTCAGCACAGTGAACAATCGATGCAAAGACCTGATCAAATGACCTGTTTAACTTCCTTGAAAAGGATAACAAACCTAAAGAGTTTATTTTTTACTCCATGACGCATGAAGTTAGTGGCCAAATTTTTTTGATGCAAGAGGGACAATTCTTGGAAAACCACCAAAAAGCAAGCTCCGATCAACTTCAAACTTCTTCAACATTTGAAGCTTTGACCAGAAGACTTTAGTTAGCGCTTTTCGGGTTGCAGTAACAGTAACATGCACGCACATATCACAGTTATTAAAATGATGGTAAACAGCCTTGACTGTGCTTTCAATACTTTATTTTTGTTTGGAACCTTAACAGATAAGTTAACAAGCAGTAGGGATTGTCAAGCTTGTTTGTCTAATTACTTAGCTCGCTTAGCATAGCATGATGACAAATAGCAGCTTTCAAGATCCAACTGAGTGATATTTTAACCTTCCATGGGAAAGCGTACACTACTGACAATCCATTACAGTGACACCCATTAAACCATGCATGCCTAAAATTATTTCTGGAATGTTTATTGTTCTTCGACAAATCAGATTTGAGATGTAACCGCAACAAACCGCACGAGTAATTAGCTGAAAGGTTTCGATCACGAAACGAGTCGGTGGCTTTTGTGTCCACGAAAAATAGAAAAATAACCACATATGAATATTCTTGCCAAGTTTCATGATTCCACCAAGAAGCCCTGTCCATCTTAATAGTATTTTATAGTAACATAATTTAACTGTACTGCGTTCTGCTCGTTAGATTTGTGTGTATACAGGGCGTATCTGATCGATATTTTCGATACTTGATAAAAATCAATGTTAATCGATCATAATCAATACTCATTAATCGAGTACTATCGGAAATCGATTAAAATTCAATTGGTCCTCTTCTCGTGATTATCGATTTTGATCGATTTTTGTAATTAGCGACCAATTTTATCAATTTTGAATGAAAAATATCGAAAACATAAAAATGGGTGAAGATCGCATTGCATTGTTACACTTCCCGCAAGTGAAGAGCAAATAACAATGTGCTAGTATTCCATATTGTTTTAAAGACTTCGGGGACAGACAATTTTGTCACTTTTATACTTTAGACATCATTTCTAGGATTCTTGCTCATAAATATACATGGTTTTGCAACATAAATCGTCGCTTCCTTATGGGCAGGGGTATTTTGCAGAATGCAGAATGGAGAATGATGGTCAGCGGTATTGAGTGTGAAACAGGTAGGTAAATCATATATGATGAGCTGATATCATACATGCCTAACCCTAACCCTAACCCTAAAACCTAGGGTTAGGGTTAGGATTAGGGTTTAGGGTTAGGGTTAGGGTTAGGGTTAGGGTAAGGCATGTATGATATCAGTTTATCATGTATGATGTACCTACTTGTTTCACACTCTATACTGCTGACCATCATTCTGCGTTCTGCATTCTGCATTCTGCATTCTGCAAAATACCCCTGCCGCTTCCTTATGTCCCTGTACCAAGCTGACTACAGCCAGGAATTTGTCAGAATTGTGCAGAATCCCCTTTGTAGAGGTTCCTTGATAATCCTGGAGGAAAACTTAGGAAAACCATGGAAAAGAACAGGCCAATTTTGCAGATGGACATCTCTGCAAATACCATTAAGGATGAGTTTTGTGGTTGCCCACAAAAAGCAAATTGCAGAGGTTTCACACCAGTTGAGAATTCGCAACTTACCCACGGTAAAGCGTTTCATAACGTCACACTTTTGTGGTTATCGATTTCCATCGATTAAATTAGCTAATCAGTCGACAAATATCGATTAATATCGAGTATTATCGATTAATCGAGTAGCTTTCCGATGATCGACTTCTATCGACTTAGATACGCCCGGGTGTATAAATTTAATTACATACAACTCTAGAGAAATCCTCTTGCTTTTACCTTGCCAGATTTAACACCGTGAGTCGCTCGCGCTCCAGCCCACATATATTCAAACCCATCCTTGTGCAAACTAGATCCTGTGATACCATCGGGCCCAATGACGAAGTTTAGGTCGCTGTTGTAATCATCAAATACGATCCGTGGAGGAGGTGAAACGTCATGGCGTGGTGGAGCTCTGGAATCAAAGCCAGTATGTTGGCCGTCATAATTACCATACGATCCCTGTTGATTGTAGTTTTGATTGTACCCTTGCTGATACATTTAAAACTGGAGATAAAAGGTAAAAATGTTGTAAGCTTATTTATAACCGTACAAGGAGTACGCTTTGACATCAATCCAATATGGCGGCCAGGACGCTGAGAATGATCCCATGAAGCATTGGGGCATCGCATACGAGTAGAACCTGGGTACGATCAGCGCGGGGTATTTGAAATCAAACGGACGTCAACCTCGAAACTGTTTGCTGGCATTTCACGAATTGTTTTACTTGTTACAGACATTTAACCTAGGTTTCTCAAACATGAGTAACTTCTCTACACCAGTTAGCCAAAGAAGCGGTAGTCGATTATGCGAGGAGGACGAAATATCCCCTTACAAAGCGTCTCCTTTTATGATTCCGCCGTCTCCGTTCATGACTCGTCTTGGCTATGGAACGGGTGTTTCAGTTTACAGATTGAATCGAGTGGCGAGCGAAAGCGATATGAGATCGCCCTGGGCTGTTAAGAAGGTCAACAAGAAAGCAAAATCTGGAATAAGCGAGCGATTGGCGTTAGAAGCGAGCATTTTGAAACAACTCCAACATCCAAATATTGTGGGTTTTCGCGCTATTTCTGGAAGCGTTGATGGAGAACTTTGCCTTGCAATGGAAGATTGCGAGAAAGCGCTGGAAGATATCATCGAAGAAAAAGCCTTTCTAGAAGAAGATTTTACCTACGAGGAGATCTTGAAAGTCTCCTGGGCGATCGCTAACGCTTTGAGCTACCTGCACAACGAGAAGAAGATCCTACATGGTGATATAAAGAGTGGAAATGTACTGATAAGAGGGGATTTTGAAGCTGTAAAACTGTGTGATTTTGGAGTAGCCCTTCGACTTAAAGATGACCTTAGTGGATTAAAAAATCCCGGGGACAGATACATTGGCACAGAGCCGTGGAAATGTAAGGAAGCACTGAATGGTGGGATCATCTCTGACAAAGCGGACATCTTTGCCTATGGTCTTTTGATCTGGGAGATGCTTGCTTTGAATGTACCGCATGTGGATTTGTTGGCAGGTGAGATCAGTCACAGTTTATACCAATATAGGGAACAAACAACAGCAACAATGACAAACCTGCTGTGCGTGCACCCCTTAATTTATTGTTTGAAATGGTTTACTGCATGAAATATTGAAGAAGTAAAAATCATGAATTCAGTTTAGACACAGGCGGCCCAAGCTCAAGAAAAGAGACAAACGCCGCGAACGTGACTCTAGCGTATCGGCGTATAAGCTCGTTTTGTGTTACAACGGTTTGAGTTATAAAGGTTTGTATGGGAAGACATCGGATTTGTTTTAAATAGTAGAAATTATCGTTGTTTGACAATAAATTTAACTAATCCCGTTGCCTTGTTATATTCTTTGTCATTTGCTGTTTCAAATCGGCCTGAGAAACTGGCAAATGACAAAGAATATAACAAGGCAATGGGATTAGTTAAATTTACTGTCAAACAACAATAATTTCTACTATTTAAAACAAATCCGATGTCTTCCCACACAAACCTTTATAATTCAAACCATTGTAACACAACACCACCTTATACGCCGATACGCTAGAGTCACGTTCGTGGCTTTTGTCTCTTATCTTGAGCTTGGGTCGCCAGTGGTTTAGATGGTTGTACTGTAATTTCACTGCATGTCATATTGCAGCTGGAAGTTGCAGCATGTAACTGCATCTTATCCACCCGATCCCACAATCCATAAAAGCCTGATACTCAGGTTACACAATCCAAGACACTTCCCCTTTCCTCCCTTATGCTACAGCTGCTTGAACCTGAGACCCCAGGAAGGAAGGGGTTGGGGGAAGATACATGTACATACACCTCTTTTTTTTTGGGCGGGGGGGGAGGGGGTGGTCTGCTTCATTAGACCCACACTGGCACCTCACCATTTCCTATGTAATTTCAGTCTTGATCCTTACATCCCCCCCCCCCCCCCGCTCACTCCATCCCCTTTCCTTACAGCCTAAACTGGAAAAAATCTATACCAGACCAAAATACCTCAAAAAAAAAATAAACATTTATATGTACTCTTTGGGATGAAACATAACCACATTGTACATGGTGGAGCCCCACTCACCTAGCTCAAGGGATTTACTTCCAATTTTTATCTGACAGACAGTGATGAAGAAACTGACACAGGATTGAGCATGGATGAGGAAGATGATGGTGCTTGTGATACAGAAGAGTATTTGGCTGCTTTAGGAACTCGACCACCTCTTCCTCCCAAGTTTGAAACCACAGACTGTCTGATGAGTCCCGTGATTCAGCTGTTTTGCTGTTGTACTTCTGAAGACCCAAAAGATCGACCCAGTGCTAAGGATATTGTCCTGGCCCTGAAACGTGAGGTTATGGCTAATGACATTCAGAGTTAGGATGCAATTGACTGCCGCCCAAGGGATGGTTTAGACCTTAGAAACACAATATTTTCTTAATGTTCAACAATGTAGCATGCACTGCTTCCATGATGTAGACCACTAGCAGTCCATTTCTCAATATTGATGGCTCCTGCTCTCAGCTTTCACAAGCTCTAGGGACTGCTGTTACTGCGTATCCATCACGAGGAAAAAGCAACATGTTTAACCTCGTACGGCATTTGCGTGCAATTTTCTACTGTATACTGGACAACAAAGTTATGCCATCTATATTTATGGGCCCTATCTGTGGACTGCAATCATTTTGTATAAAACTTAAGATTTAATTTTAAGAACAAGGTTTAATGTAAGTGCAACTTTCTAATTTGTAACCAGTCAATTCATGCTCCAAGAGCTCTTGTTGCTTCTTGTTGTTCACCAGTAAAGAAGGATGTAAGCCCTTTGGAAAGATTATTGTTGTGACTGGAGACAATAATCTTAAGGGTGGGCACTATGTTACAGCTCCATGCAACTTGACTTAATTAATAGCTGCAGCTGTAGTAGTAATTATTATCTTCTCAGGATTTTCACTGTCCAATGCTTTTTGTCTGTTTGTTTGTTTGTTTCTATGATTGACAGTAGATGCAAACAGTCAGCTAAACCTTGTCATTCAAGAGAGGATAAAGGGAGAGAGCGAATCCCCAATACATGGGCCTCTTCCAATGTTTGGTTACACCTCATTGGTCAGTTAAAATGACGTCGTGTAATTTTAGATTGTTGACGTGGGAGCAACAGATAAAAATAACCTTTGCAGCTGATGGGTGTGAACTAATAATAAATTACAAAAAATAATACTCATGGAGCACGGGGATTCACTCTCTTACTTGATCCTCTCTTATGACAATTCATTATTGATAGTAACTTGTAAGCATATTTATTGTAGTTACAGACTAACAAGTAGTTTACATGATATTACTGGTAATAGTAAATTGTATTATTTATAAATGTAATAAATTAGTAGAGAAAGTACACTTAGATCTGTAGGAACATTCATGTATTTTTGGAGATCATAGGAACAATTTTTAAAGCCACATGATGCAGTGCTTTCAATAAGATTTGAAGCAGGTGGCTGCATTGTTAGCACCTGCCAGTGTTGTCAAAAGGGGCCAAAGGCCCCCTCTTGGCGGGTCTGGGGGTATGTGCCCCCAAAGAAATTTTTTGAAATCGGAAAGCTCAGAAACACTATTTCTGATGATTTGATGCAAAATATTAACACCCAAGCATTCATTATTTTTGCTAGAAAAAGAGTATTTTATTTCATAGTACATTTTGCTAGGTCCTGTTAATGAGTCAGTGTGATAAAATCTCTTGTATCTCATACACTATATTATCACTTGTGTATAATAATTGAGGTGAATTGCCAGTTCCTTTTTATTTATTCACAAGCACGTTAATGCAAAAAAATATAGCCGGCGATTTGCAGGAGAGTAACGGCAGGAGCCAGGTCTTATTGAAAGCACTGCACATGGATTGGAAGGAAGAAAAGAGGACTAAAGGTGCTGTCATGCCTGGCAGTGCAAGGAATAAGTTATATTTTGTTGCAAATCAGTTTACCACTGATGACTCCATAAGTATAATTGAGCACCTTAGGTTACATAAGCTAGTGACACATAGTAAAGTTATTAAATTCCAATTTTAAGTTTATGTACTAATTTGGTTTTTGGTTTTCATTTTTAATTAATTACTTCCAAATAAGGAAAAGGTAAAGTCGTACACGAGTCTGGGCGGCCCACATGGCTGGAGCTTAACCCGGTTTGTATAGCATGAAGCAGCTGAGAGTATTGCTACCTCCCCGTGGGTGGGATGCTGGTCCAGCGGTTGTCCGGGCAGAGTGTTGGGCTGGAATCAGGTTCCTGTTAGGCCGGACATTTTCTTACGGGAGGGTTACACCCAGCAGTAATTGTCACTGGTACCCTTTTTATGCACCTGGGTGGAGAGAGACAATGTGGGGTGAAGGTTGTTGTATAAGGAAACAACACAATGGCAGGGACTGGGCTCGAGCCACCGACCTTCAGATCTGAAGTCCACTAACGGGCTAACTACTACACCACTGCACCCCCACAATACTTCCAAATAGCTTAAGTATGAACACTAATGCTGTATTTAAAGATTTACTAATTTTGGTCCCATGCATGAAAGCTTAAACTTGATAAACAAAATAATGTAAACTTAATATTAGAGTAGCACCAATTTTCATTTCCAGAACATGTGGATCATATGCTGGTACATTTCCAGATGTCTGAGAGTTTTTCGTTTTCTTTGGCATGAGTTGCTGCCATCTTGGACTGCCTAACCTAAAAACCTAGCAACAAGGTTGCATGTTTATAATTATGTAACTGCTAATGGGAAACACAAAACAGCCATAATTTTCCATATGTCAGAAGATAAGGCTAAACCTACATGTATGACACAGCAAAAGAAAACATGGATGCATCGATGATGATGATGATGATGATGATTATTATTATTGAAAAATACCCAGCACTTCAAAGAGCCTTGGTTTGTATACGAGAATAATACATGTACACCCATTCAAAGTACTTTCAATTGATGGCTGGCTTTTTGTAAAAGCTAAATCTCATTAGACAAGTAAATAGTTGTAAAGCTTGAATTCAACTATTTTTTTAAAGTTAGCTTTCCCCACATAGACCAAAATCCTCATACTACCCCCTCCCAAGATAAAAATTTTAGGGAAAAAGAAACAGAGACAACAACAACAAAAACTCCCCTCCCTAGAAAGGAGTAAATTTTGCTTCGTCAATAAACGAGCCCGCGAACTTCATACATTAGCTGACCATGAACAAAATGGAGGATACTCGAACGACAAAAATAGACAAGCTGTCTTTTGCGAAAGAATATTCGTTTAAGTTATTAAACAAGCTGCATTTGTTGAGGAAACGAGGAAAAATGTGTGATGCAACTTTGACAGTCGGAGGGAAAGATTTTCCTGTTCATCGAGTCATTCTTTCAGCGTCAAGCCCATATTTTCAAGTCATGTTTACAAGTGGTATGGCTGAAAGCTACTTGGACCATGTAGAAATCCACGGAATAAACGCAGACGTTTTCAGCACAATTCTTGAATTTATCTACACTGGACGAGTTGAAGTAAACGAAGGCAATGTTCAACAGCTTTTGCCCGCCGCAAAGATGCTGCAAGTCGAAGATATTGAGGTTATTTGTTGTGACTTTTTAAAGCATGAGCTCGACTCTTCCAATTGCGTGGGAATCTACCTCTTCTCAGATGCCCACTCTTGCTCACCCTTGTCTAAATCGGCGCTTGACTTTATCCACAGGAATTTTGTCGAAGTTTCCAAACAGGAGGAGTTTTTGCAACTCACCAAAAGCGCATTGTTGCAATTATTGGAATCAGAAGAACTTAAAATTGAATCTGAGGAACAAGTATTTGAGGCTGCAATGCGATGGGTGCTGCACGATCTATCGAGAGGACGTGAAGCCTTGGGGCAGATCCTTGAGCGAATAAGACTCCCACTAATCTCCCCAAAATTCCTTGAAAATTACTTAATTACCTGCCAGAGTGCCAGTATTCAGAGGATGCTTGCTGGGATTCTTGATGGTTACAGAAATTATCAATCTTTAGCTCGTGGACAGCAGAAAGTACACACTCAGCCAAGGCGTGCATCAAGAAAGTGTTTCTTGATCATTGGAGGGTACAGTCGACGAGTTGGGGGGCGGTGGAGTGACACCTCATCCCTTTACACTGTTGAGAAATTTGACTCTATTTTACAAACTTGTGATAGCTTTTCAACAGCACAGATGAGGTTTGCTCGGAGTGGGCATGCTGTGGCTTCTATTGGTGGGCTAATTTATGCTATTGGAGGTGAAAACGACTCTTTGATTTATGATAGTGTGGAGTGTTATGACCCAGTTCTAAATTCATGGTCACTCGTCGCTCCTTTGACAGCACCCCGTGTAGCATGTGGAGTGTGCGTTGTTGAAGACTTCATGTTTGTGATCGGTGGTTGGGTTGGAGCAAAGATTGCTGAAGATATTGAGAGATATGATCCTGACCTTGATCGGTGGGAAGTGGTTGGAAAGGTTGAAACAAAGAGGTTTCATCTTGGAGTAACAGAAATGAATGGATTAATTTATACAGTTGGTAAGTACAGATACCTAAAGGACAGACTTCAGAATCTGCAAATTGAAGATCGTCAAGGCAGAATGTCTGAAGTGGTTTTCCAGGCCAAAATGTAATATTTGCCAAATTGAAAAAGTTGGAAATGGTTTACAGTTGCATGAACATAAGCCTACCAGTATCGGTACTTCAACATAAGAAAAAAAATTTCTCTTTTCTAAGCTTTTTATAAACAAAAAAATTGCTCGTGTCTGGAAAAAAAATAATGAAAAGTGTTTTTTTTAATAATCTTCCTTTGTCAATTCACACCTCCTAATTACAACATTGAAACATCTGAAATTAAACACACATGAGAACCCTCAGGCCTTAGAAACGGAAAGTTCGGTCATCTGAAATGACCAAACTTTGATCCCTACCTGCTAGAAGACAATAGGAGCCGTTGACAGAGCACACAGTCGGATTCTCCTCTGGCCTCTAGTAAACGAATGTTAATCGTCAGTCACACGTCAATACTTGACAGAGCACACAGTTGGACTCTCGCGTGTTCTCTGGTATAACGACTGTTAACCATCAGTCACACGTCAACTTTTCACAGTGTTGCGAAATATCGAAACACCCGAGCACAAGAACCGCTTCACTTCGTTCTTTTTACTTGCGGTTCAGCTTTTCGATAGTTCGCCTCCGCTTCCTCAGACATGCCATACTGAGCCGAATAATTAATAGTCAGCCGAGGCGAGTAAACATGACAGACAATAGGACACGCAGTCAGTCCACTTTTTTCAGTGCAAGATTCGGGAGGGGGAGGCTAGGTGGGAGGTGTTATAATTTGAAATTGTTGTACATGCAAGCATTAGACGACCTGGACTTGATGTTTTCGGTCATTTACTGCAATATTCTTGACTAGTAATGAATTTGGGTGAATTGGAAAATATATATATATTCTCATACCTATTATGATTATGTTTCATTCACTTTTGTTTATCATTAGAAATTAGCAAGGGTAGGTGAGTTGACATTTTTTTATTGTCAGGAAGTGCATGTAAGATATGTTCTTCAGTTTCGTTTACAATTCCGCTCAGTGAGTCTGTGATTAGTACTGTTTGTGTTACATTGAACTGTATAAGGCGCATCACCCGCCCGTTCAGATGGATAAAAATATTAAGTGATTAGTACTGTTTATGTTACATCGAACTGTTTGAGGTGTAACACCCGCCAGTTCAGATGGATAAGTGCGATGTTAAATTTTGTGATCAGTACTGTTTATGTTACATCGAACTGAATGAGGCGCAACACCCGCCAGTTCAGATAAACAAAAATATGAAGTGCGATCTTAAATACTGTGATTAGCACAGTTTATAAAATTTAAGTCATACCTTGGTTCTGTAAAGCATTCTTCTTTTATTCTCTTTGGCTAGTTCCTTCCATTTGGCATAGTAAACACGACCCAGTTATTTAGCATGCGAATACGTATCTCTTTCTTTCTGTTTTCAAATTTTCTTGAGCTCTCTCTTTCCATAATCCGAGACATTCTTTTTCTTTTGTTTCTTTCATTTGACATCCTGCGTTTCTCATCGATTGAATTTTCACGAGAGCGTCATGACATGTTCGTTCTTTCGAAAATGGCGCTTTCCCTTCAATTCCCACTTTCAAGGCTTGTAACGCAATCGCTAGGTTGCCTCTGGCTTCAGTGCGGGTGTGCCCGCTATTGCATAATCCGATATACCAGATTCAAACGGGCAGTAGCTTATCACAAAATAATAGCGAAAATTGCTTACTATGTACAGGGAAAGTACAACAAAGAAATTTTGAGCAAATTGATCTCTGTGGCGCAAATTACCGAAATACATCACAATGATAACGTTAGGGATGAGACCATTGTTTTCGATGATGTGAACTTTTTTATAAATTAAGAAAAGCACTTGTGATTATTATATATCATCATCGCGTTTGCACTCGACAAAAATCGTAGTGTCTTCACACAGGTAGCGCGACTACTGAAAGATCCTACAAAAGTTTGAAAAACAACTCAAGAAGCTTCTGTCAGTGTTTCCCCGTTTTCAGGTTTCCATTGCGGCGAAAAAGCTAGGATTTCAAATTCGACGGGTGAAACGTGCCGGATGTATCATTCGGCCGCAAATCAAACTCCAACTGCGAGCATTGCAAACGGCAATCAAGATCAAATTCCCTTACACTCTATGATTGGCTTAAATGATGGATTCACCACTTAATTAGATCAATGTTAGCATCCATAGCAACTAAGGCTTCCAGCAGCGAGCCAAAAAATCCTCTACGAGGGTTCTCATGATATTAAAAGGAAATTAAAGTAAGGAAAGAAACAGAAACAATTACTGAAACATAAAATTTCAAAACTGAAGAAAGAATAAAAAAATATAATCAAGTTGAAAATTATTTTTAAAACATTTTGAATTCCTAATTTGCAGTGTATCTAATATATTCCCTGAACTTTTGCTTTTCATTGCAAAGCTTCATATTGCGATTGAACCCATAGTTCTCCATACTTAAAGACTCTGTCTTGAAATGGTGTGTGTGTGTGTGTGTGTATGTGTGTGTGTGTGTCGAGGGTGGGGGGGGGGGAGGGGGTGTAATCCCATTTGCCAACCTAATATTTTTCTCAATCCCATTTTCCAATTCTATTTTTGCCATAATTACTTTCCCTTTTTTAGTTTTTTTTGCCTCACAACACTCCTGCCAAGGTGGCCAATTTTAAGCCTGGGTGTCTCAAATACTTTTTCTCTGGTTGAAAAAGGGGAAATTGAATCCCAGTTTCTGCTATAACTCATCAGAACTCATTCTAATCAGTAGTCAAAGTTTTGTTCAATTACCTCGGCGTCAGGGAAACGCCTTGACAGTTCTCGTTAATAAATGAATGATCATGTTAGATAGGCTATTCCAGTCATTCCTTGACTAGATTATAGCAACCTTTAGATTGGACTATGAGTATGAGATTGAGTATGAGCACAAGTTTCAAATTTAAAAATGGTAAAGTTTCCAGAGCCCTCAACACTCCTTTGTGTTGTTTACCAGTAAAGAAGAAAGCTCTAGGAATGAATTGGTATGTGACGTGATAATGTAAGGCCTCAGTGCAAACTTGAAATAAAAAGTCATATTATATCAGCAAGTGCAGGAGCACTTTTAGGACTACTGAGTACTTTTCTTTTGCCTGGTACACAGGTGGCTTGAGTGAGCTTGGAGAAGAACTCAAAGTGTGTGAATGTTATAACCCTGTTAGTGACACCTGGATAAGACTACCCAACATGCGTCATAGAAGAGCATACCTTGGACTTGCGGCATTGGGTAGTAGCCTGTATGCAGTAGGTGAGGATGTTTAGCACTTTATCTTAAGTTTGAAAAGTGCCAAAATGCAAATTGTGTAGTTGCAGAAAATATCCCTTACCTGATCTCATGGATGGTTGGGGGGCTCTCAAAAGCCAAAATTTTTAAAGGTAGGTATATGAAAGCTATAAACTGTAAACTGGAATTTCTAGTGTGCAGCATTCAAAACAGTATCACATCAGAGTCTAGTAGATGAGAAAAGAGACTGCAAACTTTGTGCCTTATGTACCCTTGTGCTATAATTTGCATCCCTTTCTGTTTGGGATACTCCAGATTTGAAGTAACGGGGAGGTGCAAAGGATGTTTTCAGGTTTGAAATTCCCTATTTCATAATTTTTTTTTTACCCTTTCACTCAGCTCCCAGAGTCAGTTATAGAGACATTTAAGGTGATTCAAACTTCTGATTCTATGGATGAAATCCTACATTGTGACCATTCAAATGAAACCTCTTCAGCAGTACTTTCACATGGTACTACTATTAATTATTTTATGTTTAAGTATTTTACAAAACGAATTTGGGATTCATCTTGAATTTTGATTTTAGGTGCTCTTGGGAGTGAATTAGGGTTAAGAAAATTTTGGCAAGTATTTTGTTTGGGTAGTTTGTAAGAATGTCTACTAGATCTGGGAAAGTTTATTGCGACAATGTGATAATTAAACAAACAAACATGGCCCTCCAAAAGGTACTGTTGTTCTTCGTTATTGTCATTTAATCCCTTCAGGGTTCCAGAAGGGGTTTCATTTTGGTCCAGGGGATTTTGGGGGGTTTCACTTCCAGTCCAAATGATTTTCTTAAGGAATTTGCCCACTTATACAAATGTATTTTTGAGCGGTTTATAACTATGTGAAAAAAAAGTAGATCTCAGATTCCAAAAAGAAAATATTGATAATTGAGCTTAAATAAGGAAAGAAATTGCAAAACATTCTTTGTATTTTAAAGCTTTTTTTTAGAATTACGACTGCTTAATTATCTCTGGAAAATACGCATTGACCTGCATTTTTCTTTTTAGATTCCAATAACCCTTGCTAAGATGTGCTTTTCCCCCATAGTCAGGACCTTAGTTCGCAAAAATACCTCTGTGTTAGGAGGTACCATTCTTAATAGATGTCTTTACCACAGGTGGCTCAAATGAATCGGAAGGAGCCCTGGCCAGTGTTGAGAGGTTTGACCTGGACAATAACCAATGGACAGAGGTGGTTCCCATGGAGATGCCAAGAGTAGGGTTGTCAGCAGCCGTCAGCAGTGGGTTGTTGTATGTATTTGGTGGGCGGACAGCTAGCGAAGAATACTCTCCACCAGTCACGCTGACAGGGGTTGAAATGTATGATCCAAAGAAAAAGAAATGGAAGCATGTCACTGATTTGTGCTTTAGTCGGTGTGATTTTGGTATTGGGATTGTCTAGGGCGATAGTTGTGTCCGTAAAATGCTTTGCTATTTGAGACTATGTTTGTCATGTTGTTCTCTCCGGTGTAACGTTTATTTGTATGAGCGTGACAAGTGTGTTTGTGAAGTGCTTTCGGTTATTTGAGACTGTGTTTGCCATGTTGGTCTCTTCGGTTTAGCGTTTATTTGTATGAAGAAATACACTCCAAGGCAAAAACTCTCACAGAAAGCACATCATTAAGACGCTCAAGTTTGTAAAACCAGTCTATGGCTACTCTCAAATGAACAAAACAAACAACAAACGACAACACCTTTGACTATTTTTGACTGAATAAGGACGGTACCTCATTATACAGATGTATTTTTGCAAAGGTTATGACTATGAGGAAAAAGTAGATCTTAGCAAGGGTTATTGGAATCCAAAAAGAAAAATGTGGGTAACTAAGCATTTTTCAGAGATAATTAAGCAATCATAATTCTAAAAAAAGCGTCAAAATACAAAGAATGTATGGCAATTTCTTTCCAATTTTTAGCTCAATTATCTCTGAAAAATGCATGAGTCTGATAGCCCTTGCTTAGATCTGCTTTTTTTCCACATCGTCAAAAACCGCGCAAAATACGTGTACGAAATCGAATTTGACAGGCTGCTGAAGCAACCCTAAGTGAAGTATAAGTGCTTTCCTTTATTCTCTGTTTAAACCGAAACAGTAGAATTCAACTAAGCCAAGGGCACTGGATATTTCTCTGTGCTTTGGAAACATTTCCCATATTGACGTCCGCACGAAAACAACTTGCTTCAATACCACCAGGGGAAAAAATTCAAGGGAATTTTCAATGAAAGAAGGAGCCAAATTAGTCGTCTTTTAACCTATTTTATTGCGGCTTTTAAGTGAGTGCCGTCAAACCTAAACCAAACTTATTACTCTGACCAATCACAGCTGACACAACAGAATGAACCAATCGGAACTCAACAATTGCATGAAACTAGCGTCAAGCGCGGGCGCGTGTGAGTAACTCACAGTTGGTTTTGGTTTTACGTTAGTTGCTTGGCTTTGGAAGGAAAAATTGTAGAGGGTAGTACTCCTGCTCTTACTAAGTACACAGGACAATAAACGTATTGTGTTGCTCAAAAAGTTTATTTATCCTTCAAATTGAGCGTTACACTGGTCAAGTCCGGTCAAATAGAAAGGCAACAAAGTCACAGTCCGGTAGTTCACTCTTCAGTCTCTCTTGAGACTCCCACAAGACAGTGGGGGTGTAGCTCGTGTCCCTGAGCAGGCGCCCTTACCGGGTACTGACAGCCGGAGCCAGCTGAGCCCGGGCCTCGCGTGGGCAGGGGCGACGCACCCTGAGGCAGCACCAGTTCAGAGGTATCGCTACCCAAGTTAATGGAGAAAATTTAACAACTCATGATCAAGGCTGGAAAATCATTTTCCCTTTGCCCGTAATCATTCAATACATTCGTTGACACATCCTTAAATGTGGTTCTTTAGTATCAACCCCAATTTATTGTAGTACACTGATCTGAAAGAAAATGGTTTCCCGCGTGTTTGTGTTATCTCTGAAAGATTTTCCAACGTTCCGAATCGCAGTATCTTCTGTCGTCTTCATTGATGATATCGCCTGGACACGTTTGAACTGAGATGCCACCGCCGTAATGGCTCAACCAAAATGACGTCGACGTTTGATGATTCCTATATTGCAAGATGAAGACGTTGTCTTTCCTCTTTATCACGCCATTTTTGCAGCCATTTGTGGTGTAGCTTCCACATTTGCCATGTCGTTGTGGTGAGTATATATAAAATCTCTCTCCGGGACAGGATAATTCTTCATACTATTGCCACTCCGAGCCGGGACAGGTCTTCAGATTACAGTTATTGTGGCAGCCCAACCAACGTCCTCCACCGTAGTGGAGGGCGATCTTATCACCGCTCCTAACTAATCCTCCTAACTAATCCACAGTTATTGTGGCAGCCCAACCAACGTCCTCCACCGTAGTGGAGGGCGATCTTATCACCGCTCCTAACTAATCCGCCTTTGTAGGGTGGGGATCGATCATCTGCTATATTATGTAGTACAAATGTTTGTCCCCCACAGGAGCTCCAGTAGCCGTCTTCCATGGACCATCCAGCACAGGTTCCAAGTCTGCAATGTCCGTTGGAACAGTTCAGCCAATGGTCGCTATCATAAGTCTCTCAGAGTCATCCACTGGCCCGAGTGAATGTAACCGGGACAATTTCCTTCATTTTCGTCTTCATTGTCTCCACAATCATCATTTCTGTCACAGAGACGACTGCGATGGATACATGTACCTGAGCCACACTTGTACTTATTCTCAGCATGACAGCAATCCACAGCATTGCAGGATGCAGTACTGTGATCTTGTCCGCCCTGGTGTCTTACGAAGTGGTTCGTATTATCTGTGCCCTTGCATTTTCTGTTCCTGTGCTGGGTTCCCCCTCCACAAGTCTGATCACAAGGTCCCCAATTGCTCCAATCACCCCAAACGAATTTACAATTTGGTTGAGAGTCCCATTTCAAGACGTTCCCATCCCGTTTGCAGGTCATCTTATCTGGAGTCGGTTGTCTCTGTTTGTCGCATGTTATAGCCAGACTCATTCCCTCAAAGGTTAACTCATCCTTGCAAGTAATGTTCGTCTACTGCAGTGGGAACACCATTGAGAACATTGAAAGTGTGCCTTAGATCAGACATGTACTCTTCGATGGTATCATTGAGGTTCACCGGTTCGGTATAAGATTCGCCTTCAAAGTGATGGTGACAAATGCATCCATGGGTTTTGGTGTCTGGTATCTGCCTGCATTCTCCTCGACCATTACATTTGTCAGACTGCTGGCAAACATCGTAGTTGCTGTCAAATGCAGATGCAATAAAACCCCACTTTTGGAATTCTGTTATTTTTTTCACGATTTTCAGGGTAAAAGATGAAAAAGGGTTTATTGTCTTCCCTATTGCAATCATTTTTAATTTGAGAAATAGCAAAATTTTTCATAGTCGAACCTCGGCACTTCTTATTTGTCAGGATGTTGTCAGACGCGTAGATGTAGTCGATATTGCATCCGTCGCATCCTTTAAAAGTCAAGAAAGTCTTAGCTTGCGTAAAGTCAATGCAGGATCTGGACGACTGCGTATCTTCGTAGACAACATAATAATCTTTGACTTTGCCATGGTCGGAGCGGTCTTCTACCTTAAAGTACCCACCACCACGCCAAGAAAGCTCAGGGTACTTGTGAGGGGGGCGTTCACTGTTCACTGTGACCACTGCCCATGTAGACCACGGATGTTTGATTTTCAGACAGCTTTAACGATGCTTTCCTGTTTAGATCCTTTCATTTTCTTCAAAATCGTCTTGGCATCCTTTTTGGCGTTGTCAACAGACTTGCTTCTGCAGTTCCAAACTCGATCATCGAACGCCCAGCGAATCTGGTAGAAATACGTCTGAACCTCTTTGAATCCCTCAGTGGCTCTCTTTTCATCACCCTTGAAGTAGTAGTAGGACATTTTCTGTTGAGCAGCGCTAGTCATCCTGTTTTTCACGAGAATCATTAGTTCGGACAGCTTTATAATATCGTAACCATGTTCTCCGATGAATCTATCGAAGATGTTACGATGGGTTATGCCCTCTGGCAGAGCTGCCATTCTGTAGAGGTTCTGCAGGTTACCATCCAAGTTGTTGTTTTCGTAATAACTGACGTATTCTTCGGCGAGCTTCACTTGGTCTATTCTTCGGGTTTTAGTCCCCATTACTTTGCGGATATCAGACAGTTTCTTTGCCCCGTTCCTCGACGCATACTCCCACTTGATCCAGGCAGACAAAAAGATGTTGAATGCAGCATTTGCCTTGATCGATGTCTCTATTTCGTCGAGTTTCTCGTCTAGGCTATCAAGCTTGGCGTTGACTTCTTTAAAGCGTTCGTTTATCAAGCTCGTGATGACGTCCAGGTCGCTTGGCATAAAGAAGGTGAACACAAAACTTGCAACAGCAGCTGCTGCCTGAATGGCTTTAAGAGCCTTACCAACCTTGGAGGCGTACTTGGCTAATTTTCCCTGCTTTGCCACTATTTCCGCTGCTTTCGCATCATCTGCAATCTTCAGTGCGTCTTTAAGTTGTAAACTGAGCTAAATCAAGAGCCGTAGACACTTTGGCCTGCTGTCCCGGGTCTAACTCGGAGTAACTTGGACCGAACAGCCATGAAAGCCACAGCACAGCTGCGAACCAAACAAGACGCCTCATTCTCGAGAACGAACCCAACAAATGGTGGAACTGTGAAGGAAAAAAATTGAAGGGCCCAGTACAGTAGTGGATCCAAATATTTTTGTTAGGTGGGCTCCAAGGGCGAAAAGGAAAAAGGGGGCGGAATCGAAAATGTTTTAGTGTTCTCTAAATTTAGGTCCCCTTGACCTCATTTTCTTTGAGAAACGGGAGGGGGGCGGGTAACATGTTTCTGGGGGGGGGGGGGGCGTTAAGCCTCGTTAGCACTCAGTTCTATAGGAATAGAAAAGCCACCAAAGAGCAATCGAACAAGGAGTTGAACCTTCATCATAACCTTCCGCACTCAGGAAAGTCGCACTCCGTTGAGAGTCTTATTTGCACTGCCACAGGATGGCTACGCCGCCACAGGTAGCCCACACTACCACAGTCACCCGAGTACTGTAGTTGTTAGATTTCCCTTAAAAGAAGAAACTTCAGACGACACAGACACCACGCCTTGAGCCGCCTCGATGCATCCCATCTTCCAGCGGATGACGGTTACTTCAATTTGAATAAAGTCACTCACAGTAAAAAGCTTACGTTTTCAGAAACAATGCTGTGTTTTGCGGGTTAAAGTGACCCCATTTGTCCGTATATAATATAATATAATATAATATAATATAATATAATATAATATAATATAATATAATATAATATAATATAATATAATATAATATAATATAATATAATATAACACCTTGGAAATGAACAAATTTACAGAAAACGAATGTCTGCCAAATTTTGAATTGAAATTGAAATTTTTAGAAAATTTGAGGAAACCACTCACACTCAAAAGTACGAGAAAACGCATTGAAGAAAAAAACAAAATGGCAGAGACGAGGGAAGAAAGCCAAACGAAAGTTTTTACCGAGGAAAACCAAACAAGCGCCGCGAAAGAAAACCAAACAGGTATCAATGCCGAAAAAAGTCAAGCATCTATTCCGGAAAAGCAAACCATTGTGACCTATACAGATGACGAACTGGTCTCTTTTAAGGACAATATGGTTTCAGAAAACACTAAAAAAAGTACGAGTACATCCGTACGCCGTTTGCAGTCTTGGTTCAAGGAAAAACATGGCAAACAAATTAATCTCGATGCAATTTCAAAGCAAGAAGCACCGCAGCTTCTCAAGCACTTCTTTCTAGAAATAAGGCAAACGACAAAAGAAAACAAAAGCAAAGAATATGAACCAGGAACATTACAAACTTACCGCAATGGTTTACGAAGGTACTTTCTGGAGGGTCCATGTCCACCGGCAGTAGACAACTTCGACCTCGAAAAATCTTCAGCCATTGAGTTCGAAGAAGTTTCAACGATGCTATCCATGAAGAAAAAGGATTTGAAGCAAAAAGGTCTTGGCAACAAACCAAATGCCGCTCAACCAGTTGAAACGGAAGATATTGAAAAGATGTGGTCGCCAGGTGCAATCGGCCTTCAATTGCAAAATCCTCGCTCTCTTCCCCATCTGGTATGGTGGAACAATGTCACGCACTTAAGAATGAGAGGATTTAAAGAACAGCATGACTGTCAACTAAGTGATTTCACCGTGACAGAGCAGTACATCGAATACAAAGAGCGACAAACCAAGAACCGCCAGGGAGACGAACCGACTGCGACAAAACGGGTGAGAAAGTATAACAACAAGATTTGGAGGACGGATGGTGGAGAGCGAGATCTGCACAGAGCATTTATCGAGTACGGTTACTGAGTCGCATGTATTCTGTAGGCGATGGTGTTGAGAAAAACCCACAAAAGGTAGAAAAATACAAAAGACTTGCAAAAAAGTATTCTGGAAATCTCTACCTGAGTCCAGTTGACAGTCCAAAATCCAATGTCTGGTACAAGATGGTTCCAATTGGTAGAAATACATTGGCAAAGCAAATGCAGAGTATTGCGTCCATTGCCTCCCTGGACAGCAAATTCACAAATTCGAGTGGTCGCAAAACAGTCATCCAAGCGCTCCGTGATGATTTCGACCCACTGGAGATCTCAGAGCTGACTGGCCACGCCAATCCGGAATCCATATCCAGCTACAGCCATAATCCTCTGGAAAAACAGCGGCGAATGTCGAATAAGTTGGCCGGTTTCAACCCAAGCACGACAACTACCAACAGCGATTCAAGTCATGCTTTACGGGAGATTGTTCTCAACAGCTCAGTCCCGCCAAGCAACACAGCAGCTACTAGTAACCGTGACAGCAGTGCCAGTAGTTCTAGTTACCTGATGGCAGGGGCAGTTGGCGGGATGTTTACTGGAGTAACTTTTAATAATTCTCCAGTAAATATTTCCATAAAAAAACAGTTAAAATGGTGACTTTTAAGCTTTTTTGAGCTATTTTTCGTAAGAGTTTACTCAGATATTCCAGTCTTAATCATTATACTTTAAATGCAATTTTTTTATAACTGTAAAGCGCTTACCGGTTTTTTTGTAGATCTTGTTTTCACACCGGAACGCTTGAAATTTCCCTTTCGCTTGAGCATTTCAGTTGTTGATTGTCGGCGCCACATATTGCCAAGTTGTATGGTAGCAGGGAAATCCAAGATATTCATTGAATGAAAGAATTTTTCCGTAAAATCTTTTGTCTTAAATAACTCCGTATTTTTTACTTTCAGTTTTTTTGCTGAAGATTGTAAAATGTGAGGCACTACTTTCTCCACGAGTTTGAAATAAAAGTGGTATTCATTCTAAAAGTATCTTGTTTCCTATTCGCTAGATCTTGACACCTGACTTTGAAAGGGTTTCCATTGTTTGCGCACTGGCGCGGCTCACAGAAATACAAAACGTTTAGCTTCGCCCAGTGATTTGGTGGCTTTAGCTATGCGATTCAAGAAAAATTCACTGCCCATAAGGGTAATTATGTTGGTAACCTGACTGGTAAAATTCAGGATCAAAGATATGAAGACAACAGAACTAGGGCTTCTTTTGCAAGTCTTGCCAGTTCGTATAATCGCTTTTGTGGAAACTCTAGGGAGCCACCTTAAGGTTTTTTCTCAGATTTCTATTTCTTTTTTCGGAAATTTCTTCTTGCCATCAGATATTTCGCCTTAGCCTTCTGCTTTTCTTAGTTAATCAGTTTGTTTGTTTCCCTAATAAAAACACTAATTTCCGTGCGTCTATGGGGAAAATTTTGGACCATCAAATAAAGAAACATAATTTTGTGGAAGTTTACTTTATAGTACTCTAGATTGTCACATCTCCAAAGTCATCGATTGTCCAGAAAAATTCTAGTATAATATTGCTCGGCGTTTTAAGGAAAGTTAAAAATTCGTGTTTGAGATATTTAATTTGAATTCCGAAAAGAACATTGGTCTTTATGTACAGCAGGGTTTGTGCGCATGCAGCAAATTCTGTAATTTATTTCATAGTATTAATTCGTGTTCAACTAACATATTTTATACAACACGGGATAAATGGCTATTTGGTTGATCTGCTGGACTAATATTTCAATGACGTGTCAAAGAAATTGTAGATCTAAGTTTTGAAAACTAGGGTTTCTCAGGAAAACTGTTGTTGCACTTTTGAAATTTTCAGAACATAATCACCAATTGGTCCAAGTTTTAGGCAACTTTACATATTCGTTCAATTTTTTAATACCTAGTTTTATTTAAATTCCTGCAAAAACTACAATGACAATTGAAAATGCCTGTTTTAACTCCTACTGATACTGACAGAAAACTAATAATCAGTGGAAAGTCAACACCTCTTAATGCTAAATATATATATATATATATATATATATATATATATATAAATTATTCAAAAAGGTTCCAGGCTTCAAAAGTATTTCATCGATTTAATGCGACAGGTCTGTTTCGTATAGTCAATGGATGACCACACTCTTCAGGCAATTTTATCGAATGAATCGAATGAATGATTCATTCGATAAAATTGCCTGAAGAGTGTGGTCATCCATTGACTATACGAAACAGACCTGTCGCATTAAATCGATGAAATACTTTTGAAGCCTGAAACCTTTTTGAATAATTTAATACTGCTCCTAAAAAGTTGAGCGCTCTCTGAAAACCGTTCCACACAAGAAATTTGAAGTTATATATATATATATATATACTCGTTGAAGGAAAGCGAGGACGGACAACTTCTGACGATTGAAAAGTTAAAAAATTTAATAAAAAATAAAAACGTTTCGGTCAGTAGACCTTCATCAGTTACATGAAAAATTGAACTTATCAAATCAACCTTAAATAAGATTACAGAACAAAACAAGACGCAAAATACAATTCAACGCTATGAGTTACGTAACCGGCGTGATTATAACAATACTAAAACAAGGATAAGTGACGCTAACATTCAAAAATAAAAACAATATAGTACAACGATTATATAACGAAAAAAGGAAAACTAAACAATACTAACAATTAAACGTAATTACAAGGTGTAGATACAGGTACAACACGAGATAAATGAACGATACAAAGCAAAAATATAACAAAAGACCGGAAATACGCTGCTATAAAAATAAATAACAAAAGATGACAGATAAGACTAAAAACTAAAAACTACTAATTCAAAAAAGATGACATTTGCAAAGCGGCAAAAGAAAGGGCAGTCAAAAGGAAAGCAACCTACGTTTACGCAAACATGGATCATACCAAAATCCCAAATCGAGGCCTCTGGAACCCCAAAGGGCCGATAGACAACAAAATCCCTGGAGGGGCCCTTAAACAATGACCGTAATAAGTTCCCCGGACAGGGCCTTTGAGTATACCCAACACCTAAGAGGCTGACAAAATCCAAGAAAAGGGCCTTTGAACGGCCATATATCGCAAACAAAGAATCGCAAAAAAGAAAATTAATTATAACAAATTCTATTCCTAGAATGAAATTCTTTTCTTTTATTTAAACCATGGGGTGCCAAAGAGAACAGCTGAGCACTCCAATAAGCCTCCTTTGTAATTAAAAGCCTGTCGATCTCATCCGAGTTGTTAGGGGCCTGCACCTGATCAATACATTGAAACGAAAAATCATCTAAGATGTGTGAAGTTTTGTTGATATGCACTGCTACTTCACAAGTTGTTTTGTTTGTGAGCATAGCAGACTTGTGATTACGAAACCTAATTCGAAAATCAGTGGTTGTAGATCCTATGTATTGCAAACGACATTTCTTGCAAGAAACCAAATAAATCACATTTTTAGAATCACAAGAAAGTCTCGAATGAATGGCGTATCTTTTGCCCGTCTGCAAGCTAAGAAATGATTTGGATTCAACAAAGAAATTTCGACAAAGATCGCATCTATTCCTTTCGCATTTGAAACAGCCATTGCTTTGTTGAATTGTTTGTCCCTCTTCGGCGGTTTTAAAACGAGATGGTGCCAATAATTCTTTAAGATTTTTTGACCTACGAAAAGATGGTATGATAGAGCCTGGAGGGAAAAGTTCTTTTAATTTGGGGTTGGATTGTAAAATTAACAAATGCTTTCTAATTATGTTACCCACGTTCGGTAAATTTGGATTAAAAGTCAATACGAATGGAAATAATTTCTTCGCTTCTTTTCCACGTGTCCTGAGTAAATCATTTCTAGAAATGGCGGAGGCTTTGGAGAATTGATCATTGACTAATTTAGAGGGATAACCTTGGTTAACAAGGTATCCTTTGTACTCGGCTGTTCTCTTGGCAAGGAAAATTTCTTCAGAGTAATTTCTTTTCAATCTTGTGGCTACTCCAAAAGGAATAGCCTTGAAGACATGCTTGGGATGGCAGCTGGAAGGTGGAAGATATAAATGACTGGCTGTAGGTTTAGAATAAACGTCAGTCCTAATAAACCCATCGACAAGGTGTAGAGTAAGGTCTAGTACATGAAGCTCGTGCTCAGAAAAAACTAACTCGAATTTAATAGTAGGGTATAGAGAATTAATGTACTCAGTAAATTGATGTAAGGTAGGAAGGCCTTGCTGCCAAAGATCAAAAACGTCGTCACGATATCGCCACCACAAGGACGGCTTTATCGGACCGGAAAATTTAGCTCTAAGATCAATTAACACATAATTTTTTAAGTGCACATTTTCTGAAGTAAGGCAAATGTGGTCAGCACCACAATCTAATCAGTGTTTCTTTGCTACTTTCAAGTACATTGGCTTATAAATGCATCTCACTCTCTATTATTGACCAAGACACCTGACAGACTGGACAGGAGAAACTTTATTCTGATGTACATGCTAAAATTTCAAAATGAAATTAAAGAACAAAAATGATGGTAAACCTTACATTTTTACAACACCATTGACAGATCTACGGAAATTTCCAAACATGAGCCCTGTAACTAAACTGATTGTACACTTACAGCTTTTTACTATACACTGCTAGATTAACAGAAATTTCCAAACACAAGTTCCGGATAAAAAAGGTAGACCTTACATTTCCAAAGGCAGGCTCGGATAAAACTGCTAGACTAAGTATATCACTGGCAGATCTACGGAAATTTCCAAAGACAGGCTCAGATAAAACTGATAGTGTACTTTAGCCTTTTACCATAGCACTGGCAGATCTGTGGAAATTTCCAAAGACAGTCCTGGATAAAAATCATAGTATACTTTACCCTTTTACCATATCTCTGGCAGATCTATGGAAATTTCCAAAGACAAGCCTGGATAAAACTGATGGTATACTTTAGATATTTACCTCATCACTGATAGCTCTATGGGAATTTCCAAAGACAGGCTCGGTTAAAGCTGGAAGTATACTTCAGCCTTTTACCATAGCACTGGCAGATCTGTGGAAATTTCCAAAGACAGGCCTGGATAAAAATTGTAGTATACCTTACCCTTTTACCATATTACTGGTAGATCTATGAAAATCTCCAAAGACTGGCTCAGATAAAACTGATAGTATACTTTAGCCTTTTACCATAGCACTGGCAGATCTGTGGAAATTTCCAAAGACAGGCCTGGATAAAAATCATGGTATACTTTAGCCTTTTACCACAGCACTGGCAGATCTATGGAAATTTCCAAAGACAGACCTGGATAAAAATCATGGTATACTTTACCCTTTTACCATATCAATGGCGGATCTATGGAAATCTCCAAAGACAGGCCTGGATAAAACTGATGGTATACTTTAGATATTTACCTCATCACTGATAGCTCTATGGGAATTTCCAAAGCCAGGCTCGGTTAAAGCTGGAAGTATACTTCAACCTTTTACCACAGCACTGGCAGATCTATGGAAATTTCCAAAGACAGGCCTGGATAAAAAACATTGGATACTTTACCCTTTTACCATATCAATGGTGGGTCTATGAAAATCTCCAAAGACTGGCTCAGATAAAACTGATAGTATACTTTAGCCTTTTACCATAGTACTGGCAGATCTCTCGAGATTTCCAAAGACAGGCCTGGATAAAAATCATAGTATTCTTTACCCTTTTACCATGTCAGTAGTAGATCTATGGAAATTTCCAAAGACAGGCCTGGATAAAAATCATGGTATACTTTAGCCTTTTATCACAGCACTGGCAGATCTATGGAAATTTCCAAAGACAGACCTGGATAAAAATCATGGTATACTTTACCCTTTTACCATATCAATGGCGGATCTATGGAAATCTCCAAAGACAGGCCTGGATAAAACTGATGGTATACTTTAGATATTTACCTCATCACTGATAGCTCTATGGGAATTTCCAAAGCCAGGCTCGGTTAAAGCTGGAAGTATACTTCAACCTTTTACCACAGCACTGGCAGATCTATGGAAATTTCCAAAGACAGGCCTGGATAAAAAACATTGGATACTTTACCCTTTTACCATATCAATGGTGGGTCTATGAAAATCTCCAAAGACTGGCTCAGATAAAACTGATAGTATACTTTAGCCTTTTACCATAGTACTGGCAGATCTGTAGAGATTTCCAAAGACAGGCCTGGATAAAAATCATAGTATTCTTTACCCTTTTACCATGTCAGTGGTAGATCTATGGAAATTTCCAAAGACAGGCCTGGATAAAAATCATAGTATACATTAGCCTTTTACCATAGCACTGGTAGATCTGTGGAAATTTCCAAAGACAGGCCTGGATAAAAATCATAGTATACATTAGCCTTTTACCATAGCACTGGCAGATCTATGGAAATTTCCAAAGACAGGCCTGGATAAAAATCATTGTTTACTTTAGCCTTTTACCATAGCACTGGCAGATCTATGGAAATTTCCAAAGACAGGCCTGGATAAAAATCATTGTTTACTTTAGCCTTTTACCATAGCACTGGCAGATCTGTGGAAATTTCCAAAGACAGGCCTGGATAAAAATCATAGTATACATTAGCCTTTTACCATAGCACTGGCAGATCTATGGAAATTTCCAAAGACAGGGCTGGATAAAAATCATTGTTTACTTTAGCCTTTTACCATAGCACTGGCAGATCTGTGGAAATTTCCAAAGACAGGCCTGGATAAAACTAATAGACAAGTATACTTTACCCTTTTACCGTATTAGTGGTAGATCTATGGGAATTTCCAAAGACCGGCCTGGATAAAAATGATAGTATACTATAGCTATTTACCATATCACTGGTAGCTTTATGGAAATTTCCAAAGAAAAGCTTGGATAAAACTGATGATGTACTTTAGCTATTAACTTCGTCATTGGTAAACACAAGTCCTGGACAAAAATGCTCTCAATCTATAGCTTTGTATTTTTAAATTTAATTTTATAATTTTTTGGTGGATCTTCAGAAATTTCCAAGCACATTTTACAGCACTAACATTTACACATGTTAAGTTCTTTATTGGTGGTTCAAAAGAAATTTCTTAGTAATAAACAGCCCAGGACAAAAAAAGACCAAATTCCCACTCTAGGAAAGATGTAAAGCCCTAATTATATAAAGTGCCTGAGAATTTTAAGTATGATCTGATGTGCATCTCATAATTCTGCTAACTCCTTATAACTTCTTCTCAAATACTGTGCTGCCTCCTTTTTTAATTTTACCATTCTCATCTAATTCAATATCGAAATAGACTGCACTTTCCTTTGGGATCTGAGTCTAGCCATGCCAAGGTACCCATTTTGACTTGTAGCCACCCTTTAACCACTGCACAACAAAGGAGATATCAGTGACCTGTTTTACTTTTGCTAGATGGGGAGGCCTGTAGTTTCCAACTAGGTTGACAGCAACAATGCTACCTGCCAACACTCCTTCAAAGTTGTCCACCACCATTAAATCGGCAATTTGTCTTCTATACGCTCCACCATACACCTACGTGCAAACAAAACAAAATTGTAATGGTAATAACATAATGTTTGAGATGTATTTTTCATTGAGTGACACAGGCATACTCGAAGAAAAGGAAACCTTAGTTTTCCCAAAAGGAGTCGAACTTATTTCCTTCTGATCACTACTGCAGATGCTCTACCACTGAGCTACAAGAGACTTTTGGGAACTAGGCCATTAAAAGTAAGGTTCATGTGACAAACATCCTGCATACTGCTAGGGTTTGAATGTCAATGTCAGGAATTAGTTAATAAACTAAAAATGAATATCCTTGCTGTCATCCTCAGTGCTGGAGAAATACAACACACAATTGTATGGCAGCATCTCAAGTATCTGTAAGAGAAATGTATGTGTAGGCTGATATGGAGACCTTCCCTCAACAAACATCATTGGTCAACCTGGCTCTGTTGTCCCTAAGGCAAATCTATCAGTGTCTAGGGTATTTTTGCAATCCTGGCCCGGGCAATCGATAAAATCGATAATTAGTGACATTTGGTAACAGTCAATAAAATTTAAGCCAGTCACTGAGCCAAGCTAAAAGCAATTTGTAGTTACTATTTCCATATTAGTACTTTGCAATTGGATTTAATTTGGAATTTGATTTGATGGATAATTTTTTATCTTTATGATGAGGCAATAATAGAGGTTAGTAAACAAAAGACCAAAACCATTTCCACAGTCATGGAAAATCTGCTCTAAGTACATATTTTGGTTTTCTCTTGTGGCTTTCATGTCATTGCTGAATTCTCCTAGGACCATGAAGTGCTGATAAGCTACTTATAGTCTATGAAAACACACCTTTCATTTGGTTTGGCATGCATCCACAAAGAATTAAGCACTATCTGCCTCTTTTGTGGTGAGCTGGTTCCCTGAAGACTTTTTCTTATCATGCAACTCTCTGCCAGATCCATTTAACTTCCAGACATTTTTCAGCACAACACCCAGCATCCATAACTAAAAACAAACAGGCAGAATTGCTGATGACTTAATAAAGACTGGTTAAACTGCAAATTTTCAAGTCTGATCACCAAAATGCAGCATTCAGGTGATTAAACAGCTTAACAAGATAATATATGCAGTGCCTTCCAAAAGCAGTAGTTCAGCTGCACATAATTGCTTCACATTCACCAGCATGTCACTGTATAATTTTTATTTTTTAGTTTGAGCCCAGTCACTCCAAATCTTCTACTGCAAGAAGACATGATCAATGCAATGGGCGATGGCTTACTTCGATGTGCCCACTGCCTTCGCTCCCTTAGCAAGCTAGATAGTATGCCTTACCTTCTTTAAGAGTAGCTGCATAGCTTTTCCTCCGATTGATATGAAGATTTGTCACTGTGTGAAAGGTTCCTGTGGCACAAAAGTTTGTCCAATTTCACTTCGTTAAACATCCAGACCGACTTAAGGTGTCTGAACACAGTTTGCGCGCGCCTGTACAGCGATCATTTTGTTTTGTTCAATGAAGATTGTGCAAGTGTTATTTTCCGTCCTAACAATCAAACTGTTTATCAATGTGTGAAAAACGTTCATTTTTCAATGTATTAAAGGTAATGCTATTGGAAAATACCCTGCTTTTCTGGAATTGTTTGTATGGATCGAGAACCCTGTCAAATGCAACGCATGTGCAACTAACCAGGAAATTGTGACTGCATAATTTAGTGGAAATGCACAGCTGATTTCTACGGAACTGCTCATTAGAATTTCATGAAATTTGGTAGAATAATAGTACCGAACACACGTATCTCGCCTGCAAACAAAAATTGAAATCTGACAGAGGGCATGTTCAGAAAACGTTTAAATGCAAAACACCAAATTACAGGAGATCTCTCTGTCAAAATTTCCTGAGAACAGTGTCAATAGGCCAGTATTTTTCTGAGATTCCTGGAGACAAGTGATAGAAAAAATCTAACGAATGGATTTTATGAAAATAAATCAAACCCAGTTTTTAATGCTGGTTTAATACCAGCTGTGTTGCCATGGCAACGGTACTTAGTCCAATAAAACATCAAAATATAATCTTTTTTAGTTGAACTTGCATCTTGCCAATTTTGGCCGCCCAGTTGGCAGTGGTTTGAAAATAACGATGAATAACGCATAGGTACAAGAAAACTGTGTTCGGCCACCTTAAAAAGCCCGAAATTGCGGATGATTTATCGGACAGACAATCTGCTCATGATCAGCTCTAAGATGATCCACTCCACATGTTATATTGCATATGTATTTGTATATGTTTATCTAAGATCCATACGTATTTCTAATATGTATACTTCTATTTCAATACAAATAAATTCAAACGTTAACTTATCCTTAAAGTGCTCCAGCATAATGGTTCAATATTTCTTTGTGAAGGCATCAGAGTAGCCTGCGAACACTGCTCTCGCTGCTGAAAAATCACAGTAAAACTTTTCCTCAGAGGTTCGAGGGGATTCCGTGATGCTGAATAACAAACACAAGACGAAGTCACCATCTTCGACAAACCGAAGTTCTACATCGTTTTAGTCTTTTCCAGAGCGGAAATAACACGAAGAACCGCCCTTTAGAGAAGCCATTAATTTATAAAACGGCACTTCAACACTCGGTGCACTCACAAAAAACTTTCCAAATTGGCCGCAACACAAGCATGACAAGGTTCTATCCTCGTGTACCGGTACACAGGGATGAAAACAAGACTAAACAATTTTAGACTACACGGAAAACAAAGAACATACAATGTCAAGTCTCAGCTGTACCGTACACGAGGCCAGAGCCAAGTCTTGTAAACACTCTAACAATGCTTCATGTAGTACACAAGAAAATGAAACACTGTGCCCAAGTCCTGCCAGGGTGGGGAGGAAGGGGGGGGGGGGGGTTTGGGGCGCTGGGAAGGGAAGGAAATACAGTGCATGTTTTAAATTTTTCCAAGTTTTGCGGTTGTTTCCATCATCTGCAAAATGATTTATCTCAAAAAAACATTATCGGAAAAATATACATGACAGTAATTTCAAATTGTCTTTCACAACGTGGTAAGACCTTGTCGTCTCTTTCCTTTAGGAACAAAATGACGAAATTCGAAACAAAATGTTGAAGAATAGAAAATGATAATGTCAATAAAAACTCGAGGGAAATTGTATCAGTTGCAAGTGGTACCGTAGTTACTGCCGATCCTTTGTGACTTGCCAGAGAATCAGCCACAACAGGGCGAGATGTATTTGTCATAGACTGACACTGAGTAACATTTTTTTAGAACTACATTTTGATTTAACTGTATTTTGAATGCATGAACTCGAAAAAAAAAACAACAACAACAAGCAAGCAAACAAGACGTAGAATATTGTTGTTGTTTTTTTTTCCGATTTTGGCGACTACCGGAAAAATTAATCTCCAGGGAGAAAACCAGTCTTTCCCAATCGCAAAAATTAGTTCCGGCAGAACTCAAAAACTTGCCAAACCGCAAAATTAAACAGTTCAGACGACATACCTCTCATGTACCGTACCAATACATTTTGGCTGCGAGGTCGTATTAAGAGGGAAGCTTTTCTGTACCCTGAGAATTCGCCTTGCCTAATTGAAATCTGTCAGAAAAAAAAAAACGATTTGGACGCCGTACCACCGCCAAACAGTAACTTCGTACTACTTAGTATGGCACATGAGAGGTATGGCGTCTGTTTCATATCGTACTGAACTGCTCTATTCTCTGGATTCTGCAGAAAATAACTTCTCCTTTCTCAGATTATCCTCAAATTCCGTGAGGGAAGGTAATTTTGATATTAAGGCATCAACATTGTCCCAGTACCCTGTTTGTCTTTTTAAAGATCTATGACGCTCCCCATTGCAGTGAATTTCTAGTTGGCTTTTCAGCACATACTCTCCACAGTGTTCACAAGAAGTTATCTTTTCCACTTTTTCTACGATTCGCATAGCCCGCTCGGATACACGATCGTGGTCTCCTTCTGCGTCTAAGGCCGACCACCTCTCAAATTCCTTAAAAATAGGGCAAAATTTCCTCGACTGATCTTCCACTTTGATGAAAGGAGGCTTTAGTCGTCTAACTTTTGCGCTCTTCCGGTCTTGGACCATTGGTGGTTAACTTTGTTCTTATGTAGTCTTTCGCTCTGTACAAGTTGGTAAAATTCGTCTTTTGTATGAATTGAAATCTTGTTTTTCTGAGCAATGTCCACGATTTTGGCATTAAATCTAGGAGAATAACTTTACGAAGAACATTTTATGGCTCTTTGACCACGCGAGTAGGTATCGAATTTTGCTAGTGGCGCAGATCCGTCAATTTTCCTATGCAGTACAACAACATCGGTCAGTTTTCGAACATCAAAGAATTCCTCTACTTTTCCGCCGAGTTCAACAACACGATTTCTGCATCGACTACCCTCATCCTCAAACATAAAGAAAAACGTTCTTTCTTTGAATTCAGACAAGTTGAAAGTTGAAATTTTACCTTTAAACTCGCTACCGCTTTTCGGGTTGTTGCTGCTTGACCTCCCGTCTTCAGAAATCAACGGCAACTCAGCGCCGTCGTCATCTACAGATCTTTCGCCGTGAGATGTTTGTTCTTTTTGCGGTGGCACGGAAACAATATTTTCGGGCCAGAGTGGCTCTTCGGCTATTGAAGAGTCTAATGCTTCGTTTTGAATCGCTTTCCTTTTCCTTTTGGCAGGCGTGCTGGTCATTAACGACCCATTAATGGTTCAAACATTTCATCGTCAAGTTCTTCAAATCTTGTCACTCTACCCTCAAATTCTCCTCCGTCAGTGGAAAAAGCCAAAGGATCTTTAGCAATACTGGAGAGGATCGAGAGCGATAAAGGCTCTTCTGCAGTTAAACTAGAGTCATCCATATTTTTCAGTTCTTTATGTCATTATCTCGAACTTGGAGAGAGTAAACCGCGACCGCGTGCGTAACTGTCGAAAGTGTCAAAATTCAAACGGCAAAACGATCAGGGAGAATGACCAATGAGCGAAAGGGATTTGTCACGTGGGAAATTGAGCACATTCTGTAACGTCCGAGGTCTTAATCCAAGGTCAGCTTAGAGCGATAAGTTATAGCAAGTCATGGCAAATGGACAAGGTGGAAAGGGGTCCTCCAAAAATAGTGCAAAAGATAGCAGAAATCATCATTCTGGCAGAAAGTGGTACTTCGCAAAGAAAAAAGACGGAGGGGTTCATACATTGTATGCCCATAACAAATCGCCTATTCAAGCACAAGATGGCACTGATCCAGGGAGTGTTGTGCAGATAAGATCCACAGATGTTGCAGGCAAAATAAAGGTATGTATGTTTTGCTAAATTTTGGGCTCAATTTAAACGTAAGTTGAAAGTGCAAATGAGAAAGGAGACTTATCATGACTTATGACTACAATCTGCCTAGTTGAAGGCGGTGCTCATACCAACCACATGCGTCGATTTGAACTACATACAGGAACTTCCACCATCGAGCAAAAAGAACGCACAATTTTAAGTAAGGATGATGTATTATGAATGACCCTGAAAGGAAGATTTTACAATAATCCCTTGAGCAAAGCAAGTGTCTGGTCGCACTTAGGCAAAAAATTCAAATTCGATGCCTTAGAAAAACTCACGCAAATCTGAAAAGTAGCGCGGTATGTGCGTATAATCAACTGTTCTGCTTTACGTTCGATTGATGGAGTGTCACTTTTCAAGAGCGCGTTATTAGGTACCAAGTCACGTTCAAATAGAAATGATAACATTTTCGTTTTTTATTTGAGCACATGCAAAAGAAAGACGGGAAAAAAATCAAGAGAATGTAAAACAGATTAATCAATTCCACTCTGTTACAATGGATCAACAATAACTAGAGTACCACTTGATGAATTAGCCACTGAGTTATCTACAGCATTTTCTCCTTGAACTCAGTATTTTTGTACATAACTTCTACAGTGGAGTAAATTTTGGGGGAAAGAACTTGCGGTAATTTTATCTTGCAGGAAGGAACTTTTTTGCGGATCGCGAAAAAACCCGCAAATATGGCAAAAATTAGAACCCGCAAAAATTTAGTGCCACACGGGTAGTACCGACTTAGAGTTGCGGTGTTCGGTCACCGCATTGTGTATTTATTTCATTTGTTTTGCGTAAATTTTCTAGCCTGTGTACATTCGCCTCCTCCCCTCAAAAAAAAGAAAGAAATAGAGAAGGTAAATTTGAACTTAAGAATTACTCTTCGTACATCTTACTTCACAAAATATATACACCTTGTCATTTTGTACAATACATTTGCTCAATGCAATATTTGTGAATCCAATTTGAACGGTTTTCTTCTCTTAATTCCCATACGCTATATTTCTCGATCTTCGCGCTTGCTTGGTACGCCATATTGAAAATAGCTATGAACCGTAGACCATTCTTCCGCACAAATATTCAGGAAGCGTGAGAGTAGATTTTCTTTTAATAAATCTGTCTTTTTTCTGTTAAACAGGTGAAATACTCTTCTGGAAAAAGTCGTCTTCTTGACCTAACGTTCTTAACTCCGACAGATGATCTTAACAGACGCTCGCTTTTAGAAATTTCTGATATCTCCAGATTTGGAGAGATGTTGTCAGAATTACTGGATGTTGAGTTCTGCGAATCATGCTCTGGCAAAAGGAAAGGTGCTGTTGCTGGCGAAAATGACGTAGAGAAAGCGAAAAGGCCTCGCTCTGAGACACACTTTTCTGCCACCGGCCCTGTCAGCACACAAGTAAACCAAACATCTTCAGCCCGGGCCTCGTCCGTTCCAGCATCTGATACGACGGACGTCAGCATCAGTGTCTCCACAGCACTTATCAAAGACAATATCTGGGCATTATATGGAAATTTCTAGATAGACTCTTTCTTTGGCATAAAAATTATCTCAGTCTATACTACTGTGCCAAGCAATTGTGTATTACATGGAAATTTCCATAGACTCCCCGTGACAAAGAATTAATATCAGCTGAAACGTTTGCCCAAACAAATGGGCATTACGTGGAACTTTATATACAGAAGAGAATAGGAAAAAGAGAATAGGAAGAGAATAATGTGGATTACATGGAAATTTCCATATAAGACACCTTGTGGCAAAGAATATCTGAAACAATTTTGGTCCAAGCAATTGAGCGTCACTTGAAAATTTTCATAGACTCTGGGACTAAGAATATCTAAAACCTTTGTCCAAAGAAATGGGTATTTATTACATGGAAATTTCTATAGATTTTTTTGGCGGAAAATATAATCTGAATCTGTCATGGCTGAGTGTATATTGTCCAAGCGATTGAGTATTACATGGAAATTTCCATAGACAACTTGTGGCAAACAATTTCTGAAAGAAATTTAATCCAAGGAATTGGGCATTACATAGAAATTTCCATAGATTCCTTGTGGCAAAGAATATCTGAAACTATTTTGTCAAAGATAGACCCCTTGCGGCAAAGAAATCTGAAACAATTTTGGTCCATGCAAGCAGTTGAGCGTCACTTGAAAATTTTAATAGAATCTCTGGGACTTAGAATATCTAAAACCTTTGTCCAAACAATTGGCTATTACATGGAAATTTCTATAGATGTTTTTTTGGCAGAGAATATCTGAATCTATCATGGCTGAGTCCAAGCAATTTAGTATTACATAGAAATTTCCATAGATTCCTTGTGGCAAAGAATATCTGAAACTATTTTGTCAAAGTGATTTTCATTGCAAGGAAAGTATATCTCAAACTTTTTAAAGCATAACAAGCTATTCTTATGTACAGATGTAATATTTTTTGTGATATTATAGAGCTGTTTACCACGAACGGCTGGAAACATGCTCGTTATCATGTTAATATTGTTGCTGTTAAACAATACTGAGACGAATTCTGTTCAAAAACATTTGAAATAAACTCAGTCAAACAAACATCATAGTGGTCAATTGTATCAGTATAAAAGCTGATGGGGTTTTACATCTCAGTTAAATGGACAACTGATAGGTAGCTATTACATGTACTTTCCATTTTGTTGGAAAACGTGCAAATACAAAGTTTGTCTTTTTTCCAAATGAGCTACTTCAGAAAATGCGCACTTAAAAAATCATGTGTTAATTTCGCCCATGGCTAAATCGGCATAACTACAAGCATTCTTCGGACCCATAGCCGTGCCATGGACCTGAAGAAAGAAATTCTCCTTAAAAACAGAATGGTTGCTTTTCAAACAAATTTTCACAGCTTCTAATATGCAAGTCGTGGATGGGAGTTTGTTTTCCCTTGCATTCAAAGCCTTCCTAACTGCAGTAAGACCAAGTTTGTTATCAATGTTAGGGAACATTGAAACAACATCCCACGAAACCAGTAAGGTGCCAGTTGGAAAAGGGCCCCTCGTGTTAAGATCTTCTATTTTGTTAAGCAAGTCGGTAGTATCCTTAATAAATGATGGTAATTTACGGGCAAGTGGTTGCAAATAAAATTCGGTAAAGGCATACAGGTTTTCAATTGCCGTGCCACAACAAGAAGTAATAAGTCTTAATGGGTTGCCCGTTTTGTGCGTTTTGATATTTCCAAAACCAACTCCTGGTTTCGCTTCCTTATTTAATACCCACTTAGCTACTTCGGGGGAAATCTCACCCTTTCCGAGCCATTTGGAACACCAACTATCTACTAATGCCAAATGCTTGGAAGTAGGATCCGACTGCAAAGATTTATAGTGCAGCTGATTGTTAAGCTGACCAAACATTTTTTCCTCGTACTCTTTATCATCAATTACTACAAATCGGGAGCCTTTGTCCTGTATACGAATCACTACCTTAGAATTTTTAAGTTCCTTAAGCGCAGCCCGTTCCTTTTTTGAAAGATTATCCCTAGGCTGCTTAATGTTCTCAGGATTGATGAGATCACGTCGTACATTAGCTAAAAATAGTTCAAGTTCAGGGTACCTGGTCTGTATCTACACCTTGTAATTACGTTTAATTGTTAGTATTGTTTAGTTTTCCTTTTTTCGTTATATAATCGTTGTACTATATTGTTTTTATTTTTGAATGTTAGCGTCACTTATCCTTGTTTTAGTATTGTTATAATCACGCCGGTTACGTAACTCATAGCGTTGAATTGTATTTTGCGTCTTGTTTTGTTCTGTAATCTTATTTAAGGTTGATTTGATAAGTTCAATTTTTCATGTAACTGATGAAGGTCTACTGACCGAAACGTTTTTATTTTTTATTAAATTTTTTAACTTTTCAATCGTCAGAAGTTGTCCGTCCTCGCTTTCCTTCAACGAGTTTTAATTCCATGCAGTGAGGCTTGGACTGTGAATCTTTGATCCTCCTGACGCAGTGGCATTCTTTGTTGGCCTGAGGCAACCATTAACTGTTTTTTATATATATATATATATATATATATATATATATATATTTGAATTTCTTGTAATCGGTCCCACAAACAATGCAGTCCACGGAGTCTGTAACGGAGGATCACTAGAAGCGGTCGTGGAAACTTGAATAATTGAAACAGAATGTATATTAAATGTAAAGAAGATCCTCGCAGTTATTAACGCAACTTATGCAGTTGCGAAAAGAAAGCCTGAAAAAATCAGGCTTGCCGGGACTCGAACCCTGACCTCTGCGATACCGGTGCAGCGCTCTAACCAATTGAGCTAACAAGCCAACTGTGAGCTGGTCATTAAATTGGTTCGTAATATACCCGGGGAAGATGAAGATGAAATTATGAATATATGATATTCATATATTTGAACTGCGGAATGAAGAAATAAATGTAAAGAAGATCCTCGCAGTTATTAACGCAACTTATGCAACTCATCTTCCCCGGGTATATTACGAACCAATTTAATGACCAGCTCACAGTTGGCTTGTTAACTCAATTGGTTAGAGCGCTGCACCGGTATCGCAGAGGTCAGGGTTCGAGTCCCGGCAAGCCTGATTTTTTCAGGCTTTCTTTTCGCAACTGCATAAGTTGCGTTAATAACTGCGAGGATCTTCTTTACATTTATTTCTTCATTCCGCAGTTCAAATATATGAATATCATATATTCATAATTTCAGAATGTATATTAGTGACGGTCAAGTAGCCAACTCCAGTTAAGACTTTTCAGCTTTATTTGCTCAACGTTTCGGCCGTCTCGGCCTTCTTTCGCCAATATTGCCCGAAGAGCGTGGTCATCCTTTGGCCATACGAAACAGAGCTGTAGCAATAAAGCGATGAAATACATCTGAAGCCTGGAATAATTTTCGTTATAATATATATAAAAAAATTATATATATATATATATTTTGAAAATAGAAAAAAACTACACTTTCATCCCGACAAGCTAAGCCTGTTTCGTGATTGCTCACTCTTCAGGGGATTTTAATGATAAGAATACTCTCAAGCGTCGTATATATATACTTATAATTTACATGATCAATGATGCAGAAAATTTGATGCAGAAAATTTGAATGTTCAAGTGTTTAGTTGTTACCTAGCAACGCTTTGTTCCTGTGACGGCAAGAAGATATAAGTTCGTTACGTTTGTTGAGTGATGACAGATCAGGTCGGCAGATGATTAGCAATTTCTCTTTCAGACAAAGATTGCATCTTTTGCTTGAGCTGTTGTAAGATGAACAAGATGAAATGATTCGCCATGGAGTCTGGGTAATTGTCGAGAGTCGAGAGTCGAGAGTACCAAGTCGAGAGTCGAGACTAACATGCCGAGAGTCGAGACTCATTAGTCGAGAGTCTATGAAAACCTAAGAGTCGAAAATTTATCATGTGAAATAATTATTTGGGGCCCACAGTTTTAGCTAAAACTGTGGGCCCCAAATAATTATGTCACACTCAAAATATGTCACACCTTTAATATTTTTCCGCCTGTTTCCTAGACGCATTACCGAGTGGTTTGTATACGCAAATCCGTAGGTGTGTTTTTTGCGAAATGTAGACTGTGTTTAGGTATATATACAGGTATACTTGGTTGTATTGTAAAACTCCCTGAAGAAGTGTGCGCTAGTCACACGAAACGCGTAGGAGAAATAAAAAAGTTCTACAACTCAAGTAGTTCGCAGAAGTGCTGCTCACTGGTTTAACTTTAAAAATTTTAAAAACTAAAAATTAAAAATAAAAAATAAAAAATTAAAAATTAAAAAAAAATTAAAAAATAAAAAATAAATAAATAAAAATTAAAAAAAAATTGAAAATAGAAAAATTTTTAAAAAAATCAAATCTTCCAGTACCCTTTGTATAAGTATTAACAATTACCTAGACTCGCATATGAAAACGGGAGGCGTATAGAAATGTTACTTCTGCAGTTATACAAAGTGACAGGCCAAATGAAACACGACTGCCGCAGGTCGGTAAACATTTGTAACCATGCGTGCACTGTAATGTTGTAACGCAACGAAAGCGCGCTAAAAATAGTGCGGTAAATATAAACCGGAACCGGATGAAATAAAATGTGAAAAGGTGAAAGGTATTGTATAACCCACGTTTTCAGAGGCCGAACAAAGAAAGAATTTTGTAATTCTTCAGTGTAAGTTGTCGAATGTCACAGTTTGAATGTTAATGAGCAATTGTAATTAAGAAGGAAGAAAATCAGAAGTATATAGACTGTCAACTTATCATAACATTTATAGATTTATCGACTTCACAGTTTTATCGATTAGTTTGTCAGATCGATAATCCACGACTCTTAGTTTTTATAACATTTATATATATAGATTTAACGATTTTTATCGATTAGCTTATCAAATCGATAATCTATCATGGATTTTAGTTATTTAACATTTATCGATTTATCGATTTTTATCGATTAGTTTGGCAGATCGATAAATTTTCGACTCAGGTTTTCATAGACTCTCGACTAATGAGTCTCGACTCTCGACATGTTAGTCTCGACTCTCGACTTGGTACTCTCGACTCTCGACTCTCGACTATTACCCAGACTCTTCGCCATGAAACAGAGTGGTCAATGTTGTTGTCTTTAAGGGTCCAGATGTGTTTGCTAAGTTCGGTAGAGTTCCTGTGTTTTGCGTGACGGAATGATGAAGTGTGGTTTCTGAATCTAGTCTTGAAGTCGTTTTCAGTCAGTCCGATGTACGTTTCAGTAGTGTTATTGTCGTTGCGTTTAACTGTTGCTTGGTAGATGATTGATGATTGAAGGCAGTTTCCGTTAAGTTGGCATGTGTTCGTTTGTCGGCAGTTGCATGACTTGTTGTTAACTGTGTTATCTGTGGAATCAATGGTGTGTTTGGATGAATTCAAAATACGCTTGTTGTGGTTGTCGATAATCTGCTTAGTGTTATTCATGCAACTGTAGCTGATCTTGATGGTGTTTCGGTTGAAGATTTTTCTAAGCTTGTGGTCTTTAGGGAAGTGCTTATCTACTAGTGTGAGGAATTTGCGACCGATATTAGTACTGACGTTTTTGCTGAATGGAGGGTTGTACCAGAGGATGTTGTTTCGTTGTCTGTTTCTCCGTTTGGCAGTTGCAGTTGGATCATAGTGCAGAGTGTAATGGTATCCGCTTTCGTCGAGTGCTTTTTGGTATGGAGGGGTGGCACGGTCGAAGGATGCTTTGTCTGATGATAGGGATGATAGCACAGGTAACCAAAGCGTAATATGAGAGTTTGTATGGAGCTGAAATTCGATCAAAAATAAACGGCGGTTTTCAGCCGAAAATACATTAAAATCGAAATAAAGTTTAAAAAACCTTACCTGTTGTGTGTTTGCTGTGTTTTTATCGCTTTCCCGAGCCTCCGGACGCCGTTTTGGGCGATTTTCTGCTTAACGGTCGATGCGACGGCATGTCACGTACTAAAGAGAGCTAAAGGTAGGAAAACGGGAATTCAAAATTGCCAACCGACATTCGAGGTCCCGATCAAAATACCCGCTAAAAATCGTTTCAATCTATAGTCAGCGCTTTGAAACTACAACACATTTCAAAAAGGATGAATTCCCTACCTTTCTATGTGATTCAATCGTCAATTAGTTTATCTCTCGAAGTACAGCCCTGTATTAAAAACGAACTAACTTTTCGAAATCGCCGCCATCACAGGCTTGTAAGGAAAAGAGGGTCAAAACTAACGGTCAAGCCTGGGACAAAGCGCCAAATTTCGCTCCACCGGGGGACGACATGAGTGACTTCTGTGTCGCCAAATGCCAAACTCACCCCCTCTCCGGTAAGTCAAGTTTAATACCTGAATGCGACCCGCGCGCGATTTTCCGCCGAAATTTGAGCGGTACAACACTTGATTTACCGGAGAGAGGGTGAGTTTGGCATTTCGCGACACAGAAGTCACTCATGTCGTCCCCCGGTGGAGCGAAATTGGGCGCTTTGTCCCAGGCTTAACCGTTAGTTTTGACCCTCTTTTCCTTACAAGCCTGTGATGGCGGCGATTTCGAAAAGTTTGTTCGTTTTTAATGCAGGGCTGTACGTCGAGAGATAAACTAATTGACGATTGAATCACATAGAAAGGTAGGAAATTTATCCTTTTTGAAATGTGTTGTAGTTTCAAAGCGCTGACTATAGATTGAATCGAGTTTTAGCGGGTATTTTGATCGGGACCTCGAATGTCGGTTGGCAAATTTGAATTCCCGTTTTCCTACCCTTAGCTCTCTTTAGTACGTGACATGCCGTCGCATCGACCGTTAAGCAGAAAATCGCCCAAAACGGCGTCCGGAGGCTCGGGAAAGCGATAAAAACACAGCAAACACACAACAGGTAAGGTTTTTAAACTTTATTTCGATTTTAATGTATTTTCGGCGGAAAACCGCCGATTATTTTTGATCGAATTTCAGCTCCATACAAACTCTCATATTACGCTTTGGTTACCTGTGTGATAGCCGTTTGTTGATGCCGGCGGGTATGTTCTTTGTGGTGATCAGTGGGTGATTGCTCTCGCGATGGACGTATTGTAGTGTAGTGTTAGGCTTTGTGAAGGGCTGGTAGGTACTGTTGCTCAGGTTAAAGGTGACGTCTAGGAAGTTAATGATTTGTTTGTTTGCTTCAATTGTGATCCGTAGCCCATTTTGATTAAAGACGCGACATATTTCCTTCTTGATGTTCTCTGTAACTCTTGGTGTTGCGTTAGAAATGGATAGACCATCGTCTCGGTATAGTCCTATGTTGATGTCAAGGTCTTGTAATTCGCAATATATATATATATATATAACTTCAAATTTCTTGTGTGGAACGGTTTTCAGAGAGCCCTCAACTTTTTAGGAGCAGTATTAAATTATTCAAAAAGGTTCCAGGCTTCAAAAGCATTTCATCGATTCAACGCGACAGGTCTGCCTCGCACAGTCAATAGATGACCACACTCCCCAGGCAATTCCATCGAATGACCGCCAATTCAAATGCTGGCAGCCAAATACAAGATACAAGACATAAGATATACAAAATGTGGCCGCTAGGCAGCAGTTGTGAAGGCCACGCCACTTCAAGGTTCCCGAGCACAAATCCGCCTCCATGGGGGCATGAACTCGCCAATTCGCTACGCCTGTTCAAGCTGCAAAGATCCCTTCCACAGACAATAACAAACTTTTCATGGAGACAAAGGTTACATTTCCCGCCGATACCATTGCAAGGTTGACACCCTTCCAGCACCTTCCATTCAATTTGAAAGGTATATACATATATATATATATATATAGTTTTTTGACACCAACTTCTGCGTAATGCACCGATACGATTTTCCCGCGGTATAACTGTGAAGATAGATATTTCTACTTTACCACCATTTTCACTACTACGCGACTTTTCTTTTCAAAACACCTCTGAGCACTTTGCAATACGCTTCCGTCAACCATACCTTATATGGGAAGTGTCTGATGCTACCGCAATTGAATTGAGCTCGAAGGAATAATGATGGCGTCAAATTATCCCATAAATTTGCGCTGGCGAGTCATATATTGACTAGTAAAAGGCTTCGGAGTCGTTGATGTTACAAGAATACTTCACGTTTGGTAGATATTTGTAAAGAAATTTCGACATTTCTTCAGAATTAAATGCCCGCCCGGTGGATTATCCTAGGCGGCGGAAGGTAAGCGTGCGTTAAACTCGCGAATAAGCTAAACCAAAGTGTGAAGTAATAATTCTAGCTTTTCTGACCTGAAAATAGCACACGACATGTTATTCACCACGAGTATAAATCTGGCAATATCCCGAAGTGTACGAGGACGAAATTCAGGAGTGGATAGAGTGTGCAACGGGAAAACGAATCACGATCGGCGTGCGATCAACCGATTCGCGAAGAAAATGGGTTTTACAAGAAGAAAGGTACGTATGACTAGCTGCATTTTTTTGGAATGAACACTGCTAATTCTAATCACCTATCACCTCCGGAATGAATTGAAAAAACAAAATAAAGCATAAGCTTATAATGGGCTTGTAACGTTTGTTGTTCTACGTTTCGAGAATGTAAACATATAACGCTGTGACATGATAGGGAAATTGTTATTTCTACAAGCGGGAACGGGGAATCGAGGAAAATATTTAAGCTTACTTTCAAGTTTACTTCTTCGTTATAACTCAAGACGATTGCCAAAGAACGTGATGAGGGAAACAGGACGATGTATTGTCGTAGGATCGCTGAATTTCACCGAGAACAGTTGCTATTTATAGATGAATCTGAGAAGTTCTGATTCGTCTATAAATAGCAACTGTTCTCGGTGAAATTTAGCGATGACCCACGACGATACATGTCAACAAGAAATGTCGAAATTTCTTTACAAATATCTACCAAACGTGAAGTATTCTTGCAACATCAACGACTCTAAAGCCTCCTACTAGTCAATATATGACTCGCCAGCGCAAATTTACGGGATAATTTGGCGCTATCTTTATTCCTTCGAGCTCAATTCAATTGCGGTAACATAACACACTTTCCATATAAGGTATTATTGACGGAAGCGTATTGCAAAGTGCTCAGAGGTGTTTTGAAAAGAAAAGTCGCGTAGCAGTGAAAATGGTGGTAAAAAATTGCAAACTTCTAAAAAAAAAATCTGAAACACTGGACTCTGAGGAACTTCGCTGGGCAACGCGCTTGGTTAGCAGGAAAGGAATCTCGTCATCAATTCCTAGTGCTGCATTGGCAACAACTGCATAGGACCACAGTCTTACAAGGACGCTCAATTTATCTCAACGGTTGCAGTCGCGCGATTGCATCGCGGTTTAAAAACAAAGGCTGAATAAACCCAGCTTAGCTTATACACCAAAAGGAATTGCAAAGAAGTGTACATTTTGAAAGGCTACACCTATCGTCAAAGAAATTTTATTCCATAGCAAAAACCGGCAAAATAATTATATAACTTAATTTAGAAAGAAAACAATAGAAAGAGATGCTAAAGATGCAACTAAAAACGTCTGCTTTACTTAAAAAAGAAGCGCTTTTCAGAAAGTGCAAAACAGCGACTACAGTTAACAAGATATTGAAAACAACTGCCATCACTCAGTATGCAAAGGTAAATTCATTAAAGAGTATTTTGAGTTGAAAAACGTGCTCAAAAGAACAGCTAAATAAAAGGATTTATTATTAACTAAAAGCGAGAAAAAGTGCAAAATAAAATAATTCAAAAGCAACCATGTAGGCGATAACTGACTTGATTCTAAGGAGAACATCGGTAAACACAAAAAAAATGATATTTTATAGATCTTTATATCTTTGGTATCAAAAACCTATTGAAATAACAGACATCGTTTCCTGTGGTGCTTTTCCCGGCCCTCTAATATTTTAAACAGTTTCATACTTCGGAGCCTTCATTGTTTTCTATAGTACTTCTATAGTATAGAAATAAACCAACAGTTAACTATATTTCCTTGACAAGATAAAAGAAATTACGCTAGACTGCTGTGTATTGTTTCCCGTTATGTTCCAATAATTAATGGAAAGTTATTATATATCGCTTTCACTTCTTAAAAGGATCTATCTCCTATAGGAAATGATGAGAGGCTTGAATTTACGCATTTAAAAATTTCTTAACTTAGAACTGCAAAATTTTTTCTCATATGCCGTATTCAACTTGCTTCCTTAGAAGTGTAGCTCGGGTTAAGGTACTGAGTCTATAAAAAACAGGTTAATTTATTTGTCTTTCTATTTATTACGTTTCTAATTTGCCAGCTGTTTTTTTTTCAGATTTATATTTCGCATTAAAGTTGTTTTAAATGTTTTATTTTTTTGTGAGTGTGCATATTTTATAGCGAACGTTAAACCTTCTTTAAAAAAATCTTAAAATGAATTGTGGAGATTCAAGGTTATTATATTATTATTATTATTATTACTATTAATTACTATTATTATTATTATTATTATTATTATTATTATTATTATTTGCTGGTGATCAATATTAATTCAAAATTAATTGAATTCTATTCAAATGAGGCGGTCAATGCCTTCCGAACCGAAATGATCCGTCAGGTTCCCCTACAGAAAAGATCTCCCTTGTCTTTATAAAAGATCCAACAGGGCTTCACGATATTCATACATTGAAACCAGTTTTGTGAAAAAATCAGTGTGAGCTTTTTCTCTCGAGTTGAACCTGTCCTATTTGTTTGCTTTCTAAAAATTCCATGTTGTGAGTATTCACTAAGTTTCTCGCACAGTCGCTTTCGTACGCTATATTTATTTTATTATATTTTATTTTATTTTATTAGCTTCGCCAAAGAAAACAAAAAATACAAACGTAACTAAACTAGAGAAGTAGGTTAGCATGGACACTGCAACAGCTGACGCCAATTACAGCGGGCTCGGGTAAAATATAAATGGCTTGTTTCGTACTTCTCCGAGTGAAGCAGAATACGTTTGAAAATAGAAATAAAATATGTATTTAAACAAGCAAGCAAACACTAAACATAGTGCAAAGAATTATATTCAATTTTAATGGTAAATGCAAGAAATTTGCAACCTTACCTTTCTTGTCTGTGATCTGCAAACGGCTCTATTAGTCCTCCTTGATATGTCAACTACAAAGTTTAACAACAAGAGTCTGTTTATTATTAACGCAGAAAAGGTTTTCTTTTAAGTTGTGACAACTAATTCATTTTGATAAGTTAGTGCTCTTCACATCTTGTGACCCAAACAAACGCAGAAAAAAAGATTGCTGCTCAGCTATAGGTTACGGCAATTCTAGCGGCTATACCGTTGTCGTCAAGGTAACCCCCCCCCCCCCTCCTCCGAAATTAACGCCGATAAATTTGGTAAATCCTGGTGGTGGCACCTTTATTATCTGTTAGTGGTTACAACTGAATCCACCATGTATCATGACGACAGCAGAGGCTACAAAAAGCTTTGAAAATGTAGACTGCAAAGAAACTGCCTGACCAAAAAGTTAATTCTTTGAATTTTACTTCAACGCAACTATTTATTGCGATGCTTAAATTCAGGCGAGTATTCCGCGAGTATTTGATTTTTTAACAGAATTTCGCTGGGAGAAATACAACAGATTTCAACATTTGAGAAACAAATAACATTCCCGAAAAAAACAAGAAACTAAATTCTAGTAAGAGGAAATGATAGAACGAAAATGGAAATGTAAAGACCGTTTTTTAAATTCATCGTTGAAAATTATACGACACAAAATTCAAATTAAACAAGTATCAAGCGCTAACATAGCAGGACATGATAGGACACAAAATTCTTTTTTCCCTTGCACAACTTCCAGAATAAAGTTAGTCCTCGATGCAAAATTTTACTGGTGCAACCAATTTTTAAATACTTTTTTGGGAAAATCGCAAAAAAATTATTACCGAAACTGCAAAAAAATGCCTTTTTGATGCTTTTTGGTAAAAAGTTGTGCGTTTTTTTTCGCATTTGTAACGAATAACAAATAAAAAAATAGTTTCTTTGGGAGCTGTGAGGTACCTCTTTTTTTCTGTTATGCTTTTCCCCGCCGAGTGGAAAAAATGTAGTCGCATTTTTACAAGAAAGGATGGTTTCCGTACTTAACCAAGTTATTTCAAGCCAATTAAAACGTCAGTCCATAAGTAAAAGTTCGTTACTATCTAAGAAATAAAAGCGCTGTCCTTTTTAATTTTTTTTTCTGTTAATCGCTTTAAACAAACGTTTTTAAGGTCTTTATAAAATATCAGGTCTTACCTCGTCTTGAATTTGATCTCCGTGAATAGCTTGAGCGCTCAACTCAAAATGAGTCAAAGTAGAACAGCAGAAGCCTTTTTGGAAGGTGGACTATTAGTGTGATATCTAGTGTTTTGATTGGCTGAATTTTTGGGGGACTGGCAATCAACACATCGCAATGTGTGTAAAATGTCAATCAGAGGCAGCTGATTTAATATGCGCAGCTGCACATAACAGTTCTTCATGCAAGTTTTGAGTTAAGGGCAAAGTTAAAAAAAAATGATAATTTCCTATCAGGACCATTAAGTGCTGAACAAAACAAAACAATGGGAACTAGGAAAAACTTGCGAGGAATGTTTGGACTTTATGATATTAGTAAAGAATACGGTAGAAATCCTGAAGCAAGGGTTAAACTGCATGAATTCTGCCAACTTTGCAACTTGTGAACGCAATAAAATATTCAAAAGGCAGTCGACTTTGTTCCGCCTAGAGAAGCTTGAATTTGGTGATAGTCTATAAGTGTTAACAGCTAAGGAGCTATTGAAATTTTTCCGAAAATATTTCCATTGGCCACTTTAAAACCTACTTACTCAAGAAGTGTGGCTTAGAGTAAATAAATAAGGTATAACCCGAAAGGTCATTTTATCAGCTGTATCACAGCTGCCGCTATGTAACCGAAAATATTAAAGTAATCTTAATTACTTTTTTCGGTTATTAGTTACATTCGTACCTATTTCGATTACCTTTTTGAATTATTTGATTAAGAGTTTACAATTTTCAAATCGTTTGTATTGGGTTTCCAGCTTTGTTAGCTCAAACCACACAGTGGATATGATCCTTTTATTACATACTAGACAGTCTGGATATGAGCATCAAAATGCAGTTATTGGTACGGCTGCTATGGGATGTCAACTCGTGTATTCGTACCAAAGAGGTCGTCCAAATGATATCAAAAAACAAAATAATTTTCGGCACAAGTCTGTTTTTCTCTTGGTCTAGTTTTAATATTAAGTAAATAGCTTTTACAGTATCTCAGGAGTTGTCTATGTAAATAAACAAATTCATTCCTTGGTATCTCGATTTCTTGGAGTAACTTTTGAAAAGTTTTTAGAAGCCGGAAAAAGTGTCCTCACATAGCAACTCGACAAAAAAATGGCAGTGAAAATTCATTTCACGACAAGACTGAATCGGCAACATCACAAAATACTCCGACGAAAATGAATTAAGAAATCCTGAAAGGCATGCATCTGTGAAATGTTTTAATGAAACTGAAATTGTAATTAAGATTTGAGTTGTTTACATGCTCATAAGCAATTTGTTTCTGAAAATCGTTTTTCTCATATTACCGTGGACGCAAGGAAGAAAAATTCAAAAAAAAAATTGCATTTACCGGCTACATAACGAAGATTTACTTTAGAAAGCGTCAAGAAGGTTGTATAAAACAGATATATTTTGGAAATCTGTTTCAAAATTTCTTCTACTACCATGTTACTTCAATGGGTAATGTCATGAAATGGCGTTAAGAATGAAAATAATGAGGCATGCCTTTAGTTACTTACCCCTTACAAAACGCAACCGACACCGAATTCTTTTTTGTGTACTTTTTAACCCACAAGGAAAAAAAAAATCGATAGCAGTAAGGGCATGGAAATGTCCCCGACTCCAAAACATTTTCACTAGAAGAGGATAATTTTTGAATGGAACAATCAAGGACTGAAGGGGTCTCGTATTTGGCTCAGACTTCATCTTGGGCGAGATGATCGGGCCGAGAGAGAATGAGAAAACTATGTGTGGAGTGCCATGTTTACAGTTTTCAGTGATCGTTTTTAGTAAATTTCCAGTTTTGTTAGCTCAACACACACAAATTATGATCTTTTATCGTAAAGTCTGTAAATGATAAAAAAAGTGTTGTTGTTATTAGTGCGGCTGCTATAAGATATCAGCTCTCAATATTGGAATCATTTGTAACAAAGAGGTCGTTCAAATCAGATGATGGACGACCAAAATAATTTTTGGCACAAATCTCTTTCTCTTGATTAATAGTCTTAATATTAAATAAATAGCTTTCACGTTATCCTGGATTTGACTATGTAAAAAAAGAAAACAAATTCATTCCTTAGTATGTCGATTTCTTGGAGAAACTGTCAAAAAGGTTTTAGAAGTAAAGACGTCTTCTCACATATAGCTACTCGACAGAGAAAAAAAAAGGCATTGAAAACTCATTTCATGACGAGCACGATGGTAGAAATCTTGTTACAGCAATACCAAGGATGTTATGCATACAATGTGTGCAGAAGTAATGGCATTCAGTTCAGACATAGAACTTGTGAAAGGGAAAGTATCTGGCCTATTGTAGAGAGAATGGAACATGTCCGATGAAGATATCCTTTAAAATTTCAAATAAACTTAATTAGCTAGTAAAAAAAATTACACGAACGTCCTAGTTTAGTAGATTCAAATAAGCAATACGAAAGATGTCAACTCTGTGTGGTTTTGACCGCGCCAACCAGTGTTACGGACCAAATTCCTTTATAAACACACTAAGGCCCCGTTTACGTGAGTGATCTCATCCCGGGATGACTTTCATCTCGGTGTCTGGTCATTTACCCGTAAGTATTTACATGATTTGGAGCTACAATGTGTTCGTCGCGGGATGATTTCGTCCCGGTCTTCAGCACTTACAGGTAAATGACCAGACACCGAGATGAAAGTCATCCCGGGATGAAATCACCCATGTAAACGGGGCTTAAATTCAGGGTGTTCTACAAACCTTTTATTTTCTGCACTATAACTGATCTCTCTTTGCTTAAAATCCTGTGGCTGGTAGGTTCCAGCACAGTCACTCTAACTCACGTCATGCCACATCAGTCACGTGGCAGTGGCTCATCTTCTGCCCCAGTATTTTTGATTCACCAACCAATTGCAACATTTAAACGAACTACATCAAGAGAAAATAAGGGGACAGAGGGCGTTGGCTGGGATATGTCAATTCCACAAAAGTTATTTATAGATTGACTTTTGAAAGGAAAACTGTTTCCCGAAACGTCCGCATCAATACCATTTCCCTTGTTTTTCGAAGTCGTTTTCATCGACAAAACATAACACCACTTGGTCCGCCATTACAAGCAAAATTTTGAGTGGTTCTTCAAACAACAGATCGAGGTTGCCTTTATGCAGACGTCCTGAAAACAGACTTTCGTTCCAAATGGCCGTCTAAAAATAGCTTTACCGAACTTGACATATCCCAAAGACTGGACTGGCAGTGTCCCTCTCTGTCCCCTTATTTTCTGTTGACTGTATCTGTCTCGCCTTTGACAAATGATTAACATAGAGGCGTTACTTAAGTTGCAGGAGAGTTTGGGCAATAAAGTAACAACCGACCAAAATTAACGGGTAGCGAGCGAGTGGTCTCTCGTTTCTCCTCAAAGGAACGGTGTGTCGGTACATTCACTTTGAAAATTTATGAAAAGCCACGCCCTTGTTATCAGAGGATTTTTGTGGGCTAATAATTCAAAGCAATATAAATATAAAACGTAGTACGTTCTAATTTTGGGCATTTCTAGAATATCCGTCCTTGAACGAGTTGTCATTGCAACGGCAAAAACAAACAAACAAATAAATAAATAGATAAATAAATAAAAAGATAAATAAATAAATAAATAAACACAAAAACAAACAAACAAAAACCACAAATAATCATACCTGGAAATGTGTTTTTTGATGGTAAAAGATAGAATGAAAATTGAAGACATACCTATATTTTTTGTTTCTTCTATTTTTCGTTTCTTTGTCTTTTTTTTAAAGGATTTTACGCTGCTCATTCAATGTGAAACCTTACTATGGAATGCCTTGTTACGCCCAGTAGCGCCCCTATTAATCTCCTCTACAAAAGTGCAATGGAATTCGTAAAATTATAGTTGAGCATGTTCTTAAGATAATATCGACTTATCGTAGCTTTTATTGATTGATATTACTAGCAAAAACAGCTTGATAAGAGGTAGGGTTAATTACAACCCTGCTAAAGCCCGCAAGGGTGTCTAGTCAGGTTTGACCGAAATAAAACAGCGTTAAGCTTGAATCAGAATCATTACCTAATCCTAATTCAAATTCGATATGTTAAAATGGTCGATATAAGTCTTACTGGGTTGACGATTGGTAGATTTTTAATTCCGCCCACGTTCTTTTGCAGTATAAATAAGAAAAGCATAGTACAATTCAACCACATATTATTCTAGATATCGCTGCATTGGAACCGAAGGCGTTTGGCCAGACCGTTTTCAAATCGTGTTACAGATCAACTCTAAATAAGTTAACATGTGCCAGTAAAATGGCATCGGCCTTGGCACAGACCAAAAACCAAGACTTGTCTGAAAACAACACCGATGATAAAACTCCTTTGATGAGTGCAAGAAAGTCCTTGAATTCAAGCCATGATTCTGCACCCACTAACAAGGAGCAGCCATTATGCCTAGAAGACATGCAGATTTATCTGCTTGACGAAAATAAAAAAGAGGTGGTGCGAACAGTCAAGGAAATACCCAAGAAATGAAGCAATGTTCCAGCGGTACAGAGGACAATGGCCTCGGTCCGAAAGAAGAAAATATTGTTCGCCATCGTCGCATTGGAGTGGTGGAATCAAATGACTTAGTAGTCGCTGCACGAATGAAAGCCAGAGTCTTAAGGAAGAGGTTCGGCGAAGGCTTGGTTTCAGAAATACCAGAAATTTTCAATAGGAAACTTAAAGGATCAAAATGTTAGTGTCCATCAACAGAGACCTTACTGTTCGAGTTTGAAATGTTTCGGTTGTAATTAATATAATTTGTTGATTCAACATAAGTCAAGTCAAGAGATAAGTTACCTCGTTTGCAAATGTATACACTTTGTAGTAGTGTTTCGAACATTGGTACTTAATGATTTAATAAATAAGTTATCTTTAAATGAAATTTCAAATGATTTGAACAAGAAAATAAATAACAGCGGCAATAATTTATCCTTAGCCACTACACAACACTACCAACAAAAACACATTCATTGGCCCCTCCCCGGAACACAGTTTGGGCTGTTTCAATTGTCCGCCCTTACCTACTCATATCACCTTAAATGGTCCAGGATCTTTCCTAGCTTCTAAAGCACATTTCTGAATTTTCTACCATTTCATCAGAGATTTTTTTTTAAGTATTTAAAATAGAAACCGATTGATCGTAAAAATAAATCATGTGACATATTTTGCTGTTTAGTGACGTAAGAGTGTTTTACTTCGTGAAAATCAAGTAGGGTAGCAAAAATACCTTGATGAAAACAAAGTCGTCCTTGAAGACAAGCAACGAACCCGCATTCACTGACAAGGAGCAGCCTCGGTTCAAAAGAAGTCAGCGTGACGTCATCGTCGCATTGGAGACGTCGAGGTGAGTGACACAGTATCTGAAAAACGAATGAACACAAGTCAGTCTTGTGGAATAAATTCGGCGAAGGCTTGGCTCAGCAGAAATGCCAAGAAATTTCAAAATGAAACTGCAAGAACTTCAATTTGACGGGGAGGTATTAGGAAGTATGACGCGCGCGTGTTTGACGCGCTGTCATAAAGCTTTGGATTACGCCAGTACGTTCAGTTATCTGAGTTATTCCAGTCTTAGTATCAAACGCCATTTCAAGCTTAAATTCTACCTACGGCGCCATTATTTATTTCTCTCATATTTCAATGAATCGCACAGTTTGCTTATTTTTAAACTTGTACTTGTTTCTTGTAGTGTCACATTGTTTAAAGGGACAGTATTTCGATAATCTCAAGATTTCACATGCCGAATTTCTATGTCAGGAAATAAGCACCTATAAACTAGAGAAAGAATTTTTACGCAGTCCAAACCAAACGGTGGCGAGTTTCACGGGAGGGGGGGGGGGGGGGGGGAAAGGGGAGAAGATGAAGGATTAAAATGATGGAAGTGGATTCCATTTCGTTAAATTTGATTCCGGTTGGATACCTAAACTATATTTCCATTTAATAAGAACTTTGAGTTTTGTAGGCGTTGTATTGTCTAAGCTTATTTGTTGGTTTCATCACTTGGTGCGACTTTTTCACGGGAATAACTGAATATAATAAAGCAAGCTTCAGTGATATCCTGCCCGTACTTAAACAAGGAACGAACCTATATGACTGAGGCTGAGGTGTTCAGCCTGTCGATCACAAATCCCAAAGGGAGGCGAACGGGCGCATTTGATTGGCTCACCGGCGGGAAGCCAACAAACATTCTCGCAAAGCTTTGCTCTATAAGCACTGTAAATATTTTGTTTTAGCCCTGCGAAATAGACAGTAGTAAATCGGTAAATAGCAAATTTCCGATCATCGTATGGGTTGCAAATAAAGTCTTCGGTCTTATGCTCGGATTTTTGCATTGCGAAGTTTTAAAAGTAGAAAATAATCGAGAGGCAAAATACCCGCCGCTAATACTTGAAAATTTGAAACCGCTCCGGAAAAAGAATTCAAGCGCGACTGAAGATGACACGCCTGATTAAGAAAAGACTAAAATTTTGTCTTGTTTTTTTTTTATTTATTCCCTACGTTTCAAAGAGAAGAAAATGCTTTTTTTGTAAAGCCGCGTTAATGAAAGTGTATTAAATGAGAGCGAGCGGTTCAAACAACATCGCGTGTAAACAAAACACTCAAAATAAATTTGGAAACTTGCAGAAAATTATATTAAACTAAACCGTTTCAAATCGGTCCCACTATTAAACTGACCAAAAATTAAAAGGTATTCAATGACTTTTTGGGCTTTTATCGATGTTAAAACGACCGCGAATATTTCCAACTCTAGTCACAATGTTTCGGTTATTCTGCAAAATAATTTCGGGTCGACATAAAGGCGGTTGTATTAACTAAAATTCAGTTGAAATCTCACTGTAAATGGCATCAGGGCAACTTTTTAGTTATAATTCAATCTTTTATAGTTTTGTTTTTCACTAGAGAGACATTCTGTCAAAGGAAAAGTTTCTAACTGTTCAAACGTTGCAAGAACCTTGTTTCCTCTACATTTGAATTTGCCAAATAAAGCCAACAAAATGCTTCCCATGATCCTTTTATAGGCTCGCTCCGTGTTTAAGAAGCTTGGTTGTGTCATTTAACATTCTTTGATTAAACAAATTATTAACGTATTTTTAAAATTCACTTTAAAAATAAATTTATGGGTTTGCCAACATTTTCTGCCGGGTAAAAATTAAAGGGCACGTTCTCTCAGTTCTTGCGTTTCGGTACAAGGAGTTTGAAAAGATTTAAGAAACAGTGCCCTTACTGTCAGCAAATGTTTTTTCGGTTGCCAATACCAAGCCTTTCTAAATAAGATCTGAAGATGGATTTATAATAATTTATAGTTAAACTTACCATCTAATATCAGTTGAAAAAATTATTTCAGTCTTTGGTTACATCCAGAAGCCTTTCTTTAACATATTCTTACAAAGATTTGTCAGCATTTACTGGTTATAAGGGCGTCGCATGCGCCTCTGTACATACACCTTGAAAGATTTAAGAAAACAACGCCCTTATTGTAAGCATTACGTGGATACGGACGTAAGGGACGGACCATTAGAAAAGTGATGGGGGGGGGGGGGGGGTTTAGCCTGCCAGAATTTTCAGTTTGGGGGCCCATTTCCTGTGCAAGAATTCTTTTTTTGGCTACAGCCCTATGCATGAATTTTTTTTCTGAGAAAATATTTTCCTTATGCACAATTTGCTATTGATTTAATTAAAAACAATGCAACTTTGTTTTACTAAATACGTAGCTTGTACTGTTACGTTACTTTACATTTTTAATTTTATCTTATTACAAAACACTTTTTAGTAATGTTCGCTTCAAAATTTAATTTACTGAAGGAGGTTTCAAAAGCAAATAGCGATTTATAGTGAAAAACTGTGTAATATTATTGATATACATGTATGGATTTTTTATAAAACATGCGTTCATATGAAATGATTTGATACAAACAGTGGTGTCCAGAAAGATTAATTTATAAAATATACACTACATACACTGTTATTTCCTTAATTTAAAAACAATTCTTTTCAAAAACGTAGCTCATAAATTTGCCTTTAAAACTTTTGATATAAAATACATGCAGGTACCTTCTAACCCTTTGCTGGGAAGTTAACGGTTATAATTTAATGTAACAGCTTTTTGAGGATGTAGACACAGTGGGAGAGTGCTAAAATGTCAAAAACGCAACATATACAAACACACGTAAGCTTCAAACGGATAAGGATCGAAAACCACATTTGACAGTTGGCCGCCTTTGATTAACCAATAGAAATCCTGGATTTTTGATCCACACAGTGGGTATAAATACACAACGGGAAACGTTTGCCAAACCAAATGCCTTGCCATTCTCAAAACGTACATGAGGTTGCATAAGAGCAACTCGCAAAACCAATCCCGGCAACTGATGAGACCCATGTGGAGGGTCGAAACCATGGTCTTGCCTGTACAAATCGGCAGTCGAAAGACTTGCTTACAAAACGAGGAAACATATCAAGCTCCATAGACACGAAACTCACAGTTTCGAAAAAGGCTAATTGTTACACATTTGACTGAACTCAATGTCAACAAACGGTGCCAAGGCTCAAACACGTTTTAATGGGACTTTATAAAACCAAGACAGTCATTGCAACGACAAATCTTTCGAGCCACTGTTCATATCCTATATACTTGTCAGTGCAAAAATATTAAGAGGCTACATTATCTAAATGTTTCCATCGTTAGAAGTCGTGCAGGCCTGTCGCTCCTTGCTACTCCCAACTTAAACCAATTTCCCTTCGGCTTGGATTTGCCCGTCACTCATTTACTATTGGTTATTTTAAAGGCCCACCTTCACCCAAAAGGCCTTGCGTGCCGCGCTTGCCGTTTATGAATTTCGTGTAACACGAAATTGATTTCAGCTCCACTACGCAGTACACAACATGAGCAAAAACCATTAGGTTTATTTTGGCGGTTTCGGCCGAGCACCGGGAACTATAACAATAAGTTATACTACAACCTCTTATTACATCCAAACGTACGGCACATAACATAAAAACAGAGGTGAGCGACAGTTTACAAAGACGTTACTGTCAGAACGGAGGCCAGAAAAAACCTACCTGAAAAAACCCCGATGGGGAAAAAACTTGGCAGGAAATCTGGGTAGGAACCATGGCTCAAGCTCTAAATAGCCCTTCCTACAAGGCTACACGTTGCAAACATCCCCACCCGCGTTAACTAAAATAAAAGTCGGACGTATGACAACGAAGAACAACTTACTAAAAATTAAAAATAACGTAAGCTGAACGAGGTGTCGACCTAGAATGATCTCCCACGTGACTTACGTCTCTTCTATAGCCCTCCTTTCTACCCATGCTGCACTTCAACTAAACCAGCCCCAGTCCCCCTACTCTTGTGCCGCAGAAATATTTCATTTCTGGCTAATTCGTATCCACTCAAACGCCAGAAATTCCATATTTCAGCTCCACTACGCAGTACACAACATGAGCAAAAACCATTAGGTTTATTTTGGCGGTTTCGGCCGAGCACCGGGAACTATAACAATAAGTTATACTACAACCTAGAAGAAAAAGTATAGGGCTTGATAAACCGGGAAAACGACCTAAAATTCCAAAGACTTAGAAACAAGAAGTCGTGAAGAAATGTCGTCCTTGATATAACCATTCTTAGCTGCGACACTTTTCCATCTGCTGTGCCTCTGGAAAATTCGATCACTGACCCCGCTGTTGGCAGCTCGAAGCTCCTTCTGACCGAAACGAGTGAGTCCCATAAATGGAGGGATCTGGAATTATATTCTGTAGACTTTTGACCAACTGATCCCTGAACGTAGCATACGAAATAGGCTTATCATTTTTAACCAACTTGTAAGACGACTTAGTTTTAACTAATGGGCGGAAAATAAATTCACTGGAGTGTCGGTCTTGCTTTTTTCTACTTTGATAATCATGTAACCTTCGTGGAAATGAACATGCCTCATTCTAATATTTAGAACCTCCTCTGATCTGAAAAACCCCGCATAAGCTAACACATATAAACACACATTTCTAAGCTGCAGAATGTTAGACAAATCAGTCCCCTCGACGATATCTTTAAGGACTTCAAGTGACAAGGGCTCTTTCCTATTGGGTCTCCCAGCCCCTAAAATTTTCTTTGCAGCTTCCCAAACTCTAGAAACTACTGATTATCCGTGGGGTAGGCCATACCCACTATCTCGTGGGCCCACTTGATGGCATAAAAAGCAGTATCAACAGAACTACAAGACCTAGTGGATTCTAACACATGCTGTAAATAAACAGCTACATGAACAGGATTCGCAGGGAAAAAAGAGTTTTTAAATTTGTTTAAAGCAAAGTCCTGCCATTTCTTGAACGCTTGATGATACATGTTGGTGGTAGCTGGCGCCCTCGCTGACAAAACAGATCTCTGGTGCCTCAAGGCAAGGCCCTGCAAATATGGATCGTCAAACGCTGCTGTTCCCTTTCAAACACCTTCCTTAAAAATATCTGTAAATAAAGGGGAGAACAATCAGAGACAACAATAAAAAAGAAAACAAAAGGAGCGTGCAATTAATTTTATTCGCATCTCACCTAACGTTTAATGCGTGCAATAAATTATGCAAGCTAAAGAGTGCACTACAAAAATAACGCAAGAAAAAGTCACACATGCGAATTTCCAGCACACGTAAGTGCGATACACCGGCGAAAGCAACCGTCAAATCAGCAAGCCTAAAGAAACGTCGATCATAAAAAATAGACGAAGTACCAAAAGACTTCTCTAACGGTGGGTTCCAAAGACCCTAAAAATTATTGCATTGTGAACAACTGCCACCATCAACGGTGCAAAACTGAACCCGAAAAAGACTGCGCCCTTGGCTGCTTAAAATTCAGACGCAGAGCTATCACAGTGAAGGACAAATCCTTAGAGTCAAACACGTGATTCTTAGCGTTACCTCTAATAAAGAGGTGCTTATACTTGGGAAGTATCACCCAATCATGCACAAACTCGTTCCAATGTTTGCCATCATCACATAATAACACCCAAAAATATGATGACTTCCAGATAGGAATAACAAGATTTCCTACGGCCTTACAAGCCCTCATGTGAGTAATAACTCTACTAATTTGCGAGACCGATGGAAGAATCCAATTATTTTCGCATTCCCAGTTTTGAGTGAAGGCGTCCACGACTTCGGCGCCAGGCTGGTAAAATATAGAATTGTAACGTGAAAACTTGGCGTTACATCTAACGTTTAATGCGTGCAATAAATTATGCAAGCTAAAGAGTGCACTACAAAAATAACGCAAGAAAAAGTCACACATGCGATTTTCAGCACACGTAAGTGCGATACACCGGCGAAAGTAGCCGTCAAATCAGCAAGCCTAAAGAAACGTCGATCATAAAAAATAGACGAAGTACCAAAAGACTTCTCTAACGGTGGGTTCCAAAGACCCTAAAAATTATTGCATTGTGAACAACTGCCACCATCAACGGTGCAAAACTGAACCCGAAAAAGACTGCGTCCTTGGCTGCTTAAAATTCAGACGCAGAGCTATCACGCTGGTGTTGTCCGTAATCCACGCAACTCTTTTGCCCTGAAGATCAGGGGCAAAGGCAGACAGTGCTAGGACTACGGTCCTAAGTTTCCTCCACGTTGAGCTTTTGGAACTTTCTGCAGGACTCCAATTCTGATGAAAAATGTTATTGTACTCATTGTCAATGAAAGAACTACAGGCGTGATCCGACGCGTCGGAACAGACAAAATTAACAGGAGGTTGCAAAGGCACCCAGGGGCAATGAAATTAAGGGAGTCGACGTTCTCACCCCAAAACGCCAATTCATCGCAAGCTTCCTCAGTTAATACAACCTCGGAGTTCCATGGCAATTTCTGATTAACATTAACTTACAAATAACGCGTCGTAATCCTCGCCACATTTTCAAGGAGTGAGCAAAATGACTTGGCCTACCACAGAGGCTAAATCTCTAACTTTGACAGTCTTGCGATCAACCTCATGTATAACATTAACACTACTCTTCAGCTTAGAAATCCTGCGTTCAGTAACTGAAATGAAAACTTGACAAGTGTCAAACACAGTGCCCAGCCAGGTAATAACTTGTACAGGTCCCCAAAGGGACTTCTCTTCGTTAATTAGAAAGCCATACTTAGTCAAATCAGCGCGAACAATCAAGCTGTTAATTTTGGCCTTGTTGGTATTGTCACCACCCCCTAAACCATCGTCAAGAAAAATAGCCATGGGAATTCCCTAGCACCTCGATGAAGTCAAAATGGGCTTAGTAATTTCGTGAACAAATAAAGCGCCGAGGACTAGCCAAAAGGTAAAACTGTGAACTGAAAATACTTAACTACACCATCACCAAAGTCTCAGGAGAAAGCTAAACATTTCCAATGTTCAGGAAAAATTTCAACGTGATGATACGCGGACTTCAGGTCGAACTTAAAAAGATGAAACCTTTTATAGAAAATTTGAAGGGCTACAGAAATATCTACACATCTAAATTTCCGCTTAAAACATACAAATTTACATGGCTCAAATCAAGAATCAACCTCTTCTTGCCTGAAGGCTGTATCAAGACAGAAAGTGGGTTAACTACATCAGGCTGATGATCTAAAATCTCAACACATTTAGTTCGAAACAAGTCGGAAATAGCCTCTGAAACAAAATGACTATCCCTAAGCGCAGAAGTAATGTTAGAACTAACTTTGGGAGGTGGGGGAGCCACAAATGGGATTTTGTAACAGTCACATACAACACTTAAAGCCGAGGCGCCTAATTTCACCCATTCGTCATAACAAAGACAAACGACCACGAACCGAAGGAATACTAGACTGACCTGAGGTAAAATCATAATTTAACGGTGACTTTATTTTGACTGCGGTATCTAAACGATTTGAATCTGAAATTTCATCATCGCAAATGTCACTTAGATTACTAGAAACAAAAATAGAATTGACGACACCTTGGACCTGTCCTTGGTCGGCAGCTAGTCATTGACCAGACTGGAACTTGGTAGGATTGAGAGGACACTGTGGCCTCTAATGTCCTGGCTTATTACAGGTATAACAGGAACCCGGTTTGGTTTGAGTCCTAGGCTGAACTGTTGGTATAGGTCTTGCACTGTTGCTGAAAAATTGGGTAGGAGTTGCGGCTGCGGCTGGCGTTAAAGCGGAAGGTTCCCTTCTGTTGCTCGCAAACTTCGACTTGTTTCGCAGCAAGTTCTGTTTGGCTTGGATACGCGCTGTATCGGCAGTATCCGCATGAGAACGCTTGAAGTTCGCCAAGGAGTTATCTAGCATCGATTTCATAGCAGCTAGTAGACCTTCGTTTTTCTTGGCAATTGACGACTCAACAATTTTAACAACGTCAGCCTCCTGCATGACCAAGTGGTAATTCGATCAAAGGAGACGACTTAAAAATAACATAAGCTGAACGAGGTGTCGGCCTAGAATGATCTCCCAGGTGACTTACGTCTCTTCTATAGCCCTCCTTTCTACCCATGCTGCACTTCAACTAAACCAGCCCCAGTCCCCCTACTCTTGTGCCGCTGAAATATTTCATTTCTGGCTAATTCGTATCCACTCAAACGCCAGAAATTCCATTTTCTGAGCGGGGTTTCTTTCAAAATCCTTTTCCTCCGGAGCCATCTTGTCGAAAATCGTCCAAAAGCATGCAGGAATTTATTCGTCAATTATCAGGCTGTTGTTTCCTGGAATTATTTTGTGACTGAGCCGGCCAAACGTATTTTTTTCGCTCTTACTTCGTCCAGTATGTTTCCTGCCAAATGATACCTCGCAGTTGAAGATACTGCACGGTTATGCCGAAGGAAAATGTTGTCAGTATTCGTCTCAGAGGAGCTTATGTTATGAAGCAAAGAAACAGATATTTTAAGAATCTCTTGTAGTGATGTCGTTTAAATTCCTGATTGTATTGGATGCGGGACTTTGCAAGTAAGTTTGATTCGTTTGATTTGATTTTATTCGGGCGATGTAAACAGAGCGGCTCGCGAGTGTGTAATAAATGAGTGGTTTTGCAGGACTGTTTTCTTTTTATTCCTCTGTATCTATCGTCGTACGATTGAATTAAAATAATTAGTTTCTCATTTAACCATAGGTTCAGGGAGATTTGATCGATTAGTACACACGTACGGCTGGCTTTCAAAGGTTAAAATTGTAATGCGGGAGTCACCGGACAAGTGCTATTTTGCGAGCGATAATCAGTGAGTTGCTATTTAGTCGTATACGCTGTTTATTTCCCTTCAGACCAACCTCTATAATGACTAGGAGGGGCCTTTAAAATCACTGTTACCTTACAAGACAATGAGAATGCAATTTGCAGACTAAAACAATCGAATGTCCAAGTAACTGTTTGAGTCTTCTGCCGAGATTGCTAATGCTTGCGCTTAGAAATGCGAGCATAAACTGACTTCTCGCTTTCTATGTCATTGAAACTTTCACATGGCGAACGTCAGATAATTCCAACATTTTGGGGGAGTAAATACCTTTCATAAAAGCCTGAAGATTTGTAAAATGAGGCCGTAGATTGGGGCAACTTCGCAAAGTAAATCGATGTGACATGGCTCCTCCGATTTGTTTTGAATTTACGTGACAATTTTCTCACTCGCAGGAATATTCTGACAACCAATCAGATCGCGAGAAAAACAATAGAACCATTTGAAAACAATAACAAACGGTCGCAAGGCCGTTTGGGTGAAGGTGGGCCTTTAAACTCCCGCTATTTCAGACTTTTTTTGTTTTCCCTGACGACTCAAAATAACGGGGTTCAACTGTATGACTATGACTATAAAAACAACAAAAAATTTGTTCCAGGAGAAGGTATCCCCCTCCCGACAAAAGAAATATTAATTATGAAAACAATATTTTATAGCATCCTGGCAGAGCCGCAGAAAATTTCCAATTTTTTAAACACTGGAGACACTACTTGAGCACTTTGGCAGAACGAATTATGGTTTCATATCAAAATGAGGCCCATCTTGTGCATGAATTTTTTTTCGGACATTTTCCCCTGCATAAATTTTTTTTGGGTTTTTTCCCCACCCCCCCCCCCCCCATCACTTTTCTAATGGTCCGTCCCTAAATTGAACTGGCTTTATACAATTACGCACGTAAATCAATTGGGCGTGGCTCAATTTCTCCTAATTTCTGACTTTTAACAGTATAAATGATGTCAGGATGTTAACTCACATGACACTTTATTGATAGCTTTGTATGTGTTGCTTTTACTGTGTTTGAAATGCCGGTGATATTTTATGATGAAATGAACAATTTGTATATTCTAAATCTGAATTTATTTGAACAAGAAAAGACACCATATCAGGAAGAGTCTGTCATCAGTAGAAGTACAAAAACAAAAACAAAGCCGGCAACAAACACGATACAACGAGTACAAAAAACAATGATACAACAACACAACAACAACAACACAGCTACACGACAACACAATAACAACGACATAATGCAAAACAACAAAAACAAAAACAAATCGATCAGTTTCACGTCAATGGCCGGCTTATTCCGGGATACACAGTCCGGAAGTACCATATGACCATAAATGGATCTTCCTTTGCCTATTACAAGAAATGATTTCAATTCGCTGCTTAACGGAATATCTTAAGTCAAACATCTCACTGTTTGATTGCTAGTTTGCATCTTATTTTGTGAAGCACGGAAGCAGAGAACATGTCACTAGGAATTTTGGCTCGCACGGCGTGAAGAAGCGATGTCGTTTTCAGACGTAGACCTTGTGAAAGGGAAAGTATCTGACAACTGTAAAGAGAGACAGTGAAACATTTCAGAGAAATTTCAAATAAATCCAATTTAGTAATTTATTAACTAAACTATCTAAAATCGTGTATCATGACAAATCGTACTCGTTTGAGACTGATTTTGGTTGATTTATCAGGTTTATTGCAAAAAAAAAAAACACGTTTGAAACAAAATATCCTTTTCTTTAACGGTTAAATAAACGTCCTAATTAGCAGGTTCAAATTAAGCATGAAGTAACGTCAGCTCTGTCTGTTTTTGACCGCTGCCACTGATTTCATATACAAACTCAGTAATTCCCGGGTGTCTGGCAGACCGTTCATTCCCTGTACTGGCTCTAATCTCTCGCTACTGAATCCTGTTAGTGCATTATCGTGGCAGTTACGCACCAACACAGACATTCGAGCTCTCCTCACCTCATAACAGTTACGTGGTAGACACCCTCACCCGCAGTATTTTTGATTCACCAATCAACATTTGAACAAATTATAGTTTTCGTCATTCTTGAAAGCCTGCCTTCAACATATTATGAACAAAGCGTCGTCATTTTTGTACTTATTCATATACCTGAATTTGTTGGAGATTTCGTGCAATAAGATAGTAATCGACCAAACTTCACGGGTAATAAGAGAGCGGTCTTTTGGTTCTTGTCAAAGAAATGATGTGTCCGTACATTTACTTTGAAAATATATGTGAAGCCACGCCCTAAGAATCAGGGGAGTTTGGTCTGCTACTAATTCAAAACAATATGAAACATAACATGCGTCATAAACCATTGACATTTCTAGAATATCCGCCCTTAAATGAGTTATGTTATCAGTGCCAATGACAAAAAACACAAATAATATACCTGAAAATGTGTTTTTAATGGTGATAAGTAAGATCTAAAATTGAAAAGATTTTTTTTTGGTTGTTTGCCTGTTTTCTCCAAGGAGCGTTCGCTGCTCAAGTGAAACCTTAGTTTGTACGTAATACCTGGCTACACCCAGTAGCGGGCTGCTTTAAAGAAAATATTAATCCTGTCTATAAAAGTACAACGGAGTTTCTAAAATTACATTAGAACAAATTCTAAAGACAATAGCGACCTCCCGTAACAGCAAAAGTGGTCTAAGTAAATCTTCCTTGGTTGACGATTGGTGGATTTTTAATGACGCCCACGCTGTTTTACAGTGTAAATAAGAAAAGCAGAGTACAGCTACATAGTATTCTAGATATTGCTAGCATTGGAACAAGGCGTTCAGCCGGACTGTTTTCAACTCGCGATACAGATCAACGATAAATAACACGTGCCAGCAAAATGACATCGGCCTTGGCACAGACCAAAAACCAAGACGTGATTGACGACAACGACGATAAAACTCCTTTGATGAGTGCAAGAAAGTCCTTGAATTCAAGCCATGATTCTGCACCCACTAACAAGGAGCAGCCATTATGCCTAGAAGACATGCAGATTTATCTGCTTCACGAAAATGAGAAAGAGGATGGTGCGAACAGTCAAGGAAATACCCAAGAAATGAAGCAATGTTCCAGCGGTACAGAGGACAATGGCCTCGGTCCGAAAGAAGAAAATATTGTTCGCCATCGTCGCATTGGAGTGGTGGAATCAAATGACTTAGTAGTCGCTGCACGAATGAAAGCGAGAGTCTTAAGGAAGAGGTTCGGCGAAGGCTTGGTTTCAGAAATACCAGAAATTTTCAATAAGAAACTTTAAGAATAAAATTGTCAGTGTTCATCAACAGAGACCTTACTGTTCGAATTTGAAATGTTAAGGCGTGTTTCTTTTTAGTATCATTGGTAACTTTGACCAATCGTTTTGGTGGTTCATAATGCAATAAAAGTATTAAAGGTGAACGTGTGAATTCTTTTTATACTCAATGCAATGCATATTACACTATGTTGCAGACGAGATGAAGGTTCGGAACTTATTGGCGAGTTACTTATTCATGAGGCTTAGATAGCCAGAAATGTTATTAACCCCATCACTGTTACTCGTATTGTTCCTATACTGTTTCGGTTCTAATTAATATAATTTGTTGATTCAGCATACGTCAAGTCAAGAGATAAGTCACCTCGTTTGCAAATTTATACACTTTGCAGTAGTGTTTCGAACATTGGTACTTAATGATTTAATAAATAAGTTAATTATCTTTAAATGAAATTTCAAATGATTTGATCAAGAAAATAAATAGCAGCGACAATAATTTATCCTTAGCCACTACACAACACTACACAACAACAAAAACACATTCATTGGCCCCTCCCCGGAAACACAGTTTGAGCTTTTTCAATTGTCCGCCCTTAGCTACTCATATCACCTTAAATGGTCCAGGATCTTTCCTGGCTTCTAAAGCACATTTCTGAATTTTCTACCATTTCATCAGAGATTTTTTTTAAGTATTTCAAATAGAAACCGATTGATCGTAAAAATAAATCATGTGACATATTTTGCTGTTTAGTGACGTGAGAGTGTTTTACTTCATGAAAATCAAGTACGGTAGCAAAAATACCTTGATAAAAACAAAGTCGTCCTTGAAGACAAGCAACGAACCCGCACTCACTGACAAGGAGCAGCCTCGGTTCAAAAGAAGTCAGCGTGACGTCATCGTCGCATTGGAGTCGTCGAGGCGAGTGACACAGTATTTGAAAAACGAATGAACACAAGTCAGTCTTGTGGAATAAATTCGGCGAAGGCTTGGCTCAGCAGAAATGCCAGGAAATTTCAAAATGAAACTGCAAGAACTTCAATTTGACGGGGAGGTATTAGGAAGAATGACGCGCGCGTGTTTCATGCGCTATCATAAAGCTTTGGATTACGCCGGTACGTTCAGTTATCTGAGTTATTCCAGTCTTAGTATCAAACGCCATTTCAAGCTTAAATTCTACCTACGGCGCCATTATTTATTTCTCTCATCTCTCAATGAATCGCACAGTTTGCTTATTTTTAAACTAGTACTTGTTTCTTGTAGTGTCACATTGTTTAAAGGGACAGTATTTCGATAATCTCAAGATTTCACATACCGAATTTCTGTGTCAGGAAATAAGCACCTATAAACTAGAGAAAGAATCTTTACGCAAACCAAACCAAACGGTGGCGAGTTTCACGGGGAAGGGGGGGGGGGGGGGGGAGAAGATGAAGGATTAAAATGATGGAAGTGGATTCCATATCGTTAAATTTGATTCCGGTTGGAAACCTATACTATATTTCCATTTAATAAGAACTTTGAGTTTTGTAGGCGTTTTATTGTCTAAGCTGATATGTGTTGGTTTCATCATTTTGTGCGACTTTTTCACGGGAATAACTGAATATAATAAAGCAAGCTTCAGTGATATCCTGCCCGTACTTAAGAAGCTTGGTTGTGTCATTTAACATTCTTTGATTAAACAAATTATTAACGTATTTTTAAAATTCACTTTAAAAATAAATTTATGGGTTTGCCAACATTTTCTGCCGGTTAAAAAGAGTATGTTCTCTCAGTTCTTGCGTTTCGGTACAAGGAGTTTGAAAAGATTTAAGAAACAGTGCTCTTACTGTCAGCAAATGTTTTTTCGGTTGCCAATACCAAGCCTTTTTAAATAAGATCTGAAGATGGATTTATAATAATTTATAGCTAAACTTACCATCTAATATCAGTTGAAAAAATTATTTCAGTCTTAGGTTACATCCAGAAGCCTTTCTTTAACATATTCTTACAAAGATTTGTCAGCATTTACTGGTTTTAAGGGCATGGTATGCGCCTCTGTACGTAGACCTTGAAAGATTTAAGAAAACAACGCCCTTATTGTAAGCATTACGTGGATACGGACGTAAATTCAACTGGCTTTATATAATTACGCACGTAAATCAATTGGGCGTGGCTCAATTTCTCCTACTTTCTGACTTTTAACAGAATAAATAATGTTAGGATGTTAACTCACACGACATTCTATTGATAGCTTTGTATGTGTTGCTTTTACTGTGTTTGAAATGCCGGTGATATTTATGATGAAATGAACAATTTGTATATTCTAAAACTGAATTTATTTGAACAAGAAAACAAATCATATCAGGAAGAATCTGTCATCAGTAGAAGCACAAAAACAAAAACAAAGCCGGCAACAAACACGATATAACGAGTACTAAAAACAATGATACAACAACACAACAACAACACAGCTACACGACAACACAATAACAACGACATAATGCAAAACAACAAAAACAAAAACAAATCGATCAGTTTCACGTCAATGGCCGGCTCTTTCCGGGATACACAGTCCGGAAGTACCCATTCATATGACCATAAATGGATCTTCCTTTGCCTATTACAAGAAATGATTTCAATTCGCTGCTTAACGGAATATCTTAAGTCAAACATCTTACTGTTTGATTGCTAGTTTACATCGTATTTTGTGAAGCACGGAAGCAGAGAACATGTCACTAGGAAGTTTGGCTCGCACGGCGTGAAGAAGCGATGTCGTTTTCAGACGTAGAACTTGTGAAAGGGAAAGTATCTGACAACTGTAAAGAGAGACAGTGAAACATTTCAGAGAAATTTCAAATAAATCCAATTTAGTAATTGATTAACTAAACTATCTAAAATCGTGTATCATGACAAATCGTACTCGTTTGAGACTGATTTTGGTTGATTCATCAGGTTTATTGAAAAAAAAAACACCTTTGAAACAAAATATCCTTTTCTTTAACGGTTAAATAAACATCCTAATTAGCAGGTTCAAATTAAGCATGAAGTAATGTCAGCTCTGTCTGTTTTTGACCGCTGCCAGTGATTTCATATACAAACTCAGTAATTCCCGGGTGTCTGGCAGACCGTTCATTCCCTGTACTGGCTCTAATCTCTCGCTACTGAATCCTGTTAGTGCATTATCGTGGCAGTTACGCACTAACACAGACATTCGAGCTCTCCTCGCCTCATAACAGTTACGTGGTAGACACACCCTCACCCGCAGTATTTTTGATTCACCAATCAACATTTGAACAAATTATATTTTTCGTCATTCTTGAAAGCCTGCCTTCAACATATTATGAACAAAGCGTCGTCATTTTTGTACTGATTCATATACCTGAATTGGTTGGAGATTTCGTGCAAGAAGATAGTAATGGACCAAACTTCACGGGTAATAAGAGAGCGGTCTTTCGGTTCTTGTCAAAGAAATGGTGTGTCGGTACATTTACTTTGAAAATATATGTGAAGCCACGCCCTAAGAATCAGGGGAGTTTGGTCTGCTACTAAATGCAAAACAATATGAAGCATAACATGCGTCATAAACCATTGCCATTTCTAGAATATCCGCCCTTAAATGAGTTATGTTATCAGTGCCGATGACAAAAAACACAAATAATATACCTGAAAATGTGTTTTTAATGGTGATAAGGAAGATCTAAAATTGGAAAGATGTTTTCTGGTTGTTTGCCTGTTTTCTCCAAGGAGCGTTCGCTGCTCAAGTGAAACCTTACTTTGTACGTAATACCTGGCTACGCCCAGTAGCGGGCTACTTTAAAGAAAATTTTAATCCTGTCTATAAAAGTACAACGGAGTTTCTAAAATTACAGAACAAATTCTAAAGACAATAGCGACCTCCCGTAACAGCGAAAGTAGTCTATGTAAATCTTACTGGGTTGACGATTGGTGGATTTTTAATGACGCCCACGCTGTTTTACAGTGTAAATAAAAAAAGCAGAGTACAGCGACATAGTAATCTAGATATTGCTAGCATTGGAACAAGGCGTTCATCCAGACCGTTTTCAACTCGTGATACAGATCAACTCTAAATAACACGTGCCAGTAAAATGGCATCGGCCTTGGCACAGACCAAAAACCAAGACGTGATTGACGACAACGACGATAAAACTCCTTTGATGAGTACAAGAAAGTCCTTGAATTCAAGCCATGATTCTGCACCCACTAACAAGGAGCAGCCATTATGCCTAGAAGACATGCAGATTTATCTGCTTCACGAAAATGAGAAAGAGGATGGTGCGAACAGTCAAGGAAATACCCAAGAAATGAAGCAATGTTCCAGCGGTACAGAGGACAATGGCCTCGGTCCGACAGAAGAAAATGTGGCTCGCCATCGTCGCATTGGAGTGGTGGAATCAAATGACTTAGTAGTCGCTGCACGAATGAAAGCGAGAGTCTTAAGGAAGAGGTTCGGCGAAGGCTTGGTTTCAGAAATACCAGAAATTTTCAATAAGAAACTTTAAGGATAAAAATGTTAGTGCTTATCAACAGAGACCTTACTGTTCGAGTTTGAAATGTTAAGGCGTGTTCCTTTTTAGTATCATCGGTAACTTTGGCCAATCGTTTTGGTGGTTCATAATGCAATAAAAGTATCAAAGGTGAACGGGTGAATTCTTTTTATACTCAACACAATGTATATTACACTATGTTGCAGACGAGAAGAAGGGTCGGAATTTACTGGCAAGTTACCTATTCATGAGGCTTAGATGGCCAGAAATGTAATTAACTCCATCACTGTTACTCCTATTGTTCCTATACTGTTTCGGTTGTAATTAATATAATTTGTTGATTCAACATAAGTCAAGTCAAGAGATAAGTCACCTCGGTTGCAAATGTATACACTTTGTAGTAGTGTTTCGAACATTGGTACTTAATGATTTAATAAATAAGTTAATTATCTTTAAATGAAATTTCAAATGATTTGAACAAGAAAATAAATAGCAGCGGCAATAATTTATCCTCAACCACTACGCAACACTACACAACAACAAAAACACATTCATTGGCCCCTCCCCGGAATCACAGTTTGAGCTGTTTCAATTGTCCGCCCTTACCTATTCATATCACCTTAAATGGTCCAGGATCTTTCCTAGCTTCTAAAGCACATTCCTGAATTTTCTACCATTTCATCCAAGATTTTTTTTAAAGTATTTCAAATAGAAACCGATCGATCGTAGAAATAAATCATGTGACATATTTTGCTGTTTAGTGACGTGAGAGTGTTTTACTTCATGAAAATCAACTACGGTAGCAAAAATACCTTGATGAAAACAAAGTCGTCCTTGAAGACAGGCAACGAACCCGCACTCACTGACAAGAAGCAGCCTCGGTTCAAAAGAAGTCAGCGTGACGTCATCGTCGCATTGGAGTCGTCGAGGCGAGTGACACAGTATCTGAAAAACGAATGAACACAAGTCAGTCTTGTGGAATAAATTCGGCGAAGACTTGGCTCAGCAGAAATGCCAAGAAATTTCAAAATGAAACTGCAAGAACTTCAATTTGATGGGGAGGTATTAGGAAGTATGACGCGTGCATGTTTAACGCTCTATCATAAAGCTTTGGATTACGCCAGTACGTTCAGTTGTCTGAGTTATTCCAGTCTTAGTATCAAACGCCATTTCAAGCTTAAATTCTACCTACGGTGCCATTATTTATTTCTCTCATATTTCAATGAATCGCACAGTTTGCTTATTTCTAAACTTGTACTTGTTTCTTTAAAGGGACAGTATTTTGATAATCTCAAGATTTCGCATGCCGAATTTCTATGTCAGGAAATAAGCACCTATAAACTAGAGAAAGAATTTTTACGCAAACCAAACCAAACGGTGGCGAGTTTCACGGGGGGGGGGGGGGGGGGAGAAAATGAAGGATTAAAATGATGGAAGTGGATTTCATTTCGTTAAATTTGATTCCGGTTGGAAACCTAGACTATATTTCCATTTAATAAGAACTTTGAGTTTTGTAGGCGTTGTATTGTCTAAGCTTATATTTGTTGGTTTCATCACTTTGCGCCGCTTTTTCACGGGAATAACTGAATATAATAAAGCAAGCTTCAGTGATATCCTGCCCGTACTTAAGAAGCTCGGTTGTGTCATTTAACATTCTTTGATTAAACAAATTATTAACGCATTTTTTAAATTCACTTTAAAAATAAATTTATGGGTTTGCCAACATTTTCTGCCGGGTAAAAAGGGCATGTTCTCTCAGTTCTTGCGTTTCGGTACATAGGCTTTGAAAAGATTCTAGAAACAGTGCCCTTACTGTCAGCAAATGTTTTTTCGGTTGCCAATACCAAGCCTTTCTAAATAAGATCTGAAGATGGATTTATAATAATTTATAGTTAAACTTACCATCTAATATCAGTTGAAAAAATTATTTCAGTCTTAGGTTACATCCAGAAGCCTTTCTTTAACATATTCTTACAAAGATTTGTCAGCATTTACTGGTTATAAGGGCATGGTATGCGTCTCTGTACATAGACCTTGAAAGATTTAAGAAAACAACGCCGTTATTGTAAGCATTACGTGGATACGGACGTAAATTGAACTGGTTTTATATAATTACGCACGTAAATCAATTGGGCGTGGCTCAATTTCTCCTACGTTCTGACTTTTAACAGAATAAATAATGTCAGGATGTTAACTCACACGACATTCTATTGATAGCTTTGTATGTGTTGCTTTTACTGTGTTTGAAATGCCGGTGATATTTTATGATGAAATGAACAATTTGTATATTCTAAATCTGAATTTATTTGAACAAGAAAACAAACCATATCAGGAAGAATCTGTCATCATTAGAAGCACAAAAACAAAAACAAAGCCGGCAACAAACACGATACAACGAGTACTAAAAACAATGATACAACAACACAACAACAACAACACAGCTACACGACAACACAGTAAAACCAACATAATGCAAAACAACAAAAACAAAAACAAATCCATCAGTTTCACGTCAATGGCCGGCTCCTTCCGGGATACACAGTCCGGAAGTACCTATTCATATGACCATAAATGGATCTTCCTTTGCCTAATATATAGATTTAGCCAAGCCTAAAAGCGGAGCCGCGAAGGAATAAACTGGTGTTCATTTCTCAAAAATAGTCCTGAAACTTTTCGGTCTGAGATATATTTCGGGGCTGTTTTTGGCTGACGTTCGCTTTCGAAAAGTGTTTCTCAAAAAGCCTGAAAGTGTTCCGAATTGTCCTCCAATATTTTGGGGATCTGTTCTGTAAAACCAAGCTCGAAAGGTCGTTCTAGAGGCTGAGCACAGCTTGATTATTTTACTCACGAGCCGTCTAGCTTGGTGTTTGCAATGTTTCCATATCCTGTCATTAACTGTCAAGGCTTGTCAAATCTCCTTGGTTTATTGGCTGTTCGCTTGAATGAACCTGAAACGGCGCTCATTTACAAAAACAAAATAAAAATTATTCGACTGTTTAAATGGGTTATCTTCATCGCGTTCGGATGTTAACAAATAACATGAACTGCCACTAAATAAAAATATTAGTCTGGTCAAAAATTTATACTGACATTTCACCGGCATTTTACTGGGATTGCCCGAAATAAAGGATCTGAGAAGCTTCGAAGCACTTGTAATAAACTTATCGAAGAAATGTCGCGTAGGTTTTAGCAGCCGCGAAAAAATTCAAGCACTTTCAGGAACACACATTACTTACCGGATAAAATAGCTTTAAACTCAAAACTGCTTCGCTTATAATTACTTAAGTAACCCTTATATTTCGTTCTCTAAATTGAGACCATCGAGATTGAAAACAAACGAACAAACACCGTCCAAACATTCTTAACTCTGTTGCATAAGTTTTGCGGCTGCAAATTGTCTGAAATTCGAGCGCTTTAAAAAACGCACCGAACTGTTTTTGGAAGCTTTTCGGGCGTAATAGGTTTAAACCGACAACTGCTTCGCTTATAGTTTTTCAAATAACTGTTATATTTCGTTCTCTAACTAGAGACCATCAAGATTCAAAACAAAGAAACGCCAAACACGCTTTAATTAAATTGTTATTATGCCGGCATAAGTTTTGCGGATGCGAAGTAAGCCTATATAAAGTTAGGCGCTTTGAGGAACGCACAATTTTTGTTTTCGGAAGCTTTTGGGATAAAATAGCTTTAAATCGGCAAATGCTTCGCTTAACAGACTATTACTATTGAAAACTTCTAGGACAAGAAAATCGACAGTTGTACAAAGAGATGGACCGGACAGTCAAAATTGAAAGCAAAGCTTGTGCAGTTGTCTTGCGGCTATGCTTAGAGCTACTGTTATGAATAAACAAACACAAAATAATGGACAGAGAAATCATTTTTGAAAAGCGTTTATTCGAAAACCCGTAAGTTTATACTTAAATGCAATTCGCGTTACACTTCCAAAATCGTAGGTCGGTCCACGCGAGTGAAATCGGCTGAGCCAAGTGATGGCAAAATATTCAAGAATCTGTCACAAATCTGAGCGCGTTTTCTAATAATTTTTTGAAGTCAAAAGTAAATAACACATTTCTAATGGCATAAATCAAATTTCCATTTCAAAACGTAATTACTTTCATCGTAATACTCGAAATCATGTACCTTAGACCCTTTAAAAACTTCACTTACTCGGTTGTGTTTCAGGACAGGGCAAACTCTCCTTCGTGAAGAAAACAAAGCGATGAAGTCCTTTGAATGCAGCTTTCGTAACTTGAACTTTTCGCCTTCTACCAGTATTCTTTTGAACTTTTTCTTTCCATTTATAGATATTACATGTTTTTTTTTTGTCAAGTATAAAACTTCAGTACTCTCGAGCAATCGTTAAATGCTAAAGAAGCTTAAGCTTTTAAAGAAACCTCTTTTTCAAAAGCGACGATGGTCATGCGATTTCCCGCCAAGAAAAGATGGCATTCTCTACCCCCGTCGGGTTGTCTTGGGACTCCCCTCCCCCTCCCACAGAGTCTGTGCGGACGGACGGACGTACGGATGAACGGATGTACGGACGTACGGACGTACGGACGGACGGTCACGTGACTATTACGTCACAACCAAAATTTCTCGGATTGATAGGTTACCATATTTCCTTAGCAACGGAGCTCCGCTGGCGGGCTTTGCCCGCAGGCTCCGCTATTACAAGAAATGATTTCAATTCGCTGCTTTCGAAACAAAATACCTTTTTCTTTAACGGTTAAATAAACGTCCTATTTAGCAGATTCAAATTAAGCATGAAGTAATGTCAGCTCTGTCTGTTTTTGACCGCTGCCAGTGATTTCGTATATAAACTCAGTAATTCCCGGGTGTCTGGCAGACCGTTCATTCCCTGCACTGGCTCTAATCTCTCGCTACTGAATCCTGTTAGTGCATTATCGTGGCAGTTACGCACTAACACAGACATTCGAGCTCTCCTCACCTCATAACAGTTACGTGGTAGACACAGCCTCACCCGCAGTATTTTTGATTCACCAATCAACATTTGAACAAATTATATTTTTCGTCATTCTTGAAAGCCTGCCTTCAACATATTATGAACGAAGTGTCGTCATTTTTGTACTTATTCATATACCTGAATTTATTGGAGATTTCGTGCAATAAGATAGTACTGGACCAAACTTCACGGGTAATAAGAGAGCGGTCTTTCTGTTCTTGCCAAAGAAATGATGTGTCGGTACATTAACTTTGAAAATATATGTGAAGCCACGCCCTAAGAATCAGGGGAGTTTGGTCTGCTACTAATTCAAAACAATATGAAACATAATATGCGCCATAAACCATTGACATTTCTAGAATATCCGCCCTTAAATGAGTTATCAGTGCCGATGACAAAAAACACAAATAATATACCTGAAAATGTGTTTCTAAGGGTAACGAGTTAGATTGAAAATTGAAAAGATTTTTTTTGTGTGTTTTTTTTGCCTGTTTTCTCCAAGGAGCGTTTGCTGCTCAAGTGAAACCTTTCTATGTACGTAATACCTGGCTACGCCCAGTAGCGGGCTGCTTTAAAGAAAATTTTAATCTTGTCTATGAAAGTACGACGGAGTTTTTAAAATTATATTAGAACAAGTTCTAAAGACAATAGCGACCTCCCGTAACAGCGAAAGTGGTCTATGTAAATCTTACTGGGTGGACGATCGGTAGATTTTTAACGACGCCCACGCTGTTTTACAGTGTAAATACGAAAAGCAGCGTACAGCCACATAGTATTCTAGATATTGCTAGCATTGGACAAGGCGTTCAGCCAGACCGTTTTTAAGTCGTGATACAGATCAACTCTAAATAACATGTGACGGTGAAATGGCATCGGCCTTGGCACAGACCAAAAACCAAGACCTTACTGGCGACAACGACGATAAAACTCCTTTGATGAGTGCAAGAAAGTCCTTGAATTCAAGCCATGATTCTGCACCCACTAACAAGGAGCAGCCATTATGCCTAGAAGACATTTAGATTTATTTGCTTGACGAAAATGAGAAAGAGGATGGTGCGAACAGTCAAGGAAATCCCCAAGAAATGAAGCAATGTTCCAGCAGTACAGAGGACAATGGCCTCGGTTCAAAAGAAGAAAATATTGTTCGCCATCGTCGCATTGGAGTGGTGGAATCAAATGACTTAGTAGTCGCTGCACGAATGAAAGCGAGAGTCTTAAGGAAGAGGTTCGGCGAAGGCTTGGTTTCAGAAATACCAGAAATTTTCAATAAGAAACTTTAAGGATAAAAATGTTAGTGTTCATCAACAGAAACGTTACTGTCCGAATTAGAAATGTTAAGGCGTGTTTCTTTTTAGTATCATTGGCAACTTTGACCAATCGTTTTGGTGGTTCATGATGCAATAAAAGTATCAAAATTGCTAAGGAACGTATTTTTACTCAACGTAATGTATGTTACACTATGTTGTATAAAGAGAAGAAGGGTCAGAACTTACTGGCGAGTTAATTATTCATGAGCTTAGATAGCCAAAAATGGCCCATCACTGTTACTTCTATACGGTTTCGGTTTTAAGGCCGCGGGTGAGAGACTAGATCATCAGTATTCATTTATTTAAAGCGCATGCACGAAGTGCGACGAATGATAGCGACATTGCGCGAAATATTCATGAGAAAGCTCTGTAGTATAAATCTTTGGTTTATGCATCAATGATTGCTCGTGCGTTTAATCGTGTGGCAGGAAATATTGTGCATTTTAAGTATTGTTAAATAAAAATTTTCATAATAACAATAATAATAAATGAGTTGAGCGCTCGCTTGTTATATCTGTACCGTTCTTTTTATTCTTTATCTGTTAGTTGAAACGTTAATTGCAACTTTTTAGAATTTTTCCAGCAAAACAAAACGAAAATAAAATACTGTTTCTTTCTCTATCTCGAATATTTATCAACATCACCAATTTTGTGTCCAATATTTATCAACATCTGGGTCTTTCGTGAGTGGAACTCCGTGAAGTTTTTTCTGTGTATATATACACTGCTCCACAAACTAGAAAATAATAAAAGAGTTCGATCTCGTCGTTCTTTTTGGTTTTGGTGTTTAATTCTACGTTTAAGCGGAAAAAATCCGCTTTGAAAATTTCGATAGTAAAATTCTCTTTCTATTTTGTGTGTGGTATAAATATTAATTGGTTCGGCACCAATGCTTTTTTCTTTCGTTTATTTTCGACGGAAAACACACGATTTGTTTAGATTGCATGCAACCTATTGTTTGTTTCTGGAGTGTTAACAATAGCTTCTTAATTTTTATATCCATAATTTGCATAATAAAATATTCTTGGCTTAAAAATTCGTGTTTCTTCGATAAGCCTTCGGAAGCCCTAAAACCACCAATTTTGTGTCCAAGAATACAGCGCGGATATAAAATGTCCTGAATTGACACAGCAGACTGGTAAAATAGGTGTGTTGTAGGTTGTCACAACAGAAGCACTTTTTTAAAACAGGCTTTTTAACAGAAGTTTTAAGTCTTCAAATTTAAACAAGGACGATTTTACTAATTTAAAGGCTTATAACTTTGAGTGGAACTTGAAATCACAAAATCGGCTTCTGTTGTGACACAATAGAGGTTTTAACTGATCAATTAGTGGCAAAATCAAGAAGCTTTGTCTTCTCCACGAGGAGAAAACTTCGAAACGGAGTCGCGTTTTACCAAATCTTAACTTTGGAAGCTCAAAGCATCGCAAAGAAACGCAATTTATCAAAGGAAAAACAACCTTGTTGCACTTCCAACATTCCTCAAGCCCTCTATTAAGCTTCAACGAAATCGGCTCCCAAACGATCAAGATCTAAACTTTTTTAACGTAAGACCTCTACCAAAATTTTGCCTTATAAATTTATTCATGAGCAGCTTGTCACCCGCGGCCTTAAGAGGCAATGTCCACTAAGACCGAGCGAAATCAAAAATATGTGGCACATGATGAAAAACCAAAATTCTCCGTTTTTCGTCCAGAGATACCTTATGGTAGCTCTAGAAACACCCCAAATAAACACGAATCATACCTTCTCGTAACCTTCGTTCTGTTTAATTCGCGTCATGGAAAAAACCTGTTTTGAGCTTAGAAATTTGCTGTTGAAGAGTTTACAAGTAATTTGAGTCAGATTATACTTTCGATGATCTATTTCAAGGTCATGGCAGGCTGTTGAAAACCACTAAAATTCGCTTGTTTTGAATTCTCAATTTGGCGCATTTTTCCAAGAGAAAAGTACCCTCCCCGGTAAAACACCGAATACTTGAAATTCAGAATTCTTGAAAGAGGAAATGCCGTTCTTAAACCAGGTTTAAAAATTAGTTTCGGGCTTTTTATCAGCGCCGAGTCCAAACGCTCTCAACATCCCGATAATTACAACACTAACACGTCAACAGTTGGCACATACCTCTATTTTGGTCGGTATTCTGTTGTAATCCACAGCGGAAAGGTAATGTCTAGCTCACCTGAATATGGTATTGTCTAAATATCAGGCTCTGTGCGTACTCTTTCATAACCATCTTGACGTCCGGGGTCAACAACATCACTGAGGCATCGCGCCTGATTGGCAATCAACCCAAATGACTTATTTCCATCGCGCCTTTTGTTAAAATAAAAAACCTTCAGAAATAAAATTATTTTGCCTTATTGGAACTTCAAAACAGTTTTCTCCTATAAGACGTCTTTTCTGTATTCGTTGCAAAATTTCGAAACGATAATTTCTTGCCGAAAGCTCACAAGCCTGTTTAGTTTGAGTCACACAACAAAATGTCACGCACTGGACTTTACCTGACGTCAGGTTTGACCTTGCGAAAAGTGATTTGGAGAGGGAAATGCACAGGAAACAACAACAAGAAAAAACAAGCAAGGAAAAAAGAAACAAACAAACAAGAAACAAAAATAAAGCAATGAGAACTTTGAAAACCTGTGGACTTAAGGACCGATTACCGTAATGTACCGGTCAAATTGAAGGTTCAACATCCCCCCCGGGCAACCCCCGGGGCATTTGAACTTTTGGAATTTGCGTTAGTCAAATTCCCCTCCCCCGGGCCAAAAAGGCGTTCAAATGCACCACCATAGGTCCATTTTAGGTGATCAAATGCCCCCACCCGCGAGAGATCTTTGATGCAAGACCATATTTTTCAACCGTTGTAGCTTTCAAATGCACTTAAACTCAAGACCGAAAAAAAAAACTGAATAATACGACTAGTTTCTTGTTCAGCAGACAGTTCTGCGTTCATAAGATAGTTTTTATTCCATATATTAAAGCACTATAAAGAGAACCAACCTCAAACTCTTAAACAGTTGACAAACTTTGATCACAAAAACCTAGATGATATATACATGATGGCAAACGTCATAATTTCAATATATAAGCTTAGATCGATATTTAACAATTATCCTGCGAAATCGCGCGGAATATCACCTGATACTTAGCCGACGAGGCCGTAGGCCGAGTTGGCTAAATCAGGGGATATTCCGCAAGATTGAGCAGGATAATTGTTTTATTATTCAACAAATTCCCATCGACTACCATTTTCAGAACAAGAAAAACTACGGCTCTATGATGAAAATGCTAAAGCTAGCAACACATAAGCTTAAGCTTAACAAAAATCAAAACAGAACTTCAAGAAATCGAAGTAGTTGTTTACTACCGTTCACTTAAAGACTTATTTACAAACTCATGTTTGGAAATGACAAGACAAAGTAAAAAAAATATTGCTACCTTACCGAGAATAAGTCCTCTTCCTGTGAATTAAAATCTTTTCAACTTTAGTCTTCACAACTTTCCGTGAGCAATTGTGCTGCTTCGTTCGCAATAGCATTTTCTTGGTTGAGTTCTCACTATGAAAATTCCAAATCAACCTCTGGATATCTTTGTGAGCTGAAGCAAATACTTGTTGACTTTTTGAGAGCATTTAATCGTGGAAAGTTTCTTCCAGGGAGTTAAAATGTCCGGAGAAGACTGCTAAAACTGCCTCGCTTTTCAAAATGGCCGCCAAACAAGCAATGAAAGAAAATCTGCAGTGCACTTCCAAATATGGTCATTTACGTATATCGCAGGATATCTGTCATGTACGGATGACAGATATTGAGGGCTTCCTTACCATATATGGGCATAGTGACAATTTGTTGAATAATAAAGATCAATATAAGTTAGATCAGCACCGAGGCCGTTATTCCATTTTGTACTTATTCTTTTCTGACCTCAAGATCGATTAATACTTCGTAATTAATTCGGAGCAAAGCTTTTGCAGCCCTCTATTTTGCAGCCAGTCGCAAACAAAGGCGCAATTTTGTCCTCTAAAATCCTCCAATGTAAGACGCTCTGTAAACTCCGCCATGTTTTCGTCACGTACAAGCGCTGAGACAGGTAACATGACACCGAGGCAAGTTGTTCAAATTCCCCACCCTTCCCATGCGGTTTTCAAATTCCCCACCCCCACGAAGACTTTAACTGTCAAATTCCCTACTCCCCGGGCACAGCAAAGAGTCAAATTCCCGGGTTATGCCCAGGAAGGGGGGGGGGGGGGATGTTGAAGCTTCAATTTGACCGGTACATAAACTGCCGCTTATAAGCCCTGGGCTTACCGTATACGACTTCGTAGGGGGTTTTGGGTGGCTTTATGATCGGAAGGGCTTATATCCAGGGGGGGGGGGGGGGTTATGAGCGGAATGAGAAAAACATTTCTAAATGAGCCACAGCAGTGTTGATCGAAATACGTATTGAATTTACCAGTTTTTAATTGACCTTTAAAACGTCATAATAAAAGGAATTCATGTCAATTTTAACAACAAAATCAAAACTGTAACAACACGAACGTAAACGGAACGTAACAAAACAGAAGCTCAGAGTTCATCTTCGCAGTGTTCTGTGAGAGTGCTTAATATTGAGGAAACAGGGAAAACTAGTGGGGGCTTATATTCGGGGGGGGGGGGGGGCTTATAACCGGATGTATTTTTTTGTTTACAGGTAGATGGGCCTATAACCGTGCCAAAACCTTGCCTGTTACTAGGGCTTTGAAAAAGAAATTATTATTAGGTCTCTATGTATTGGTCTTCAAAAATTGGTCAAGACAGGAGTAAGAAAGTAAAAATGTAGGTTGAGTTTAGTCAAGCCCAAACCAGGGGTGTGGCCAGGGGTGCCAGAACCGTCCTTTTCGTTCTTTATAAGCTTATGAAACCATTTTATGGCAAACCTAGTGGATTACACTTCTATACATAAAACTCAAAATAAAGTTGAGTTTGAAACACAACTCATGTTGAAACTCATCATGACAAGGAGTCCTAATGTTCAGGGCTCTTTGTTGCTTTCCGCCTGATCTTCTGGGCAGTGCAGGTGACGAAGGTGGAGAACCATCCTTGTGACGAATGGCTAACGTTCGAAACTTCAGCTTTCAATCTCTTCACGGTGGCTCAATTTACCTTATCAACTCAGTTGATAAATACAAAGTTTTGTGTTTCGCTTCCCCACCGACGCAGCATCACAGTTTCTCTAAAAACTAACCCCCTTCTTTGTCAGGTGACAGTTGGTTGTACGATACTTGTCCGCCTTCTCACGGTTGAGGAGAACGAGCTCGGTTTCGCGTAGAGCACTGCTATGGACGGTAGACGATCTGATGACAGGGCCTTAGATTTCGGCGCAGATATTGGTCTTATAGGTCCCACGCCATATGCTCTTCATACACGGACGGATTCCTTCTTTGAAAAACTGTATATTCGAGAGTGTGCTCACACCATTGATCTTCCAAGTGGCCACTAAAGGGCTTGTAATGGACGCGCACAGGGTGACAGTTAACATGCTTAAGGATTGTTCTCCACCGGGATCTTGGTATCGTGTCTGGAGTTTAGGAGGATAGATCTGTCCGATTTATTAGTCTCCGCCGGCCTTGCGGGTCGCAGGCTCCCTTCCCTCCATGGAGAGGGAAGGTAGCCAGGAGTTTGAACACCACGTCCAACTCTGCTCTTAGTACTACTGCACAAACTGTGGTGGCTCTGCAGGCCCTCCAGTGATAGCATCCAGCGTTGTCTTACCGGAAGCTGACTGTCTTGAGGGCTAGTATGGTGGTGTTAATCTGCTTAATGACGTCTGCTGTCACAGCGAGGAATGCACGAAAGAGGGTATGAGAAATCAGTGTACTTACCAGAGCCCACTGGAACGAAGACACCGATGTGTTGTAAAATAGCTTTGGACTCCGACTTGCCAATTCCACGGTCTGCTTTTCTCACTTTCCCGTTCGAGGCATACTTAGACAGCCCTGGTAGAACTCAACATGACCAACGTCGATTAGTTCCCTCTGCGCTGGCCAATCCCCAGACAAGAGCGATGGGCTGGGCAAATGGTCCATGTTTAGAATACCAATTAAAATACTATTGCGCGTGCCAAAATAAAATCAACGAAGCTCAACTTCCGAGTGGATATCGCTGATTCCAACGCTGCAAGTGTAACCCGAAAAGTCTTTTTTTTTTTACAACTGGAGCAGCAACTGCTCGTTCATAGTGCTTGTCAGAGGCGCACACGCCTGCAACTACAACTTTCGTCATAAGTTGTTGGGAAGGTTTGACCATGAACAGAATTTTAGTAAGATTTTATTCATCTTGTCTAAAATATGCCATTATAACTTACTATCTGTCTCCATTCGCCGGTCCCCCCCCCCCGTTTCAATGTTGAATGTTTGCTAGACAATACTGCAGAAAAAAGTCCGTTGAAATCCAACATTGAAAAGGGGGGAGGGGAGGGAAACAAAAGCATGGTAAAATGTGACAACCTTCCCAACAAAATTGGCTAAGGTTGTAGTTTCTGAAAAGAATAAGTGACCTCTGTTCGCAGCCAAGGGAGATTATGGTTTGATTGGCTACTGTACTCGGTGACAGGGGTCCTGACTGCGAGAACTCCAAAGAACCTATCCTTTTACAACGGCGCGATATAGAGGAAGCGCCCTACAACTACAGCGTGTTAAATCTGGAGTTTTCCTTTTTTTTCTGTTTTTTTTTTTAACGAAACTTATCAGTTATTGAACGTGTACTCAAAGCCGATCCGCATTTAAGACATTTTATCTAGTTTCCAATAATGTCACACCTGAAATTCTCACACGCCTGATTTCCAACAATTGTTTTACTTCCGCAAATGGCAGCTTCTCGAGGCGCCTTCTTCGACGCAACACTGGTGGCTTGCAAATAGCATTGAAATTCTTCACCGTGAAATTAATTAGGCTGTGGGAAAAACGTCCTAAAATGCATTCACGCTAGGGAATATTCTCGTCTTGAAAAGTCGAACTCTGCAGTAAGATATCAAAAAAAAATCTATGTTTGTTATTTTAGACTATCGGAGGCTAACACCTTCTGCTTCTAGTGAACACGAGACAATTTTTTCCTCTCGCCAGAGCGTCGCAAAATGTACATCTATGTAATCTGTAATTTGTTTTGCACAGGTCAGAATTGTGTGGTGAATAGTTCCGTCGTATGTAGTTCATATGTAGTATCGGTCCGTGCACGGTTCGGCCAATTCAATTTTTCATTTTTTTCACTGAAATAGAAAAATCAAATTTTGTTTATTTTAACTGTTTGATGTTTATTTCAAAATAGCGAAAAATATGTAACATGAATTAAAGCACGAAATTTACACTGCTTTTTAATTTTTTTCAATTTTAAATTAATTTAAAGTATTGAAAAAATAAGGTTATACCAAAAAAACAACTTTTTGATATGTTTTTCATTTTCCTGTTTTTCGACACAAATTGGAGAAATGAAACAATGAGGTAACATCAGTTGGTTCCATCATTTTTCCATTTTTCTATTTTCGAGAAAAAAATAGAAAAATGAATTCTTTGTTTTGTTCTGTCCATTGTTTCATTTTTCTATTTTTCTACTTAAATTAAAAAAATGGAAATGTCTATCAATTTTTCATTTTTCTATTTTTGGACTTAAATTAGAAAAATGGAAAAATGGTTTTGATGTCTATCAATTTTTCATTTTTCCATTTTTCGCGTTAAATTAGAAAAATGGAGAAATGGTTTTGATGTCTATCAATTTTTCATTTTTCTATTTTTCGACTTAAATTAGAAAAATGGAAAAAAATGGCTTTGATTCATGTCATCCCAGAAAATGGTGTTTTAAGGTTATCACGTGACCCAAGGCACAGTTTTCCCGGCAGGTTCTAACAGGAGTGTAGTCTCTGTCTCTTGTGAGAAGCCATGGACATTCCTCTTTTCAAACAATTTGTTTTATAAAGGGGAGAAAAGAGACTTGTTGTTGGAAAAGAAGATTTGTAAACCAGTAAAATCTCGTCGGTTTTCAAAAAAGTTCAGGCTCGAATCCCGTACAAGCCTGAATTTTTTTTTCAGGCTTTCTTTTCGCAACTGCAAAAGTTGCGTCTATAACTGCGATGATCTTCTTTACATTTAATTATGTTAATACTGTTATCTAAAATAACTGACATAAGGCTACAAGCCAACGCCGCAGCTGGCCTCTTCCGTGTCTTGAGAGCGGATTCCCAACAAGTCTAACAAGTAAGCCGTCTGCACGATTATTTGGTGATGCTAGTCACATTAGTTAAGTATTACAAATATAACTGTTTCAAACGTTTTTACACAGAAACATTTTCGGATCAATATGTTCTAGTGCCGGGAGACTGCTATTAATAGCCCAATAAAGCTTACGGCGTTTTGTCGGTAAATCCTAAATTGCTGTCACCCGCTCGCTTTGCAGCAACGTTAAGTCAAATGGCCTTCCTTTCTTGAAAACCGACGAGATTTTACTGGTTTACAAATCTTCTTTTCCAGCAACAAGTCTCTTTTCTCCCCTTTATAAAACAAATTGTTTGAAAAGAGAAATGTCCATGGCTTCTCATAAGAGACAGAGACTACACTCCTGTTACAACTTGGCGGGAAAACTGTGCCTTGGGTCACGTGATAACCTTAAAACACCATTTTTTGGGATGACACGAATCAAAGCCATTTTTCATTTTTCTAATTTAACTGGAAAAATAGAAAAATGAAAAATTGATAAACATCAAAGCTATCTTTCCATTTTTCTAATTTAAGTCGAAAAATAGAAAAATGAAAATTGATAGACTCAAAACCATTTTTCCATTTTTCTAATTTAAGTCGAAAAATAGAAAAATGAAAAATTGATAGACATCAAAACCATTTTTTTTATTTTCTAATTTAAGTCGAAAAATAGAAAAATGAAACAATGGACAGAACAAAACAAAGAATTCATTTTTCTATTTTTTCTCGAAAATAGAAAAATGAAAAAATGATGCAACCAACTGAATCCGTGTACCTCCGCGCCAATCGATTTTTGATTTGAAATTTTAAAACACAAAATCAGAATTTTCGTGTTTTTCGATTTTCAAATACAAATTGAAAATTAAAAATCATCCATTTTTTTTCTGATGTTCAATTTTTCAGCTTTCTTTTCGTTACGGAAAATGTAATATTGAAAGTTAACTTTTTCAGAAAATTTTTATTTTCAATTGTGACCTTTTCTCATTTCTCTTGTACCGATTGAAAGTAGAAAAATCAAGATGTTTGAACCTTTGTTTTCAATTTAGAAAGTCAAACTTTATATTGATTCCTTTTTTTTCTCAAAACACTAAATCAAAGCACTGAAAGCAGCAGACTTTTCTGGAAGGGGGGGGGGGTGTTGCCCAATTCGCCCTCCCCAGGCAGTGCTTTTCTTGTTCTTTTCGCTTTATTTACCTCTGTTCTCTTGCTGATGCTGAGGATAGATGCGATGGACGAGAACGTTGCCCGAGTTTCCAAACTTTGTGTAGAAATTAACAACAAGATTGGGGACCTGCAAAGAAGGGAACTAGCGACATTCAAAGAACAATTTGCAGAGACATGTGGAGCCCTCCGGTGCGCATGGCCCAGTGCTGCAACAGTATTTTGGGAGGTGACCCGTGTGTGCGCCAGTGGATGGCGGACAGCACTACATGCCCACATTGCAATACTGATGATGCAACCACTTTGATTGTGCGGGGATTGGATGGACTTATTGATTTGATAATAGAATAGACTGAACCGTGGACTTAAGCTACCGTGACTACCTTCAGATAAACTTGAAGTATTCGTTGAAGTTGAACACACGTTGATGACACCCGAATGTATGTCAGGTTTGTTTTGTTACAATTTTCATTTGGAAATGCCCTTATTCTGTTTATTAGCTACACATGTTTCATTTTGATCCGATGGTTTCTACGTCTTACGTGACAAGTGTCACAAGTAGCGAGTAGCAGAGAAATATGGAGCCCTCCGGTGCGCATGGCCCAGTGCTGCAACAGTATTTTGGGAGGTGACCCGTGTGTGCGCCAGTGGATGGCGGACAGCACTACATGCCCACATTGCAATACTGATGATGCAACCACTTTGATTGTGCGGGGATTGGATGGACTTATTGATTTGATAAAAGAATAGACTGAGCCGTGGACTTGAACTACCATGACTGCCGTCAGATAAACTTTAAGTATTCGTTGAAGTTGAACAGACGTTGATAACACCCAAATGTATGTTAGGTTTGTTTTCTTACAATTTTCATTTGGAAATGCCCTTATTCTGTTTGCTAGCGTACGCATGTTTCATTTTGATCCGATGGTTTATGTCTTGCGTAGCAAGTGTCACAAATAGAAGTCACTTTAGTTCTGATGAAATGAATTGTTCTCGATTGTGAAATCAACATAGGCTAACTTATTGACATCTACTATCAGCTTTTTGATTGTATTTGACCAGAATTTCCTTGTTAACTTGTAGATTAGCTGATATTTTTTTGAAAAAGAAATGTTGATCATTACAGTTACAGATCTTTACAATTACTTGTCGACTACAATATTTCCATGAACCTGCACTCAAAAATATTTTTGTCTTGTTCAGTCAATCTATCCGAGTGAGAGGCGCGTGGCGGTCAAAACATTTGACGGACTTAGCGCAAAAATTCTTTGCTCTAGTCAACGACATGCTCTTAACATTTTTCTTGACCATTTTTAGGACTTTTCTATGAAAAAAATAATACTTCAGCCAGAAAACAGAAGTAAACAGAGCGAAGAGAACGAGAAAAGCACTGTCTGGGGAGGGTGAATTGGGCAAGTTCCCCACCTGAAACATCTGCTCTTTGTAGTGTTTTGATTTAGTTTTGAGATAAAAGGTGGGATCAATGCGAAATTTGACTTTCTAAATTAAAATCAAAAGTTCAAATATCTTCATTTTTTTTATTTTCAATAGGTAGAAGAGAATTACAAAAATGAAAATTAAAAATTGAAATTTTGCTGAAAAAAAGTTTTTTTTTTCAATATTACATTTTCAGTAACGAGAAGAAAGCTGAAAACTCGAAAATCAGGAAAAAATGGATGATTTTCAATTTTCAATTTGTATTTGAAAATCGAAAAACGCAAAACTTCCGATTTTTTTTTCAATTTGAAATCAAAAATCGATTGGCACGAAGGTACACGGATTCAACTGATGTTATGTCATTGTTTCATTTCTCCAATTTGTGTCGAAAAACAGAAAAATGAAAAAAATATCAAAAAGGTGCTGTTTTGGTATAACCTTATTTTTTTAATACTTTAAATTAATTTAAAACTGAAAAAAAAAATTAAAAACCAGTGTAAATTTTTAAACTACACATCAAACAGTTAAAATAAACAAAAATTGATTTTTCTATTTCAGTGAAAAAAAATGAAAAATTGAATTGGCCGAACCGTGCACGGACCAGTATCACTCTCTTTTACTAGTCGAAAGATATTTCAGGCATAAGTTCGGCGGTGTAACATGACACCAAACAGAAGGACCGACTGTGAGTCAAACAGACACATTTGTAGCCAAGTGCTACGCATTGAAAACTCACGATTACAGAGAAAAGTGAACTTAAAACTTTCAGGGAACTCGTAAAACACAAATGCATACCTTCTTTGTTAACCTTCGATACACTTTAGTTTAAATCATGGGAAAAAAATTCAGCTATCTGTGCGGTTTTGGTTTTACGTTGAGGTAGTCCGGCATCTGAGATGAAAACGGTCATTCCGGTCGAGTTGCTGAAACCTGAACGCCATCACTATTTATATTGCCTTCTATCCTGTACAATTTCTTTCGTAGCTTAAGTTATTTCAGATGTCCTAATCTTTCGATTTTTTCCATTTTTGCAACCCATCACCAAACCCTATCCTGTGACTTGACCAGAGCGCCTTTGCGTGACAGATAAATTTAGTTAAATCAGACCATAATAACAGTGCGGTTTCAGAGATGAATGCGGAGATCACTGCAAAGTTACTTAGTTTCTTCTGGGAATTAACACTAAGGAATTTTGAAAATTCATTGTCATTCGTTGAGGGATGTGAATGTGATGGCGGAGTCGTTATTTATTAGTTGAAAGTCAATCTGGAGATACCAGGAGATAACGGTCGATTCCACGCGTCAAGATGGCCCTTGGACAATACACCTAAAACTTGACAAAATCTTATTCAAGGTGAGCTAGACATGACCTTTATCCTGTGCTTTTCATCCAAATACCAAAGGAAACAAGAAAATTCCAAGTTTTCGGCTATTCGGTCGGAGGCACGAGCCTGTTATTTGTACTGGTTGACAGGTTAATGTTGTGATTATTGGGATTTTGAGAGCGTTTGTACTCGGCGCTGATAAAAAACCCGAAACTAATTTTTAAACCAGATTTTAGAATGGTAGTTCGTCTTTCAAGAATTCTGAATTTCAAGTGATTTGGTGTTTTACCGGGGAGGGAAACTTTCTCTTGAAAAACTGTGCCAAATTGAGAATTCAAAGCAAGCGAATTTTAGTGATTTTCAGAAGCTCGCCATGACCTTGAAAATTAATTCATAGATCTAAAACAGAACTCAATTACTTCATACACACTTCAAAAGCAAACTTCCACGCTTAAAATGGGGGTTTTCTGTGATGCGAATCAAACAGTGCGACGTTTATTTCACGTGGTTACAGGACACGTGTGGCCTAAACGTGCTATATTTTTTTTCGGGCTTAAAATGTTTTTTTTAAGAAAAAAATTCCACCACGTTTCTTAGATTACCATAGGGTATCCGTGGAAAATTTATGAGGGAATTTTATTTTTCATCATGTGCCACCACTCGCTCGATGTTAGTGGACATCCCCTCTTAATTAATATAATTTGTTGATTCTACTTAAGTTAATTCAAGAGATAAGTCACTTCATTTGTAAATGTGTACATTTTAAAATACAGTGGTGTTTGAAATATTAGTAAAAGTTATGTACTTAATGATAAAATTGATAAATTATCTATACTTTAAATAAAATTTCAAATGATTTGAACAACAAAATAAACAACAGCGGCAATCAGAATTTATCCTCAGCCACTACACCACCACCGCCACACAACAACAAAAACACATCCATCAATTGACTTTAAATTAAAGTCAGTGGCCCCTCCCCGGATACACAGTTTGAGCTGTTTTCAGTCGCCTTTACTATTCATATCACCATAAACGGTTCAGGATCTTTCCTTGCCTAGAAAGCTTAATCAAGAATTTTCTTCCATTCCATCGGAAATCTCACTGTTTCAAATAGAATTCTATTGATCGTTTGCTCGTAGGAATAAATAAACTGACATCGTTCGTTGTTCAGCAACGAGAAAGTGTTTTACTGTTCACGAAGTAGAGAACCAGAAAACACACATGAGCAGTAAAATTAAGAACGAAAGGACCTATCTTTTTACTGGCCACTCCCTGTTAAAAATGGTTTGATTCATTTGTATTTTCTCAGCAGTCTATCTTGCATGATAAGAAAGTAGAATAAAAAATTATTTAAATGTGAAAAATTTTAAGGCATTGTAAAATGATGTTACTTTTTAAGTTAACTAATGACTTTTGTCGGCAGGAATCTATCCTAGTTGGTGGCTGAACACTTTATGTCTTTGTGAATGTCTGACTTTAGTTTCATACGGTCTGTTGCCTCCTTGCTCCTTGTTAACCTCTCTGGCTTGGTAAAGTAAAGTCTTGTGTCCAAGCCAGGAGTCCAATCCAACTGACTAAACGAACACATGGCTTTTCAAGGACGGTGCTTGGATCCTGTTTCTGGAACTTCATTTAACTCCCCCAGGACAGGAGGCTAATCCACCGCAAGGCCGGTTAAAACACAGCGGTCTGGAAGGATCCTTAACAGGAGAGGACCCTTATACTGAGGTGGAAAAATAAAACAAAACAAAAAACACTCGCTAGCTTGAAGAAAAATTCTAAGATTACAGGACACCCAAGCCACTCACAAAAGCCGACGGTTGAGGGGATTAGTCCCTGTGAGGTGGGCTATATGTATGGCTTCACCCAGGATCCAGAGGGGTGCCTTTTCATGTTCGCAGTATACCAAAGGGTAGATTAATATTAGTATTTTTTATGGTCGCCGATGATACCCTGTAAAGTGAAAGCGATAGCAACAATACCCCTTCATTCTCTCTTGATAGCAACTAAAGCTATATATCCAAAGGGTGGCAAATGTTTAGGCAAAAATACAACGCAAAAGTATACGAAACCTTGGAGCCTTTGAGCAGCAGAAATTAGAATCCACTAGGAATCACAGGCGTTTTTTAGACCGCGTGAGCGGATAAAATGTATTTTTTTCGGTTCATCTTTAAGGGGCAAGAAAGGGGTCGAAGGGTGTCGTGTCCATAACATCAAAGAAGTCAATATACGCAAAAGTTTGAGTTCTCGGGCACCAGTCTCACAGATTGCACTGAACATATCGAGAAAAAGAGAAAAACATTTGTATTGTTTATTAAAAGTGTTTTAAACTCCTAAATATACAAACAGAAATAAAAACAAACAAACAATTAAGTACAGATTAGGAACTCGGGCGGTTTGGGGAGAGAGGTTTAAACGGTCAAGTTAAAGTGACAAGTCTTCATAAAATATTAATTTCCCACCTTGGCGTACTGATTAATAAATGCAGTGGCCAAGAAAATTGCCTTAGCAGGTTGTTTATTCACGACCCCGAAAGCAACACAGTTATGGTGTTAACATTGTTCTTCGTGATTTCATCGTTTGCGTTAATATTTTTCCATGATGCAAATGCTTCGTGCGATCACATCGTTCACAGGTAAATAATTCAATACTATACCCAGTAGGCTTGTAATTTTGTGACATACGACGCTGGCTAAGAGGCATTAAAATTAAGACTAATGAGACAGCAATTTGAGGAAAGCTGGGTTCCTTGTTCATAGGAAAACGTTAGCTCCCATTTGAAAACACTCAAGTGAAAGTTCTTAAGGACTTTCGCGCGAAAAACTTCTACAATACAGATTTTTTTCATACTTTGGCTGCAGTCAGATAATGAGTTACCTATGTCAGAAATGCAAAAAAATTGGGGGGTCACCGACTTCGTTTTCAAAATAAAGCGCGTGGAAAACTACCCCAATTTTGACAAATCGGCCCTCGCAACTCGACATGGCCTCAGTGCTTGTTAGTCGAAAAATATTAAAAATGATTCGCTGTAGACCCACTTTCTTAGTCAAATTTTATTTAAGTGGGTCTGTCAAGTAAACAATGTGAGCTGGTGTCATCCTTTTAGTTAAACTCGTCCTCTAAGATGGACTTTTGCGAACACCGTGCAGCTACAATAATAGCATAATTCGATGACCCGAGGGCAGAAAAGTTGAAAAAAAATCAAACTTCCACAATACAGATTTTCTTTATTTTTTCTCAAAACGTAGATAATTGACAGAGAAAGTGATTTATCAAAAGAAAATATGGGGTCACCGAACATTTAAGAGAGTTAAACCCGTGCATAGATACTTAAGTGCCCACTAGCGCTATATATCTCCACATTTCTCCAACAGCGCGCGCGCTCAATGCATGACGTGGCAGTGAATTGCGTGCGCAGTAAGGATGCCCAGAAACAATTAGCGCGAACGTCCTTAAGCGGCAGTTTCCTGTGGCACTGTTTGCTATGCAGTGCAAGGTGGTTCTAACTCTTGGGCCCATTGACGAAAGCCTTATATATAGTGTGACCTTTCATATGAAAGCAACTGAGTAGTACTTTCCTGTGGTGCTGTTTATTAAGCTGTACAAGGTGGTTCTAACTTTTGAGTCTGTGGATGAAATCCTCAAGAGTGACCATTCAAATGAAAGCTACTGAGCAGTACTTTCCTGTGGTGCTGTTTTTTATGCTGTGCAGGGTGGTTCTAACTTTTGAGTCTGTGGATGAAATCCTAACGTGTGACCATTCAAATGAAAGCTATTGAGCAGTACTTTCCTGTGGTGCTGTTTATGATGCTGTACAAGGTGATTCTAACTTTTGAGTCTGTGGATGAAATCCTAAAGTGTGACCATTCAAATGAAAGCTACTGAGCAGTACTTTCCTGTGGTGCTGTTTATTATGCTGTACAAGGTGGTTCTACCTTTTGAGTCTGTGGATGAAATCCTAAAGTGTGACCATTCAAATGAAAGCTATTGATATTGAGCAGTACCTTCCTGTGCTACTGTTTGTTGTGCTTTACAGGTTGCTTCTAACTTTTAAGCGTGTAAATGAGATCTTTGCATCGAGGGTGAACACGCGATTGAAAGCTATTGGGGATTAATTTAAAACTAAATTAGTACTTTCTTTGTTACCTTGGTTTATTAAGCTGCAAGGGGGATTCTCATCAAAGTGTGTCCATTTTAATGAAAGCAATTGAGTAGTTCTTCTCGGTCAGTGTGCTGTTAGTTGTTCTATATTTTGGGAATATAATTAGAGATTTTTCGCGCTTTTGAATTAAGGCTTTATTGATACTGACTGGAGTACATGTTAGCCCGGTTTTACTAGTGCGCAAACATGAAAAGTTACGAAACTACGCCAGCCCAAGCACAGAACACGGAAACTTTGACTATTGTGCTTACGCTTATGTCGATTCCTCACTTTTCTTTGAGGCTGTTTCATTCCTGATTGCATCTCTGGAGTAAAAAATAGGGCTTTTCAAAACAAATACTTTGTTTTTTCTGAAACAAATACAGAGAAAAGACTGAAAATTACATGAACTTGATAAAGAACAAACAACTTGGTTTGAAAGTCATAAATTTCTGACTCCTGGTAAAAGACCTCAATGAACTTATTTTAAATGCCTTTGTTGTCCTGCTTAGTCTCGATAATTCGCACAACAGTTTGAGAATCTTTTTCTTATCATTTAGGTCGTGGATCTGCTATTGAAGTAAATTATTCATCATCTCAAAACCTCTCAACTCCGGTTCAACTTGTTGTTCTTTGTGCGTGTATGCTTCGTCATTTTGTCGTTCCTCGCTCTGTCAAAAGAATTGTTCTAAAACTTCCACTTAATAAAACACTAAATAATTGATTACGGTGAATAGCTTCGACGGGTTTTTAGTGTTACTCAATTCCTGTCAGTCTCCTGTTTTACATACCTGCGAGAATTATAAATTTTTCTTGATTAATCACCTTGATTGGAGGGTTTTCCTTGTATGCCATTTCCATATTTCAAAGTGATAGTGCAAGGTAGTCGACTGCGTACTGTGAAGTGACGAGTACATGGAAAAATAAGAAAAGCTCACTTAATTTAATCTAACAAGGTGTCACTTGCAGATGAGTTAATTAGCTAGAGAAAATCTATTTTCGATTTCTTTCTGTCGATGGCATTTTCTGATACTACCCTCCCTTTGAATGTTTTAAGATGAACAGAATTCTTATCTTTTCGGTGGTAATCTTCCTTAACTTTTATTGAGTTAATTTGAATCTAAATGTAAAAGAATTCGACAGGTGCATTTTGGAGTGTAGAATTTTGAATTGGATAAGACCTAATCTTCCTGTTTTCGAATACAAAATTTGAATTTATTGCATCAGTTCGGTTGGTGTCTGGTTCTGCCCTGTTTGCAGCATCTCATTTGGATTCTTAATAGACCTAATGCCACCAGGATGTCCCATTATCTTAGTGTTGTCTTTTCTTAGAAATTGTAAACACAGCAGAATCCTGTCGCAGCATGTCATAACAGTTAATTAGGCGGCCGTCGTGCGCATGTGCACGTCGCCGACTCATTAAATGGATTGACTGGCGAAAAATGTCTGATTGGTTGACGCGTGACCACGTGATCAAGCTCTTGAATTCAAGAGGGCTAGCAAAATATTTCTTGGAGTTCTTTCTTTCTCGTGGCGGTTGTTGACTGTTAGATCGAGAAGAAACGCAGAATTAAAATGAACGAGAACAACGTAAGGGCCATAAGTTTTGTACAAGGTCGGTTGTGGATGGATAGGACCATTTGTTTCTGTGTTCGCCGCCTATAACGTATTTGTTTTGAGACTCGTTTTAGCACTTTTCATTTGCTTAAACATCGTTTCTTTTACTTTAGACCTAAGACGTTTAAAGTCGGATATAAAACAAGCTCTAACATTTATTTAGTCTGAAATCGCTCGTTAGATGGATTTTTGGCACATGGTTGTAAATGCAAGAAAATTTTACTGTCCATAAAAAATGGTTCTTAGGAAGTCTGCAGCAGTCGGGAAAACAGGTCAGGTCAGGTAATCGGTGTCAGCACTAGTTAAAAAAATTGCAAGTTCACAAAGAAATATACACCTATAAAGAGACAGTGTTTTGCATTGCAAAATAATGTCGTGTCTGACCTTAGCAAAAGAAGCTACATGAGAAATGCATAACTTTGCGGTGGAGTTAGTACCTGCAATGTTTGTTGTCATCAGTTTTTCTACTCAAGGGCAACCCTTTTCTTGTTTGAAAGTCTTAAATCTCTGGTTATGCCTAAAGAAACTACACCATTCTACTTCGATTGTAATTGGCTGTTAGAAGGCATATTAATCATTGTTTTGCACTAAACTGCAACTGCTTGAACATAAGTTATAGATCACTAAAATTAAAACTGTAGGTGTACCATGGTCTCTCCAAGATTATTGTGAACATCAATTAGCAGTAGTCTTCAAGGACAGCACAGAGTCCCAAACAGCGTTGAGAATGATTTGTTTTTGAAGGCATATAACCTCGTTTCCAGGAATGTGATAAATGCCCAACTGTTTTGTTGCTCCTACAGTTAAAGATTTGGCAGTCCAGTACACTATTTGTGCTACTCAAGAGTCCTTTCAATATTATTTATAACTCACCTAAAGGCTTATGCAATGTTTACCCTGTGGTATAAATTTTCAGCTACATTAGTAACCATATAATAACAGGTACAAATAATTCAACTACAGTAATCTTGTCTATTATTGCACGTACTGAGTTCAAAACTAAACAACCCCACTGTAAAATGTCATCACAGCTGACATATGTAAGTAACAATCCTGGGTGCATTGAAAAACATTTAATTGAGCAAAATCCTAAAATACCACAATGTTGTTAGAAGTAAACCAATTCCAATCATGTTTTGATTCCATTATAAGTGTCATTAGTTCACTATAGAGCTAAAGATAGCAAACTCATTGTTAAATACACTTGTTGGCATGTAGGTGAACACCCCAGCATCAAGACTCAGTTATAATTAACTTACATCTGAATTGCAGTGGTCTTGATAAACATGCAAAAAGAAGTCACCCCCTTCCCCATAACAATAACAACAAGTTGAAAAGATAAAAGATATGAAGTGCTGCTGCAAAGATCATGTTTATTTGCATTCTCTCCACAAAATATTATACTTTCATATGTGCACATTCATCACCATGCACCATAAATAATGTCCTACTGCCAACATGTGTTTCCATTTTTTATGCTCAGCCTCCCATGTAAACTGTTTCCTCTTGGTCTGAAAAAAAAAACAAGCGTATAATACACATGTTAAATAATCAATAAGTACCTCTTGGATCCAACCTTTGTACAACTGACAACATTCGAAACAAAAGGCAAGAAAGCATTTTTTATTTTGATAAACGAAGGAGGGTGTAATGTGGTAAGAACTGAGACAGGATACACTTTGAAAGCATTTATTAAGACTAACATTTTGTACAAGAATGATGTTAGATCTAAAATGCCTTCTAAATACCTTTGATTGAAACACTGCACAAATAGTCTATGATCCTGGGCTACAAAAGTGCACACTTATCAGAAACTCTATCCTGCCCCAGCATTTCTGTTGCAAAGGCAACAAAGGTTAAGCAGAAATTACAAAAATTATTAAAAAGTATTCAAATCAAGTTTGAATGCCATGTGCGTGGAAATTTGTGACTGCCAATTTTGGGCCAATAATATTGTAATTTGCTCCATGACTATAATAACTGTAGGAACAGTATATTCTGCCAATTTTGGGCCAATAATATTGTAATTTGCTTCATGACTATAATAACTGTAAGAACAGTATATTCTTAGGCACTGAAAACAGATCAGAGCTGGCAGATGGGTGTATAAGGGAGGGGCCCCAAGAAAAAAGGAATGGGGATATAAAAATGTTTCAGAATGAAAATAAAATAAGTCCCTTCAGGGTTACACTACTAGTGTGATGATAGCATGATAACAGCAAATAAAGAATTGACTGATGACTTAAACCAACTTAAAAATTAATATGTATATATAACACTCTAGAAGTATGGCAAGTGGCTCCGGCTTGCTCATCAAGCAATGTTTACAGTAGAGAGCGAAAAATCTACTTGCTAAAAATTTGCTGGCAGAGATATGAAACAAGGAAATAAAGATCGCAAAAATTAGGAAACAAATAACGCGTAAATCTGCAAAATATGCTTAAAGTCATGTAGAAGCTTAACTTAGGTGAAGAAAATGAGCTTACAGCTTGCATCAAAATGTCAGAATTACCTAGCATAAACACACCTACCACCGAATTTACAACAGCATTCTATTGAATAGCTGCCTGTCCGAACAGGCAGCTGTGCGAAATATAAGCTTCTGTGGAAAAATTCATAAAAAAAGGTATTCACAATCTTCAATGGCTGGAAAATTTGCTCAATCTCCCCAACACAGTTTGTCTTTAGTCTGTATAGAATTTTAACTTTATCGAACATCGATCTTCAGGTCGCGTCGCCGATTGCAATCCGAGATAAAACGTGCAAAAATAGTCTGCATGTCACACAGCAATGCACTTTCCCTGCCACGTGGTACAAGCTAATTTATACATCTACACAAAGCTCAAGAATCATTCTTTCGATCCTTTATAATATCTTTTTGTACCACGTGGCAAGAGACTGACACTATCCAAAACTGCAAAAATATTTCACCTTTTCCCAGCCGTTTCTGGCGAAGACATAACATCACCTTTATTTCACCTCGGATTTACAAGGGTAGCTCTATAACAAAAATAGTCGATTTTTACCCGACTGCAGGTTGGAAGTGGCTTGCTAAACGGTGTCCCAACGTAATATTTTGAATAGAAACGGGCATAAAACAAGCCTTGATCTCTCAAAAAGGTAAGAAAACCACAAGTTTGTCAACTCTCAACCGGCGGCCATTTTTCTTTCCTTCTCGAGAGCATTTTCTCACCGAGAACCAATAACATTCACGGAAACCTACCACGTGATTTTTTGCGCCGCGCCTGCGCAGACATTTTTCGGCAGTCAATTAAATGGACGTTTCTTGGTTTTCATTTTCGTCGTCGTCGTCCGTCAGTTCACTTAGTCCTCTTGGGGTCGCGCGGCCTCTGAACAATGGCCTTGCTGTTATAATCGATATCACGGTTCAAGAACGATTTATTTCTTCAGGTAAAGATTTCACCTTTAGTAGAAAGCCTGTGATGTGCTCTACAAGACGAATATACGTTTTGGGTTGTAGCACTGCTGGGTGTCTGTGACGGCATCCAAGATAGCCGCCATCTTGGTCGCCATCTTGGATTTTACCCAAAATCAGAAAATTATTATGCTGGAATGTAGAATATGACACGATTAAACACTTAACTTTCTGCTTTTTGTCGACATTTTGTGATTTTGTCACCCCAAAAAGGTGACAAACACGCATTCTGCATACATTGCGGTCTTGCAGCAACAGTCGCACTAGCAACAGGCTAAAAATCATTACAATTTACTTCAGATCAGCGGGTGTACTGTCTATTCACCCGATTTCTCCCTCATTGCGATGACTTATGAAAAAGCGAGTTTGCTTTTATGCAAACCTCAAGACTTGAAAGAACATAAAACAGAAAATAATAAGACGTACTTCAAACATAAATTTACCCGCTCCTTCAGCTCATTCGTCGTTTTGAATTAGTTTATTTGAGCTATTCTTGGATTTTGATTGGCCAATATACACGAAAGTATATCCGAATTAACAAAAATAGTCACACTTTTGCGGGCTGTACTATAACAAACCAAGGTAGAGAAATCTAGACTGCATATATCATTGATAGTCAAACGTTGAGAAATGAATGAAATTAACTACAATTATTTTCTGATGAAATTTGTTTTCCCAGCGACGAGGATCATATGCTAGAAATGGATGCTATTCCTCCAGTGAATGAACTTCCAAACGCTTCACACATTTTGAAGGACCTTTTCCAAAACTACGACAAAAGGCTAAGGCCAGGACATGGAGGTACCATAGGTTTTGCTATAAACTTTGTTATTTGGGTCTAGGAGAAGGGAAACAGATCTCGCAAGTCGCTTTTTCATCATCGCTTCGTTCAACGTCATCATCGTTGCTCAAAAAGACCATGCAATGCAAAGGGAGCCAGGGACTTTTTCACTGTTGAATACTCAGTTGTTATCATGTTGAAATTATGTACTAGGTAGTTTAGTTAAATGATATTTTCTTTGAGCATTTTTCAGTTAGTTGAATTTTAATTCAAGATCTTAATTCAGGTCTTTTCTTAGTATTGCAAGAAAGTGGAATAAACGTCGATATTTCTATTTCTATTTGTCCTTTTAACACCCAGGAGAACAATTGTACGTCACCTCCATACCAGGAGGTGCGGTCTTTTGTGGTTATATTGTCTCACCCTTTCAATTAAGGCTTTCGTTGTGTTGTTACCTCAGATACTTAAGAAACGTTTCTCCTGGGCATTTTCTGACAGCACCCAAGCGGATAAATAGATACCATTGAGTAAACCATTAGGGAAACGTAACAAAACAGTGCTACTGAGGTAGCTTGCGATTGAAACTAGCCTCTCATCCATGAAGGGGGGGGGGGAACCTGGATTATAACGCCGCCCTGAAGTGGGTAACCTGTGGCCTGGGGGAGACGTTTCTTGGGCTTCCTGAACTACCAGGCTCCAAAATCAACAAGCTGGTCTCACCTTCAGCACAGATTTTCAACTTAAATAAACAGATACTTTGCTCTGATGCCAGACACTTTCTTGTCGTTTTTCTGTAGTCCCTTCGATGTTTTTGTGTACTTAAAACTAAAATTTTTCTTCTAGGGGAGCCACTGACTATTGCAGTGTCACTTGGATTTTTGTCCATTTCAAACATTAACGAAGAAAACATGGTATGAAAGTGATCTATTTTAGCCTTATCTAGGACGTTATACAATGCATATCTTCTTTGTACCTACATTAAAAAAGAGATTGTCAAGTGTTACCAAGATTAGTAACTAGCGGTTCCGTTCGGACAGTGTAAAATGGTGGGTTAAACCAGTTACTGTAGAGCTAAATGGTGGTTTACGGTAAATCTGATCTACTGCTTCCAGGTGTTCTATTAGTCTTTAAGCAAATTTGCCCCTCGTTTCGCGAACGCAGCTCTTGTGACAATCTATACTTGAAACTAAACAAACAGCACCACGGACTTGATCTTTCGAGATGGGATCATTCCGATCCGTTTTGTCATTTCGAATTCGCCGATAAAACGAATCCGAAACTCGTTTGAGTTACGTTGTTTTCATCCAAGTAAACAAAGCAATTGCCAAAAATATACATTAAAAATATAAAGGTATAAAAATGAAAATAAAGAAAAATGCAAGTTCACACAGTTGATAGAACAATAAAATCCTTTGAATATCACTGATACGCACGCGTAAAGGAAAAAACTAGTTTGAATATCATGTCCCACTTGCGTTGTCGCGTCACTTTCATCTAAAGCCCACACGAATAACAGTTTATGTATCTCTGATTGTCCTTCATCACGAATAAATCTTTCGCCTTTTACTAAAGATTTCCGTGGAGGGGAACAATGAATGAGTCTGTAAACTAATTATTTTGTCGCCCTGCCTTACGGCCGGGTTCCTTAACTAAATTGGGAAGAAAGATAAAGGCACGCATCACTGATTGTTTTGGTTTTACGACGCTCAATGGAATTGAAATCCGCCCTATTTTCTCCCATTTCAAGAAAACAGTAAAAGCATTACCGAGTTGTTTGTAAGTTTATGTACTGCGAGATTCAGTGGAATGGCTATTATTTAGACAACCCCCGGCCGTGAATCTTGCATGATTAAGAAATGTACATGTTGCTCAGCACCCAAAACAAACCAGTTCTGCTAAAACAAGCTAGTCTTTCATCCTCTTTTTGTGCGCGACTTCTCTACTCGTAGGATATAAGCTGATTTCTTATAAGTAGGAGCGCAGTTACTCATATTCCAGTGTTTCCTATATAATAAAAGCTGTCGGATAGTCAACCGGTAGGGAACAATCGCTCATTTTGAGAGACTGTCTATATAATGTCAACTGATAGTATTATACCTGTGTCATTTTTCAGGAATTTACAGCGGACATATACATGAGACAAATTTGGAATGACACCAGATTGGCTTTTGGCAACAGGGGCAGTGCCCTGGTATTACAACACGAAGTCCTTAATAAATTGTGGCTGCCAGATACCTACTTTGAAAACGCTGCTAAGACCTTCATACAACAGGAAACGCGGACAGTCGTTCTGTTTGGAGATGGTTTGGTAGTTTACTCACAAAGGTAAACTTAATTATAAGAAAGCTAAAATCTAGTTGAATTCAGATGAATTCGCCTAGTTAATTCTAGAGCTATTTTGACGCCCCACCCACCTGGTGTGGGTGAAGAGCAATGTCCATGTAGATCAATATGAAGATCTGATTTTGTTTCTTGCTAGAAAAATATGTTATTAGATCTAGCTAAGAGTTAGAGATGGCTATGACCACATACAACCCGAGTCAAACCTCAGAGTCAGTGACATAGACTACCCCAAGGATTTTTTAATTCCTATTTTTGGTTAAGTCATTGCTTTTGGTAAGTTTTTAACATGTGAGGTTCGTTTTCAGGACAACGGTAACAGCTACAACGTGGATGGATTTTCGGACCTATCCAATGGACAAACAAGTTTTCAGATTAGACATCATGAGTTGTGAGTACCTTACTGACTTACAGTGCCGTACGAAAAAAAAAGGTGCTTGAGTTATGACCTCCGTAACCTGAGGGCTGCAAGCTTCGCACAACGGAAATGTACGAGCAACTGGCACAGATCTTTATTAATGCAAGCTGAACACAAAATTAACGTTTATACAAGTAAAATATCCTAAGCAAATGGACAATTTTGAATTTTGAATTAAGCACGATCATATGCCCTCTTGATTAAACTTGTAACTTTTATCTTTCTGATCAGATGGAAGAGATAACAATCATGTGCGTTACAGAAGAATAGACGTTCAACTCTTCAAGAAAGAAATGTCAGAATTCGTGGTTGTGAATCAAAGTACAGAGATTACTACAAAGAAACTGTTTATGGGTATGAGCATTAATTTTAAACTAGCTCTACTAGGTGGGCACGCAAGTGGTTTGGCATCCAGGCAGGTAGGTACAAGCAGAAGTGACGTCAGGAATGCGGGCAGATCAGACAGACAGACAAGAAGACGATCAGACAGACAGACAAGAAGGCGAGCTGGCAAACAGGCATACGACAGACTGACAGACCAAAAGACAGGCAGGCAGGCTGGCGGCATACGTGTCCGACTTGAGCTAAATGTTCAGTTTCCTTACCCCAGTATTTTTATTTGGTATCATTGACGGTTTTTATGGACCCATTTATGCACCTGGATAGAAAGAGAAAATGCGGGCAAAAAGTTCTTGTCTACTGAAAACAATTCGACTGCAAAGTCGAATTGGAGGGCACCGATTTTGAGATGGAAAATACGACGCTCATGCTGCTGTACTAGCTGACCACCGATTGAATATGCCCGATTCTCTAATTAGACAGTCTCCCCGTGTAAATCGTGTTGTACCTTTAAGAAAATGAAGAAGTGATAAGCCCATGCGTATGTTCTCTCATAGGGTGTTTTGACATGATCACAGTTCAGTTCACAGCAAAAAGAAGGATTGGCTTTTACGTCATAAGAATATATTTCCCCTGCACTCTTTGCACAGTTGTATCATGGATGGCTTTTTGGATGGACTGCCAGAACATTGGGGACCGTGTAACAGTCGGTATCACCTCCCTTCTTACACAGCTGTTTCTGGTTGGCAGCGTCAACGAGGCTATGCCGCATGTCAGCTACGTTAAGGCTACTGACCTGTTCTTGATTGTGTCGTTTGGATTCACGTTTATCGCACTTCTGGAGAGTTTGATTGTCTACAACGCAACTTCAAAAAGGAACAGCGTGAGGAAAATTTCGCCACCAAAGGGAAAAGTAAGAGTTTACGTTTTTTATTTAATATTTATTCCTACTTAGTAGAACACTACATCAAGTAAGAGACAAATGACCTTACACTAAGATCTGGCATCTGTCTTGAGTTTTGATTGAGTAGTTTGCACCTAGGATATTTGGTCTAGCCTGATTGTCCGGGCTGGTAACGGTAGTCCGCCATTGGTGTTTGTAGTTCCGATAGCCTGAGCAGGTCATCTTTAGAGTCCTTAGAGACTTGTTTCAACGCAATTCACCAACAACAGCAAGAGGTCTTTGATATACTCTCACTTGGACAATCACACTAGACAGACACTTAAAATCATATTCTTTTAAAGGATTACTCCCACTCAAAAACTACAAATACTGCTGGCTTTAATTTGTACTAACCATTTCGTTAATTGACGACAATCTTTTAAGGACTACGCTCTTCCCGTTGGCTAAACTAGGAAAAATGCTACAGTGCTCCTGGATTTAAACCATTTAAAACCAAACAACTATCTTTTCAACGACTACTCACCTGGAAGGGTCACTGTAGAAAAAAACTACACATACTCTCAGGACAAACCATTTCTTTAACGACAGTCTTTTTGGGGACTGTTCTCACCAAATAAACTACTGACAGTTCTGGGTTCAAAGTGATACTAAACCACAGACGTTTAATGAACAACTTTCAACTTTGCGATCACTCCCGACCAGCCAGTGGTATTTGAGTTATGCTATCAAGTATTAATCCCTTTGTCAAAACAATGCAGGAAGACGCTACAGATCTGCAGAACGACGAAGAATTTAATGAAGATAAGACGGAGTGTTCAGAAGATGCCACAAGGAAGGACAAGATTTCAATTTTTCACCGGCTAACGGGGCGTAAATTCTTTAACTTGGGATCGTTAGCAATCAACAAAAGCATGGACACTTTGATCGATAGCATGGCTCGAGTTCTTTTTCCTTTAGCATATACGGCTTTCATAGTTAGTTATTTCTTTATCCATTTGCTGTGAGTAAATGACCAAAGTAGTTGTTCTATGCCAACTGAACAAGTTTAATTTGACTTCTTTGTTTTGGGAAATTGAATGGAGACCGCTGCTGGACATGTCCGTCTTTCCTCAGTTGATACTGAACATAGCTGTTATACTGTCATGACATGCTGGAGTTTTCAAACTCCTTTCAAAAACGTATTATATGCCCTTAAAAATGTTTCACATTGAACTTATTTTACTGATTCGACCTATGCTTTGTTTTAGTCTGAAGCGTCCCCATTTAATGGTGTGAAGAAAAAATTTATAGACTGATTGATGGTCATGTATTGATTAATATCGATGGATTAATTGATTGACTGATTAATTGATTGACTGACTAACTGATAGACTTTTTGTTCGATCGATTGATTGATTAATTGATTGATTGATTGATTGATTGATTAATTGATTGATTGATTGTTTACATTAATATTTTAATTTGCATGCGAAAAAACAGGCTAACTTTCTGTAATAGTAGCTGAAAACATCGGCTGCGATGAACAAAATACAAAACGCTCCATTTGGCTGAATGGTTATGGTGTTTCGATATACACTTTTTTGGGACCGCACCTAACTTTTAAAATCGTCTCCTAGATAGTTATCTCCTTGTTGGATCGACGAGAAATTTCCACCAGTTATTGATTTCGGATTGACTTTTATAATAGTGTGGTTTACATTCTGTGAAAATAGATATTTCCATGACAACCATAAACAAAAATTCTCGAGAACAGTAACTGAAATAGAAATTTTGCGCTTTCCAGATTTTCCTGTAGATTTATCAAAATTAGCTTGGATATTGGTTTGGAAAGATTTCCAGGGAGAAAAAAAAAGACTAAAAAGAAATAAAATTGTATTCAACTCGTTTATAACGCTGCCTTGCGTTTATTTGAGGTCTGCCGTTTATATAGTCTCCTACGCAGCCATTCTTAGGGTCGTCACGCAACGCTCCTCCTTGAGACGACCCTGAAAACGGCTGCGCAGGAGACCACCGTTTATTTAAAACTGAGCAGTTTATCTAACTGATTCTCATCGATAATTAGTTACAGCAATTTAAAAAAGTTCGTAACCACTGCCGATACAACAGTCGAATTTCTTTTGCGTTTTCCAGCTAAAGGGAGATGGCATAATGAATTCTTTACTGTACTTAGCATCCAATTACCATTCTCCCGCCTTGTTTTGAATTTTATCCACAGACGAAACCAGTGACGTCTTATTCCTGATCTTCTGAAATTAAAGTATCAGAGATCCAAACAATTCACGCTTTCGAAAATGATGAAATGCCCTTGTTAAATTAACACCGGGCCCCGGGTAAACGCCGGGTCTACGAGGTCTCGCCCTGAATAAACGCCCCCGGTGTTTAATCGAGAAAATATGGTACTTCTGTTTGTCTCTGTTTTCGTTGCGGAAGGAAAGAGATAAATGAGTTTACAAAATGTTGTGTTGCCTTAAGAATCCCACCAAATTTCCGACCCACCAAAATGGCAAAATCCATAACCCCAATTTCACACCGAAGCAACTAAAAAGCCGCACCCTTTATGGCATGTTCAGAATCGTATATGCTTATCTAGGGTACTCTCCGCGGGGTGAAAATGCATTAAGCACGCACGTGGACTTCAAAGCAATTTGAATTATATTCTTCATTAATCTTGGTTTTCTTTGTATTCGAGTCGTTTTGTGAAGTTAAGAGAGAAAGTAACCAAGAATCGCCACCAGACCCCCACCAGTCTCCCGCTAGCGAGTCTCGGTTCCCAGTGCATGGTTACAGCATCCTACCCGTGTTACTGAAGGTCATTGGTTTGACTCCCGTTCGGGGGGGGGGGGGGAGGTGGACTCAGATTTCATCTTCGTGCCAATATGCTATACGCTGGATATTACATCTTTTTTTTTTAAGAAAAATGATTTTCATAAACTTGCAATTTTGTCCAGACAACGACAGAGTCAAGTAGTTGCTACTTATGAGCCAGTCCACGAGAGGTTCAAAGATTTTTGGAAATGGTCAGAAACAACCCTATCTCAAACTTTGCCCGCTGAAAGCTAGTCATGAGCAAGTAATCAAATCGACATTAGTTTGTCTCATTGCCTGTTAGGTTTCAGACAATTCTGAAATGATTTAGGAAGAAGCTATTCCTTTTGGTTTTCTTTGGTACCAGATTATGGCAGTCAGTAGCAATGCGTATTGGTGACAAATTATCAAACCAAAAAGAGCTAAAGTCTCAAGATCTACTGCCATCACGGTCTGGGGAAGTAAGAGAATGAGTCATAATCTGTGCATCAAATAAAGTCACTAGTCATTACTGGACCATTTGTTATTCGCATTGGCAACACTGAAGTCACAGATTGATTGATTTATTGATTGACTGATTGATTGATTGATTGAATGATTCATTCTTTAATTGGCTGATTGACTGATTTATCAGCCAGTTGGTTGAGTGGTTGATTGATTGACTGATTGGTACTTAAAATAGGTGAATAAATTGATTCACCTGAATTACATGTAAGTAATTACATGCATAATGCTGCACTTCTTCGCATCTTCCTCTGGCAGTAAAATAATCCCCGGCATCGGTCGAAACATAAAATAATTTTCAAGCCCCAATGTCATGACATAATTGTAAGGAAATAACTTATTTGTAATTAGCAAGTAGTAGGTAAGAAGGTGTATTAGAGAGCAGGACTTATTAGAGCTTTTACACTAATTTAAATTATATTTAGTAAGCTACTCCTTCTGAGTAACAACTACTATTGGACAGTCAAAAGAGAAAGCAATGCCCTGGGATGTTTTAGACACTTCCACCATGTTAAAATTGTCCAAGGCCTTTGTTCTGCCACATTTTCAGTATTGCTCTGTAGTATGGCATTTCTGTAGCTCTAGGAATAGCGAAAAACTTGAGTCAATGAATAAGCGTGCACTGCGTGTGGTTTTTAATGACAAGGAATCAACATACAGTCAGCTATTAGATAGAGCAGCAGCTACATCACTTTACAATCTGAGAGTACAAAATATGTTAATCATGATTCATAAAAGTATCCATAACAATTTCTACCCTGCGTATCTTAAGGACTTATTGACGTTGCGCTCAACGGTCTACTCTCTTAGAGGAACTGATATATTGTCGTTGTGTAGACCTGCTTCCACTTCTTATGGTCTTCACTCTTTTCAGTATTTTGCCTGTAAAACTTGGAACTCTCTACCTGAGAACATTAGAACGGAGTCCACTTTGGCTGGTTTTAAACGTCTGATACGAACCATCTCCTTTCATAGCACTTAGCATTAATAGATATATGATTAGTTCTTAGTAATATTATTTTATTATTTGTAAATCTTTCTTTCTTTTTCTTTTCTCGAAGATATTAGCTTTTTAGCTACCCTGTATGTAGGGTCCACTACTTCCTAATAATAATAATAACAATAATAACTTTATTATTTCTATAGCGCAATAATCCATGCATATATGATCTAATGCGCTTTACATAAATAGTTATCATAGTATTACAACAATAATGTACTTATAAAATTTATTCATATATATATATACCTATAAAAAAAAAAACCGATGTCATTGAAATCCCGTAAAAACTTAACTTAAAAGCCCCCAATACACATTTCGCCCCTGTCTATCTTATATAAAAATCTATGTTAAAAACACTACGAACACAAATTATATGCTAATTTAAAAAAATGAGTTTTTAACTGTGACTTAAAACTTTTTGAATTGTCCAAAGTTCTCAAATCATCTGGGAGGGCGTTCCACAAAGTTGGTGCAGCGGCAAGGAACGCCCTGTCTCCTGTTGTCTTCTTCATTTTACGTGGCTGATCGAGCAGAAAGTGCTTTGTATTTGAACGAAGCATATAAGTTGACTTTGGCTTGAGTCTTATTAACTGACTAATATATGTGGGGGCACTACCATGTATAGCCTTGAATGTGAATACAACTATTTTAAACATTATACGGTACTTAACAGGTAGCCAATGCAGGTCTTTCATAACCGGAGAAATGTGACCAAAACGCGGGGTATTCGAAATTAGTCTTGCGGCAGCGTTTTGTACCCGTTGCAACATGTTAATGTAACTGGCTGGTAAACCGTACAGCAGACTACTATTAATTAAACGTCCAGGGGAATTAATACAAGTAAAGAAGGTACATCATCATCATCATCATCATCATCATCATCATCATCATCATCATTATTATTATTCAACTATAGCGTCATTTTACCATATAAGGAGAAAAAATATGAGTATGAGAGCGTCTTACACCGTAGAAAACGTATTGCACTATAGTATCCCGGTTTCAAATCACTTATTGAATTGCTTAGATATTTAAGTTTATATTACCTACAACAAGGGCTTACTTAAAATTTATGAAACACTGGTTCTAATTTGATGAGAGGTGTATTACTAATGATTAACTAATAATTATAATATTGTTTTCCGGTCTCACTTGTAATAATAATAATAATAATAATAATAATAATAATAATAATAATAATAATAATAATAATAATAATAATAATAATAATAATAAACTGTCTCGCTAATCGTCCCCACAAAGTACAGCACGGACGCAGCTCGATAAGGTCGGACCGAATATAGGCGCCTTCTCGGGCAAACAACAACTTTAATCTTTGTTACCGTATCTAGATTAAACGCGAGGCCTCGAATAAACCCCAGGTTTAAATAAACACCGGGTACACACTGTCAAATTTTAAATAAACTCCCCCAGGCGTTTTTTTCCGAGGTACCGTTGTTTATTTGAGGTCCGGCATTTATTTGAAAGTGAACCTTTATGTTACTGATTCGCATCGACAATTAGTAATAGCAATTTTGAAAAGGTTCATGAACCACTAGTTATAAGTTTTTTGCAGAGCTCTCGGTCTAACATGACATCTCTGACCGAATATTGTTCCCAGAGCTTGTGTGGCCAACATCGAGTGGGATCTACGGGCTCTGGGAACCAAATTCTGGCGATCATTTATCCCAGTGCATTGTACTACACAAGCGCAGGCGGTACTGCAGCTGTCATGACATCGCTCGCGGTTTACTCGAGTTCGAATTTTTAGACGCGCGCTTCCAAGCAAACTGGGTTAGTGCGTCATGTGAATTATTAATCGATCATTACAAATCAAAATGGAACGTTTTATGTAAATTTGATATGGGAACAATAAAATATGTGCCGATATGTTTAACCCTAATCTTACATTGTTTACAAAGTGCAGTTATATAACAAAGCGTCACGAAAGCTCAGTAAATAAGGATTCAGTAAAGCACGAAGGGCTGTGGTTCCCGATAGAAAAATAAATCAAATACACGTGATGAGTAGAGTTCAAACCGTCATTCGGATTTGTACATCAAGAATTCTTAGGGCCGATTTAGACGGTGCGATTTTTTCTTACGACTGTCGTATGCGACTTTTGTAGCGCGCGCTGCTCGCTTCAGGCAAAGATCGTACGCAACTCGTCATTCTATCATTTTGATTGTGGCTACGACTGTTGTAGGGTTTCAAAACATGTTTCAACATCCTACGACACTTTTCGTGTTGTGTGCAACTGTCGTAAAGATGTACGTCTGATTTAGACGACCCGATTCGTGTTGTAGACGTGACGTGAGCAAGTCGCATACTACAGTCGTAAGGAAAAATCGTACCGTCTAAGTCGGCCCTTAGCTTCACTTCTTCCTGTAAGCTGGTTTTGACATGAAGTTCTGGCTTGTTTGTAGACTATACTGTTTTGAACAAACTCGACGACGATTGCATATTATCAGATCTTTCCTAACTTGGCTAGGCTAGTTCTATTCTGTTCTTTGCATATGAAAAGTTTGAATCAGTTAAGTTCCCCTGCGATTCCTTTCAGTTCAACAGTTTCAGATCATGCTTTGCTTTTAGCTGAATTCGGGAGGATCTAAGCAAATCATTTTATAAAAGTTCATTAACGAAGTGCCTAGTAGCCAGACTTGGTACGGTGCAATCTTGTTGTGAGGAAAGCTGTCAGTTAACTCTTGGCTCCATGGGGCCCGTAGAGCCATGATGACTCAGGTGCGAGGTTTACATCTAATCAGTTCTGTTTAAAATGAAGCTTAATTGAAATAAATATTCCTTCTGATACGGTTATGCTCAAAGAAGAAACACCAAAGCCAACACTGCAAACAGCAGCATCATCATTCCCTCGAGCAGAGCCGTCGATGAAGATCTGTCCTTCTCCCTTAACTTCTTGATCATTTCTGCTGAAGGCTTGAAGAGTCGAACCTTCTTCTTCAGTGCTCAGGGCAAGATTCTGGCCAAACCCTTCAATTTTCAAAACGAAAAATCTCCCAGAATTCGCGTAACTCTGAACGCAGTTTATCAGGATGTGAGTTCTTAGATACCAAAGTATGTTTTAATATTTGCTCTATGGGACACTGAGTTACTTGAGCTGTCAATCCATTTATCGCTTTGTTTTATTTATATATTTGTCAAGTGTCTATAGAATGCAGAGATTGAATCCTTTGTCGTATCGAAATTTTAGTTGGATAGTTATTATTATTTTTTTAAGGATTTAGGTAAGGTAAATTTGACTATTGGCTTTTCAAAGGGTTGCCAAACAGCTGACACTGTAGCAGAAAGCCGCCACTGCAAGTAGTGATCCAGACTGATGGTTACATCATGAAAACTTTTCTCTTTGCGGCGCAGTTTTTTTTTTTGAAAAATCAAAGCAAAAAATCTTCAACCCAGCTTTAATCTAGAACTTATAAACCTAACTTTCTCCTATTTTCTCCTTGAGTCTGTGCTAAGCTGGGTCCTATGTATATCCAATATGTCCCCATACATGAATTGTCTATCGGCTGAGTGAAAAATTACCGCTATCAGAAAGACATGCAGGCGCGAGAGCCAGAAAACAACAAATATGGCCGACGACGAGCAATTTGTTGCTGCTTGTGCGAAGATATCCAACGGAGAGCAGCTTTTAAGTGAAGCGTACGAGTCACTGAAGCAAGACCTCGACAGTGTGAGACGAGAGAAATTAGCTTTTGATTCATTGACCAAAGCACTGAGTCAAGTCCACTTCGACAGCACGATCAAGTTGAACGTTGGCGGTAAAATATACAAAACTACGCTGGAAACTCTCCGAAAGGACCCGGACTCCTTGCTGAGTTCAATGTTTTCTGGATTGTACGATTTAAAAGTGGACGGCGAAGATGGAGCATACTTTATCGATCGCGATGCTGAACTCTTTCGGTAATTATATAAGCTGTATAAGCTATGATTTTAAGTACTTGTCGCTTTTAAAAATTTTAAGGCTTTTATAAAATTTTAAGGCTTTTATATAAGCTAACGGTAATCAATCAACAACAGACAATGGAAAAGTGCGGTCAATTTCATAACTGATAAACTTCATTGGGTGAACACAATTACTGGTGGACCCAGTAGTTTGCATTGTGGCCCACCCCTCCCCCCCCCCTAGAAAAGCCCAAAAATACGTAAATAAAAATACAGAATAAAAGATATATGAAAAAAGATCAAAGCCAGCTTCCGAGATTTGCAACCAGCTAATTGACAGTGAAGACGGTCGAACGCACACCGAAACACGTGCACCTGGAGAATGACCCTGATATTAGATACCAAAGAAAATTGCAGCAAGAGTGAAAACTCTGCAACTGGCTTTGAACTGAAGAGAGAGGGGTAATGTTTGTTAATAATTTAGTTATTTTTGTTTTTACGTAGGTATATCTTGCACTATCTTCAACACGGTGAACTCGTTTGTCCAAATGACAGAGCAGTTAGAAGGGAGCTTCTTTCAGAAGCAAAGTTTTATCAAGTTCAAGGAATAATCGCTGAGCTTGAAGGTGAAATCCTTCCCAATCTTTTAAAATCATCTGTGATTATAAAGGATGAAAGCCATTGTTTAGCGGTCATGTCATGGCTACCTCCCAGTGCCACTTGTTCTCTGTTGTTTCGAGCTTCCACTGGTGGAGGAAATTTGGGGGATTTTCATCGCTGCTGCGATTATAAAGGTCCCACTCTTGTGGTGGTCAAAAGCGGAGACTACATCTGCGGTGGCTACACCTCAAAATCATGGAGATCACGTGTGTATTAGCTTTAATAGTTCTGATGGTAACAGGCTAGTGTAAGAGATGATTTTATCCTGGGACGACTTTCCTCGAAGGGCAAATTTTGTTGTTGTTTCATGCATGGTTTAACTTGGAATGATAAACATCTTAGGATCTTAGGATCTTAGGATCTTAGGATCTTAGGATGAAATTACTTGTGTATTTACATTAATTTTTCATCCCCTGATGGGGGAATTAAATCATCCCGGTTAGTTTTATATATATCTTTTCAGTAGAATAATCTGGGCACTAGGGAGGACCGCTTTTTACCATCAGTTACTGCCTTCATATGTTTTATTTATTGCTCTTGCTTTTTTTCACCGATTGGTTTTCAAGGAAGCACTGATGGGAGGCAATCGACCAAGAAAGCATATTTCACCTGTTAGGTTTTTGCTTTTTGTGTCTGTTTATTTATCTTTTGGTGGATTGTGGATTGTGTGTGTGTGTGTGTGTGTGTGGGGGGGGCATCCTGTATCCCCAGCTAAATCCCCTTCTGCCTTCCATGATTATATATCTATCCTAATATCATGTCTGCTGTCTGGACCGCGATGAAGTTTCAGAGCGCTGAACATTTTTTTTAGTTGCTGAAAGGACATAAATTTTTGTCTTCCTAAGTGATCATTTGTCCGGACATTATGTCAATAATACAATAATACAATGCAATAATACAATAATAATTATGTCCCACCATCACAGTTTGGATTTTGTTGGACGTGGACAAACTCCTTGAGTCCGACCTTTGATGGTTATTTGCAACTTTGCCGTTATTTCTTTTCCTTACTTAGGAGGTTCAATAACTACCATAACAGACAACCGGTCTTTCTTGTTTACACTGGTCAATCCTTCTGGCACTAAACCACTCAAGATCGGTCCAATACCTGAAGCCTCTGGGGGAATACGGTGTCAGAGAGATTTGGGACCAACCTTTGGTATTGATAAAAACTTTGAACTAAGAGTACATCAGAAGGACAATCTCGGCTGCTTTGTAGGTGATCTCAATCTAGGCAATGGATTTACGTGCCCTCAAAAGGCTGAGAAACGAACTTTCTTCACCGGCAAATTAAAGCCCTTTTGAGATCAATGTACTGGAAGTGTTTCTAATTGACTTTTAGACCCTGCATTTTGAGTACGTCTCGAATCTGCTTTCATTTTTTTCTTGCAGTACAGTGCTTTTAAAACAGACCAGTTGGAGTTACTTTGCAAAAAATTGCAAACTGCCGTAACATTGATTTTGAAATCTGGGAATAGTCATTTTAGAAGTATTATCCCGTTTTTTCTTTTCTTTTTTTCTTCTCTTTCTTTTTGTTCTTTCTTTTCTTTTCTTTTCTTTTCTTTTCTTTCCTTTCCTTTCCTTTGCTTTCCTTTTGCTTTATATCAGATGTTTTATTTAAAGCACTCTTATCGAGGAATGCATGATTAGATTTAGATTAGATTATTGATTTTATTTTGGCGACAAAAGTACCAAGAAATAGGGGATCTAAAACACCTGGCCGAGTCCTTGCACTCTTACGGTCAGGCTTTGGACTAAGCACCGGCAAGAGTCCCACTCAGTCATAGATCCCGTTAGTTCATGTAAGCTATAAAACTTACAGAATGGTATTAGTCCTTGAACCCAAATGGATAAAGGTTTTTGGACGGTATTTTATACGTAGGCATTGCTTCAGTGTAACATATATTTGAAGGGCTACCCTTCGTCTGAATTGTATACAGTCATGGTTTGTCCGGCTCCTTTCCGACTTTGCTCCAGTGGTTTTCACTGCAGCCCATGTAATAAGCAGGTCTCTGAACCTTGTGTACGGTCATAACAGTGTTTAGTAAAACACGCGGTTCTTCGTTAAACACTTTCGTTGCTGCTGAATTGCTTTTGCGCAGATGGATTCGACACACTGTTCGTACATCAATTTCCAAGTGCGGTCTTACTAAAGCATCATAGGTAGCAATTTGGAAAACTTTCCAAAACAACTAGAAAACAGCTACATGAAGTGGATTTGGCTACAACTGACCTCTGTTGGAGGAACGCAGGCGCGAAAGGATCAAACATGGCTACAAAAGACAAACGGGAATTGAACTTGGTTGATTTAGCTCGTAAAAAAATATATGATGCCCCCAAGCTTGTGAGTGAAGCACGAAATTTACTGGGGCAAAGACTTGACGATATACGACGAGAAAAAGCAGCTTTCGAAGAAACGACCAGGGTCCTAAACGAAGTTCACTTTGGCAGAACGGTAAAGTTAAATGTTGGCGGTAAAATATATAAAACTACGCTGAGTACTCTCCAAAAGGACCCGGATTCAATGTTGTGCGCGATGTTTTCTGGATGGCACGAGTTAAAACCGGACGAGGAAGATGGAGCGTATTTTATCGATCGCGATGCGGAACTTTTCTGGTAAGAACTTCAACCTTTCACTCTCTAAAGAGTTTAAGTCGAAATCAAGCACAAAGTTTTAAATGGAATTCTTCACAATAATTGAAAAATAGATAGCCCAACTGGAGAGCAGAGCTGAGTAGTCTTCATTTAAGTGGTCACACTTAACGGTTTCATTAACAGGCTCAAAAATTAGGATTGTAGCACACGACCTAAAGTTAACTGACTCCGGTAGCGTTAGAGTGGTGTGAATATAGTCTTCATGGTTAAATTTGAACGTTTAATTTCAGGGTAGAATAGAGTACTGGCACGCATTTGGCCAATGTTTTACTTAATTAAATATGCAATATTGCGACTAGATTTATGCATATATGTAAATACTGCTTGTGTCTTAGGGCTAGTATGATATAGAAATTGAATGCAAAATTAAGTATCAGAGCTATTTGGAAACCTTAATTAGCAACCTTACGGCAACTTTAACAATAACCAAAAAAGTTTTTTTTCACACACAAAAAAATTCTAAATATTAGTCATCTTTAGTTTACAAAGACACCTGCTAATAAAACAGTGTTTAAAACGTTCCGTTTTACTCTTGGAAATATTAAAAGATTCATTTCCGTACGTAGCGGTTTATTTCCTTTCGCAAGACGATAACGTACACAAGGCGTTTTGACTGTCGTTGGTTATCTATTTCTAAAGACTACGATCTCTATAGTAGATAACATCCACACGATTGATCTTGGGTCTTTTGTTGCGGTTTCTTTGTTTGACCATTTACTGTGAATCCATGCGGTAAAGTTAATCCACTAAGCGTTTGCCTCATATCAGGGCTAAAATTAACTTCAGTGCTTGGTCGCCACTCGGGCCAGTATCCCTGAATTCTTAGTGGCCCAGGCCAAACTAAATGGCCCTCAAATTTTTCCTACTAACACAAAAAATTTTAAACCATTTTTACTCGAACAAACGCCTCACGGATGTTTCGGCCCGTGTTTTCTAGGAGGGTGTTCGACTGACATGCCAAAAGAAATTTGCTTGATCTTAAGGTTGTACTGATAGCTCACATTTGCCAGTGTACTGTCGAGAAATTGGTTAAGTTGTTATAGTAATTAAAACTTTGTTCGGTCTGTGTTGGGAATCATTCATCTCGTTCTTCCTTGCCCTATGGATCAGAACCTATGGGTTCTGACTTGGTCCATAAACTCCCAAAGAAAAACTAGACTATTTTTTCCTAAAAGTCGGACAAAACGATCTTCTCAACGCCTATAAACTACAGTATCACGATTCTCAGTTTCTTTCGAATGCTTTTGAATTCAGGTGAAAAGTAAGTCTATTATATCGAGCAGTGTTGAGTGATTTTGCCGATATTCATGTCTGAAAATGTACCGCATCTCTTGTCAATAAAATCATATCGGAGCGATCTAAAAACTCGATCACAAACGGTTTGAATTTTGCACTTTAGAACGAAACTTTTACTACAATTGATGAACTTAGAGTTGAGAAAAGAAAGGAAAGAAAAGAAAGGTACTCCAAGGAAAAACATTTTATTTTATTGTTATTGTTATTCATTTCGTACTTCTCAAATCGTAGTCGCCCTTCGGGCGATCAAACCTCAACTTTTAGTGGCCCTGGACACTTCTTAGTCGCTACGAGCGACCGTGCGACCGCCAAGTTTTAACCCTGTCATATGGTAATTTACTTTACGAATTCAGACGTTTCCATTCATCTCGCCACCACAAGTCACCTCGCCACCACGTGAGGTCTTCTCGCCGCCACCAACTCGCCACCGAACATGAAATACACTAAAATAAAAATTATACGTTAAGTTCACACATTTACAAGCAAGTGCCATGTGAGTTGGCGAGTTAGTGTTGTCGAGTAACCTCACTTGGTGGCGAGGTGACTTGTGGTTGCAAGGTCGCTGGTGGGGAGATGACCGTAAACCATTCAGACAAAAGTTAGGATTGGGTCGCGCTGTTTATATTTTGCGTGGAGGAGACTGATATGAAATTACGTATGCAGTGGTAAATACTTGGCCAAAAACCGTTGAGTTCCTTTTATTCCAGTGGGTTTAGAAGGAGCGCAAAAAAAAAAAAGGAAGGTAAAATTTTCAGTCAAAGCGTCCTTCGGCGGTCGTTAACTCCCAACAAAATACTACGCTTACGCTAAGTCATTTCTTATGTCATATTTCGATTTTGATTGATTGATTGATTGATTGATTGATTGATTGATTGATTGATTGATTGACTGGCTATATGCCTTGATGTGAATTTGTTTTCAATCGTTGTTAAGGTACATCTTGAACTACCTTCGCAATGGCAAACTACAATACCCAGACGACAAAACAGTTCAAGAGGATCTCCTGGCAGAAGCGAGGTTTTATCAAGTTCAAGAAGTAATTGCTCAACTAGAACGCGAAATCCCTCCCAGTCTCCTAACATCTTCTGCGATTATAAAGAGTGAATATCATTGTTTAGCTGTTATGTCCTGGTTGCCTCCTGGGGCCACCTGTTCTCTGTTGTACCGAGCTGCCACACACGGGAAAACAGCAAAAAAATTTCATCGCTGCTGTGACAACCAAGGTCCTACTCTTGTGGTGATAAAAAGTGGAGAATGCATCTGCGGCGGCTACACTTCGAAGTCATGGCAGTCATGTATGTACTCGATTTGTTACCTTTAACTTCATCATTGGTTCTTATTTGAGTGATTGGTATTCAATAAAGTTTTATACGGGGAGGCTCCGCCCCGTGGTTCAAACCCTTACCCTTTGATATAGTAATCTTTATCGAAATTGTACCCCTTTTATGTACCTAGAACAGAAATTGCACCTCTTTTACACCTCCAAAATACGCCAAAATCAATAGGTCATCGCCGGTTTGTAGTCGCTCACTGAAAGGCTCCAAAACTTTCGTAAATTTTTGCGTTGCAATTTCCGTGAAGACTTTGGAAACATTTTTAGTGCTTAAAATTAGCTGCCATCCCTTTGAGTTTAAGGCGTATTTCGCTGACCCTTTATCATACTAAAACAGTAAATTCCCCTAACCTTGAGTATACTGCAAGCGCAAAAGAGGCACCTCTTTTGGGCGGAGCCTCCCCGTATAGCTCACTAAAGGGATTACCCCCCCCCCCCCCTTCCTGCTCGTTTGTGGTGGCGGGTTTTCTTTTTTTTTTCAATTTTTTTTTATTTTGAAGCAGAAATTGCAGGTCAACTAGCTTTCAGGCAGCAAGCGTGGCCTTGGAAGAAAAAAATATGTGAGAAACTCAAAGAACTTCTGCCCCGGCATGAGGCTAACCTTTCTAATAAAATAAACGCCCCTTGTCTAAACGCACCCTTCCAAAAATGGGTCGAAACAGATAAAAGCAAAGTAAAATTAGGAACAGCAACGAAACGGTAACTATGGTAAGCCAAGACTACGGCTTAACAATTTTTTTTTGTAGAGTTTTCGTTTAACTCTTCTCGTTTCATATTTTGTTATCTTTCTCTTCCCCCCCCCCCCCCCATCGTCTTTGGGTTGGCTTCTAAGATCGTGAGAACTAAATGTTATAATTGAAATTTTGATGGTTTACTGGAACACTGGTTGACAAGATAATTTGAGTGAGGGCGTAGTGGGCAGTGGTTAGCGTTAGCGCGCCCTCGGGGGGAGGGGGGGGGGTATAGGGTTGCCGCCGAGGGTCTGAAATCCTGATCCTGTTAAGGACAAAAAATGCTTTAAAATACCATACCCTCCATTTTTGGTCCCTGTTTAGGACAATTGACGCAATGCACATTCTCTTGTTTTGACTAATTTTAAAGTGTTTTAGAGACCAGCAAACGTCTCCGACCTCGAATTGCTGAATACTCTATAAGCCATGCTTAATGACGACAATCGTGCAGCCATACCCTGTTTAGGACACGTTCATACCCTGTTTAGTTCAGACTCGCATAAAACTATATACCCTGTTCAGGACAGAGAGGCCAAAAACCATAGCCTGTCCAGCGGCATGTCCCCGTACAGGCCGGTACAGGCCGTATAGGGGACTACCTCCTCCCCCCATCCCACCTCGGGGCTACCGTGTTGGACTGTCTATCGGACGATCGAAGGTTCGGTTAATTGTTCAAGACTTTGTCTTGGGATCGTGTCGTGTTGATCTCTTAGGCAAGAAAATTGCTCCGGATTGTTTCTCTCCAGTCAGGCATATATAAATGAGTACTGGCGACAAACTGATGGGGGTAGCTCAGCGATAGGGGCTGGGATGGTAGTCTGAAGATCAAGGAGTACGGCATGTCAATGGAGCGACATTTGTCGATCGAGACGGGCCTACCGAGTAAACGAAACAATTTTAAAATATTTCTCCCACCTCCTCGTGACTTGAAAATCTGGTCTGAGCGGACCAACCGAAAAAAAAAGAAAAGAGGTTCACCTTTCCATATAGAACGTTTTTTCCGCGGAAATTTTCCAGTCGGACCGAACCCTTCTTATCGGTCATTGACTGAAATATAGTGGAGGGGAAAATGTACTTTGTGTGTATCTGAGTCTAGTTTTGGAATGATTATATGATTATATTTAGTCAACAAACACAAAACAATAGTCTTTTTTTGATATACTAGATGTATTTGTGTTTTCTTTCTTAGGTAAGATCAACACAAAAGATGGCCAGGCATTTCTGTTTTCTCTGGTAAATCCTGAAGGAAACCCGATTAAGATACTTCAAAAACCTGATAGATGTGGACATATACGATGTGATGGTGACTCTGGGCCAACATTTGGCAAGCACTTCTCCGATGACCTTGTAGTATATAAGAAAGATATTCCAAGTGGCTTTGCAGGATATCATAGGCTAGGAAACAGCTTTAATTGCCCTCTAAACGCTGACCGGAACACCTTTTTTACCAGCAAGGACTATTTTGACATTAGTGAACTGGAAGTGTTCAAAGTTTATTTTTAGCATTCCTTCCTAGTAAGGAATTCTATAGAGGTTTAATTTAGTAATTAACAAATATATATATATTTTTGTTCTTGTTTTACTCCCATCCATTATATTCCTATTGAGGCATTCTCGAGCTTAACTAGTTGTAGAGAATCATTGGCGAGGGGTGCCGGGTGCACGAGCCGAAGACGTGCCACCTCGGACTAATTTTCTCTCTACGCTTCAATATGGCGGGCATTTGAATTTTTTGACCTATGTTGAAAGCATAGGGTCTTAGCCAGACTGCAGTTTGTCGCTTTCTATGTTTGTTTGTTTGTTTGTTTGTTTGTATGTATGTAGTATTTTTGATCGGGGGGGGGGGGGGGTTGGGAGTCCCATATGAGACGGGCGGGAATGCTCGTCGGAAAATTTGAATTAAAGCTATTCTGAAACAGACGGTGAAAGCGAGACGACGAGCATGCATGCACCTTTCACATCGGAGTGCATCACCCGGGGAATTTATGTGGCACTATGTGGCACCAATCAGATTGAGGCTACTAAGCTAAGAGTACATTCAACCAATGAAAGAGCTGGTTAGAATCCGCTTACTGAAGCTGAAGGTCAGACAAGGTTAAGCTTACCGGCCATGTTGAATGTCCATCTGGGGACGAAAAGGATCAGCGCAAATATGCTTTTCTACTTTTTCCTCTCGAGTATCTTATTTTCAGTAAACGCTTGGTGTGGTGGAATTGATGGTAATTTCCAAAAGCTATTGTAAGGGCAGGTAAAATTGAACTTTGTCGTGGCCAACGGTGGAACGTGACAAAAACACAACCTAACCTCGTTCCAAAAATAGACTTGTTGACGAGAAACTGTAATTTAATTTGTTCTTTTGGAATGTGTTATGAAACAGCTGTTTTGGTTATGTATCTTTGAGCAGGATGCTGGTTGAAAAGATTGAATCTGTGCTTGATAAGGATAATTTTGACTGCAGTTTGCAAGGTTTTTGAAACAGCTTTGTTTGGTAATTTGAAATTTATAACGACGTGTTTAAGGTTGGAATTTGCATAAATTAGTTTGTTCATTCAAGCGTGTGTGTAGGTTTTTCAACTTGTTTTCTCTTCGCATGGTACGGTTAAGTTTTAGTTAACCGGCCGTCGCTATGGCGACCGCCGGTTTATAAAATGGGCACGGTTTTGTCGTGATGGTCAGTTGGCTAAACATACGAACAAAGTGCTGTAAAGCTTGTGGTACGGGTACTCAAGAGCGGTACTGTCTTATATCAGACGCATGCGCATATTAGTCTCCTGAATTTTACCTTCGTGTGTTCTTGTCTTTTAATTTACAGTATTTAAGATATCAACGACGAAGGTTTGTTAAGTTTGGGATTTTTTGTATTTGTCTTGTATAATGCATGCGCAATTGAGTAAAGCAGCTAATAGGATTGAATGCGAAATTGGCTGTGTTGTCTGATCTAGTTAGTGGTCATGGTGAAAATTTTTTTAGCGCAGGAGTTTTTTATTGGGATTGACATTTTGAGGGTGTAAAAATGTGGGAGTCAGAAGGGTTTGTGAATGTCAGGAGCATATCACGCTTCTGTCAATGTGATTTGCTTTGAAAGTTACGTTTTGTATAGGAGCGGTGTAACATTGTGCTGCGTGAGAGGGGATTCCCGAGTTAGCAAACCGGATTTAAACATCACGTCATGTGATATGCCTTGACGTGCCCCATACTCTGACGATCTGCTCGAGCTCATGTTCATCAAGTGTTATATTTTGATTATACTGCTATGTTCACTGTCTGTATTTAAGGTCTAGGCACAACAGTAAATACTTCGTCGTCCCGGTGTGAGCATTCTCAGTTGTGGACGAATTTATATCGACATTCAACGTTTGAGTGAATTTGCGTTTTTCAGCACAGATAAAAGCGATAAGAAAGATAAGCTGAGTCATCAGAATTTAAACATTACGTCATCCAGTAACGTTATAGTCAAAATATTGTGTCACACAATCACACTTTTTGTCACGCCGGTTCGTATAAATAGAGGATCGCGCTAACATTTGTGAAACCTAGGAGTGGGGAGGGTCAGAATGGCCGGTTAAAATGCCCATTGGGCTTTCTTGTTTATGATGATGTGTCCATGATTTATATCAGTCATATCCACAGATTTTCCAGCCAACTTAGAAATGATTTCTTTCTTGGTTTTATCATATACGGGAACATATGGTTTTTGAAATTTATAGTGCCTTGTTTAAGATAGCAATTTGCATAAATTAGTTTGTTCATTCAAGTGTGTCTGTAGGTTTTTAAACCTGTTTTCTCTTCCCATATTTCGGTTAAGTTTTAGTTTACGATGTTGTGTCCATGTTTTATATCAGCCATATCCACAGATTTTCCATCCCACATAGAAATGATTTCTTTCTTGGTTTTATCGTATACAGGAACATATGGCGTGAAAATTTGTTTGAAGAACGACCCTTGTCCTCTTTCGGTCTTCAATTTTCATAAACAAGTTTGTGCAACTGGGAGTGCGAATGGATGTCCTCTTCTCAAATTATTATCTAATACATTTGTTTCTTTCACCTTTTGTCTTGACCTAGATTATATCATTTAGTACTATGCAGACAATTATTATTTTTAGATTTAATTCGAAATTTTTACGCAGTTGTTTTGTTCTAGTGTCAGTTTGACTTTTTAGCCTGTAGACTACTGGCCTGATGGTTGCTCTATCTCCAATTTTGGTCCGACTGGGATTTTAGCAGGATTTTGTCTTGCATTCCAAGGGTATTGCTGAGTAAACGAAAAAGCTGTTTTCGAAACAGTTACTTTCCATCAGCGCTCAGTGTGCTAAGGGGGAAGGGGGAAGTATTGACAAGAATGATCGCGTGTGTTGTTTTGTCCGCAGAGTATGTCCTAAAAATCGCAAATAAGCTAGGATGAGACTTGTCATTTCAACATAGGTCACGTACGCAATGCGTGCCTATGTTCATAACCTTGCACAACCTATTACGTTTTCAGGTTCATAAAGTGGCGAACATTTAAAGTTAAGCACTGTTTTACTGTTTGGCGTCAGCAACAGGTCGCAAATATTGTTTAGACAAATAAGTGGTTGATTATTATTAGAAAATGACCATGCAGTGTTCACATAATGCATGTGTGTCACGATATACACGTTAAGAAGTAATATTCATTATATAGACGAGTGTTTTAGTGGAAAATAGACCACTCGTAAAGTTTATACGAAACTACATACGGGACTCGAGTGGCGTATTTTCCATATCCTCACTAGTGAGGATATCGATGACGTCATTTCCCGCTCTTACACTGTTGTTTGTGCAAAAATACTCTTGTCCATGTAATAAAAAGAAAATTACATGGTGGCTTGAAGATATGAATTTTATTTTCTCGTGGTAAAAAACAATATTTTACTCACTCGCTGCGCTCGTTCGTAAAATATTGTTTTTACGACTCGAAAATAAAATTCATATCTTCGCGCCGCCGCGTAGTATCCTCTATCTATGACTTAAAATTATTCAAGGAGTTCCTTACAAGTGAAGACGAAAGGAGAGAACTTCAAGAAATTCCTGCCGCCGAACTACAGCAGTTCGCGATAAAGTTTGTACTGGGAGTGAGAAAGAAAAATGGTGAAGAATACGCACCGTCTTCTCTAAGAGGGTTTTTGCAGAGTGTCGACCGGTTCCTTCGGAAGAACGGATGCACGTTTTCCCTTCTAAACGACAAAGAATTCTGTGAGCTCCAAGATATCCTCAAAAAAAGCAAAAACAGCTTAAAGCCATTGGGAAAGGCAACAAGCCAAATAGCGCCGATGCGCTCTTAGATGAAGGAATAGAAGAGTTTTATCGGGTCGGTGTGCTCAGAAATAACACGCCTTGAGAACTTCTGAACACTGTTTGGAGGAACAATTGTATTTATTTTGGCATGAGACCGGGACAAGAGCAGCGAGACCTCTGAAGTCTGGGATAGTAGCCCACTCGGGGTCCTCATAGAGGTCCAAATATCTTGGGACCCCTCAGGTGAACGTAGGCGCTTTAAAGACTGTGAAGGGAGTTGAAATGGGCTCATTGGCCCTCAGAAGCTAATGCGATTAAGTACGATTTTACAGTGATGCTGATACGTAGCCAGGGGTTACAATTGTACCCAAAAGAGGGAACTTTGCGCTTTGCCAAAAATACCACAGTGACTATAAGGTGATATTGACACTTCTAGGCACCAGAACTACCTTTCTGGGGTAGAATTCGGTTGTAAATGTTTACCTTTGAAAATTGTAAATAACGGGTAAATTAGGCGAATTAAAGTTGCACAAGGAGCCTGATTCGGCTTATGTTGACCGCTGGTAAAGAGTAACGTTGGCGCGGTGTTATAAATATGGCTGCCAGGGAAGAACAAGATCTAAGCTTATTTGATTTAGCTTGCACCAAGATATCTGATGCACACAAACTTATGACTGAAGCACGTGATTTACTGAAGCAAGACCTTGAGTATGTAAGACAGGAAAGGTCGGATTTCAAAGAAATGACCAAAACCCTAAGTGAAGTCCACTTTGGCGCTTCGGTCAAGTTGAATGTAGGTGGTAAGATATATAAAACTACGCTGAATACTCTTGGAAAGGACCCCGATTCCATGCTGTGTGCAATGTTTTCTGGAAGGTACGAGCTAAAACTAGACGAAGACGGATCTTTTTTTATTGACCGCGATGCTGAACTCTTTCGGTGAGTAGTTGTGTGGCTGAATACCTTTGTACAATCAGTAGCAACATTTCTGCAAGACGGAACACTAAAATCATTGTTGATTCAATTTCGTGACTCTCTTTCTTAATGCATGAATGATTGATCAGATTGCTGTACACAACATCTTCTGGTCGTATATAAGAAACTGAATGCATAATTAATTCTGAGGCTTTAACGAAATTTCATCATCATTTTGCAGTGTTATTGAAAGATTTCGGCGAGGCGTTTCGTTAAGTTGTTTTCTTCCTTTTGCCACAAGTAGAATCCTTGTTGGAATAATGTAATATACCGGCTAAGTTTCCGTTTTATTGACGGCTTCATCGAGACCTCAAAGCGATAATTGTTTCGGTCACGCTTCTCTTTTTTATTCAAAACATTAATTTGAATATGAAATTCTTACATATACAGCAAGCATTGTTAGGCCCTTTTGGGAGTTTATAGGGACAAGGGATCATTCTCAAAATAATTCTAGGATTAAGGTGGCCGAAGACAGTTTTCTTCTACTTATCCGTTATTCATCGTTATTTTCAAACCACTGCCAATTGGGCGGCCAAAATTAGCAAGGTGCAAGTTTAACTAAAAAAAGATCATATTTTGATGTGTTTCATTGGACTAAGTACCGTTGCCATAGCAACACAGCTGGTAATAAACCAGCATTGAAAAAAGGGTATGATTTATTTTCAGAAAATTCAGTCGTTAGATTTTTCCGTCGTTTGTCCCTAGGAATCTCAGAAAAAATACTGGCCTATTGACACTGTTCTCGTGAAATTTTAACAGAGAGATCTTCTGTAATTTGGTGTTTTGCATTTAAACGTTTTCTGAACATGTCCTCCGTCAGACTTCACTTTTTGTTTGCAGACAAGATACGTGGGTTCTGTACTATTATTCTACCAAATTTCACGAAATTCTAACGAGCGGTTCCGTAGAAAACAGTGCGTTTCCACTAAACTATGCACTCACAATTGTCTGGTTAACTGCGCATGCGTTGCATTTGACAGGATTCTCGATCCATACAGACAGTCTCAGAAAAGCAGGGTAGTTTCCAATAGTATTACCTTTAATACATTGAAAAACAAACGTTTTTCAGAAATAACAGTTTGATCGTTAAGACGGAAAATAACACTTGCACAATCTTCACAGAACAAAACAAAATGATTGCTGTACAGGTGCCAGGTTTGTTTTTCTTTAAGCTATGTGCGTGCGTTAACTCTAGTCAGCAGTACAAATCGTAGAGCGCCCGCAAACTGTGTTCAGACACCTTAGGGCCTGGCTAAACTTGGAAACATTGCTGCAGACGTAAATGTTACCCAGTTTAGCCGTGCGAGAAACATAAGTTGCGGAAGCAAATTTTGCGTCTTAGAAGCAGGGAAATGTTTCTGAATCAAGTCGAAAACATGTTTGCTTTACGGACGCTAATTTTGCTTCCAAAACGTATGTTTCCCAGTTTAGCCACCCGAGGAAACATGTCTCGAAACAATGTTTCCGCAACAATGTTTCCTAGTTTAGCCAGGCCCTTAATCGCGTGGATAAATTGCCAGATTATTATTTCCGGCAGATTATTTGGCAAACTTATATTTGGATCATTCTTTGTAAACAATTGTTAAATTCGATGTCAAATGCATGTCGTTTAATGTTCCTTTTTGTTGATGGTTGTATCTTAAAAGATACATCTTGAATTACCTTCGAAATGGTGAGCTGCGTTGTCCAGATGACAGAACAATTCAAGAGGATCTGCTGGCAGAAGCCAGGTTTTATGGAGTTCAAGGGATCGTCGCTCAACTAGAGCAGGAAATACTCCCCAATCTCTTAAAACTATCCTCGATAATAAAGAATGAATACCATTGTTCAGCTGTCATGTCGTGGCTGTCTCCAGGCGCAAGCTGCTCTCTGCTGTACCGCACTACCAATAACGGAAGAACGCCGCAGGACTTTCATCGTTGTTGTGATGACAAAGGTCCAACTCTCGTGGTGATACAAAGTGGAACGTACATCTGTGGAGGCTTCACCTCGAAGTCATGGAAATCACGTATGTATCCGACTAGTTTCTTTTGCTGTGCTTTATCGCTCTTGTTCACCGGTGTTTTGGGTGGAGGTGTGCCGCTGAGACTTTGAAACTCTTACCCTATACCAGACCGTGTTGAATTGTATTTTGCAACCATCAATTTGGACTAGATATCAAAAATCCCTACCCCATCATATCCCAGACTTTTCGAGTGTTAGTTCCTACCACTGGTCAGGTTCCTGATAAATGGTACCCAATTCTAGGCCAAAACTCTCTGATTTCTATACCCTATCCCAGCGGCACACACTCACATGGCGGATCCATGGCAGATATATGGGAGTACCCTCTCCCTCTTCCCCCCGGGGGCTATTTGAAGCGATGCGCACGGGCTTAGAAGTAAAGGTTCACCAATTTGCGTGTTAACGAAGTACAGGAATAAAAGAGGAGTGATGCTTAAACCAGCAGAGGAAAACCAGCAGTGCAATTATGAAAACTTTGTAACCGGCCTACCAAACACAGTTTATAGGATGAAATGACAAAGGAAATGATTTCACGTACCACTGGTGTCGCCGGCTGCTAGTTTGCTACGGTTCGTCTTTGGAAGGTCTTTACCGCTGAATCACAGCCAAGGTCTTTGTTTTCGTAAACAAAAGGGAAACAATAGCTTGCCTTTCGTCAGTTCCAATTTGTCCAATTTGTTCAAACATATCAACCAACATTGATGCCGTTTAGAGTGTTTTGTCATCCAAACCAACCTACGGAAAGGTTGATGCAATTACAGGCACAGCTATATGATCCCTCTCGGCTATATTTTATCTCCTTGCTCAGGTTGGCCTGTTACTTCCGCCATAGCCGACAGCGAGTCCTTCTTGTTCACACTGGTTAATCCTGCTCGAATAGCACCCATCAAAGTCAATCAAGCTCCGGATGCTTCCGGGTGCATACAGTGTCGGGCTGATCTGGGGCCAAGTTTTGGATGTAAAGGAGAGTATGACCTGCTTGTATTACAGAGGGACACCCCTAGTGGCTTTGCAGGACATCTTAGTCTTGGTTATGGTTTTACGTGCCCGCAAAACGCTGGCCACAAAACTTTGTTTGCTGGTGACACATTTCCTTTTGAGATCAGTGAACTGGAAGTGTTTAAGGTCGACTTTTGATTCCATTCCGTACTCTTTTGGTTCATTCATCGCTTAAAACTAAAGTAGAACTAACATACATCCTCACTGACGCAATTCTAAAGAAAAGGGGTCGGCGAGTTGACGTGTGTGGAACGTATATAGAACAAACTAGAGCCACATAGCATAGCATGGCATAGATGGCATAGCATAGCACAGCATAGCATAGCACAGGATAGCATAGGATAGCATAGCATAGCATAGCATAGCACAGGATAGCACAGCATAGCATAGCATAGTATAGCATAACATAGCATAGCATGGCATAGATGGCATAGCATAGCACAGGATAGCATAGGATAGCATAGCATAGCATAGTATAGCATAACATAGCATAGCATAGCATAGCATAGCATAGCATAGCAACATAGAGCAGAGAAGACAGACTAGAATGGATAACTTCATTTAAACATGCCTAAAATGCCTTAGTTTTTATTAGTAATTACAACTGTTATAAATTAACTAGAAAGGCTACAACTGCAACTTATACTGTCCATATAAAAACATGTGAAGAATAAAACTCAATAAATGTAATTTTAAAATCGTTGAAGAACGTTGCTAATGTTAAAAGCGATGGTAGGCTTTTTCACAACCCTTCTCTGCTATAGAGAAATTTCTCTTTAACCCTATTTAACCGAAGGGTTCAGAAACTCAAAAAAGTCCAGGCTAAATAGGGTAAAAGAATCCAAACGGGGTCTGGAAGAGCTAACTTGTTCTGTGTGTTCCTTACCACGCGTCCCCGAAACACAAATCTAGTCTCTTGGGTATTCTGTGTCATTCCATGCAAAGGTTTAAAGGCTTGCACCTCAATAAAGTTCATCATCTTCACGCTTGGAGTATTTCTACCGTACAAAGCAACCATGAACGGTCATGAACGAACAGTTCGAAATTGTAGGAGTCTTGATACGTCTTATGTAACAATGAGCGGCTTTGATTTCCATCACTCAGAGGAATAGTTTGTAAACCAAAACGTATTAAAAATAAAAATTACCTAAGAGGTAACCAAAACCAGTTAAAGAACACTTAAATGATCAACCAATGTAGAAGTTACCGCATGAAAGTTACATACAGAATCAAATTTGATGAACAATGATACGGTCATACCAAATTGTTCCCAGTCAGCATTCGGGAAAAGATCACGAAGTTTGGTGTCTATTGCTTGAAAGTTGAAAAAAAAGAAAACAAAACAAGAAAAAACAAACAAACAAACAAACAAAAAAAGGATATAAACGTTAAAGGTCCGTGCAGACCGATTACCACTCCTCAAAGTAATTCTGAATCAGCTTTCGCAAATTTGAAAGGCCCAAACGTTTCAGCATATATAGCGCACTTTGCGATGCTTTTTTACGTGATTTTAATGAACTGATTAAGTGGCAAAATAAATCAAAGCAAACGATTCATCGTTTTCTTTTTTCGATTTTGTTCATCTATTTAGGGTGTATCAATTCTCGAGTTTACATAAAAAGGAAATTGGCAAAATAGCTAAAATGTTTTGGATGTAAAATAACCATGGTTACTGCTTAAACTAATTGTTAAAACTATCTTGAGACTCTCTCTCCCAAAAACTCTACAATTTTGATTTCTTGCATGAATGTAATATCCAAAAATTGGACGAACTTGTCCGAATTAGAATGTCGAATCTAAATTTCATAAAATTTCGTAGTGCGTGTTAAGGTGCGAATTTAAGCTTTTGGCAGTACCGTAATCTAAAATGTAGTTATAAGATTAATTGTATCACCGTAATGGGCAAAATTCATAACCGAAAGCATACCACTTTTACGAGTAAAGCTCAACTATTATTGACGGTATAGATTCATATTTTTCTTGCAGCTGCCTGCTTCGATTGCGTGTATTTAGTAACTAGTACTAACTGTACTGTTCTCCAATCCACCACTGTGTGGTAGAATTGTTACTTGATGAGCATCTGTGTGCAGGATTAATTGTTTGGTAAAATCCAAAATTATCTTCGCCCCCCGGGGAGATCACTGCGCCTGCGAGAGGACTGGTCAGCTGACATCCGATTCGAGAACCGTGATATGAATCAACGTGAGCGTGCCATCTATCGACTTGTGTAAACTGGGCTGTGCAATTACTACAGTCATATCCCCTGATATTGATGTATTCATAGCTTTTGCATCCGTCGAAATTCAAACTTGTTACGTCGATGTCACTTAACTTGGCTCTCAAGTAATCGATGTATTGGAGCCCATCAGTGTTGAAATTGCACGTGGCTCGCACATGCGTAGAGTGGTTAGCAATAATTTTTATCCGGGACCTCGACAAACGATACCTTTTCCAGGTGAAGGCTTCTTGGTTTACAGGGTAGTCTTTATAAAATGCCTTGTTAGCGAACTCGTTCTTATTAGCCAAGGTAAAGGAATCAATAACAGTCCAAATGAATCCGTTCTCGGATGTAAAATCGCAAAAGACTTGGTACAATGATTTCCTCGCTGGATCAAACAAAAGATACACACCGGACTGGCTCTGTCCGTTGTTATCGAGTTGTTGCTTGCAAGATGTAGGCCTATGCTTCTGACAAAATTTTCCGAAATATTCTGTCGCACATGTGCAGTTGAACTTGTGGTTGGCGTCGTCGCATAACTCAGTGCACGTGCCCCCATTAGCACACGGACTCTGTTTGCAGCATTGGTTATTGCATGGTCGATTTGAGCATGCGTTGTTCGCCGTATTCTAAAAGACAGAACAAAGCCGGATCGCTTAGTCTTAGTGTAGAGTGATATAGAAGTACTTTGGTCAAGAGATTATGTGAGCGGATCGCTGCATTCCTGTGATTATTTTCGTGATAATAATAATAATAATAATAATAATAATAATAATAATAATAATAATAATAATGAGTTAAAGTGGAATTCTGCACTGTATATATCGTGTGTTGCTTAATAGGTAAAAGGATTGTTTTAACAAGCGAAGAAGTAACACGAAGACGTTTGTTAAATGTGGCGATTATGCATTATCTACAGAAGAGTATATCGTTTAAGGAATGGACATTTAAAGACATTCTTCGGCTAATATAAGCAATGGCATTGAAATTTTCCAAATCATGTTGCTCTGAAGGGAGAAGGCTATCTTTCCTTTTGATTTCGCTATAGACCATAATAGTACTGTTACTGAGGGAAGAGTTCACAAGGAACAAATTGCTCAAAGTAACATTCTAACACCACGTAACAATTACACGAAGCCAGAAATCGTAATTCAAACTGCGTATTCTTACTCTGACGACAATACACTCTTTTTTTCAGATATAAGAATGTATATTTTTCATGCCCAGGCTGGATATTCTTATTTTTCTTCCGACGTAAGGCTGTACATTTTTAGATTACAGAGTGTTGTATTTCAGGTAAGTAAACGGATCTGGCCACTCATGTATAATGAACAAACGAAATTTACATATGGCCAAATCGTGAGAAAAGATGTCAAAAAAGGAAAAGGAAGTTATAGAATCAATTAATCAACTTCATTGTTTATTAAAGAAGACAAACATATTGGTGAAATAAAATACAAAACTCTCCTTGTAGAACAAAAAAAAATGTAAGACATTTTTTCTATTAAAAAAGGAAAAAAAAAAACAAGCAAAAGCATCAACAACCACGAGATCTCTCGCCCGTGGGATGGTTATAGATTCGGACATTCAGTCTATGGGCTATCTCAGCCTGTGTTATCTCAAATCCCTTTATAATGAACAAAGTGTGACTTTCCGTGGGCGAAATTAACATACCCTGCAGTTACTGAGTTATTGTTCGAGCGATGGAGATGTTGGTTGAATGCCAACATGATTGATGATGTCTGCCAACGATTTTGAGTAACGGAGGCCAACCAACTTCGCTGAAACTGACACGGAAACCAATTTTGTATTAAATAAATAGTGTGGGTCACCAGGACCAGAAATAACTCACGTAGAATTTTCAAGAATTGTAAGGTTCAGTTACCATGTTAAAGATTTGTGTGTGTGTTTAAGTCGGTCTAGAAAGCGTGTGTTCACGTTTTAAAATTCACAATACGTGTGCCTGTAGAACAGGAGTCGAAAGCGTAGGGGAAATTCTAAATTAATTAAAACGTGTCTACATGAAGACCGAATCGAGTGTCTGTTTGCAAAATGGTTGAATTTACAGCAAAAAGGCCTATTGGATATACAAAATAGAGACTAATAGAGAAGGTACTATAAAGGGATTATGAATGTTCATTTGTCGGTGGGCTCCAATCTCTGAGTTTAGCGAAAAACAAACAAAACGAAACATGCTAACATCACTCTGTCTGTCGTGGCCTTCCGTTCTCTGGAGCAATAAAGATTTAAGATGAAAATTTAATATCATTATTTCTCGATGGCATTCAATGATATGTCTGGTTGAATAATTGAAAATAAAATTCGCTTTGACGAAGGGCTATAACACTCGAAATGTCAGCTTTCAATTTCTCTGCGGTGGCCAATTCACCTTATCGACTCAGTTGATAAAATCTGGCCAACGTTTTTTGTTTCACTTCCCCACCGATGCAGCACCAGTTTTTTAGAAACTAACTCCCTTTCCTGACAGAAAACGAATTTGATAAGTAGTTTGAAGAAAATTCCGCCTCTTAAAATGACAACGCAAGTTTCTTACCTGTTTCACATATTCTCTATTCATTTCATAGTACGTGTATCCTTCTTGGAAAACGAAGTCATCGGGAGCTGAACGCTTGCATTCATCTAACAACTCACAGTGATTTTTCCGCGTTTGGTACGCTCGACATCTGCATTTCTCTTCGAAACATTTGACATGACAGTCAAATGTCTTCGCCACGGTAAAGTCTTTGAAGCTATGACCTAGCATAGCATGATTGTCCAACCCTGTCTGGCTAAAGCTTCCAGCGCTCTGTTCACATTTGTCTTCACAGTCTGCCGCGATCAACCTCAAATTTTGGACAACAAGTAGTAAAGAAACGCGAATGAAGCAAATTGTGACTTCCATTTATAAAGTTTAGTTTAGACATTGACGCCAACCGACGTGAAATAGACTCCTTTGCTTTGAATGAATAATGAATGAATAACTTTATTTAAGTGCCAGGGTGGGTATTTAGCTTGTGACAGCTAATTGGGGACACTCTACTACTTAAAATAAATTAAAATTTACAATATAATTTAAAACTTACAATATTTCACTATATTAAACTTAGGGGGAATGAATAAGAATAGGAATAGGTCGCTTAAAAAAACGGTTTCTAAACTCTCGGCTCTCCGACATCTTTGCAATCAAATTAAGCTTGAGAAGTTTTCTTAATAAAAGTTACTACTCAAGGTGAAAATTAAAGCTTGCGCTTAGGATCATTGCTGCCTCAACATTGCAAACACCTGTCCAACTTCTTTTTTCGAGGTTTTAATTAAGGTGAGAAATATATATTTCCGCAGGAGTAATCAATCATTAACATCAAATTCACCTGCATTGAACAAATTAGTTACGTAAGCGACACGAAATATATCTCCAACATTAATGACATACTATTTTCGAAAGCGGAATTTGCATCAAGTTAATTTTGGAAATTCAAGGGAAATTTTGATAAACAAGAGAACTTGAAAAGACAACTTTTCCTTGCATTCGGTATAACAAAACATGAATTTGACATCAAATCAAGGTGTTTTTGGCAGTGATACGCCTCGGTGTCACCTGAACTTTTCCCTGTATCTTGATCAGTACGTATACGTTGGCAATGTTTCTTGCTTATTTAAATTCCAGTTTTCGCGATGTTTAGAAGTTTTCGCTGCGGTATACATGTTTTGTTGAAAACTTTGCGAAGCAAATTTATCTGTGACGATAACCGAAATTGAGAATTTAATAAAACAATTGTTGGATAAGAGGTGATATAATATATAGATTTAGCCAACCCTGAAAGCGGAGCCCCACTTTTTTTAATTGATGGAAGTTATTCAGTTTTTTTTAAGTGATTACCAATAACAAGAAAAAGAACATCTGAATGGGAAGAAAGCTTTCTCCCCGTGGGGGTCGAACCGTTAAGATGCTAAACTGCCTGAATGTTGAGGGAGAATGCCAACCGCTGCACAACCTTAGCTAAGTTGTCAAAGTAAGAATTAATTTTAATACTTAAACAGTGTTGTTTATTGATTGCGGCTGAATTGACATAAACACGGGTGTTTTTCTTAGGGAAATGTGTTCGGACAGCTGCAAAAACCATGGTTGTAGACAGAACCTACTGGAAGGCATTAGCTCAACCATGTTTGATCGATGTCCGAACCATTGCCAAATGCTGTGAATTCAAGCGATATACTTCGACTCGATTAGATGTTACGCGAGTTACGCAAGTTACTGTGTTACGATAAACACGCGTGTTTTTCTTGGGAAAATGTGTTCAGACCGCCGCAAAAACCATGATTGTGAAGAGAAAAAAAACAGAAGGCACTAGTTCTGCTAGATTTGGCCTCAGGATCGCTGCAAAATGCGATGAACTCAAGCGTTGTGCCGACCGAGTTGGCAGCCGAACCGACACTAGTACTTTTAAGACAACTGAGTATTCTGTAGAACTTCTTCTTTCCATTTATAGATATTTGATATTGAACTGAATCGTTTTGCTAAACAAGCTAAGCTTTTCAAAAACCTCTTTTTCAAAAGCGACAGTGGTCATGCGATTTCCCGCCAAGAAAAACACCGGTTGCCCAAAAGCACCGCGCGGTCTCCCGTCAAGAAAAGATGGCATTCTCCACCCCCTCCCGGTCGTGCTGTCTTGGAACTCCCCTTCCCCTCCCCCAGAGTCTGTACGGACGGACAGGCGGGTGGGCATACGCTGACGTCACAACCAAACTTTCTCAGATCGATAGGTTACCAAATTTGCTTAGTAATGGTACTCCGCTGGCGCGCTAGCGCGCGGGCTCCACTATAATCCACCGATTAATATTCGTGCACACTCATTGGGTGAAACACTTCACGTGATACAAAATCGGACGGCGGATAGCAGGCGATACCCGTCGTCCGATTTGAAATCCGTGGTCTGAGTATACTAACGAGAGAAAAACAAGAAAATAAGTCACTTTTTCAGGTTTTAACTTTTCAGATCTAACCACAGTGTAATAAATTCGAGTACACTGCCCATCTGCAAATGATTTGTTTTAACTGCAAATGTGCTGTTACTCTTACTGAACGTTTTCTCTTTGCACAATAAAGCCGGCGCGTTGAAGAAATTAATCGGAGGGTTATAAAATAAATAAACCCCCTGCCTGGCTTGCTGGTATATCGGAACCGAGTAATCCCTTGTTGAAAGATTGTCCTCAAAATTTCATAGCTGCCCCCGAAGCAAGTGTTCATTTTTCGGACAGTCTTTCAGCCTCGGGCATTGTCCTTCGATATACCAGTCGCCGGTAGGGGTATATTTACTAAATACCCAATGCGCGCTTGAGAAACAATAATGTAAAGTATCTATGTTTATTTTCCTACCCCGTATGTTATGGCTGTACGGGTTGATTTCAGTTTCGTTCTGATCTCCATTTAAAAGACGAGCCTATTGCGTTCAAGGGTCAACATCTCGTGTTTACGAGAAAGTGTACTGTGGACTGCCGGTGACGCATTTTTCAGGCAACCGTCCCCAGCAGTTAAGGAACAAGCCTCACTATTAGTATTCTTGTATTCTAAATATTTTTAGAACTGCCCCACAGATAGCGGAAAGATGGGTTTTATTGGCTTCATCAGTCTCCTTTTGACCTAGCCTGTGTAGCAAGCGTTTCCGTAGGGTTTTTCCGCAAAGCCGCGCGAAAATTGGAGCAAAAAAAGGGCTTTTACCAAGCTGTTGTGGTGAACAATGAAAGGTTTCAATCAACTGCTGTGTTTGTTTGTTTTCTTTTTTTTCTAACTGGGATTTGTCGAGGTGATGTGTTAGTGCCATCGATCCCTAAGCAGCTGCGTCTTCCTTATTTAAAACAATGCCGTCATTATTTTGCACGTTGGAAAAAGGGCTTACAAATTAATTTTTGGGTCAATATTAATTGTAACGCTAGACTACTGATCAATAGCCATTTGAAAAGTGTTTCTTTGTACTCTATACAGATAAAAGACTGAAATAATTAACCACTGAATGGCAAAGGACTATGCCTGAATATACTGTATAAGCCATGGAATGCTGTATAAGCGATATATAACGACGACAATCGTGCACCTACACCCTGTTTACGACAAGTCCAGACCCTGTTTAGGACAGTCTCGCATTAAGTTACATACCCTGTTAAGGAAAGAGAGGCCAAATCCCGTACTCTGTCCAGCGAATAGGCCATATGAGGGAGTACCTACCCCCCCCCCCCCCCTGGGGGGAACAGTTGATTGAAGTTGTTAATGATTAACGGGAAAAGGGCTGTTCCTGAGCAGTGTACACATTTTTTCCCACTTTGTTTCCATTATAAAAAAAGAGAAGGATTATTATTGTACTCATTATGTAAATGCTCAATTTTAAAAGCCCCCTTCTTGTTGGGTAGGTTGTGTGAGTATTATTGTTGTTGAATATCTTAAGTGGCCTTCACACGTCAAACTAATGTCGGCCAACTCGCGTTGGCAAATTCAAATTGGTATGTGTGTGAATGACAAAACAACATGTTGGCAAACCGATTGGCGACTAAGGCGGCCTTCACACGCCGAACTAATGTTGGCCAACTCGTGTTGGCAAAACTCAAATTCGTGTGTGTGAACGAAACAACATGTTGGCAAACTGCTGGCGAGAAATAGAACTTGTCTCTATTCTCGCCAACAGTTTGCCAACATGTTGTTGTGTTGTTCACACACACCAATTTTAGTTTGCCAACAGGAGTTGGCCAACATGAGTTTGACGTGTGAAGACCGCTTAATAGATCTTGTCTCTATTCTCGCCAACAGTTTGTCAGCATGTTGTTGTGTAGTTCACACACACCAATTTTAGTTTGCCAACACGAGTTGACCAACATTAGTTTGACGTGTGAAGGCCGTTTAAGGCTTAACCTACAGAGGTTTAGTGAATTGAATTCCATTCAGACAATTCTTGGTTTTAAAAATTATGCTAACAGAATGCCACTAGATGATACATGGGCCGACAGTGTGATCATTAAAGCAGTTGCAGATTCTTTAAATTTATCAGTTCGTATAGTAGAATCAAATGAATTGTCTGCTTCATTGACCCAAATAGTACCTGTTGTTTCACAACAAGAACCTAGCCCTATGTTTTTTTCTTGGCCATATCGAAATTCATTATGGATCTTCTATGCCTCTTATTTCCATTTTAATAAAAGAGACAGATTATTATTGTACTCTTTATTTAATTACTCAATTTTAAAAGACCTACTAATTGCTGGGTAGGTTGTGTGGGTATTATCAACTAGGACAATGACCAAAATTTGGTGTGAACCAAAATCAAGTTATCCGGTAGGAGGTTGAGGTAACAACTTTAACAGGACACTTTTTATTGTTTTTCCATCTTACCCTAATAGTATTGTACCTTTTAATGAAATTTAATGTTTTGTTCGTTTTATCCATCGTTACGTTAGTGTCTTTCTTTTCTTTTCAATTAGCTAATGGAATATTCATAGTTGCTAAACAATGGTTGTTGATATACCAACAAAAAGCCTTTATTCAACCTATTCTAAGTCAGTTATAAGGCCATTGAAAGCCGAAATGAATTCAAGGTAACAAAAGAACTAAAGTGAAAAGTTGTTGGCAGAAAAAGACTAATTAGGTATTATGGTAAAAACTTTATTTCAAAAAAGTTCAATTTAAGTTATTCTTATAGATGAGTTCATGCCAAGAAGCTCCGCCCAATAAAAGTTGGGAAAACCTTGAAAAAGGACGGAGAATTGTCACTAAAAGCTGATGTTCATCGAGGTGACGTCTTCAAGAAGAGACCGTGGTCGAAAACAAATCTAGGTTTGACTCTCATTTTCGTTTATTCACATAGACTTTTGTGCTACTTTATTTTGCTATAGCCCTTTCAGGTGGTCATTCATATAATTTCTGTCATCTGTAGTTAAAGGGACACTGTCACCAACTTTTAAGATAGCTGCGAAGCTAAAAGACATATTCTAATCAGAGAAGGCCTAGAAATACTGGTTGACCTTCGTTTAAATCTACTCTACCAGTTGAGACTGTAATTAAGTGTGTTTGGCTGCGGATCGCTAGGATGGAAATAGTTGCAACTCGAAAACATCAGGCTGGAAAAATCGCCAGAAACTGACTATGGTTTGTCCTTAATTCCTTTGAGAAAATAACTTGGTTTGTTCTCTTCACGTTATAGGAGTATTCTGTGTACGCAAAAAGGCATTTGATTTAAATTTTAGCAAATTTTCACCTCAAAACGAAACAAATCCCCTTGAAAGAGTCCCTTTAACCTCTATCTACTAATTTTTTTGTTGTTCCAAGGAGCCTTTTAACAGAGATATCAGTGAGTTACTGACTATCGATCTCCAAGCCACCGTATTGCTCTGAAGTCATAAAAACAGAAGCTGCAAAGATTAAGAATGTATACCGTATTTATTTTTTGTTTTTCATAATCGTAATTTTCAAAAGATAATATAAGCAAAATTTCATGGTAATTTCAAAACACTGGCAAACCTTTGGTATAACGTGGTAAAATCGGAAGCACTGCCAATCGTATAATATGCTTCTTTCACGAGGAAAGTCGAAGAAATGCTAGACTACGTAAGTTTATTGAGAAACAGGTAAAACAAGCAAAACGAAACCTGCGAGGGTTCTGGGAAAGTGACGTTATATAATTCAGTTAATGATTCTCCTAGATCAAAAATCCCTGCCAGGCTTTTTTTGATCACTTATCCATCCTTAAATTCCTTCCTTCCTTCCTTCCTTCCTTCCTTCCTTCCTTCCTTCCTTCCTTCCTTCATCTATTTCATAGTTACATCATACCTATTTGTTTACTTATCTTGCCTTATTGTTTTCTTCTTTTCATTTCAGGATAATGCTAAGTTTTATAAGTTTTATGTCGTTTGTGGTGCTGTTTGCATCTGAATCAACGGCGCTCAGAGAAGGAGCCACTCGAGTTATTAGATGTACGTATGTTAAAGGACCAAGGGGGAAAGTCAAACATGCTCTCTTTCTTAGCAAAACATTGTGAATTTATGTTTACCTGTACCTTTTTATGCAAGAAATATTACGAAGGGGAAGATTTCAAGTGTCGGTTCAAAGTGTTTAACACTCGAACGTATGTTACAATATTTCACCTTTAGCGAAAGCCTGTGATGTGCTTTACGAGATGAGCTACATATTATGGGCTGCCTTGCTGCTGAGGGGCCTGAGACGTCATCCAAGATGCCGCCATTTTGGGCGCCATCTTGGATTTTACTGAAATTAGAAATTGTCAAAAAACGTTAAAAATTGGAAATTTTTGGTGCTGGATATGTAGAATATGACATAATTAACCATTTTGCTCCTTTTTGTTGACATTTTGCATTTTTCACCTAAAAAGGGTAAAAAAACACGTAGTTTTCTTCAAAAACGGCTCAACCACCTGCTACTTATGACGCCATATCTCGTAACCATAGCAACTGATTCTCATGAAATTTGTGTCAAAACTTCTCTAAGAAATGTGTGCACAGCTACTAAGACGGCAGGTCTAGATAATAATTCGTCTTGGAAAAATTAAAAAAACCTTATGGGGGAGGGTGGCATCCACTCCCTCCCCTTCTTGTGCGCCCTAGGGTTAAGAAGTCACAATCAGCTTTTGACGCTTTTGTCTTGGGCATAATTGCAAGGAAAGAACTTGAAAAGCTAAGATCGAATAATCCTTAAGACTGTGTTGGTGGGAATGAATAGTTATTGTTGTAGAATGTCAACCTGAAGTGCTTTGTTTTACCAGAAAAAAGATTCAATCTCAAGGACAAAAAAATAGATTTTCGCCTCTGGAAAGACAACATTTTATACTAGAACTGAGAAACGGTAGAGCAAATATAAAACTTGGACAACTCCCTTGGGCAGAAAAGGCACTTTTTGATTTACGGATAGTCTTACTGTATAACTGAATCGTGGCTTAAAGATCATGTTCACGACAACGTTGTGGCGCTTAATGGATTTAATACTGTGCGAAAAGACAGAGTTGACATCATACATGGAGGGGTTTGCGTATTCATCCGAGATAACATCAACTTTACTATTCTGGAAGATTTAGAAGATCTGTCTTTCGAAGCGCTTTGGTTGAAGCTTAGACCAGCCCGTCTCCCGAGGGGATACAGTTGCATTGTGCTAGGAACTATTTACCATCCACCAGATAATAATGATTTTGCAATACTGGAGTATTTATCCCAATGCTTATCGTCCATTGAATCGCGTTTTTCTAATTGCGGTTTGCTGCTCGTTGGCGATTTCAACCGGCTAAATACCAAGCGCCTACAGAATAGTTTCAATCTTAAACAGATTGTGACCTTTCCTACGCGTGGTAAGAGGACATTAGACCTTGTTCTAACAAATCTGAAAGAGTATTACCAAGAACCTATCCAACGCCCCCCTCATGGTTTGTCTGATCACATGTCTGTAGAGGTACAGCCAAAGCACCGTTCACAGCTCCCTAACTCGCGCTTAACTATCAAAACAAGGGACCTAAGACCCAGCAGCCGTCTAGCTATGCGCACCTACCTCCAGGAAGTTGACGCACACACACTAGTCGGTGATGCAAATAGTTGCGCGGAAAAAGCGTCGATCTTCCAGTCAATTATTCAATGCGGTCTGGACAGTATACTACCTGTGCAATCTAAATCCATCCACTCTACAGATCCACCCTGGGTTAACCCAGTCTTAAAAGATCTAATCAGACGGCGACAAATGGCACTAGCGGAAAATAACCAGCCAATGTTCCGCTTCTGGAGAAATCGTGTAAACCGCGAACGTAAGATCTGCAGGGCGCGGTATTTTGACGCAAAAGTGAGCCATCTCAAGGAGTGCAAACCATCTAATTGGTGGAAGGAAGTCAAGAAACTCAGCGGCATGTCATCAGCCGTGAGGGACTCGGGCGAGTTAATGAGATCATTACAGCACATAAATTCGGAGTCTTCGTGTGCCTCAGATTTGTCCAATCTGATCAATAACACCTTTCTCTCCCCGATGCAAGACTTCACGCCGCTATCGGCTGACTCGTTTCAGTTGTCGCAGGATTCATCCTCGCCTCCTTTCGTTGTCACCGAACACAGCGTCTACCTCAAGCTGACATCGCTTAACCCTAGAAAAGCGTCTGGTCCGGATGGCATCCCAGCATGGCTGCTAAAGGAAAATGCTGATCTTCTCTCGGGTACGGTCACAGATATCATCAACAGCTCTTACGCTGAATGTCGTTTACCGCCATCTTGGAAGTCTGCCGACACTGTGCCCATTCCGAAACAGAAACCAATCAAGGATGTAAATAAGCACTTACGTCCCATCTCCTTGACGCCCGTTCTATCCAAGCTAGCGGAGGATTTTGTTGTTTCCGAACACTTGCGTCCATCTATTCTGAAGAAAATTGGAGACAACCAATTCGGGGCTATCCCAGAATCCTCAACTACGCATGCGTTAATCAGCATGGTGCATTCCTGGATGAAACATACGGATGGAACTGGATCTACGGTCAGGGTCGTTCTGTTCGATTACCGAAAGGCTTTCGACCTGATAGATCATACGCTTCTCGTTAGAAAGCTGCTGGCCCTTGACATGCCTGTTGGTGTATCCTGTTGGATCATCGATTTTCTCACAGACCGTACGCAAAGAGTCAAACTGGGAAACGACTGTGTGTCTGAATGGAGAAAGGTGCCGGCTGGAGTTCCCCAAGGCACCAAGCTCGGGCCATGGTTGTTTATTCTCATGATCGACGACATCGATACAAGCAATGCGGAACTCTGGAAGTATGTCGACGACACAACCATCGCAGAGTGTGTGGACAAGAACAAAAACAGCACTATTCAATCTGACGTGGAGGAACTGATTGCTAAGTCTAACTGTAACAAGTTCCAACTAAATGAGGCAAAGTGCAAGGAGTTACGAATATCTTTTGCTAGATCCACTGTGGACTTTGCTCCCATTGTCATTAATGGCAAAGCAATCGAATTAGTACCCACTGTTAAGCTGCTAGGTCTAAATATATCTTGTGACCTTAGGTGGAATTGTCATGTTGAGGAAATTAGTAAGAAAGTTTCGAGTCGACTGTATTTTCTTAAACAACTGAAAAGGGCTAATGTTCCCCAAAAAGATCTATTGACCTTTTACGTAACGTGCATCCGCCCTGTGACGGAATATGCGTGCCCGGTATTTCATAATGCGCTGCCCGCTTACCTATCTGCGGAGCTAGAACAACTGCAAAAACGCGCGATGCGTATCATTTTTCCATTTACATCGTACCGCGACGCACTACAGCAAGCACGCTTAGAAACGCTTTCTGCGCGCAGAGAATTAATCACATCTAAATTATTCGAATCTATTAGCAGTAATGAAAACCACAGATTATATAAGCTTTTACCCTCGCGAAATAAATGTCATTTTAACTTGAGACATAAAAGAAATTTTAATATTCCCATGGCCAAGACTAAGAGACTCATGAACACTTTTATATATAGTAATTGTAATTAGACGATATTATAGTTTTTATTCTTATAATTAATAGATTTTATTCTTTCTTGTAAAAATTAATATAATTCAGCCTCTGGCTGCAATTTTAATTTCAATAAACTATCTATCTATCTACAATAGAGTTCTTCTGTCGACGGCACTATCGTGTGATAGCTTGCCTGAGGAAATTTGATGTTCACAACAAATATTAGCTCGGGAACGTAGGTCGAGGGCTTATATGAAGTTTGAACATCAAATTTCCGAGGGACCCTACCACACATAGGGCCTGAAGCAGAGGGACTATATTGTTTTTATTGTACAACGCTAAATGTTGAGCGAAACTTGCCAAGAACGGGCGCTATGCGCTGATAGGCTCCCGCTGATGAGAGACACTATCGCGTCTCGTGATCGATTTCGACCAATGGGAGCACGCCAAAATTGAGCGTTGTACTATAAATATTGATGGTGGACCGGCGGTGCTTTGGTGGTTGGTGCGTTGGACTTCAGATGTGAAAGTCGGTGGTTCAAGTCCTGATCCTTGCCGTCGTTGTTTTTGTTTGGACACAAGAAACTTTGTTGCACACTGTCTCTCCCGCACAAGGGAGAGAGTAGCAATACCCCTAGATGCTTCACGCTACAGATCCAGTAATGTGGTTCGACTGTGTCTCGTTTGCGACTTTACTTTCAATTTCAACACTGAGTGAAAACTTATAATAGTTTCTTCTCTGTTTTCTAGCATCTGATGTGCCTCAACCTGTTGCCTTCTTCCCTTTAAATGGCAAGTATGGAGCTAAGGAGTATAAGAACCGCTTGCCAGAGGGGTACAAGGGCATTGCCAATCCCGCTCCCGGCCCTAATGGGGAACCAGATGGGTCCCTGCAATTTATGGGGGATAGGAATAGCTTTGTACGACTCATCGGGTTCAAGGACGTTTGGAACCCCAGGGAGTTCTCGTTTACTGTGACGTGCTGGTTCTATCTTGATTATCCCCATGGACCGATCTTTGCAAGCTCGGGTGGAACTGGAGTTGAATTGTTTTTAATGCATCAGCACTTATTTGGAAGCATTGTAAGGAAAACCACAAGGTATCCGGAAATAAAGAGCCATAAATTGGACCTCGGGAAATGGTATTATGTGGCGTTAACCTACGATCACAATACGGGCATTGAAAACTTGTGGTTGAGTGGGGAATTGCACGCAACCCTAAACATGGGCGTGATAACCCAAGAACACCTTGCACCTGAAGTCGCATCGGGCTCCGCTCCCACTTATAACCTTTTCTTCATGGGGCGAATTGCGCGGTTGAAAGTCTATAATGTTGCACTGTCAGCGGCGCAGGTTGAAGCTACCAATAACGTACGGACAGGTAAATATATTTTTGTGGTTATTCTTGTTTCAAAGAAATAGGGTACGATGGTAAAAGTATAGAGCAGTTTTCCAATTAAGTGTTAGCAGTAAAGTTTTGCTGCACTCTCTGATTGGTTAAAAAAGCGTGCGTCATTTTTTCAACAAATCAGACCTGAAACCCAAACCAATCGTGACTTGCTTGTACGCATTTTCCTGCGCTTAACGCTAATTAGTTGTATTTGCTTCGATTTCTGATTGGTTTATTTTGTGTTTTGTGATTGGTTAATGGTTTGGTTTTGGTTTTACGACACACATTTGAAAACTGCTCTAATAAGCAATTTGATTTTGGTTTGTTTTATTTTATGGTAAAGCATTCTGTTTGGTGTTTGAAATGCGAACTTGTTAATTAAACGTGAAGATCAGGTTTCTGGAAACGACGCTTTAGATTGCCCAATCCCACGTACGCTGTGTTTAACAATCATTCGTCAAAGGCGAAGAGAATATTGTGAAATAATCCCCGAGACGAAGTCAAGGGGATTATTCCACAATATTCGCTGAGCCGGAGGAGAATAATTGTTTTAGTATAATTGCTCAGGTGATTATCAGAGCAAATGCATTTTCTTTTTTCCTTTGTCCAGAAACATCAAAAATCGCGCAGTGGCCATTTTGAAAATTAGTGCTTCAGTATTATAGTCACCTCGCGCGGGGTGATTATAGCAAGATACGACGTAACGCTTCACCAATCAGTGAGCACGCTTCTCTATAATCACCTGAGCAATTGCATAAAGATAAACGCGCTCTTTTATGGTGTAATTAGTTGTCCTTTTTTTGTTTGGTTGAAGATACTTGCGCAGGAGAAAAGCCTTGCAAAAATGGAGCTGAATGCGAGAATACAGATGATGGCTACAAGTGCAAGTGTAAAGCTGGATTCGAGGGAAAAGATTGTGAAAGTGGTATAGTTTAACCTATTTTTCTATTGTTAAGCTGCAGTTTTAAACCTTAAGCTACCAAGGTCAATCCTTGTATCAGATAATGCGTGCAGAGTCAGTACTTTTGCATTTGGTAAGACACTTCCTTTACCCAAAGTTAGAAAATTAATTAATAATATAGGATTTGATATTATTATGTGGCATCTTATATATGAGCTTTCCAAGAAAACAGGGAGGGCTAAAAAGAACAAGTAACGATAACAAATATAAGTTTCAGAAGATCTTTGCAATTTGGGATGTGAAACCCAAAACAGAATCAAATCGAAAAATCACCTTTCAACAACTAACTAACTGGGTTAGAGTGCAATCTCCTCTGAGCAATGGTAAAATTAGTTTTCGTTTGGCTTTATTGCTCGGAATGTCTACTGTAATTTGAACGAAATTGAACGGCTCGTCTTCGATTGCGGGCATCCACCGAAACTCTAGCTACTGGATATGAATGAAATGAAGTGCACTTTGCCGAGTGTAATCGCTTTCACTGGAAATTTATTTTTCGTTTAGCTGTCCGTTGAAATGTACTATCATTTTGCCTTTCAGACATCGACGAGTGCGAGACGATGAAGCCATGTAAGTTCGGAGGCAAATGTACAAACAGCGTTGGAGGTTATAAGTGCGAGTGCCCCAAAGGACTCGGTGGACAGAACTGTGACGAAGGTGAGAAAATCTGTAGTCTGTAGGGGAGGAATAGACAAGCCGATTGAGCAAAATAAGAACTTTGTGCAAAACATGTTTATATGTGGCGCAAAATGACGTCACAAATTTAAAAACTAAGCCTCCTTAGAAATCTGTACTAAAGATATCTAAGCAGGCTTTATTTTTTTAAAATTTTCTTTTTATTGAAAACATTGCCTCCATCAAGTTGAACTCCTTCATTCTGTCCATCACTAGGCCACGAAATTGTGGACGCAGTAATGGGATGTCCGAATCAAACGGGTTCTTAACCAGATAATAACTGAAAGAGCATTTGTTATGGCCAAAATAAGGTAGCGTAATCAAGGGGCTGTGCAGAGCAGGGTGATCTAGATTCCATTGTATGTACCCAATATATAGTGTGGTTCACAATTACTAAAAAGGCTTGCAGTTACTGAAAAGATATCGATCCTAAAATGAGTTTGGGCAACATATAAACCGTGAGCCCAAAGATGTTACAACTGATTTATCAAATCATATGCCTTGTGTAAAAGATGAGGCTTAATGCAGGAATGAGAAAGAGGGGTTTACAGCAGTTTTGTCACACATGTATTTTGTCAGAGGGATATATATCTTTATTTTACCCACCATTTTCAGAAGCAGCTTGTTTGTCCTCTTCTTCCTGACGTAAACATTGAGAATCGCTAATGCTATAGGTGTGTTACATCCATCTATGAAGAGTTACGTACATGTAGTTAAAGTGAAATTCATAAAATCAGTGACAATTAACAAAGGTTTCGTCATTGAAAAATTGTAAATTGATACCAATCCATATGCTAGATGCGTGCTGTACAAACCTTACATATGTCATACTTTGTAGCTGGCTGAATAAACAACTGTCGCTGTGTAATCTCAGAGAAGACTTAAAAAGTGGCATGCTGTTGGTTTTTAGACATCAGTGAGTGTGAGACTTAATGAAGCAATGTAAGAACGGAGGCAAATGCATCAACTATCTTCAAGGTTATGAGTGTGAGTGCGCTAGCGGATTCGGCGGACAAAACTGTGAAGAAGGCGGGAAGATCTGTAGTGTGTAGGATAGGAAACAGGCTAAGGGAATATTGAAAGAAAGTTGCCATTTTGGTATCTAAGAGGTCATCAGGCCACGTCCGACAAGTGTAGTACTTGGCTAGTAAGCCCGGAAGGCGAAGCAGATTAGGGGTCTCTCTGACTAACAAGTAGTGCTCTTCAAGGTTACACGCTTACACTTTACCGGAGCTAGTATATTGGCTTCTGGTAGAAAATACAAAAGGCCCGTGATGACAACTCGGCTCATTAGATGATATTACACTATTCTCTATTAACTTTGATCGGACCCAGCAACTTCTGATCAAGGTTGAGGGCGGATGTAACAAGGTAGCGCTTTGTCTGAATGGTGATCATTGAATTGCAGCATACGGCATCCACAGCGTACTTATCATCACACTGGCTAGATCAGGGTCTGAATGGGGTTAACCGACTAGCGACAAAGGGCAAAAAATATAACTGACTGCCGACAAAACGAGAAAAAAAATACCGTTGGCGACAGGTAACTAACCGACAACCGACATGGTCCGACAGTGTAGGGATGTTTGTATCAGAAAGAACAGCATTTTGTATTTGTTTCTAGCTTAGGAAATGTCCAGATCCTTTGGTGGGCTCTATTTCACCAGAGGTAACCACATTTTAAAATTCCAATTCAGTTAATTATAGAATTTCCTGTCATCGAATTACTTTATGGCTCCGGGACTCTCCTTTTCAGGGAGGAGCGGGGGCTCATTTCCAGAACAGCGGCTGGTAATCGAGCCCACGGGACGTCTTGCTGTAGTATTGTTACTGCGCCTTGTTTATTCATACTGTCCAATCATGAGTGGAATTATAAAAGTCATCGTAAGTTTCTTTAGAAAAGGTGAAGAGGTCGCAATCGACATCGAACGCCACCGTAGCCGGGTTCCAGCGGACAAGGAAAAACATAAAGGAGTGTTTGCGTTGAAAAAAAAATCATGTAACAGAAGTTTTAGGACTGAAGGAGCAAGCCCTTCAGTTCTTCAGTATGCGCAGGATTTTGGAACAATCGTCAAGGAATCTCTAAAGCGCACATCCAGAAAGGGCAGCAAAGTACTATACGCATGGCAGGTCGTACTATCTATCCTGTCCCTCAATCTGCCCACCCCTTTCTGCTATAGCTACGATGGCGCCTTTGCCAAGTGAGGACATAACACCAGGTATGGAAGAACAGATCAAAGAGTTACTAGAGAGTTATAGACCAGAGCGCCAATGGACGGTTAGGAGCGAGACCACAAATGATAAAGCTGGGGCCTTGCCACCAGCTGTCTACACTGTTCAACCCACCGGCAACGTGTCTGAAGAGAGACTTCGATTCCCTGAAGAAAACAATGTATCATCAGCGAATGCAGTACCACAACGCGTTATAAGCATACAATTTATGGAGGAAGGGAATGTTACTGAGGTGTTTGAGGATCACAGAGAGGTACAAATTGATGAGTATGAGAGAGATTCGGATGATGAGGAATCAGATTATCAAGAACATTTAGAGTTTAGAGCTTGTCAACTGAGCGTGTGTAACACGATCCTGCAGGGCTGTTCGTGCATTTGTGCGTCTCGACTTTTGACGGTTAGTGGTAATGACAGGTGTTTTTATGACGCTCGAGACGATTTATCGAAACTTCAAGAGAGGGTAACGAGGCAGAGAAGCTGGGGTATGTAAATTTCACTTAATAAATGTTTTTTGGACATCGGACGTTGGTTTCCAGAGAAGTCTGCAAAGCTTAATTCTGACTTATTTAAATTGTAAAATCATTACACGGTGCAGATTGATACGTATTGCAGCAAAAATGTGACAAAAGACCCAAAAAAATCACACAGTAAAGGCACGAGAGCCACAAATCAGCGTTGGTGGACGTCTCAGGAAAAAAACTTCCGTCGCTAAAAATAATTTACGTGTCCAAAAGGCTAGAGTGGGCGTTTTCCTCTCTGTCCAATTTACCTTTCTTGATTGCTTCGATGCCCTGAAATCGACAGGAAAAGAAATTCACATGTAGAATAAAAGCTTTGGTGATTTTATCGGTACTAGATTTGCAAACAAAGGTGGAATAAACGATCGGGTCGCTTAAACAAACCAGATCTAACGAGATTCAAGTGCAATCAAATGATGAATTATTACAAGTTTTACACTTTGTACAGAGCTGAAAGTCTTAAAACTGCTCGAATTACATAACGAATATGAATAATTAACTTGCATTTTTACTCATTAACTGAGATTTACCGACAGCCGACAAAGACCGAAAATTTTAACTGACAACCGACAAAGTAATGAAATCTTAACTGACAACCGACATGTGGACCCCCCCTCCCCCCCCATTTAGACCCTCTTTTAAAACTTTGAAGTTCAAACACCCAGTGCATCTTCCCACTCTATATAGCATATGTAGCGGTAGTCTTTCGATTATATTTCTACATGCAAAAAGCCTCAGACAAAAATGCATTTCAATGCAGTTACTATAGTTTCGCTTTTCAGACATAGACAAGTGCCAAACATTAAAGCCGTGTAAAAACGGTGGCAAATGTACTAACACTGCCGGAGGTTACACGTGCCAGTGTCCTGTTGGATTACGAGGAAAAAACTGTGAAGGAAGTAAGAAAATGCTGCCTCCTTTCATCCATCGATCCACCCTTCCTTCTGTATGTCAACTTGTCTGTCTTTCTGTCTGTCTGTCTGTCTGTCTTGCCGGGTTACTTTTAATTAATACCTGTTTGTCTTACGTTATCAACAGAGGACGAGGTCAACGGGTGTGTGTGCTGAACAAAGTTAAATGCTTCAATGGAGGAATCTGTGTGCCAAATGGGAGAGAATATGAGTGCCATTGTAAGGGTGGATTTGCTGGAGAATTCTGCGGTGAGAGAAGCATCCATTACTTTTTTTAATGCCAGAGTGACCACTGATTATAATTATTATAGTACACTCAACAAAATTACTCGTTTCTGATTGGACGAGAGGAGTACAATTAATCCCCAATTGTACTCTGTTGGAGTACCTATTATGTCTCATTCAAAATGCACTTTTCTATTCGGTCTTTAGTTCTCAAACCCTGTCATTTCTGAGTGTTGAGTAGATTATACTTTGGAATGTAAATGGTTTTCTCTTTACCAAATTAAGAGTTGTTTACTGTGAAACATGCTCACCAGTGCATGACGAAGCCAGCAAGACGCGCGCGCGACGAGATCTTCAACTGTAACGAATCCATTTCTTCAGTTTTGTTGAGTGTACTATAAATAAAAAATCGCACGACTTTTTCGTTAATTACACTCGCCTAAAGGCTCGTGTAATTTTGAGAATTTTCAAAACATTAGTCGTACACATTAATCACTAATTGTACTCGAGGTTGGGTGATTTCCTATACTAATTATTATTATTATTATTATTATTATTATTATTTTTGTTATTATTATTGTCATTGTTATTGAAGTGACGTTGATAGGGACAATTTTGGATGCCATGTTTAGGCAATTTTTGCGGTGATATATAGAGACCTTAACTCGTGATGCAATGTCAGCTTAAATGCTTTCTCGAACGACTTTTCACGTTCTCAGTATGTTCACATGAAGGGTATACTGCTCGCGCCGTTGTAGAAATTCCAAGAGCACAATCACATCGTGAAAGCCACACAAATTTATACACAATTAATTTGAAATTTCCATTTAAAATCACTGCTAAAATCGCATCCAAAATAGCCTGAGGAAACAACCCTTTATGCGAAAATCCACTGGCTCACTCGAACTTTGATCGTATACATTTTGTAAAGATGCAAACAAAGGCCACCAAACTTCCTTAGGTACCATTTGGCATAGCATTTCATTGTTCGTAGAATTTCATGTTGTCATGACAGCCATGTTCTGACAAAGAGGTTTTTTTAGAATTTAGAATGTCAAAATATACGACTTCCCTAACTATTTTCTGCCACATTTTGGTGTTTTTGGGAGGTTTTTGAAAAATTTAGAAATCCAAGATGACAGATCTAAGATGACCGCGGTTTGGTTATCTTGACGTTATTTCGAGCCATGTGACGTGATAACAGCCCATTTACACCGGATTTAAAAGGAAATATATTTGGACGTACTATGTCCCCTCTATGTTTTATCGTCATAACTTTAAAATCCTCGGAGTTAAGGAGGGAGGCGGTAGCCCCACCAACTCCATCCAAAGTTCCCCCCCCCCAATCCCATGAGACCCTAAAAATTTCGGTCTGTTGTCCTTCACCTTGCAGAAAGGGAAGTGAAGGGCTGCTTTAAGGAGACTAAGAAATACAAGGGAAAAGTTATGAGCAACAAATACAAAACCGTGAAGAGTTCTAAGGAGATCGAGACGATCATTCAACTCTGTTTAAAAGAAGCTTCTAAGAGGGGCCTCAAAGTGGTTGGTATTCGCCGAAATAACAAGTGCATGACAACTAAAGGTTCGGCCAAGTATGATCGATATGGCGGCTCCAACAATTGCAAGACCCAGGGCCCCGTCGGTGTTGGCAAAGACTTGGCCAACTTTGTCTACGTGCTGAAGAAATAACCTTGAGAAATTAGACTATGTAAGACAGAAAAGGTAATGGCTGGTGATTCAAGGGTAAAACAACGTGGTGGGGGGGGGGGGGAGGAAGGGGACGAGAATTAGCGTGTGTAGATCTCCAAGATAAGTATTGGCAATTATTGGGAGATATGGTGATTTTTTAAATCCGACCTTTTTCATTGGCTAGATAGAATAAGGCCACCTAGAAGCAGAAACGTGTTTAATCCGATTATCAGGATATTATACATAAAAGTTCTGCACGTTAAAGGTGAATGGGCCTCGTTTTTGTGCAAAAGAGGTTTCCAAAACGCCGCCGCCTATGATGATGTCATAGGTCTCAGATGCTTAATATAATCCTTATTTTGTAGACTCAAATACAGTGAAACCTCGATACAACGAACCTCTACACAACGAATACCTTGGTATAACAAGCGATTTCCTGGCGATAGTCTTCAACCCAGTTATATTTGAATATATGGAGAAGAACCCAGTATAACGAATCCACGTTATCACAAACACATTTTGTTCCACTGTACCATAAGATTTCAGCACTTTTTATTTAAAAAAATTGAAATAATGATAATGATAATGATAGTGATAATGATTTATGTAGCGCTGTTTCTACAGGGTATCCAACAGCGCCTTGCAATATTTAAAATTAAATAACAGAATTCACAATATTTGCAATTAAACAAAATGATAATAATAATGATAATAATAATAATAATAATAACAATAATTGTATAATGCAGTGTCAATTAAAAAACACGCTTAAAAAGAAAGGTCTTCAGCTTTGTTTTAAAAGTAGTCAAGGACTTGCAGCTCCTCGTATCCTCTGGAAGAGAGTTCCATAACACTGGTACAATATATGAAAATGCTCTTTGACCATACGTCTTAAGATTGCATCTAGGTGTTACAAGCGAGGATTTGCTAGAGGAGCGCAACGTTCTGGAGGGAATATATGGCGATAAAAGTTCACGTAAATAAAAAGGCGCCATGTCATTTAACGATTTAAATGTTAAAAGTAGAATTTTATAATGAATTCGTTCGGCCACTGGAAGCCAATGTAACTCTCTCAGCATGGGTGTGATGTTGTCATATTTCCTAGTACCAGTGAGGAGGCGTGCGGCTGAGTTCTGGACATACTGCAACCTCTGAATCTGGTTTTGTGAAAGACCAGACAGGAGAGAATTACAATAATGCAACTTAGATGTTACAAATGCATGGATCAGTGTCTCACAGTTCTTGAACGATATGAATTTCCTTATTTTAGCAATATTATGTAGATGATAAAACGCTGAATTACAAATAGAGGTAGCCTGTTTGTCCATCGAAACTAAGTTATCGAACCAAACGCCGATATTCCTCGCTGATTCAGATGCAATAATGAGATCAGTCCCGGCAAAGATGGAGTTAAGCGTAGGCAGGGGCCGATGGCGAGCATTGAGAACTAGGAGCTCCGTTTTATCACTATTCAATTTCAATTTATTTGTTGTCATCCAACATCCGATATCCTGGATGCACAATTCAATTCTAGATTTGGAATATTCTGGCTCCCCTGTAAATGACGGATGGAAGGCCATATAGATCTGCGTGTCATTTACATAAAAATGATAGGCCATGTCATGCTGCTTAATTAACTACTTCCGCAAGCGGAGCAGTGTACATAGTATACAACATAGGCCCAAGCACTGAGCCTTGTGGCACCCCGCAGGTGAGATCACGACTCGAATAACGTTTATTATCAACACACACAAACTGCTTTCTCTCTAACAGAAAAATAAGAGCGAAGCCACGCGATAGCTTTGCCTTTTATTCCAAAACGACGGTGAAGTCTGTCCAGTAAGATTTTATGATCAACGGTATCAAAGGCAGCTGAAAGATCAAGCAACACAAGTATGACGCATTGGCCATCATCAATAGCACGGAGAATGTCATTATGAACCCGGATGAGTGCAGTTTCAGTGCTATGGCCAGCCTTGTATGCTGACTGAAATAACCCAGTGAAGTCAGCATCCTTGAGATAAGAGTCCAGACGAGTAGCCACTACTTTTTCCGTTGCTTTGGATACAAAACTAAGATCAGAGATAGGCCGAAAACTCGAGAAAAGTTCGTGGTCTAGAGACTCCTTCTTGATGATCGGATTAAGGGCAGCTTCCTTGAATTTCGTAGGAACAATAGCATTATCAAGTTAACAATTTGTGTAATAACAGGCAGCAGAACATCGAAACAGTCTCTCATTAAGACCCCAGGTATCGGGTCCAAAATACAGGATTTCGCAGACATAGGTCTTATGAGGGAAGACAATTCAGTTGCATTGGCTGGAGCAAACTCGTTTAATTCCAAGACATAATCCCAGCTGACGCCATGATGATAGGCATACACATTTGGTGACAAGTTCTCTCTTATCGCCTGCACCTTGTTCTCGAAGAAGTCCGCAAATTTATTCGCAAGATCGAGGGCGTTGTCGTGTGATGGTAGTCTTCGTACCGCTTTAAAGTGCCTATGAACTAAAATTTTTTTTTGCACTTTTTGGTAGTTCATTGTGTGTTAATTCCGAAATGGCAAGAGAAATTGGATGGAACGAAACAAAAATCCGTTTTTTTGCCGTTGAAAGTACCCAAAATCACCAAAATCGTGTCTCCGAAGACTGGGAACGAGTTGGCCGAGGTAGCCGGCCGTATGACGTCACAAATCGCGCACAATGTTTGTCTCTTTGGTCTTTGTCAAGTGTTTGAGCGATGAAACTTACATTTTCCTTGCTGATGTTGATATACAATGAAAGCTACCGGCAACTGAGGAAAACGCTAAGATTCAGCTCGAAGCGATTTCGAAGATGTGCAGTTTTTGGGTTTGTCGTCGGTGGATAAAGCCTAAACAACGACAACAACAACAATCTTGCTCGGAGCAAGATGGCGAATTGAATTGTTGGGATTGACTAACTTTCGGCTCTTCTGGCTGGCTTGAAGGAGAAGACCTCTGACTGGCTTGAAGGAGAAGCTTCCAGAATTAAATGGTCAGTACTTTTATGGGTTATTAACGAGAGATTGACGCAGCCTTGACTTTACTTCTTTTGTTCAGAACGTCGTTGTATGTACTTCAATTATTTTACTCAAACCGATGCCAGACAAGCTCAAGTTTACGGTGTACTTGTTTGTAACTTAATTTGTTCAACTTTTCATAGGTTTTCGCGCCAAGAAAAGATAGACTCAGTTGTTCGGCTCTTTCGAATGAGGACTTTTGCAGAGAGAACACTGATATAAACTTATTAGTTAACAGGAAGTATTTTATACATTGAAGATGAGCATACCCAAAATTTGCTTGAAATATTACAACATGCCTAATGTACGAGGCTGAGACATCAATAGTAATTTCTAAAGAGCGTGTTTTATTTATCATAATCAGCAGCTGCAAATGATTTTTAAATGGAAGTGCAGTGCTTTTATTGTCGTAAATTTCAAGCCATTTATGAGGGAGCATCTCCAAACAAATAAATAAGAATTTTTGAGTATGGTGCTCATTTGTGATCTTTTACTCCACCTGGAGGTGCTATGAGGATGATGACTGTGATAAATAAAGGTGGACATTGTTTGATACACGTGCAAACGCAGATTAGTGTGACTTTAGCTTTGTCTTTGTAATAATCCATCGCTACTGACTACATGAACTGGTTTGAGTAATTGCCTACACAATACTAGACCAGCTGAGATTTTGTCTTTCTGTTCAGCAATTTGCTTGAGGATTTTGGTTCATACCAATTTTGTGGAAACATGCCATGGCAGGTGAGAGCTAGTGTGCTGAGCTCTTACTGGATTTATGTGATCACTTATACTTTCATGATTCTGGTCTCATGTAAACTTAACCATACCTGTCCAGTTATACTGGTCTGAGCTCCCTTTTCATACTGGTCTTATATGACAAATCACAATAACTCCCTTTGGTCACTCTCAACACTGAGATGCATAAGTATGTTGCTCCAGAAGTACATTTTGAAGTGCCATTTTCAAGTGCCATTATCATTGCAACATACACCCATTTCAATTCCATGAAGTATGGCAGAAACGTCACTTAGAAATTGCCCTGTTTGTGTGTGTAGTTTCATTTTTTTTTATTTAAGGGGGGGGGGGGGATTGGGAGAGGTTAAGGCATCGCCCTTGGATCCATGAACCCTTTAAATTACAGTACCCTCCCAGTACACCGTACACATTACACGTGTATTAGCCTTTTTTGTTGTTAAGAGAGATCCTCTTCAGTAACAAATGTCCAAGTCTGTGTTCGATCAAGCTTGCATAAACCTTTGAATTCTCCCAACACTCTGGTGTTTGCATCAGGCTCCCGCTACGTAACCATGCATGCCACTCTTGAGGGACATAGATTTGGTGGGATGTGGGACAAAATTTGTGATCAAGATGGGATACCATGCCATGAGGTGAAACTACCATGATATCGAGAGGCTTCTTCTTGTCAAGCGTTGGAAATATAGAATTATCCACCAGGAGGTAAACATATTTAGAACAAGTATTGCAAAATATTTTCTGAACCTGGTGAACTTGCACCATGCTGAACCAGGATCAGAATTAAGAGAGAGACTGGTGCAGGATGTTGAGATAACTGCAACAAGTAAATAGTTTTAATTTAATGTGTGAAGATATGTATTTTACTATCTTGGACACTTATTTAGTAACAGAACCCCCACTTTGTTACCAGTGTTTTTACACTGATGGGGCTATCCTGTGTATATATTATTATTATTATTACAGCAGTACAAGACATTTATATGCTATACTGTATGCCCCTAAATAGCATGTGTAGGGTGCGAATGTAGCCTATGCAGCTAATCTTTGGAAAAAAATTATTATTATTATTATTATTATTATTATTATTATTATTATTATTATTATTATTATTGGGGCAACAAATTAAAGGTGGCGAACGAGATCGAAAAGGCCCATTTTGAAACCTCATTTTCTGTTAACTAATTAGGTGGCTTGTGTGGTAGCTTTCTTGGGTACAGGGAATGAGTCAAGAAGAGACTGAGACAATTCAGTGTGTGAGGAATTTCCAGGTCACATATTTTCATTGCCCTTCAGTAATAAAAAAGATTAAATAACTTATGCCATAGATTCAAATTAAACCTACATCACCAAGACTGTGCTGCAAAAGGGTCTGCGGTGTTACGTGTGGTATGTGAAATTTCATATTATGTGGTCCTCTTGAGATAACAGAAGGAGGGTCAACAAGAAGAGAGGCACAAATCTGCTTGAAATGTGTGGTGTTTTTTACTTACAAGAGGACCACATAAATCAAATGCAGTGGAAGCAGAGTGACTTGCAATAAAAATTATCAATGCTGAGCGGAACTGCTTCCTTTTATTTGACGAAATATGTACACGAGGGATTTACATATATTCCTATAGCTATCTCTGATTAACTAAAACGTCTTGTCTCGTCGATCAAGACAGTTCGGTTCATTGTTAACCCTTCAAACTCTATGGTGAACATCCAGTTTGAGAAACGTATTGCATGTGGTTTCCAAAAAAAACGAAAATGTAAACAAAACTTTGTAGCACAGTTATACGTTGTAGATCTTTTAGGTAATAGTGGACAGATGCATATAGCAATAGCGCTGTAGTTGCTTCGCGATAATTGCTACTAGTAGAACTAATCCAACAGTGGCAGAAGTTACATATATTAACGCGACATTCAAATGCTGCGGCTTTTCCGAGAAGCAGCTCTGTAATGCGGGTCGAATCGATTTCTTACCGAGTCGAATACGGTTCAAATGAGTCCGCTTCTCTCCTTAATTCGTTTCCTTTTGGGAAACGACACACAGATGCTCTCATTGTGCGAATCCTGCCCTTGTAGCTTACAATCCTGGGTCCAAGAGTCACTCCAAAGTAATTTCTCTTCTGAAAATCCTCTTGTCAGCCATAACACTCTTGTCTTCTGCGCGATTTGTGACGTCACAGCCTTGTAATGCGATCGTTTTGGCCGAGCGCAAAATGGAGACACTCAATTCGAACTTTGCGGCTCGAAAAATATGCCATGCAAAGGGTTCTACTCAGCAAAACTTACATATTTAGACTGAGGGAGTCATAAACTATCATATTTAGGAGAAAAAATTTTAAGTTCATAGGCACTTTAAGAGCAGCTCTCTGTAACTTTCACCTAGGACCATGCAAGATAGAAAAATCGAAAATTGCCAAACTTTGTCACAATAAAGGTCTTCCCAAACCATTTATAAAAATATAAGTTTTAATTTATTTCGGTCAACATTTTACCATTGCGACGACTTTATCATTCCGATGGCTCGGGAGCGAGTAAAAACGACTTGAAAGTGTCACTTAAATCAACCGCTCGTCTTGAATTGTGAAGACAGGAATATCAATATCAAAGCCATGTAGTATAAGTACGATATTCCCTTGTCATGTTTGCTTTGTCAAATTTGAATTCGATCAAAACCAGAATTTTTGAGAGATTTTTAAAATTTAACCGTTTCGAGCGGCATAGTCGCACGCTAAAAAATGTTGAAATTCGGGACCAAAAAAAGCACTCTGGTATATGGCTTTCGCAGGTGAGACTACACTTGTTAGAATAAGCAATCTTTCCTCTACGATTTGATGAAAAAAAATTTTTGGGTAAATGAAATGGTAAATTTTGGGAGCACTTTAACTACACCCTATTTTCCAAGCGAAGACGACCTTTTGACCTTGACAGGCGGGGAAGTAATGACCAGCGTTTTCAAATAACACGCGCTAATTCCATCTTTTTTAAAACAATTATCACCATGTTTGGTACTTACTAATTAATAGAGCCTCAAATAAAGTCATCAGCCGAAAACAGGACAGGTTTTCGCTAGCAAATACGCTTTTTGGCCAAGGCAAACTTTGCTTGTTGGTGATTAACATCGGCAAATTTGCATAAATTTGAAACAGTTTTCTTTCACAACAAACTCGCTTTTCTGCCTTCAGTTTTTTTCAAAAGAGTGGTGAAGAAAACCAATAAAGTGTTACCCAACTATTTATAAAGCAAATCGTACCTTAATGACTCTTTTCTGATGAAGAAAGGTCGAGATTTCTTCTGGCCGCCCGTGACAACCGTCGAACATTTTTGGGTGGTGGCGAAAACGTTGCTGTCACGCAATATACACTGGTCTTAAATTACAAACCAGAGAGGTCCCATCCTGGCTTTTACCGTGCTATTTTGGAGCCACACATACGATCCTCGATTTAAAAGTGTGGACAGTTCACAGAAAGACAAGGCAGGAGAAAGGCTCGGATGCTATTGAAAGCACTCAACAACTTGCAACATATAGAGCCGGCGAGGAGAGGGGATGAGAGGAAGAGCATATAAAAGCGACGCGATTGATCATCGGACATGTTAAAAGGACTTCCTGAGATGAAATGCCTGGATTTTTATTATTGCTTTTTTTCTTTGCTATCCTGCGGCAGAATCTGTCCGATGCTTTTTCCTACTCTTGTCTCCTGGAATGTTGTCTGGCTACCATCTCTGGGCATGACTCGTTTTTTGTTTGTTTGTTTTCTTTGTGTGTGTGTGTATTTTGGTTGCTGTTGTTTACTCCAATAAGTGCCACTTTTCTAAATAGAAGTGCCTGTGATAAATTTAATGCTGATGGTTTTATTTTTAACCATCCTAAACAAAAAAAAAATCAGTTATAGGGGTATGCGGGGCCCCCTTGCCCTAAAAACATTTCTTGATAAACAAACGTAGATATTCCGGTCCACCCCAAGCCTTTTTTCTTAAACCTCCGTTTTTATGTTTTTAGTGTTGCGAACACTAGGTAATGAAAAACTGTCTTGCAGGTGTGCTTCAATGGCTTCCACGATACTGCCTACGTCGACTACATATATATATAAACGGCTGCTATATAAATAGTCAGCCAAGAACACTGGTGTATGGTTTGAAAATGCCCTTTCTATGAATATGCAAGTGAATTAACTGGACAAAACAGCTTTCTATCATCTACGTAATCTAGTTACTACCACAAAGTTCCTGTCACACAAAAACTGCGGTATACTAATACACACCTTTGCAACTTCTCGGATCGATTGCTGTAATTCTCTACTATCTGCCCTACCACATAATTTGCTGCAAATTGGACCTAAATATTTGACGGACCTAAATATTTAACGGACACTTCACTTGGACAGCGGCAGTTTTTCTTACAGGATCTCCAGCGGATTCCAAACCTTTCCCGGTGTCTCGGGCATATTGTTAAACCCAAACGAACTTCATTGACCTCAAAAATGCCTTTAAAAATCAGAAAAAAAAAACAGTTCCGAGCATCGTCAAACGTCAGAATCTGTGCCAAGGTACATTGAGTTTTCCTGTCTTTGTTACTTTATGTCAAAAGGAATATATCCCTTGGAAGTATTCATCGACCCTAGCTGCCAAATATGTCTCATTGTAACAGGCGGGTATCTTGACAGAATTTTTAATTTGGGCAGTGGATAACTTCGTTTACTCCTCACTTATCTATGGATGTACCCCTTGATGGAGAGAGGTATGTTGCGCCCCAGGTGATAACAAATGTGGACAAATGGTGGATACCAGGAGTTGTTGCATTATCTTGCTTCAGTAATACCGGCAAGATTTTCGTGCAACGTGCCGCACAACAAGAATACTTTACAAGTTGAGAGTGTTCTCACCTATATACGCAACAAATCTTTATTTTTCGAAAAGTAGAAGCAACTAACTTTCTGCAACCTGAACACGCAACACGGAGGTGATAAGCGCAACATCGTTGCGCGAATAGTTGCACGAATGTTTTCCGTATTATTTGGCCTTTAGGCAAGATTTTACAACTCCTGGTGGCGGCATGTACAGTTGTGTCCAAGCTAAAGACCGAGCGCAAAACATTACATATTTCTTGATGCATCATACGAACGCGCGGGAAGTGTGTAGCTCGCGCCAGAAAATCCACGCTTTCGGCACTTTGCGCCAAGAGAGCTAACCTTTTTCGGAAGATTCGTGCCTCCGCGGGTTTTCTTTTTCTTGTCCTTTCTTTTCTTATTTTGAGGCAGAGAAAGAGAGCGAACAGCAAAAAGTATTTTGCGCAAACAGTTGAGAAGGGCTTCAAATTCCCAGCGTTAATCAAACTTCAGTTCTTTGGAGAAGAAAATTAATAAAAAGATAGCTTCTTGTAAGAACCTTACCAGATCCCACATCAGAGTGCACAAACCTCACGCTATTTCAGACCAAAATGGTTAAAATCTATACCCTATTTCAGATCAAAAAGGCTCAAAAACCATACCCTTTGGCGCCACACATACCAATATAGCTTATATAAGGGAGTACCCCCCCGGGGGGGGGCACAAACCTCACCCTATTTCAGACCAAAATGGTCAAAATCTTTACCCTATTTCAGACCAAAAAGGCTCAACAACCATACCCTTTGGCGCCACTTCTTCTTATTAAACTCTCGCTAGCTCGGGACCGTACTGAGAGAATATTGCCCTCAGTCTTTGTTGTACGACCTCGGGCAATATTCTCCCAGTACGGCCCTCGCTCTCAGTTAATACGAAGTAAGTAGCACACTGGACATTCCGCTGAGTTGTCTGAACTAACCCCACAACTTCCCCCAACTATTTCCGAATACCCACACAAAGCCATGGTAGTTTATGGGGTTTGACAGATTGGTGGCGTTCCAAACAGTTCAACCCACGTGCAAGATTTGTGTCGCGATTTTTTGACACGAGGCATGTTTGTTACATTATGATTGTGGAAGTATAATTACCGGTAACTTTATTTGGCTCTTATTTTTGTTTGGTTAAGAGAGATAAGATAGATAATTTTACATTCTACACTACTAATTCTATAAAGACTGGTTTGTATTTTAAAACAATTCATTGCACTAGAGGCAAAGTTTTAGACATCTCTCTTGTTTCTCGTCCATTCCTGCATATTGGAGATTCGCTGTTTGCATTTTGCCTGGCCATGTGGTTTTGTAATCTAAGACCACTGTGTATTGCGTGACACAGCCATCATTTACCCAAAAATGTTCAACGGTTGTCATCAGTTGTTATGGGCAGTAGTAGTAATCTCGTCATTTCTTCACAAAAAATGGTTATTAAGGTACGATTTGCTACATAGATAGTTAGGTAATGCTTTACTGTTTTCTTTGGTATTTTTACTTTAGAAACAATGAAGGTAAAACACCAGTTTCTTGTGAAAAGCAAATGTTTCAAATTTATGCAAATTTGCTGATGTTAATCACTGACAACCAAAGTTATTTGCTAGCGAAAACGGGTCCTGTTTGCGGATGATGACTTTATTTGAGGTTCAATTAATTGGTAAGTGCCAAACATTTTGAAACTTTTCTCTAAAAAATGGAATTAGCGCATGTTATTTGAAAACGCTGGTCATTACTTCCGCGCCTGTCAAGGTCAAAAGGTCGTCTTCACTTGGAAAATAGGGTGTAGATAAAGCGCTCCCAAAATTTACCATTTCATTTACCCAAAAATTTTTTTTCATCAAATCGTAGAGGAAAGATTGCTTATTCTAACAAGTGTAGTCTCACCTGCGAAAGCCATATACCAGAGTGCTTTTTTTGGTCCCGAATTTCAACATTTTTTAGCGTGCGACTATGCCGCTCGAAACGGTTAAATTTTAAAAATCTCTCAAAAATTCTGGTTTTGATCGAATTCAAATTTGACAAAACAAACATGACAAGGGAATATCGTACTTATACTACATGGCTTTGATATTGATATTCCTGTCTTCACAATTCAAGACGAGCGGTTGATTTAAGTGACACTTTCAAGTCGTTTTTACTCGCTCCCGAGCCATCGGAATGATAAAGTCGTCGCAATGGTAAAATGTTGACCGAAATAAATTAAAACTTATATTTTTATAAATGGTTTGGGAAGACCTTTATTGTGACAAAGTTTGGCAATTTTCGATTTTTCTATCTTGCATGGTCCTAGGTGAAAGTTACAGAGAGCCGCTCTTAAGATGTACCAGTTTTTCAAACGCCGAAAACAATACACGCTGACTGGAGCAATTATCTTCAATAACATGGGTATAAAATTTTATCCTAGAGTCCAAAATTAACTTGTTAACACGATTGCATTGTTCAACGAATATTTCTCTGTTGATTACAAGCTTGACTTTACGCCACAAACGCTCGCGTTTCCTTCTTCTCGCTTTTTCTGTGTGATTTGATCATTATACCATGGCGCAGCAGGTCTTAAAGTAAACACACGTTTCTTGATGGGTGCACGATGAACAAGTAAAGCAGATAATCAGTTGTCATAACATTCTGCAAGATCAGACACATTGTCAAATTTATGATAATCCATCAGTGCCAACTTCCCAATATCCCGGATAAAGCTTTCTCTATCAACTGACCACAGCTTCCTCTATGCTATAATATATTTTTGTTTCTCTTCTTCAGGCGGACGCATTGCATTGATACGCAAAGAAAGGTCCTGTTGGCAAATTTGGGATTTTATTGGGAGCTTCATGTGAAAACCGACCAGTGAAATGAAAAATAAACTATTAAAAAAATGCACGTTTGTGGTTATTGTTGTACTTATTGTTGTACATGTAGTCGTTGTTGTTGTTTTTCTGTCTTTGTCATGATCGGATTCCATTTCGTTGTGGAGATGCCCTTGTAAGGAGAGATCCAGTCCTTCTTCTTTTATTTTTTAAGGCGATCGTACGGTCTGCACCTCGCGTTTTTAGTTGGTTTACGCTTACCTGTTAGACACATTTCGGCAAAATGTGGTCAAAATCGGTTGTTAGGGTGACTAGACATTTTTGAACAAAAAATTTTCGGGAGAAATTTCAATTGCTGACAAAACACAGCAAACTGTGTAATCAGATCACATATTTTCATTATATACTAGCGTTACATATTATCAATTCTACGGGCTTTGATTAACTTTAATTTGAAGAAAAGTAACGTCGCAACATCGCCACAACCCATACTGTTTACCATATTATATACAATAACTTGTAGAGCGCGACACAAATTTGTTCAAGGTAATTCTTTTTTCACATATTTGAACTCAGCAAAAACCTGTAAACCGAAAAACAAATATGATGGCCAAATATTTAACAACTATCCTGCGAAATCTCGCGGAATATCGCCTGATACTTCGCAAGATTGAGCAGGATAATTGTTTTATTATTCAACAAATTCTCATCGACTTCCAGTTTCAGAAGAAGATAGAAAAGCTATAGTTCTATGATAAAAACGCTAAAAGCTAGCAACACATATCATAATAAACACCAAAGCAAAACTTCAAAAAATCGAAGTTTACTATATGTCATTCACTTAAAAAGGCTCATTTACAAACTCATGTTTGTAAATGACAAGACAAAGTCAAAACAATATATTGCTACCTTACCGAAAATAAGTCCTCTTCCTTTGAATTAAAATCTTTTTTGACTTTACAACTTTCGGTGAGTAAGTGAGTTTCTGCTTCGCTAGCAATAGCATTTTCTCGGTTGAGTTCTCACTACGAAAATTCCAAATCAACCTCTGAATATCCTTGTAAGCTGAAGCAAATACTTGTTGATTTTTGAGAGCATTTAGCTGTGGAAAATTTGTTTCAGGGTTTGGAAATTACCGGAGAACACTGCTAAAATTGCCTTGCTTTTCAAAATGGCCCCCTGAACAAGCTGCAGTGGCAATGCACTTCCAAATATGATCATCTACGTATATCGCTGGATATCTGTCAGGTACGGATGACAGATATTGAGGGCTTCCTGACCATATTTGGGCATAGTAACAATTTGTTGAATAATAAATCCTGTTAGCTCTCCGAACTCCTATGTTAGCTTTGCATGTAAGAGGAAATTCCCGAAAATATAAATTTATTAACAGTTTTTATAGCTTTGAATTATTATACAGACTTTTAAATTTCCCGCTGCGTTGCTCTATTACCCATGATGCACTCTGACTATCGTAAACAGGTGAGCCAATCGCACAATTGCAGTAACTTCTGTTCCTGGCGTCTGTTTCTCAAAAGCCCCGAAACTTTTCAGGCCGATTTCAGGCACGACAACTCACACTCTATCTTGTAAACAAAGACGTTTCTAAACATGCTAGCAAGAGAATTATTCCTTAACTTTACAGATGAATGAAGAATGAGTTGTTCATATTTTCACAAATGGCCTTAAGTGGCCGAAATGTTTTTTGGACGTGCGAGAAACGCGTCCCTGGGAACGAAAACCAGATTCAAAGATGGCGCGCGTGGAAAGGAAACTTGAGGCAGGGCTGTTTTGCAGGGGTTTTTGCTACATTTTAGAGGGTTTGTAAGGTTTGTTTTCGATTTCTTCGGGCAAGACAGAGGCTCTTCACTGTCTAATAAGTGCTTAATGCCGGTTATTATATTTTCGTTACTTGAGGACAGCACACCACGATTTCGTGCGAGATGATTTGACCTTTCTTTTTAAGAGTCTAAAAGTAAAGCTTTGTCAGCACTTCTCATTTTCGCTTGATAGCAGTTGTTGAAACTGGAAGAGAACCACTTAAGATTAAAACATAGGCCCGCAATGCGTGCAGAACCGACGAAGTGTTGGTTCGTCTCGAAAAGAAAGCAAGCGAGGCGGGGGTGATTGCACGTTCGATAACATTCAGAGCGTCTGTAACAGCAAGTTGCAGCAAAAGTGCGGTAACTCTGTACGTCCCATAAAAAGAACAAGTAGTTCTGAGGGCTTCATAACCGTGCCATCTGGCTTCCCTGCTGGTGTGGCAGTTGTAAACAAAGTCTTCTCTTAGACTTATAGAATTACAGCAACCAACGTTGAAATTTGACCAACTGAAAAGGTAACCAATACCCTGGAAAGGAGGTCAACTAAATTACTCACCCTCTCCTCACCAGCTCTGCAGACTACACTCATAACCTCATTGTTCACTCAAGATCATTTTTCGCTGTCTTTTGGTTGGTCTTCCTCAAAACCACGAACAAAAAAGCCGTCACAACTCCCAAAACAGACGCATTTCAATAAATGGGCAATAAATTTCCCAATAAAGCAACCACATCCTTACGATTGATCGGTATGGGCACCGTAACAGCCAAAAAGAATTTAACTCCTGCTCATACCTGGAAACAGTTCAATTTAATCATGTCAAGGCCTCCTTAAGCCAACTCGTGAATGCGAATACGAAATAAATCATTGCTATGCTCTACATTACAGGTTACAAGAAGGCGCATTAAAGGCATTTACTAGTCGTTTTGACCCACTCCACCCTCGATAAGTATTTTTACTTGGCTCAACGTGCTAACCGGCGTGACGAAAATTATGACTGTGTTTTGCCTTTTGCGTTACCGAATGATGTAATGTTTAAAAAATCTTATGACTCAACTCATCTCTCTTATCGCTTGAATATTTTGTTGAATTAAACAAAAATTTAAATGTCGATATAAATTTGTCCACAACTGAACATGCTTTTACCGAGAATTTTGAGAGATGTATTTATATACTGTTGTGAATATGGCACTATAAAAACATGATTATCGACAAAGACAAACATATCGTCAGAATCTCAACGTGCTAACCGGCGTGACGAAAATTGTGACAGTTTTTTGCCTTTTGCGTTACCGAATGACGTAATGTTTAAAATCTGATGACTCGGCTCATTTGTCTTATCGCTTTGAATATTTAACCGATAGCCGCCATACGGCGACCGCTGGTTTATAAAATGGACGTGGCTTTTGTTTCTGCGTCAGTTGGCTTAGCATACGAACAAAGTCCTGTAAAGCTTGTGGTACGGGTACTCAACAGCGGTACTGTCTTATATAAGACGCACGCGCATATTAGTCTCCTGAATGTTACCTTCGTGTGTTCTTGTCTTTTAATTTACAGTATTTAAGATATGAACGGCGAAGGGTTGTTAAGTTTGGGGTTTCTGTATTTGTCTTGTATAACGCATGCACAACTGAGTAAAGCAGCTAATAGGATTGAATGCGAAATTGGCTGTGTTGTCTGATCTAGTTAGTGGTTACGGTGAAAATGTTTTAGCGAAGGAGTTTTGTTATGGGGATTGACTTTTTGAGGGATGTAAAAATGTGGGAGTGGAAGGATTTGTGAACGTTTCTGTGCATGTGTTTTGCTTTGAAAGTTGCGTTTTGTATAGCAGCGGTGTAATAATTATTGTGCTGCGTGAGAGGCAGTTTCCCTTGGCGTTTTATGGGGGGACGGTTTCCGAAGTGGATTGTAAGTTTTCTTATTGGGTAACCTGTATTTCGCAAAAGGAGAGAAACGACAGCTGTGTTTGCAGCTTATTAGCGCGGTAAGGAACGGTGGCTTAGGAAGAGAAGGGATTGCCACTAGTATGATGATGCAATTAGTGGATTGCACCATCGATACATTTTAGTTCTTGAGAAGGGAGAGAGATGAGTGTTTCTTTGACGCGAGAAGTTGATTTTAATTGCATAAATACGAAGGAATCGGACATTAATAAGAAGATCAATTAATAAGGTAGCTGTTACGAGTATTTAAGTTAGAAAATAACTAAATAATTATTATCAAGCGATGCGTGTGGTTTGCGTGTAGTGTTGGTTGGGTTTGAGGTAGTTTTGTAAGTGCGTAGTCTGTTACGTAGCCGTTCCGAGTCAACTTGTTTACTTTGCATGGTCTAGGCACAACAGTAAATATTTCGTCATCCCTTTATAAGCATCCTCAGTTGTGGGCAAATTTATACCTACATTCAACGTTTGAGTGAATTTGTATTTTTCAGCAGAAATAAAAGCGATAAGAAAGATAAGCTGAGTCATCAGAGTTTAAACATTACGTCATTCAGTAAATATTGTGTCACACAATCACACTTTTCGTCACGCCGGTTCGTATAAATACAGGATCGTGCTAACATTTGTGAGACCTAAGGGTGGGGAGGGTCAGAACAGCCGGTTAAAATGCCCATTGGGCTTTCTTGTTTGTTGAATATAACCAAAAATTTAAATGTCGATATACATTTGTCCACAACTGAACATGCTTTTACGGAGAGTTGTGAGCGATGTATTTATATACTGTTGTGAATATGGCACACAAAAAAACATGATTATCGTTATTGTCAGAAACTGGAGAAAGTCGCTTTATCGCAGACAAGTTAAAGCATGTTTTATGGCGTAATCGTTAAATCCGGTTTGCTCTTCCGAAGTCAGCGAGTTGTCTAGAACTCTAAAATCGAAAAAATCGGTTCATATTAAATCAAAAGTAAAGCTACTACCGTAGAAGATCCAGGCTCGTGTAGTAATTCATTTCCCACCTGCGAATAACCTTTCTTGGCGTTGGCGGCTAGATACTTTCCAAGTATTAAACATAACCACGACAACATACACCAGAATTTTCCTTTCGTAACATTTACTGAGAACGATTCTTCTTTAGGATCTCTCAGCAACACTTTGGTCCCACCAGCAAAAACAGTACCAATCGACTTCTCCTCCTGTTATTGTCAGTCCTCCTTCTTTTCTTTCACTAATATTTGACAGATATTTCAGTATGATTTCCTTTCGTGACAGGCAAGGGTCTAACACCGCTCGGCAGACGTCTGCGTCTATGCCTACGATACTTTCTTGTGGACCCTTGTCCTATCGTGCGTGCATGTGTGTACTTAGCGATGTCTGTACAATTTCTTCTCTATATGTTTAGAGGTCAGCACAAAATCATACCACAACACAGTCGAAGCAAATGTTCCACCAAACTTCTTAACCTGCCAATTTAAAATGGCAACTCGGTCTGCTCTTGTTCTCACGTCATCCCATCCCATCGGCCATAGCAAAATACACACCTTATGAGCCTTACACGACGTATTTTGACCATCCATTACACCAATCCACCGACTTCACGACTGCACTATCCGACTTCGTCGGTTAATAAAAAATAAACATAAATAAACACTTCTTTGTTAACGTTTTAGACCTTCAATATGATATTCTTCCAAAAAAAAAATCCCACGAAAGTAGCACTGGTCCTTTTTAAAAACAGAAACTAAACTTACATTTACGTATTCAAGCAAACCCTGTTATAAACTTGTAACATAAATGAAGGGCTTCGAAACTGCCTCCAGGGACAAAACGTCCTGGTCCGCATTTCACCAATCCAAACTAGTCGAATTAACGCAAAGCTGTGTCCCTGCAGTGCAATTCTATTGCTGAAATTGGAATCAGTATAAAGACACCACGCTTTGAAAGGCAAAACTTCCAGCCATAATCCCTGCCATGATGACTCCCCAGGTTCCACTTGGACTTTAGCCGTGGCTACACGAGCGATTTTTTTGCCTGCGATGGGGATGCGATTTTGTTTTAGAATTGTCGATCGCCTCTCCAGCGCGTGGCGAAAATCGCATATGTAGCCACGCTCGCACAGGTGATGGGACAGCTTTAAAAATTGCGGGAAATTCAATGAGTTGAAGGTTTTGCGACAAAATCACGGACATTTTCGCCGAGTGTAGCCAACAACACGACGGCGACGCGACAATTTTCAGACAAATTGCATCACCATCGAAAGCAAAAAAAAAAAATTCGTTCGTGCCGTAAAATGATGGGGCGGAGCCGAGGGCGAGAAAGGTGGCTGGGGGGGGGGGGGGGGAGGTTGGAACCATTTTAGTGAATCCTATAACACAAATCCATCGCCATGCAACTTTTGCTGTGGCATCAACCACCCCGTTGCAACCCTTTATATGGAAAACCATCGTAATGCACTCGCAATGTATGTTTGCTACACAGCGGATCAAACTCTTTCGCTCTCCGGCCTCAACCCTCGTGCGCTTTTGTCGACTCTAGCCCTCTTGCGTTATTAAAGAGTTTGAATCTGCTGCAAGTGAAACCTTTGTTCAAACTCTATAAAGTTTTATGAGAACTAACGAGAAATGAGAATTTAAACTTTTCCTCTCATTTCACCGCCATTAACTCTCGTGAGCGTGCTGTCGTAAAAAAGCAGGGCTAATAATGGGAATTGAAGAATGGAAAATTTAAAACGAAGAAAGAAAAATCAAAAGGGGAAAAAATCAAAATGACGGAGATTAGAGATCATGACTCTTGAGCGAGATTTAGAAGTTTTTAAGGTCAGCAGTGATTTTCCAAACATCTTTACAGCGGTATTTACTCACTCGTGTCCCAACGGATTTTATTTCATTCTCTTTATGATCAAGTGAGCATATGTATTCTCATATACATATATTCTCATATACATATCTCTTTTGTAATTTTAGGCTTTAAACCTATCTATATAAAAGTCATACCCGACCTTTTTCATAACTGAGGTTCTGACATATTATTGATGGAATCTATTCTATCTTAACAATAACTTTAAAATAAGGAACATGCAGCACATAAAGGCCACAGAGATTACAAAACAATAATAATATTTATTACTTAATATTGCGCAAATTAACATATATACTACATCATCAAATGCGCATTACAATTATAACGAAAAGGAAATGTATGTTTCTGACATTAAAATTAATTAAAAAAGAGAGTAAAATTTATGTACACCTGTATAGAGTTAAAAATTGCATTTATTAGCGCGGAAAATCAATGGCATTCCTCCTAGAAGTAAAGGGTAAAAGGTATTGCCGGATTAAAGAATTTATTTAGCAATTACAGTGTTAAACAATATCAAGCAGAAGGTCATAATACAATTAACTTATCCACAAGTTCAAGGAGTAGCTAGCGGAATAACCATCATACTGATCAGCTTCATCATCCAAACGAGCTTCATCGCCGAAGTCATATTCCCCGACCGAACCATCCCTGAAAGAAGCCGCTCCTGCTTCTGTTATTCCAATCCCGTGATCAGCACGTGAGCAGCTGTTACCTCCTCCACCAATCATCATCACGGAGCCATCACCACCACTCCAATCTTACCAGAAGCTGATCACGTTGGCCCTTGGAAGGTCCCCGCTGCAGGTGGCTTGCCCAAAACCTTGAGTTGTTTTGTACTCGCCGCCATATCGAACCGTACATTTGCCGAGACATTGGTCACTAGCCCAACTGACGCCGTTTCTGAAGTCACCATAGCCTGTGATTTTCGATTGGAATGTCTGTCCACCCAGACAGTCACCTGTGGTTTGCAGCAGAGCGGTGTGAGTAGGGTCATCGCTGCGCGTGATCTTGAACTCGGTGCCATTGATCTTCCAGAATGCTGCAGATATCATGTCTGCGTTTCCCGATGGGTCAGTAATTTCTCCAGCAGGAACGTTCTTGTCATACCACCAGTATCCGCTATCTTGCATCCAGTGTTTGCTGTCACTGTTTGAGAATCGGGCAATGAGAGTCCAGCCTTGGCCAGCGGGCGTCATGTGACAATACACCTGCAGGAAAAGTAGTTTGTATGGAATCGATTTTTCACTTGTCAACTCATAAGACGTTTTCGAAGTATCATTCGCCGCTTCGTCAATAACTCGTATCACCTGTTTGATTATGCAGGATATTTACTAATTATACAAACATGTTTCGACCGGATTTAAGTTTAAAATTAATTTCAAAATTTAATTCAAAATTTTGCAAAAGTTTACCTAGGAAAAAGACGCTTACCGCAAATGAAGAGTAAGAGGGACCATTTTCAACTTTATAGATTCTGCTCTTGTTTGAACTGGCTCTAAGTTCAGCACAAGAAGCCAGTTCTGCGTTAAAAAATCAATAAAAAGAAATAAATAGAAATAACTAGTTAAATAGGAAATGATGATAAAATTGCAGAATACAGTGAGAAAAAATCCACGAGGCTAATTATTGATCTCGATCCTACATGTGGCGGTATTTTAAACATTCGCAATGTATCACGCTGCCTAATTTAGTTTCAATTTATTAAGTCGCATTATTTTTAAAAATAACCCCGAAATTACGACAGATCTCTTGAAAGAGTGCTAGCGATTAGTTTATAACCAAAAGGCTTCTATAAGGGTACATAAAGTTACGTTCTTTTATTTGGGAAAGCATGGTCAATATTATGAAAGACTAGGTTGTATTTGAATTTTTTTGTATGTTAAGTACTAATTAATATATACTTACCGAGTTTTTCGCACGTTTTGCCATCTCCAGTAAATCCAGGCTTACAAGAGCAGATATAAGACCCTTTTGTGTCAAGACAGTTTGCATTGACGTCACAGACAGAGGTAGAAACACTGCATTTGTTGAAATCTATCAATTGAAAACCCTGACACCTTCAATAGTAAATAATTACCATATACGATTACACGAATCTGATTGGCTCAACCGTCGTTGTCTATTTAAGAGCCAGTCTACCTTAGATCCTCATATCCATTTTTGTTCGAGAAATAGATTTCGCTCGTAATTCCTCCCTCAACTTCCCTTGGCAATTAAGATACAATTATGGAATTAGATCGATGTAATTCTTCTTCTTAATAAAATTATGGCACAACCTTTTCGAACCCCTTAATGGTCTCGATAATCAGCGGCCAGATAGTGAATTTTGACAAAGTTGCAGCTATTTGTTCTGGACAAAACAGCTCGTTCGAAACATTCAAATTTGCTAGTTATAAGCATTGACCCTTTACCTTAATAACAACGTAGATTATATTCATAATCTCTCATTATCGTAAGAAAACTAAGGATACAAAGTTTATCCACTTTTGACACCTATCTCAACATGCGATTTTACCCAAATTCAGGCGAATAAATCACAAAAGTGGTTCGTACTTACAGGATTTCCTGTATATCAGTGGAAAGTCCTATCTGCCAGCTACTTAATTCTGTTAAAAGATTTGGCCGTCATCCAGTTTTCGTCCGCACGAGACAGATGAAAGTTGTGCTGTTCAGCTAACATCGCCATATTTCCATTGTAAATGCTGCGATCTAATGTCGCTAACAAAACACAAAATAAATGACGCACCACCGTATAATTGTTCCAGCAACGAATCTCAAAGTTCCCAACCATTGTCAACTGAATGGAATGCATGGAAGAGTTTGATTAGAGCAGTCATGAAGCACTGAAGATCAGGATATATCAGTGAAGGGAGTTCGCTGTCCGCCATGTTTTTCCAAACCGCTGACCGGACTGTTTATCGGTTCACAAATAGTCTAACGTCTGCCGCAAGAGCACTCAGCGATCATTGACGCCAGTTTTTCTACAAGTACATGTTTTCTGTCTTTCGACTTAAAAGAAATTTCGAAATGTTTGCAAACTGATTTGAGCATTTCAACATTAAAAGAACTGAGCTTTTCTTTCTTGTACAATTCGCAGAGATTATAAGCATCGTAGTAAATTGGATGCTGGACTGATAGGTTTTGGTAAACTTCATCCACTTGTTATAACCACTCTTCTTCTTGTACAATGTCCTCCCGCGCTGACTGAATGTCATTTCCTTCGTCACAATATCGTCGTACTGCTTGTTTCATAGGATAGATGATACGGTCACAAATGTCCTTTCAATGCTGTGGCTCTGAAAAGTAGTACCTTTCTACGATAACTCCAGTTCTTAGGTTAACATCGTTAATGCTAGGCATCAGCAAGTTGATATGGTAACACCCGGCCTCTTCAGATCGTATGTAAGCTTTACTGAGGGAGGGGTTTCCTGTCTTGAGCGTGAATAGGAGATTTTCTAGGAGAGAAGCAATAGCAAACCAGTCTTGGATACAAGTATCAAACAGGTGTGTGAAGGTTACTACCATGGGTTCTTCTGCTTGCCCTGTTTTGACAACAACACTGCTGACATGCCAGCTCAAACCCCTCTTACCAAACCATTCTGATTGTTTCTTTCTATACTTTTGACACTGAAGCCTTATCGCCCAGTCCATTGTTAGCAGGGCTGATGTTTCATCGAGTGACTTCAAAACATCTTGTTTGGCTAAATCTTGGTTTTCCGATCGCAAAATATGTGCTTTCCAGTCAAATATATGATTCTTTGCTTGGAAAAAGCCATAAAAGATGTCTTCTTGTTGTTCCTGGCTGTAAAAGGATATAGTCTGGTTTTCATTCTTACCAAAACTTCAATTTCGTGCACAACTGATTTCAGGTTCTCGCACATGTCACACTGTAGATTGTGCCAATGCTCACAATCCTGTTTGAATGCCTCGTCATTCGCATCGCTGAGAGCAAACACTCTACAGTGATCTGCGCATGGACTAGATTCTTCTTTGCAGTGAACTTTGTAGTCTGTTTCAAGATATCTCTTGGCTTGGTCAAGCTTCTCCTCGGTATTTGCACTCCATTCTGGACTTGCGCGGGCCCTTTGGAGGTCCTCAACCCCGGGGGGTGGGGGACTCCCATATGAAAGTGACGGGGATGCTCGACGCCTCGCTTAGTGGTGTAAATTGCAGATTTTGGTCTCGCTTAGGGTTCACAGGACGGAAAGCCAATATTTTCACCTGTACAGGTATTGCTTAGGGTTGTGCGTAAAGAAATATCTATATGAAAACACCAAACGCCGTCAATCTTTAGCGTCAATCTTTAGCGCAACTCTTATTTGGTTGTCTGTTTTGGTGTGCTCTCCTTTATGGTTGAAATAACACCCGAGCCACGCCCAGATAGGCCTCCTTTAGGGGCTTAATTCTAGTTTTCCTACGAGCATGGGAGTCCGCCCCCCCGGGCTCCTCAATCACTCAGTCTTTCGAGAGTTTCAAAAGCTGCCCCTCCATCTGCAGCTACGCCGTTTTCAAGACCTTTGAGAGCTTTTCTCTGAGATGCTTCGCGCACTTCAAAGATGCGATAGAGCGTTGCACGGCTCAAAGGATCAAAGTCCTCTTCTTGGCAAAGTTGCAGGTATTGAGCAATCATTGTGGACCTGGCAACAGTTCGAATGACGTTGGGCATTACAAGCTTTTCTCCGCTATCAAGCGTAAGTGTGCGAGTTGCATAAGAAACGTCTTGATAGAAATATGGTCTGTTTATGAATTCCAAGAAATGGTTGACTTTGACTGTATCAAGCCTGACCTGTGCTTTCTGTGCTTTCTAGTCCATGATAAGATGTACTACCTCGTTGTGTAAGAAGGAAGACTTAGACTTAGATATGTAAGACTTACAAATTTTCCTGAATACCTTAGACCTAGTACACATGCAGTGTCTCCATACAACTTAAGATCCTCTGTTGCTCCACTGCTACGTATCCCCGAAGAACCTGGCACCTTTCAGGACACTGCTGCAACTTTTTTCAACAGTCTACCATCCCATATCAGAAACATTAACGGACTCTTTTGCAAATCAATAATGCCATCGTTATAATGCCCCAGATTTGACTCTATTTCAATGACACAGATATTTTAATGTCATAAATCCGAATATTGATACTTTTTTATATTTTTATAGTTATTTATGTTCCCCCCCTGTCCCACTCAGGGAGCTGATACATAGTTGGGCTGCATTTCCAGCGCTTGGTTACTGGGCGCTTATGATCGCAAACAACCAATGATCTGGAGTAAAAATGGCTGAGGGCAAAGGCCCAAAGCCGGTTTTATCATTAATTAATTGAAGTAATCATTACAAAATCTTTGAATCATGACAAAAAATTTCCGCCCAGTAAAGGTGAGGGCACAAAAACGCCACACAGGAAGATCTAAGCCACACAGAAGGCACGCGGACGGGACAAGGGAAGGAGGTGGGGTTCAAAAGAAGCTATAAACCAGCAAAGATGTCGAGAATGAATGACTGCCTGGCAGCCAAGGTCATGCGTTATAACCTGGACAATAGGAAGAGGGGTAGTCAATGCAATGAAAATTTCACCCCTTCAAAGCTAGGCCTGCCACGTGTCTTGCATGGTTACATAACAATCATCATTACATAACTATCTCTGTGCGTGACTAATTCAATGCTCGCAACCAAGGCAACTTAACGAAATAATAACAGGATGAAAAAACATAAAAATCCTATTCGCCAGCAAATATTCTCTTTTTTTAAACCACTTCCCATAGAATTTATTTGTTATTACATTTATAAATTATTAGAATATTAGTTAGATAGTTTTTAGTGTACAGGCGAAGAGCCACTTTGTGGATTCTGTATTAAAGTCTTTTTTTTTTCTTAGGCTTAAATAGATTTTCCATACAACGTAAAAGACCCATTTCGAAAGCCACTTTCACAAACAGCCTCCCATGACACCATAAAACCAAGACTTGCATAATATATTACCTTGCGATGGGTTCTTTTTCATATTCTTATGAATCGATGTCCAAACGTGCCTTGCTTTGTACAAGTTGTGCATGTCTTTTCCAACAGTTAGAGCAAATTGCTGTTGGCGAAGATAATGGATATTTCCTCTTGTTAGAAAAATATGTATACGTCTTTATAAGTACTTATAATACATATTATATCTATTATTATTAGGATTCATAAGCCGCCCCCCCCCCCCCCTTCTTCTCTCCAGGCCGCGCTCTGCTGGCCAATTTTACCCCACCAGGAAACCTGTTCTCATGGTAATAGACACCGGGAAAATGACCTTTCCTCCGTTTTCGCATTGATAAAGGTAGCCTGAATTTACAGTTGAATGCGTAGTTGAAGGACAAAAACACGATAAGCACGAACAAAAGTACTTACACCTCCTATACAAGACAAGGACGGTAAGTACAATAGTCTGGCAATTAAAAATGTAAACTCAATCCGCTATTCCAATAAAAATGCTGCAGATGGAATCTAAGAGTAAAACTGTCACACAAATATACTTTAAGAGACACGAAAAATAGTTCCTTGGGATTCCGTGTCATAATTTCCATACCGTTAATTGAGTTAAAACACTGTAAATTAAATTAACTCACTATAAATAAATGCATAACTAAGTAATGCAACTCACAGGCTATCTTTCCCCTTGTGTTCCTTCTAAAGAACTTCCCTTTATTGTCTTAATCTTATTCGTCTCGAAAAACTTCAGTTTAAAAAGACAATCAGAACCGTTGCAACAGGTGTATTGGGAGCACATTTCATGTCGTGACATTCTTGAATATTGCTGAAAAAAAATTGGTTAACATGACAAAATATTTCAGCCAGCTCTTATTTTTATATGGATTTTCGTTTTCTTTTTCGCTTTTCGATGTAAAAGCTGCTTTAATGATCGGGTGACAAAAAGAAAAAAACACTCACGCGACCCCACTTGCATAAGTGTAATAAACATCGTCTGTATCTCTTGCGCCATCTGCCAGTTCACAGGATTCTTACAGTGCAGGGCAATTTTCTGTCCTTCGTGATTAGGATATTGACACGTCTTTAGTGGTCTCCAGTATTGCGCTAGATTATGACGGTGTTTCGGGCAAATTGTTAACATTTTATTTCATCCAATGGAAGATTAAACTTCCCCACCCTGGCCAATATTAATTCATGCTCTGTTACCTTTGTGCGTAACAGGTGAAAACTTTTTAAATGATTCCTAACTTCAGCAACGCACTCGGCAAGGGGTATCACGTCTTCTTTTCCGCGTGATTCTAAACAAATTATGTTTCCTTTTCCCATGAACGAACATGCGGTCGGCCTTGTCACTGCTCTCGCCATGGCTATTGCTTGAGGCAATATTTACGTTAACAGTATGCTGTGCTGCGATGCACGTGGTCAGCGGCGTCGAAGGAACATCTCGTGATTTTCAGCGGATGACAACTTGCTCGTTTGCCATCAAAATTCGAGACAAATTGCCCCGCTTTACCGACAATTCAGCAAAATCTAGTTATATTGGTTGTTTCTTGACCAACTAATGGCATTTTTAGGTCGTACAAGAGACAATACCATTGCTTTGTTACCGACATTAGATGGCAGCATTTACGATGGAAATATGGCGGCTTCAGCTGAGTTGCACAACTTTCAGCTATCTCGTGCGGACGAAAACTGGATGACGGCCAAATCTTTTAACAGAATTAAGTAGCTGGCAGATAGGACTTCCTAGTGATATGCAGGAAATCCTGTGAGTACGAACCACTTTTGTGATTTATTCGCCTGAATTTGGGTAAAATCGCATGTTGCGATAGGTGTCCAATTTAGATAAACTTTGTATCCTTAGTTTTCGTATACTAATTAAAAGATTATGAATACAATCTACGTTGTTATTAAGGTAAAGGGTCATTGTTTATAACTAGCGAATTTGAATGTTTCGAGCAAGCTGTTTTGTCCAGAACAAAAAGCTGCAAGTTTGCCAAAATTCATCATCTGGCCGCTGAGTTTCGAGGCAAGCGAGGGTTTTTAAAAGATTGTGCCAGAATTTTTTTAAGAAGAATAATTTCTTCCATCTAATTCCCTATTTGTTACTTACTTGCCAAGGGAAGTTAAAGAAATAATTATGAGCGAATTCTATTTCTCGAACAAAAATGGATATGAGGATCTAAGGGAGACTGGCTCTTAAACAACAGAGTTCTTCTGTCGAAGGCACTATCGTGTGATAGGTTGCCCGAGGAAATTTGATGTTCACAACAAATATTAGCCCGAGAACGTAGTTCGATGGCTTATATGAAGTTTAAACATCAAATTTTCGAGGGAACCTATCACACATAGGGCCTGAGACAGAAGAACTCAACTGTTTTTATTGTACAACGCTAAATTTTGAGCGAGATCGCCAAAAACGGTCACTATGCGCTGATAGGCGCCCGCGTCACGTGATCGATTTAGACCAGTGGGAGCACACCAATATTTAGCGTTGTACTATAAGTACACAAAGAGTCGTCTGATCCTGCAGGCTGCAAGATTAAGACATCATTGAATAGGATTTGTTACTTTGTGGCATTCCCTAGGCCTGGCGTAGCAGGGGGAAATTAGCCTCAAAGGAAAAAAGAAGGCCACGGCCGTCTTATCCCTTCTCGCGCTCTCCGCGTTTATGGTCTCCCTTCTGTCTTTCCCGTTATACTTGCCAAGCATTTTAGCTATCTTACCTGTTTGCTTGAGACTTTTCATGTAAAAGCGTTCTGAATCTGGAATAAAATACTCTGGCTTTTCCTCTTTTGTTTGATTGTTTAGTTCACAAATGTTCTTCAGAATGACGTAGTTAAAACTCTTACATCTTTCGTCTTGGTCACATTTGAAGTCGCATATATACAGTGCTCTGACTATCGAGGTTTTGAAAGTGTGGCCTTTCAGAGCCATTCCCTGTATGTTCTGCTGTGCCCTGCATTGATGGTCAGCGCTGCCATTTACAGCCATCAAAAGGAAGGCTGCCCATAGAAACATTATTTTGTTTTCTTGGCCTAATATGGAAAGAAAAACAAGGATTCCTGGAAGCTAATGTTTTACTAGTTGCCCGGCTAGACCAAGACTATTATGATTTCTGATCGTGTAACGTTATCGCGAAGTCTAGATTCTCCTTTTGGTACGTTTTTGGTAGGTTTGTGCCCCATGGTATGATATGACGGAGAAAGGGCAGTCATAACCTTACCGCACAAAAATTGATCGCCAATTCAATTAAGACACAGGGACCAGAATAAGAGGATAACAGACCAGACTTACGCACAGAGAAATACCTCACAAACTCAAAACGAACAATCAGAATTTTAAGTTGCTGCCGTCTGGCATAGATGAAATTTATGTGTCAACTATAACAGACCTGAGGGTTGTCGGAAGCCGAGAGAACTGCAGCCGGTTGGAAATAGACGTAATGAGAAGGCCATTCGAAAACTGAGAAATCAGCTCCGTTGTGGTCGCATGTCAGCCTCTCGGCACTGTTAGATTACGTTAGGTTGCCGATTTTTTCGGACTTTTAATAACTCAGTATGAATATACTAGTGAACATTTTTCATTATGGCAAATTTTCGTGGACTTCCCTTGAGAATTTGTATTATCCTCTTTCCCGGAATTATTAAGGCCTGCTATGTAGACAAACATAATTACAATGTAAATTAATCACGCCCAAAAAATTTTAGCGCACCTATTTTTGGTACGATAAAGTGCTGTAGTCAGAAACTAAATTCGCTCTATTTACAAAAATATCGAGACCAGAACAGCTGGTGATGAGTCTCCCTTTTGTGCAATTAATATTTTTAGTCAAAATTATTTCAATAACACCATCTTCTTTTATCCTGAACTGAAAATCAATTGTGAAGCGCTTTGGTATAGAATACAAATTGAAAAAGCAAGTTATTGCAATTTCCCTAACCACAAATTCAGAAAGCTTTTTTAACTACACCTGCGTTTCGCTTTTTGAAACATTTTACTGCTAGAGAAAAAAAAGAGGAAAAAGAGAAACAACAGCAATTTATTGGTTTCGAAAAGAGTGCAACATTTTTAGATTAATTAAGGTGTTATTTTGAAACATTACAGTTTACTTAATGTGCGTGAAATTGTTAATTTGTTTGTCCACTAACCAATTTTAGCATTATCTCTAATATCTCATCTGCTCCTGTCGCAAAAGTAGGTAAAAGTTATGACTGTGGATAATTACTGCTAGTTAAAGGCCACAAATTAAGCTAATTACATATAACACCGTTTGGGTTAAGACACAATAACACTGCCTTGTTCTCGATCTGCAACAATTTAAAATTATAACAGGATCCCCAAGTATAAATTCTGTAACCTTATTGTACAGTGTTTTCTAAACACTATAGTTAAGAAAAGCAATTTATTTTTACCTTTTCAACAACATTTTGTACAAAAGAAGACCTCCTAGAGGTTGTAGATATGTAAAGAGCAGGCTAGTATTCTCCTCATTTTAATTTTACTTACAAAAGTGAGTTGCACAGAGAATATAATTTTGTCAGCTGTTGATATTCATCGGAGAGAAAATTAATTTTACCTAAGAAAAGTCCCATTTCTTGGGGAAAAAGTCAAATTTGAATCCGCTATGCTAGTTTTCGTTATATCGAAGGCCACTTTACAATGTTAATGCCCCAGAGGGGGGGGGGGGGGGTGGCATATTAGGATATTAGGTTAGATTGGATTGAAATGCAATTAGAAATTTTGTTTAAATTTGAAGTTTCCACTTTACATGCATTTAAGCATGGCGAAGATGTCAAAAAACATACGCTGTTGACTGAAAGTAAAAATAGCACCCTTTTGTTGGTTGCCACGGGTATGATTTAATAGCTGTGATTCGTCGTCCCAACAACATCCAAGCGCTTGATAATAAATTTTACTCAGGGTCATGAGTTGAAGCCGACCTTGATTCCGTTGAAGTAAAAAAAAATAAAATAAAATAAAAAAGCTTAATTTAGAGCATTTCACTAGAAGCCCTTGATCTAATTACTGAGACGATTCTGTAAAGAGCAAAGCGGCGAGGCTACGAGGAACGTGTATGATTACAGTCATCAGAACATTCACAGCACTTTTGCAAGAAGATATTACCTGACATCCTCTTAAGGAGGCCCGAAATGAAGGGAAATCTGTTCTTGTGGTATCCCTCCTTAGGTACAAACTTAAGAGTCAAGTCAAACACTGTTCGGTCTCGACAAGAGGATCTGAAAGATCAAGGTGTATTGCTAGGTGACTCAGAATTTCATTTTGCGTATGCTAAAACAAAATAATTCACTGGCCTTTAGCAGGCCTTCATATTAAACGGAATGATGACGTGCTCCCTCTTAGCAGCTCTTTCTCTCGACTTTTCCAATCCCAGTATTTTTTCCGTCACGCACCATGCATCTTTCCTTTGCTTGCTACAATCTGAATTCGTGGGACAGCAAGGTTTTCGCTTGTTACACAAGTACAAAAAATAGCCAAAGGCATAAGTAAAATTTACTCACCACTGGATGTATTGCAGTTTTCATCGATCGGATTGATTCCCTGCGCTCAGGGCATCTGACTCAAAGAAACTTCACTTGTCTACCTTAACCCTATTTCGCCTGGGCTCTTTTTGAGTTTCTGAGCTTGGGGGGGGGGGGGGGCACAAAGTGCCCCCCTACAGATCTCAAAAAGTATTAACGCTCTTGTGATGAAACGTGGCATGTATTTGGTACGTCATTAGCTTAACAGATTAGTATTATGACGTGTCAGTTATGACGTGACATGACGTCATAATGGCGTCACAAACCCGCCATTTTGAATTTGAGGCCGCCATCTTGGATCCCAAACCTGCAGTCATACAGTTGACAATGACGACATCGAAAAATATATGAATTTGTTCTAAGAAACATACTTAATCAAAATGAGCACAAAAAAAGCAAAGGATTATCCTTTTCTTACAAACTAAGGGTAAAACCTGAAAAAACGACTAAAAAACGACAGAAAATAGTCAAAATACACTCCTGAGAAGACGGTTGCTATGGAAACGTCAATCATCATAGACACGTCATTGACACAGGAAAATATTCTCTGATAAATTTTAGGAAAAGTCACGAGATTTAGTGATTATTTTGCCAGCCGTTTAAAAGATATAGTTCGTTAAAGTCAGTGCGGGCACAATGTGCCCCCCCCCCCCCAGGCTAAATAGGGTTAACCCTATTCAGAGGTGGGGACAGAAAGTGCCCATGCTGACGTCCAACGTTTATAACTTTTTTTAATATGCAGGCAAAAGCCACCAAACTTTGTGTCTTCTCCTAATATTTATCTGGAATTAAACAATTTGATGTGACATCAAATCTGATGTTGCCACGGCAACTATATTTTGACAAGCCGTTTTGACCAGCCGTTTTTACTGTTGACTGTGCCTGTGGCACTCGATTTCTTTTTCCAAATCTCCAGTTTTCCAAATGCACGGCTAGTGAAACAGGAAAAAATTCTCTTCCCTTAGGAAAAGTCCGGTTTTCCTAGTTGAAATTAAACCTGTCCTGTAATTTTTTTTCTGTTGCGTTTGACTGAATTTGTTTACTTTTTCTTGTGCGCCTGATTATTAAGCTGATAAATAAAAATTACACGCCAGTTTCCTGCAAGACTCACCAATAGCATTTCCTTTCGAATGCAAACGTGACAATTCTGTATTTGTGACCTCAAGGCCTTAAAATGCTAAAGGAACCAATGGTTTAGTTATTACTGAAAGACAATGGGCGAACTATTAATCGTTTAAAAAGGAAAGGTGAACGCAAAATCTCTCTTGAGATATGTCAAGCTCAGTTCTTCAGTTTACACACTGAAAAGAAATCGGGCTACGCCACAAGGTTACCATTCACAATGTTGGAATCGACTGCCCTGAAAGGTAAGGCCTGTGCGATGCGCAGCTCCCTAATTGATATTTGCTTTTTCTGTACAAAAAAGCACCAAAGTTTCAAGAAGTCGCAAAATCATGAACACGCTTACTTTCAACACCAATAGTTTCCAAGTCTATTAAAGGAATTTATTAACGATGTTACATAGATTCACAAAAGTCAGAACTTGAAAGGTTCTGATGGTATTTTAATGTGCCCCTTAATCCAAAACATGCTAAAAAAGTAAGCTAAGAAAACAAAAGTTGTAAGTTGACTGCATCCAGTGGCCTGCATCCAGATGTTTTTTTTCTTTTTTTCGAAGCCCCCTGGAGTTTTATCGAAGATGTTTTCTTTAGTTGTAACACTTTCACTTTTTTAAATATTCGAAACATTATAGATACTGATTGTTTGAGTGACAGATTTACAATTATGAAATGTTTGTTAATTTTTTTCTCGCTGCTTCTATATTTGGGATTTGTTAGGTAGCGTGCAACGAATTTAGAACCTGTTTTAGGTTGCAATCTTCAAGTCATTTAAACTTGGTTAACTTCCAACTAAAAATTAACCGAAAACACCCCTGCTGTCCTGTGGTTAGATGTTTTTGTTTGAAGGGAAGAGTTGTTATGAGTTAATTGAGTTTTGGTAGGGTATCGAATTATATTACTTCTAGTGCCAAAGAACGCAATTAAACTCAATCTTTGTGGTACTCCTTTACTTTTCCCCACAGACAACGGTTATTGTAAGCTTCGCGTTCAAAAGCGCTTTCAAACTATCACATTATGTGAGAAATTATAACAAATTTATCTTGCAGAAACTTATTATATTTTTATCCAAAATTAATATTTAATTAAAGAAAAACTTAAATTAAACACACAGTTGCGACTGCACACAGGTAGTCACGAAGAAAACCTGGTAATTGACGATTGAACTGCCACCGTATAGAGTTAAGCAAAACATTTACCTTCATTTTCATTTTAAAGATCTTTCTGAAGTCTGTACCGGTTACTTTGAGGATTTATTAAAGTTTATGATGTTGTCGACGAAAATGTTTAATGGCTACGTTTTTGCCTTTTATTTTCGCGCCTAGCTTAGTTTGTTATTTTTGTCATCTTTCATTATTCCTGAGAGCCTTGAAAAGAATATTGTTGAAGGAAATAATCTACTGTGCTGTAATATCTCTGTTTTAGGAACACTGTTAGAAGTGTGAAAATAATGGTGTCAATACGACAAATTTGCATCACAGCTCTGCTCGCCTTTTGCCAGCAGTTTTGTATGGGATCTGCACAGCGATGTGGCAGTGAATATTCTTCCTTTGGTATGATGCTGCAATACCACACTTTCAAGAAAATGTGGACATCGATAGGCACGGAATGCGTGAAGGCATGTAATGAAGACGTCAGATGTCAGAGCTTCAATTACGTAATTTCCCAAGACACTTGCGAGTTGAACAACCGCACCAAGGAGGCAAGACCTGAGGATTTTGTCCCAATTTTGACAGATATAATTATCGGCGAGTGAGAAAAAGAGGTAAAAATTAAAAAAGTAATAAAATCATCGTTATAGTGTACAGCAATGTGCTGACTAAAAACGGGCGCACAACTAATAAAGTTATCCACCGAGTTATAAACTAAGTGAAGTAGGGAGTGTTGGACCTTACTCTCCGGTTCAGTTTTTGTTTTACCTTCAATATATAGATAGTTACTGATGGAGTATACACGCCTGTTTGAAAAAACGTTGTCGGGTGAAAAGTGCAAACGATGGACAATGCGACACAATGGAACTCTGGGAAGATGGCAGCGGCAAGTTTGTCACTAGGTTTCGTTCCTTGTTATTCAAAATATTTTCTTTCAAAGATAATTTAAACCGTAAATTAAGCATGCTGTGTTACTATAATGTGCACGTGTCCAGGAATAGAGCTAAGTTTTCATGCTTCCCAGAGCACCACTGGGTCGCATCGTCAATGATATATGTACCCGACAACGTTTTTTCAGTTGGGTGTATACACAAGTTAACCTTTTAATTGGCGCTGCTGAGGGCTAGTAACATAATTTTATTTTAAAAAATGTCACAAAAATTGTTTTTCTTCCAGTCCCACTCGGCTCCATTCCTGAACTACCGGCTTCGTCGTGCAAGAAAATCAAGGCAAGTGAAGGAGACCAAGTGGTCAGCGGCAAGTATTGGCTTCATAACATTACACCTGGAAAGACTGTCCTCGCTTACTGTAATATGGAAATAGGAGGTAAAGAGATGAACAATTTGCTTTTATACATGTCATTGTTATTACCGTCCCCGCTTCAACCCTATTCGGTGGGGAGGAGGGGGAGAATATTAAAGCTATGACAACGAAACTTAATGATAGTACGTCCAAAAATGCTTCCATTGAGATCAGCAAGCTCAGATGATGACGTCATATGACGTCACAATAACGTTTTGTTCTCAGACGGCGGCCATCTTGGATCCGCCATCTTGGATTTCTTAAATTTTACAAAAACCTTCAAAAACCGCCAAAATTGATCGAGAAGTGATCAAAATCAAATGCCCTCTGTCTCAACCAATCAGCATTTAGTAATTTTGCCCTCTATGTCATAAACACGGACATGATCTAAAAATGTAAAATTCATTTCAAAAAAGTAATGATTTTTGATTAAAGAAGAGGGAAATTCAAAGTTCTGAAAAAAACCGCTTGTCAAACTTAATAGACAAGAACTTACTACACTAAATTGTTCCCAGATAAATTTCAGCAAATTAAAAGTCACCAAGTTTGATGGCTTTGGCTTGCTTATTAAAAAAGTTATAAACGTCCAAAGTCCGTGCGGGCAGAATCCCCCCTCCCCCCCCCCTGGTTTGAATAGGGTAAGTTTAACCTACACGTTTAACATGTGACGATGGTTAAAGTTGGACGAGCAGCAAAATCATTAACATTATCAATTGTGTCGAACGAAAACAAATCAAACATAAACAAATCAAATCAAACATAAACAAATCAACCACAAATAAAAACCAACATCACTCAAAATAGGTTTCTACACTCATTGTTGGACCTTGTTGACCAACAAACGGCCTGTATGTGTTTTAGCTGTTTCAGACCGGGTAGGGTGCACACCAGTAGGAGTCGGAGACACGAGCAAAATACCCGATGACAAAATTACTTCGAGTTCCGTGATTCTTCAGTATTATCCACACAGAGGGCGGCTAAATGGATCTTCAGGATGGTGCCCATCGAGTAAATCAAACCGCAACGACTTCATTCAAGTCGACATGGCAACCGTGCGCGTCATATGCGCTGTGGCGACCCAAGGGAAGCCAAATGGCTCTTACACAACCAGCTACAAACTTTCCTATTCTGTTGATGGTGTCAGCTGGAATGTATACAAGGAAGAAAACGTTGAGAAGGTATAGAAATTAAAGCTTGCTCCGCTTCCGGTTATGAAGTCTGAGAAAATTAAGCAGCTGGGAGTAAGTCTTCTTGCTGCTAACTCAGCTCTCGACCTACAATAAACTGTGTTCACACTAGCACCGAAAAATGTTTATGGTAAACACGTTTCGCTTAGTTAATTTTGTTCAGTGTGAGTGCTTCGGCTCTCATTGTGTCTGTTTCAAACACGTTTGATACCTTGTCCTCTTTTTTGTTGCGGCTTAAAGAATACGCATGGAATCTTACCGATTACAGAAAAATGAAGGAGAGAAAATGAAGGTCGAACTAATTGCTGTCGTATTTATTCTGTTTAAATTTTACTTTCTATATTTACAGACGTTGCCTTAAACAGGAACTCAGCGTGCAACTTTGTACTAATTCCCACTCTCACAATTCACTCGCGCTGCATTTGCAATAAAATGCCCAAGCAAAAATATTGTGGATATTGACTTATACCCCATTCGTTAAATTTTAAAATGGCATGAAACATTTTCCAACTTCTATTTTTCAGATTTTTCAAGGAAATTCAGATTTGGAAACCATTGTTCAGAACTTCTTCGTTGAGGCAGTGCAAGCAAGTTATATTCGCCTCTACCCTATCACCTTTTCCACATGGCCTTGCTTAAGAGTGGAAGTATTTGAGAACTAGAAACTTACCACATACCATGATGAGACTGCTAGAATTTTGAACACAAGACTAAGAAATGAATGAGCACAGACGACTGACGTTAAATTAGTCATGATAACAACAGTCCTGCCAATTCCCCGGTTCTGGGGACTCCCAGTATTGACGAAGATCCTCTGGTCCTCCGATGAGGTGCGAAGTTCTCACGGTAATCTGACATGATCAGTTTTGAAACCAAAAAACAAAACAAAACATCAACAGCCCCAACAACAAAACAAAAAAAAACAATAAAGAAATTTACCAACTTCCAGATTAATTTCATTGTTATCCATTCAGACCATTCTCTCAATCTCTGTAATGTATAAATTCTAAAACAATCATGCAGTACTCGCACAGCCCTAACATTATCCGATTTGTATTGTTTTCACGTAATCCGGCCGTGTCCGCCATTATGGCCATATTATATTTTACATGCCATATATGGTCATAAGAACGATGCCACTGGTCACCTTTCTTCAGTAATGAACTTTTATTAAACTTTAACAACTTCAAAATTGTTGGTTTGCTTGTTCATATAAATACATTACTGTATAAAAGCAGCATAAGCTTGTTTATGCAGCAATATTTTTTTCAGTTGTCGTAACTAATATTTCAAAGGTTCGTTCTTTCTACAGCTTGTTTGGACACTGCTGTATTTATTTATTTATTTATTTATTTTGCTCAACGAAAGTCAAGGAGTGTTTAATATTCGTACCACAGGAAGTTACCGAAGTAACGGGAAGGAAACTTTTGATATGTTTCAGCTGCCATCTTGAATTCTCTTATAAAATTTGCGCGGGACAGGGAATGGAGGAATCTGATTGGTTGATTTTAGATTTTGCCTTTTGGCGGCGTAGACGTGCAACATAATGATGAACAATCCTAATTCCCATGTTTATTTCGTTTTGTTTTGTTTTTGTTTTTTATTTTCGTTTGTTTATTTTTTAAAAAGAGCACGAATCATTGGTAAAAATTAAATGCTTTTCTTGGTGTTTAAAAATATGTACTTATACCTAATCGTACCTTTTTGGTACGCTTCGGCGGCATATCAGGCGAGTTTGGTCGAGCCGTGGTTCGTATTTTGGCAAGACGCAGTCGAGCCAAAATACCCATGGCGAGACCAAATGAGCCTGATATGCTGCCGAAGCGTACCAAAAAAGGTGCGATTAGGTATTTACCGTACCCAAATTCGTCCTAAAACCCAGCGTTATTTTTTCAGTTACCGTGATCAGTCAGGCGTTGTTAGTACAAATTTTGTAGAGCGACACGTATTTACACTTTTCTGGTTGTCAATACTCTTCTGTAACTCCTCATCTGTCTCATTTTTTTTTCATTCTTTTGTTTGGCGTTTCATTTTCGGAATCTTGGAAGTCCAAATTAAGAGAAAAATTTGGAAAATCCGGTTCTATTTTGAAACAAAGAAGTTTCAGCGCTGTCCGTAAACGTACACACGAGCGCCCGCCAGTGTAGCCGCGTCCAGTTTTGGCGCGAAATTGCATTTTTTTTTCTCTGTTAGCGTTAAATAAATTACTTTCTCGTTTAACAAATGTAATATTTTTACTTTTCGTTGTATTTCTGTTGTAATTTTCATCTCTAAGGTCTGTAAAAAAATGCGAGTTTTAGAAACTGTCCATGATATCGTAGAATATCAGGTCAGTGACTTGATATCGCAGAAAATCATGACAGTAAACAAGGCCTCTGATTGGCTAATTCACAATTTGGGTACGGTAAAAAGTGATATTAGTTATGAATATGTATAAAGTGATATTGGCATCAATTTCACAATCGCTTCTTTTATTGAAAACTACATTGATTTCGTGTCGTTCAAGATTTGATCTCCCTCACAAGGCATTAAAGGTAAGAGCTTTAGCTTTTTAATAGCCCATTATGTCAGATATATACCAACTTGCCCCTATCGTACTTTCATTTTCGTGTAGTATTTTCACCATTACTAGTTCTGACCTAACTAACTTTAACACAAGTGATATTCATCAATCCATGCAGTAAATCACAGTTTTTAGAGGGATTCCAAAAAAGAAAAAATAAGTGTTCATAAAAGGAATTATATTGCTTATCCTCTCGTAAAACTTAGTTGTGGAGGAGGAAAGGTGGGAGGGAGTTGATACCGCTATTATGGTATAACAAACATCGCCTCTGCGTAAGACCTCGAAGGTGACAAACATTCAATCTCGTTTGAAATAACACAACGCTTTAACGGCAGTAAACTCAGTTCAGACATTTATCTTTCTTTTTTCTTAAAAGAAGGATTGGAGATATATGCGTCGTTTTAAAGAGAGGGTTTGAACAAAGAAATTGAAACAGTGAATGACTATAATTCTCTTTTAACGATAGTTGAATCAGTTAGTAATAACAAATGGTTTACGGATAAAAATCCAATAAAATGAGGATGTTCTAGAGCTCAGTAATTTTAAAAGTCGACAATGTCAGTGTCCTAGCTTCGTTTTTATGCCAAAGAAGCTTGCGTGATAGCATTAGCAGAGTTAACTCACTTAGTGCTCATAGCACGTGGAAACAATATTTAAAACATCTATAGCTATAGTCTGCATGAAAAGGAAAGAGTCCAGTTAAGAAAGGTAGCAAACAAAAAATAAATTTAGACGGTGGAATTCGAGTACTGAGAAAAGTATAGAGTATTCTGTGTTGTTGCCTATAGACGTGCGACCTTTCACAACTTACGTTGATTTAGGGAAAATCTGCAAGTTTATCAGTAGCGCTTGGCAGCTGAACAACATTTTGGACAGATATGCATATTCAATTAACCCCTCGAGGTAAATGCTGCAACATATAATTTCTAACAACTGAGTGACGTTGAAACGAGCTAGTCAGAAATCAATAAGCTGAAGACACTCGATAGAGAGGCTCATCGCGATTACTCTACGTCGAGCAGTCTTGTTCACTTCAATTTCCTTGTTACGCATGTGATTTGGTAAGGGTAGATCATGTTTTCTGGAACTCCTTCTCGAGGTCCATAAGTTAAGAATTGTAATTAGTAATAAGTTAAGTATTGTAATTAGTTAGTTTATTGATTGTTCCTGAAAAGCCCCTTTGGGGAGGAGACAATAAAGGATGTAGTGTTCTAGTGAGTGAATACTGAAGCCTGGCACGCTTAAAATTTGGTTCACATCGTACCGATTAGTGACATCTCTGTTGGTATAAGGTATTATCTTAACTCTTTGTTCTCAGATAACTGACGAAGTTAATTATCCAAGAAAATAAACTCACAGAAGTTTAGCTAAGACCTTCGACTAGAGTGTTTAGGCACGCCTTGATCGAACAAATGAAATAATGGAAGGAAGGAAGGAAGGAAGGAACGTCACTTGACATGGGATTTAATGGTGTGTTATTTTTACTTTTAGAGCCTCACAAGTTTCCGGCATGTCTCCCACGACCGTCTCCATTATTTTTGCTGTGTGTTTCATTTCCATTGGAAGCGGACGTAATGCAGAAGGCAGGTCTGGTTATGAGGCAGTCGTCATGTGTATCCAAACTGGATGGAAAGCTATGGGTTCCGACCTGAAGGTGAAGGAGGGTCATGCAGACACGGAAGCCGAGAAAATGGAAGAGGCTTGCATAGTTTTGAGGGTGAGTTTCAGAGGCCAATCTGGGCCTTCGTAAGTTGGGTATGGAGTAACAAAAAAAAAAGGGCGGGGGGAGGGGAATTTTGAACTTCACATGAGTCAAAATTTAAAGGGAACCTGGGTCACTCCTGGCCCTGTCAGTCGGCCACTGAGCTTAACCCTCTACACCCTGATATCAGCCTGCGTATTCTCCACACTGTTCTCCAAACATTTCCTATGTTACTCATGGGGAGAATTTGTTTAACAATCAAGAACTTTTTTACTGGTTGTTCACTTCCTTTTTTCTCACGGCCTCTATGTTTGATTAAGCAGTGTTACTATATTTATTTAGGAGAAACTAAATGTTGGTGTGACTCTTAAGGGTTAAAGGGTTAAAGCACAATATAATGGTAGGTCGAAGGTTAAGAGCGATTATTGCGGAAATACCGAATGAGCTTCTAAACTAAAAATTATCATTTTATTAAACAATTAACACTTCCAATTTGTCCGTAACGCTACGCAAACATCATTGTCATCAACTTCGATGATTCGTACGGTTACCAGTGCGTCCCAGGTTCGTATCCCGGACTCGGCGCCATACGTGGCTTTCAAGATTTTTCGTTTAGTTCTCCCCTTGATTCACGAGTCTTTCCCGAGTTATCCGATATTTCCCCATTCTTAATGAACATAAAACAAACAACAACTGTATCAAGGAACAGAAAGACCCCAAAAAGCCATGAAAACCAAAAAAGTATCATCTTTGAGTTCTAATTTGATCCGGTTTTTGAGAGACGTGCATGAAAGCTATCTGCAGCTGGCTTCACAAGTCACCCTGTAACTGCATCCAGTATGTGTTCATTTTTCCCCTAAAACTACCTTAAACTTTCTTTTCTTTCTTTCTTTCTTTTTTTAATTTCCAAATCCTTGCAGGCATTCCAGCCGTGTATTCTGAGATCGACTGACTTCCCGTTACCAGTCCCTGATATCGTCTACTTCATCGTGGCGTACGAGTGGCAGTCTATTGTTCTTTTGAAAAAGTCACATCTGTGTATGGACATACCACATGACAAACTGAGAAAAATTGCTTTGAGATCAGGTATTTTTTTTATTCTTGTGTGTCAAATTAGTCAACGTCACTTTAATTTGGCAACATCAAATTTAACTAAATTTTTATCAATAGTTTTGTTCCAGATCAGCTATACCCCAGTACCATTATTAAAAACATCACAGAACTTTTTCGCAAAACTCGTTTGGTAACGGCTGAATTTGTTTTTTAGGTATACTGGAGAAGGAAAACTTGGTAAATATCGGTAAGTGATTATTTTCTAATTCAGTTTGGAAAAATAGTACGGATCTATAAATGTTTAGCCAAACTGCTCCTTGACGATGGCAGACAAATGGTGAGAATATGGAAATAAAATAATTATAAAATTGAAAAAATCAACAGTTTTTTGCCTTTTTTACTTTATGAGGTTGTTTAGAAAAGATTAATTTTGGTAAAAGTCAACGATATCGGCAAAGATAGTTGTTTCTTAAAGCTGTCCAATGTTGAATTTGCATCCGTGTTTACTTTTTCCCGATTAATTTGTAAATTTGTTTGATTTAACCTTGTACTGTAATGTTTCATAACAATACTTTTTTTAGTAAGTGAGTTCAGTGAACCAGGTAACCAAGTCGCTACAAACGTCAACGCCACTAGCCGAAACGAATATGTTTTCATTTCGATCCGGAATCCGAGGGGCCACCGAAGTCTGTCAGTCATTAAGTGTTAACTGTTAAGAGTCACCTTCGTTACACAAAGTCGGTTTGGCTATCCACCCATTCATGTATCTATCCACCCTTTTCATTCATCCACCCAAAAATTCATTTATTTATCCATTCAGTCAGTCAGTCAGTCAGTCAGTCATTCAGTCAGTCAGTCAGTCAGCCAGCCAGTTAGCCACTTATTGAGCAAGCCACTCCAGCCAGCCAGCCAACCACTCCAGCCAGCCACTCCAGCCAGCCAGCCAGCTACTCGGGCAGTCAGTCAGCCACTTAGTCACTCACTCGATCAGGCAGTCAGCCAGTGAGTGAGGGAGTAAGTGAGTGAGTGAGTCAGACATTCAATCAGTTTATTTATTTATTTAGTTATCTACTGTTTTCTATTTATTTATCTATTTATTTATTTATTTATGATATCACAACAGAAGAGGATGAGTATCAACAGTGCGCGGGAGATGCTATGCGCAGGTGCTTCATTAGAGGTGAAACGCTGCTGGAGGGACGCATTGACTGGTTGGCTGCGAACAAAAAGTACACCGATTGTTTTGAAATGGAGGCTGAAAACTGTGACGCAGTTATCCTGCAGCATTATGTTGCCTACTTGAAAGCGTACGAGAAACATCTGGAGGAGGGGCGTGGAGAATTCGGAAAGATGGTAGAGAAAATACCGCAACCACCAATATCATAGACCTTAATGAAAACTAACTCAGCTCAAGTAAAGTGAGGTCACAATACAAATATCTGTCTACTCATATTAAAAGCTGTTGAGCTGTAGGACATTTAGGACTGTTCTGTTGAGTCGTTTCCCTTGTGACGTTTCCCAACTGCAATGTTTGACTTATAATCGATTTATGTTTTAACAAATGGGAAAGCGCGTTTTTCTTTCCTTTTTAGCAACAAGTTGTTAGTAAGCTAAGTTTTCCTTTATGCACTGCAGTGGTCCATAGATACAAAGATAAAAAGATCTAGAATTAGCGAGGTTTAAACTAAAAATGTGTAAGGTAACTAAAGGTGATATACACTATTCTTGTATTATGACGATAAACTTGGGCAAATAAAGCAAGTGAAAATTGTTACTAACAGAATTTCCATAGTTCATTGCGCCACCATGGCACGTTTACGCGCCGTTCCCATCCTGCTCCTATCCGAGGGTGTGTGTGTGCGGTAGTCAAGAAAAAGAAAAGTAGCAAATAGTAGCAAGTAGCAGAAAAGCAGCAAATATATATAGAATACTTCATAGAAGTGTGTGCGTACGGTATTTACGCACAAGTTGGTCAAGTGTTGGAAATCGAACGAGTGAGCGCAGCGAACGAGTGAGATTTCTGATACAAACCAACGAGTGCGTAAACACCGTACGCATACACATTCCATGGTGGATTATGTTTATTATATACACACTGAGATTTAAAGTCTTGTTTACTGACAAATTTGTAGCACAGATTCAAGTCAAAAGCTCATAAAAGATGTAAGTAATATAAATGTTTTGACTATAAATTTTCTAGTCAATTCATCACGGGGTAGTTATTTTTCTTCAAATGCCTCTCAATACTTTAAACAAGACTTCTTAAGCTTGAGAGCTCGTTATCTTCTCCGCCTTTACGTCTCACAGAGCGAATAAACTCCGCAAGACAAGATAATTGTTTGACTCTGCTGGCTATTTAGCGTGCCCTTTTCGCTCGTCTCGCTTCGTCTTCTTTTTTGTGTCTTTGCTTTCGAGACTCTCCACATAATCCTGAACCGACTCTGTAAGCCTCAACAATAGCATTTCCTTTCGAATGCAAATGTGACAATTCTGTAATTGCGACCTCAAGGCCTTAAAATGCTAAAGGAACCAATGGTTTAGCTATTACTGAAAACCAATGGGCGAACTATTAATCTTGCAGAAACTTATTATCTTTTTATTCAAAATTAATATTTAATTAAAGAGAAACTTGAATTAAACAGAAAAGAGTGCGACTGCACACAGGTAGTCTTGAAGAAAGCCTGGTAATGACGATTGTACTGCCACCGTATAGAGTTAAGCAAACCATTTACCTTCATTTTCATTTTAAAGATCTTTCTGAAGTCTGTAACGATTACTTTGAGGATTTATTCAAGTTTATGAATTTGCCGACGAAAAGGTTTAATGGCTACGTTTTTGCCTTTTATTTTCGTGCTTAGCTCAATTTGTCTTCTTTCATTATTCTTGAGAGCCTTAACAAGAATAGTGTTGAAGGAAATAATCTACCGTGCTGTAATTTGCTTGTTACACTCCTTATTAATATCTCTGTTTTAGGAATACTGTTAGAAGTGTGAAAATAATGGTGACAATACGACAATTTTGGATAACAGCTCTGCTTACCTTTTGTCAGCTGTTTTGTATGAGATCTACACAGCGATGTGGCAGTGAATATTCCGCCTTTGGTATGATGCTGCAATACCACACTTTCAAGGAAATGAAGGCATCGATCGGCACGGAATGCGTGAAGGCATGTAATGAAGACGTCAGAGGTCAGAGCTTCAATTACGTAATTTCCCAAGACACTTGCGAGTTGAACAACCGCACCAAGGAGGCAAGACCTGAGGATTTTGTCCCAAATTTTGACAGATATTATTATCTCTCAATCTCTGTAATGTATATACAAATTCTAAAACAATCATGCAGTACTCGCACAGCCCTAACATTATCCGATTTGTATTGTTTTCACGTATTCCGGTCGTGTCCTCCATTATGGCCATATTATATTTTACATGCCATATATGGACACAAGATCGATACCACTGGTCACCTTTCTTCAGTAATGAACTTTTATTGAACTTTAACAACTTCAAAATTGTTGGTTTGCTTGTTCATATAAATACATTACTGTATAAAAGCAGTATAAGCTTGTTTATGCAGCAATATTTTTTTTCAGTTGTGGTAACTGATATTTCAAAGGTTCGTTCTTTCTACAGCTTGTTTGGACACTGCTGTATTTATTTATTTATTTATTTATTTTGCTCAACGAAAGTCAAGGAGTGTTTAATATTCGTACCACAGGAAGTTACCGAAGTAACGGGAAGGAAACTTTTGATATGTTTCAGCTGCCATCTTGAATTCTCTTATAAAATTTGCGCGGGACAGGGAATGGAGGAATCTGATTGGTTGATTTTAGATTTTGCCTTTTGGCGGCGTAGACGTGCAACATAATGATGAACAATCCTAATTCCCATGTTTATTTCGTTTTGTTTTGTTTTTGTTTTTTATTTTCGTTTGTTTATTTTTTAAAAAGAGCACGAATCATTGGTAAAAATTAAATGCTTTTCTTGGTGTTTAAAAATATGTACTTATACCTAATCGTACCTTTTTGGTACGCTTCGGCGGCATATCAGGCGAGTGGACCCATGGCGAGACCAAATGAGCCTGATATGCTGCCGAAGCGAACCAAAAAAGGTGCGATTAGGTATTTACCGTACCCAAATTCGTCCTAAAACCCAGCGTTATTTTTTCAGTTACCGTGATCAGTCAGGCGTTGTTAGTACAAATTTTGTAGAGCGACACGTATTTACACTTTTCTGGTTGTCAATACTCTTCTGTAACTCCTCATCTGTCTCATTTTTTTTTCATTCTTTTGTTTGGCGTTTCATTTTCGGAATCTTGGAAGTCCAAATTATACAAGAGAGAAATTTGGAAAATTCGGTTCTATTTTGAAACAAAGAAGTTTCAGCGCTGTCCGTAAACGTACACACGAGCGCCCGCCAGTGTAGCCGCGTCCAGTTTTGGCGCGAAATTGCATTTTTTTTTCTCTGTTAGCGTTAAATAAATTACTTTCTCGTTTAACAAATGTAATATTTTTACTTTTCGTTGTATTTCTGTTGTAATTTTCATCTCTAAGGTCTGTAAAAAAATGCGAGTTTTAGAAACTGTCCATGATATCGTAGAATATCAGGTCAGTGACTTGATATCGCAGAAAATCATGACAGTAAACAAGGCCTCTGATTGGCTAATTCACAATTTGGGTACGGTAAAAAGTGATATTAGTTATGAATATGTATAAAGTGATATTGGCATCAATTTCACAATCGCTTCTTTTATTGAAAACTACATTGATTTCGTGTCGTTCAAGATTTGATCTCCCTCACAAGGCATTAAAGGTAAGAGCTTTAGCTTTTTAATAGCCCATTATGTCAGATATATACCAACTTGCCTCTATCGTACTTTCATTTTCGTGTAGTATTTGCACCATTACTAGTTCTGACCTAACTGAGTAACTTTAACACAAGTGATATTCATCAATCCATGCAGTAAATCACAGTTTTTAGAGGGATTCCAAAAAAGAAAAAATAAGTGTTCATAAAAGGAATTATATTGCTTATCCTCTCGTAAAACTTAGTTGTGGAGGAGGAAAGGTGGGAGGGAGTTGATACCGCTATTATGGTATAACAAACATCGCCTCTGCGTAAGACCTCGAAGGTGACAAACATTCAACCTCGTTTGAAATAACACAACGCTTTAACGGCAGTAAACTCAGTTCAGACATTTATCTTTCTTTTTTCTTAAAAGAAGGATTGGAGATATATGCGTCGTTTTAAAGAGAGGGTTTGAACAAAGAAATTGAAACAGTGAATGACTATAATTCTCTTTTAACGATAGTTGAATCAATTAGTAATAACAAATGGTTTACGGATAAAAATCCAATAAAATGAGGATGTTCTAGAGCTCAGTAATTTTAAAAGTCGACAATGTCAGTGTCCTAGCTTCGTTTTTATGCAGAACAAGCTTGCGAGATAACATTAGCAGAATGACTTCACTAGTGCTCGTGGCACACGGAAACAACATTTAAAACATCTACAACTACAGTTTGCTTGAAAAAAAAGACTCCAAATAAGAAAAGTAGCAAAAAACAACAAATTTAGACTGTGGTGTTGGCATGCTGAGAAAAGTATGAAGTATTCTATGTTGCCTATAGACGTGCGATCTTCCACAACTTACGTTAATTTAAAGAAAATTTGCAAGTTTATCAGTAGCGCTTGGCAGCTAAACAACATTTTGGACAGCTATGCATATTCAATTAACCCCTCGAGGTAAATGCTGCAAAATGTAATTTCTAACAACTGAGTGACGTTGAAACGAACTAGTCAGAAATCAATAACCTGAAGGTACTCGATAGAGAGGCTCATCGGGTTTACTCTACGCCGAGCAGTCTTGTTCACTTCAATTTCCTTGTTACGCATGTGATTTAGTAAGGGTAGATCATGTTTTCTGGAACTCATCCTCGAGGTCCATAAGTTAAGAATTGTAAATTAGTAATAAGTTAAGTATTGTAATTAGTTATTTTATTGATTGTTTCTGAAAAGCCCCTTTGGGGAGGAGACAATAAAGGAAAATAGTGTTCTAGTGAGTGAATACTGAAGCCTGGCACGCTTAAAGTTTGGTTCACATCGTACCAATCAGTGACATCTCTGTTGGTATAAGGTATTATCTTAACTCTTTGTTCTCAGATAGCTGACGAAGTTAATTATCCAAGAAAATAAACTCACAGAAGTTTAGCTAAGACCTTCGACTGGAGTGTTTAGGCACGCCTTGATCGAACAAATGAAAGAATGGAAGGAAGGAAGGAAGGAAGGAAGGAAGGAAGGAACGTCACTTGACATGGGATTTAATGGTGTGTTATTTTTACTTTTAGAGCCTCACAAGTTTCCGGCATGTCTCCCACGACCGTCTCCATTATTTTTGCTGTGTGTTTCATTTCCACTGGAAGCGGACGTAATGCAGAAGGCAGGTCTGGTTATGAGGCAGTCGTCAAGTGTATCCAAACTGGATGGAAAGCTATGCGTTCCGACCTGAAGGTAAAGAAAGGTCATGCAGACACGGAAGCCGAGAAAATGGAAGAGGCTTGCATAGTTTTGAGGGTGAGTTTCAGAGGCCAATCTGGGCCTTCGTAAGTTGGGTATGGAGTAACAAAAAAAAAGGGCGGGGGGAGGGGAATTTTGAACTTCACATGAGTCAAAATTTAAAGGGAACCTGGGTCACTCCTGGCCCTGTCAGTCGGCCACTGAGCTTAACCCTTTACACCCTGATTTCAGCGTGCATATTCTCCACACTGTTCTCCAAACATTTCCTATGTTACTCATGTTTAACAATCAAGAACCTTTTTACAGGTTGTTAACTTCCTTTTTTCTCACGGCCTCTATGTTTGATTAAGCAGTGTTACTATGTTTATTTAGGAGAAACTAAACGTTGGTCTGACTCTTAAGGGTTAAAGGGTTAAAGCACCATGTAATGGTAGGTCGAAGGTTAAGAGCAATTATTGCGGAAACACTGAATGAGCTTCTAAACTAAAAAATATCATTTTATTAAACAATAATAACACTTACAATTTGTCCGTAACGCTACGCAAACATCATTGTCATCAACTTCGATGATTCTTACGGTACCAGTGCGTCCCAGGTTCGTATCCCGGACTCGGCGCCATACGTGGTTTTCAAGATTTTTCGTTTAGTTCTCCCCTTGATTCACGAGTCTTTCCCGAGTTATCAGATATTTCCCCATTCTTCATGAACATAAAACAAACAACAACTGTATCAAGGAACAGAAAGACCCCAAAAAGCCATGAAAACCAAAAAAGTAGCATCTTTGAGTTCTAATTTGATCCAGTTTTTGAGAGACGTGCATGAAAGCTATCTGCAGCTGGCTTCACAAGTCACCCTGTAACTGCATCCAGGATGTGTTCATTTTTTCCCTAAAACTACCTTAAACTTTCTTTTCTTTCTTTCTTTCTTTCTTTTTTTTTCCAAATCCTTGCAGGCATTCCAGCCGTGTATTCTGAGATCGACTGACTTCTCGTTACCAGTCCCTGATATCGTCTACTTCATCGTGGCGTACGAGTGGCAGTCTATTGTTCTGGCGAAAAAGTCACATCTGTGTATGGACATACCACATGACAAACTGAAAAAAATTGCTTTGAGATCAGGTATTTTTAAATTCTTGTGTGTCAGATTAGTCAACGTCACTTTAATTTTGGCAGCATCAAATTTAACTAAATTTTTATCAATAGTTTTGTTCCAGATCAGCTATACCCCAGTACCATTACTAAAAACATCACAGAACTTTTTCGCAAAACTCGTTTGGTAACGGCTGAATTTGTTTTTTAGGTATACTGGAGAAGGAAAACTTGGTAAATATCGGTAAGTGATTATTTTCTAATTCTGTTTGGAAAAATAGTACGGATCTATAAATGTTTAGCCAAACTGCTCCTTGACGATGGCAGACAAATGGTGAGAATATGGAAATACAATAATTATAAAATTGAAAAACAGCTTTTGGCCCTTTTACGTTATGAGGTTGTTTAGAAAAGATTAATTTTGGTAAAAGTCAACGGTATCGGCAAAGACAGTTGTTTCTTAAAGCTGTCCAATGTTGAATTTGCATCCGTGTTTACTTTTTCCCGATTAATTTGTAAATTTGTTTGATTTAACCTTGTACTGTAATGTTTCATAACAATACTTTTTTTAGTAAGCGAGTTCATTGAACCAGGTAACCAAGTCGCTACAAACGTCAAGGAATGAATGAATGAACAACTTTAGTATCCGATCAAACGATAGCTTTTTGTTTGTTTCCAATGATTCAACGGCCGATTACCCACAGAATACCCGCGATATGCGGTACGCAGAAAATTATTACCTTTGCGAATTATTCAAGTTGGCTACACGGTAAGCGCTAAATAATTACATGTAAGCGGTGCCCAAAACAGCGAAGGGTTTAAAATTAAAGACCGTATTTATAGAAAGTCCCCCTTCAGCAGAACCGAACGCGCTTTCTCCACAATAACAAGCCATTGCCATTATTCCTTATTCTAGTCTATGAACGTGCCTCGCTATGAAAATTTTATCTTGAGTCATATCAAATCACTCAAGCATAAACAAAGCATCACTGTGCAGAGATCCCTTGTTCATTTCCTCCGTTGAAGTAGAGGACAAGCAGTGTCTTTCTTAATTCTTTTATTACCATTTTTCGTGCGAAAAAAGGCCGCAAGAAGATCGAAGTGTGAGCGATGACTGGCGATGAGCGGCGAAGCGTCGAGTCGCGAGTCAAGCGAGGGCCGGTTGATTTACATAATTTGTACATTTCCGCTCACGCTGGGATCAGGAAACTGCTTGCACGTTGACGCGAGAAAAATGATTGGTAAGATAATCTCAGTTGAACCGATACTAAAAAACTCTCGTGCTTATAACTCTCGTCAATGTCCTTTAGAAAATAATTGCCTTCCTGATTCACTAGTGTTATAAATTGTTGTTATAAATGTTAATGCTGGTTACAGAAATGGACAAGACGTAAGTAATATCGCAGTTTCCACATTTACTTCTATGTAAAGTAAATAAATGAAGAAAGAAATGCTTTATTAAAATCTCCATTTCTATAAGAGGTTCCCTCAGCTTGAGTATAAATCTCAAATGCGAGAAGCGGAGAGCAGGAAAACCAAGACCAAACGTGAAGACCGAAACGTGCAAAATAAAATGTAAACACTCACGGGCGAAGCTCAGCATTCCGGTTTCTTCGCGGCCCTCCAACGCCAATCGTAAGTTGCTTTATTTGCTGTTCCAGTTCTTAGTTTGCCTTTATTTCCTTTTTGCATTGAGAAATTCATTCTTCTTTGGTTAGCGGCTTTTTAGTAGATATGGGCAAGACGGCACTTTCTTCATCCTTTGACGGTGTACTGTAGACTTCGTGTTCCGCGTCTATCTCGTATTCAGAGCTAAAATTCATCTACAAATCAGCAGAATCCGCATAGCTCGTCTCAGTATCTGCTTTGGATTACAACATTGGAATTTTAGTCATACTATGGCTTTGTTCGAATTAGCTAGAAGGACAGAAGGCTTCGATGAACAAATAAAGTCAGAGTTAGTCACAGCTAAAATTAAGCGGCGTGGAATTCTTGGTTCTTGATCTGACGTCACAACTACGGCTCGCCCCAGGTTCCTCTTACTCGGACGTGAACCAAATTTTTCTTGAATTTAACAGGGCACAGAAAATCGAGAATTTAACCAAATCAAAAAATTTTTGCGAAGAAATGTTCCAGATGATAACAGAATTTATTTAGCCGAAAAAACAATTTTAGGGGTTAGGTGCACTTTAAAGTCTTTACTGACAAATTTGTAGCACAGATTCAAGTCAAAAGCTCATAAAAGATGTAAGTAATATAAATGTTTTGACTATAAATTTTTTAGTCAATTCACCACGGGGTAGTTATTTTTTTTCAAATGCCTCTCAATACTTTAAACAAGACTTCTTAAGCTTGAGAGCTCACTATCTTCTCCGCCTTTACGTCTCACAGAGCGAATAAACTCCGCAAGACAAGATAATTGTTTGACTCTGCTGGCTATTTAGCGTGCCCTTTTCGCTCGTCTCGCTTCGTCTTCTTTTTTGTGTTTTTGCTTTCGAGTCTCTCCACATAATCCTGAACCGACTCTGTAAGCCTCAACAATAGCATTTCCTTTCGAATGCAAATGTGAAAATTCTGTAATTGTGACCTCAAGGCCTTAAAATGCTAAAGGAACCAATGGTTTAGCTATTACTGAAAACCAATGGGCGAACTATTAATCGTTTAAAAGGGAAAGGTGAACGCAAAATCCCTCTTGCGATATGTCAAGCTCAGTTCTTCAGTTTACACGCTGAAACGAAATCGGGCTACGCCAGCCGGTTTCCATTCACAATATAGCAATCGACTGCCCTGAAAGGTAAGGCCTGTGAGATGCACAGCTCCCTAATTGTTATTTGCTTTTTCTGCACAGAAAAGCACCAAAGTTTCAACAAAGCCGCAAAATGATGAACACGCTTACTTTCAACACCAATAGTTTCCAAGTCTATTAAAGGAATTTACTAACGATGTTACATAGATTCACAAAAGTCAGAACTTGAAAGGTTCTGATGGTATTTTAATGTGCCCCTTAATCCAAAACATGCTAAAAAAGTAAGCTAAGAAAACAAAAGGTGTAATTTGACTGCATCCAGTTCCCTGCATCCAGATGTTTTTTTTTTCTTTTTTCGAAGCCCCCTAGAGTTTTTCGAAGATATTTTCTTTAGTAGTAGCACTTTCACTTTGTTAAATATTTGAAATATGACAGATACTGATTGTTTGAGCGACAGATTTAGAATTATGAAATTGTTTGTTAACTTTCTTTTTGCTGCTTCTATATTTGGGATTTGTTGGGTAGCGTGCAACGATTTTAGAACATGTTTTTGGTTGTAATCTTCAAGTCATTTAAACTTGGTTAACTTCCAACTTAAAAACACCCCTACTGTCCTGTGGTTAGATGTTTTTGTTTGAAGGGAAGAGTTGTTATGAGTTAATTGAGGTTTGGTCGGGTATCGAGTTATATTATTTCTAGTGCCAAAGTCTTTTTCAGCGATTTTTAATTCTTTTAAAATTAAACTCAATCTTTAGTGGTACTCCTTTACTTTTCCCTACCATCAACGGTTATCATAAGCTTCGTGTTCAAAAGCGCTTTCAAACTATCACATTACGTGAGAAATTAAAACAAACTTATCTTGCAGAAACTTATTATCTTTTTCTCCAAAATTAATATTTAATTAAAGAGAAACTTGAATTAAACAGAAAATATTGCGACTGCACAAAATTAGTCTTGATGAAATCCTGGTAATGACGATTGAACTGCCACCGTATAGAGTTAAGCAAAACATTTACCTTCATTTTCATTTTAAAGACCTTTCTGAAGTCTGTAACGATTATTTTGAGGAAGTTTATGATGTTGTCGACGAAAAGGTTTAATGGCTACGTTTTTACCTTTTATTTTCGCGCCTAGCTTAGTTTGTTATTTTTGACATCTTTCATTATTCCCGAGAGCCTTGAAAAGAATAGTGTTGAAGGAAATAATCTACCGTGCTGTAATTTGCTTATTACACTCCTTATTAATATCTCTGTTTTTAGGAATACTGTTAGAAGTGTGAAAATAATGGTAACAATACGACAAATTTGGATCACAGCTCTGCTTGCCTTTTGCCAGCTGTTTTGTATGAGATCTACACAGCGATGTGGCAGTGAATATTCCACCTTTGGTATGATGCTGCAATACCACACTTTCAAGGAAATGAAGGTATCGATCGGCACGGAATGCGTGAAGGCATGTAATGAAGACCTCAGATGTCAGAGCTTCAATTACGTTATTTCCCAAGACACTTAAGAGTTCAACAACCGCACCAAGGAGGCAAGACCTGAGGATTTTGTCCCAAATTTTGACAGATATTATTATCGGCGAGTGAGAAAAAGAGGTAAAAATTACAAAAAAAAATCATCGCTATAGTGTACAGCAATGTGCTGACTAAAAATGGGCGCACAACCAATAAAGTTATCCACCGAGTTATAAACTAAGTGAAGTAGGGAGTGTTGGATCGACCTTACTCTCCGGTTCAGTTTTTGTTTTACCTTCAATATATAGATAGTTACTGATGGAGTATACACACCCGTTTGAAAAAACGTTGTCGGGTGAAAAGTACAAACGATGGACAATGCGACACAATGGAACTCTGGGAAGATGGCAGCGGCAAGTTTGTCACTAGGTTTCGTTCCTTGTTATTCAAAATATTTTCTTTCAAAGATAATTTAAACAGTAAATTAAGGCATGCTGTGTTACTATAATGTGCACGTGTCCAAGAATAGAGCTAAGTTTTCATGCTTCCCAGAGCACCACTGGGTCGCATCGTCAATGATATATGCTTTGTACCCGACAACGTTTTTTTAGTTGGATGTATACACAAGTTAACCTTTTGATTGGCGCTGCTGAGGGCTAGTAACATTATTTTATTTTAAAAAATGTCACAAAAATTGTTTTTCTTCCAGTCCCACTCGGCTCCATTCCTGAACTACCGGCTTCGTCGTGTAAGGAAATCAAGGCAAGCGAAGGAGATCGAGTGATCAGCGGCAAGTATTGGCTTGATAACATTACACCTGGAAAGACTGTCCTCGCTTACTGTAATATGGAAATAGGAGGTAAAGAGATGAACAATTTGCTTTTATACATGTCACTGTTTTTTTTGTTTTTTTGTTTGTTTTTTTAATTGTATTTTTTTTGCAGTCACTTAACTTACAATACACGTTACATTATTTACAATACATTACTTGCAGTAACTTACTTACAATACACGTCACAGTACTCACAATACATTACTTACAATAACTTACTCTTACTTTCAATACACGTTACATTACTTACAATAAATCCCTTACAAGAAATTATTTACAATACACTACTTTTTTAACAATGCTTTATTTAACAGGAAAAAAAACTAATTAGCTAATCAGCACAAGAAGCGAAATGAAAGGAAGCGAAAAGAATAAAAAATAAATAAAATAAAAAACAAACAAACAAAAAAAGAAAACAAAAAAACACATTGATACATTTCTGTAATGCTATGGTGCAAAAGTGCTACCGGGTTGAAAGGACCAAGAGGTTTTGTTAGGTTTGTGAATTGATTCTTGGTGGTCAGGTCTGTCACTGCAAGATTGGTAGAAGAGGTTCCCATTTCTTTGCAACTGTTCTACCGTCGTTTTCTATTTTGAAAAAGTGACGTAAGTACGATAAAAAATCGTTCAATTTTGAAATGCATTCTTTAAGTTTGCAGATCCAAATAAAATAGTTTGCTATCAAGAAACAAAAATTGATTTGTAGTTCATATTTGGAGTTATCCGGCCTCTGACCCCAAGCAGCGTCCGCCTCAAGAGACCTAGAGTCTTTCTCAATGATCCTGCCGGACTGCAGCCATGAAAATAATCTATTCCAGAAGGACTGGGTTTTCTCACATGTCCAAAATAGATGTAACAGGTGCTCTCTTTCTTTTAGACAGAAAGTGCACTTTTCACTGTCTGTGAATCCTAATTTATGTAAGAAACTGTTGGTTGATAGTCGCCGATGTAGAAATTTAAAATTAAAAACAATAAGTTTTGAGCTCTTTGTGCAGTGAGAGGCCAGCTGGTAAACTGCTTTCCAGTTGACTTTTTGATCAGTGTCGATATCCTGTTGCCATTTTTGTTGACTTGATATGGGTTCTTGACCCCTTTTTGATAATAGCTTCTTATATACAAGTCGGGATGGCTTTGTACTTTTCATAAAAACTGATGAAAAGCTCTCGTGGCTGTCCGGCTGGTTTCTTGCAATTTATATGTGCAGATGGTTGATTGCTGCCATCATTCCAAAAAAAAGTTAGAGGTTTGACTCGGAGGTTATATTTGTTTTGGTAAGATGTGTGGGAGAGGAAGTTAAAGGAGTCGTCCATTAAATGATTGACTTTGCTTATACCTTTGAGAAACCAGTCTTGATAAAATACAGGTTTGTTTCCAATTCTTATAAGTGAGTCATACCATAAAGGTACTGAACGAAGATGTTTATAGGATGTTACCGTTTCCTCGAAAGAGATCTCTGACCAAATTTCAAGACTTTCTTTGACAAAAGGATCTGATACCTTTATGACACTGTGTATGTCCTTTGAGTTAAGATTCCCTAATATCGCTAATTTACCTCCATCTCTTTGAAGTTCTGCATCAAAAAAAATTTTCCAACTGCCTCCATTTTCAGTGTCAAGTTACTTTTTAATCCAGGTTGCTTTAAGAGATTTGTTAAAAGAAAGAATATCAATCATCTTAAGTCCTCCTTGAGAATAGTCATTTATCATTACATTTCTTTTTATTTTGTCGCCTTTGCCGTTCCATAAGAAGTTATAAAAAATTGAATTGATTTCTTTGATTGCTTCTGGGCTTGATTGTATAGGGGATAGTATGTACACTAGTTGCGATGTAATAAGGCTTTTTAAGATTAATACTTTCCCTAACAGACTAAGTCTGCGGAACTTCCAGCATCCTAGAGTCGCCTTTATTTTTTCTAGTTTGTCCTTCTAGTTTTGGGAAATGTAATATCAGGATCCGTTGACAACCAGACCACCAAGAGATTTAACTTTTTTCTTTGGCCATTTAAAATCTTTTGCAGGACAGAGTTTTAGATCACACTTTGCTTTGGAGCCGATCCGCAAGGCTTCCGTTTTGCTGCTATTGAGTCTAAGGTCAGATGCATCTCCAAAACTTTCTAATAGCTTTACAGCTTCCTTACAGATTGTTCTTAGCCATTTAAAATGAGTGTAGTATCATCTGCGTATTGACTTAACTTAATTTCTTTCCCATTTACAATTATACCGACAATTTCTTTCCGTTTGCGTATAGCTTTAGCCATTACTTCTACCGAGAGGATGAATATGTAAGGCGACAGCGGGCAGCCTTGCCTAACTCCCCTACTGAGCTGGAAGAAATTGCTTGCCCAACCATTGTTAAGAATGCAACTTTCAATGTTGCAGTAAAAAACCTTTATCCACTTTATCAACGATGGGCCAAAATTAAAATACCTTTGGGTTTTATGGATAAAGGCCCATTCCAATGTATCAAAGGCTTTCTCGAAATCAAGGAAAAGAAGAAGCCGTGGCGGATGTTCCTTGATGCGGTGAATTTCATAACACTATCGATTAAGCGGATATTCTCTCCTATAAATCTATCTTTAATGAAACCTGTTTGATCATCTGAGATAAGATTTGGGAGAAGGGTCTTAATGCGGCTTACTATAGCCTTTGTAGCAATCTTGTAATCACAGTTCAATAGGGTTATAGGTCGCCAGTTTTTAATTAACTTAAGATCAGCGTCCTTTTTCGGGATGAGCTTGACAATTCCGCGCCTTTGTGATATTGAGAGCATTCCGGTCTCAAAAGAGGGATTTAAAGCGTTAACCAAAATTTCTACCAAGTCGTTCCAAAAAACTTTATAAAATTCACAGGGAAGGCCATCTGTACCTGGTGTTTTTTCAGGAGCCATACTTTTTAGTGCCTCTAGGCATTCTTTCCTATTTGACGATCCTTCGCAGGCAGATTTTTCTGTTTCATTTAGAAATTTAAGGTCTTGTTGCCGCGGAAAGAAATCATCCTTAAGATTTGAAGCTGTTTTAGAGCTGTATAGGTTTCGGTAAAAGGACTCACATTCATGTAAAATTTCTTTATCTATATGTACTAGATCTTCATCGTTAATCTTGAGCTGGGATATTGTCCCTTGTTTACAATATCTCTTTTCTAAATTAAGAAAGTATTTTGTATTTTTTCGCCTTCATCATACCATCGGGATTTCGACCTTACTATCGCACCTTTTGTTTGGTGTTCAATTATTGTCTCTAGTTCACGTTTCTTTGTTTCAAGCTCAGACCACATTTTTTGTTTTACCGCATCATCTGTAAAAACCTTGGCAAGATTTTTTTCTAGAATTGATTCTTCTTGTTTTTCCGCAATTTTCTTTTTCTTGTGGGCACCGAATTTTATAGATTCTTCTCTTACTTTCATCTTTACCATTTCCCACAATAGACTAGGGTCAACAGTCTCATCATTCGCATATTCTTCTTTGGTTCGATTGATGATTAATTTGATCCGATTCACGTATTCGATGTCCTTTAACAAAGAGGTGTTTAGCTTCCAGAAGCTTCTGCCCCTTTTGTTGGAATGTAGCGAAATTTGTAATGTGATCATAGAATGGTCTGTTTTATAGCCTGGTATTATGTCTGCCTCAGAAGTGTTACAAAAAGTGCTCTGATTTACTAGAAAAAAGTCAAGTCTACAATGGACTTCAGGCGTTTTACGTCGCCACGTGAACCTGGAAGAGTCGGGATTTAACACCTTCCAAGCATCAATCAAATCTAAGCTTTCACAAAAAGTGCTGATTACATCTAAAGACTTTTTATGAGTTCTGGCAAGGCCACCCTTTTTGTCTTTTCCAGCGTCTAGAACTAGGCTGAAATCGCCACCGATGGTGATCTCCTCGCAACTGAAATCTAACAGATGATTAAAAAAGGAATTGAAGAAGTCTGGGTCGTCTTCATTTGGAGCATATATGTTCGCCAGGGTCAGAATTTTTTACCATTGGTAATTAAGTCGCATATAATGGAGCGTCCCCCGGGATCTGAATAAGTTTTGGAGATTTGAAAGGAGAAATTGTTATTAAACAACATGGCAACACCTCCCTTTTTACTTGAGCAGCAGCTAAACAAGGCTTGGTAACCCCATTCAGCTCGCCAGTCGTGCATGTCACAGTTATTACCGTCCCCACTTCAACCCTATTTGAGAGGGGGAGGGGAGAGAATATTAAAGCTATGACAACGAAACTTAAAGGACAGATAGAACGACCAAAATGCTTTCATTGAGGTCCGCAACCTCAGATGATGACTTCATATGACGTCACAATAACGTTTTGTTCTCAAACGGCGGCCATCTTGGATCCGCCATCTTGGATTCCTTTTTTTTTTCAAAAACCTTCAAAAACCGCCAAAATTGATCGAGAAGTGATCAAAATCAAATGCCCTCTGTCTCAACCAATCAGCATTTAGTAATTTTGCCCTCTGTGTTATAAACATGGACATGATCTAAAAATTTATTTCAAAAAAGTAATGATTTTTGATTAAAAAAGAGGGAAATTCAAAGTTCTGAAAAAACCGCTTGTCAAAAAGTGGTTCCCATGGTAACGTCAAACTTAATAGACAAGAACTTACCACACTAAATTGTTCCCAGGTAAATTTCAGCAAAAGTAACCAAGTTTGATGGCTTTGCCTTGCTTATTAAAAAAGTTATAAACGTCCAAAGTCCGTGCGGGCAGAATCCCCCCTCCCCTCCCCTCCCCCCCGGTCTGAATAGGGTTAGTTTAACCTACACGTTTAACATGTGACGATGGTTAAAGTTGGACGAGCAGCAAAATCATTAACATTATCAATTGTGTCGAACGAAAACAAATCAACCATAAAAAAAAGAAAAGATTTTTCCAACATCACTCAAAATGGGTTTCTACACTCATTGTTGGACCTTGTTGACCAACAAACGGCCTGTTTGTGTTTTAGCTGTTTCAGACCGGGTAGGGTGCACACCAGTAGGAGTCGGAGACACGAGCAAAATACCCGATGACAAAATTACTTCGAGTTCCGTGATTCTTCAGTATTATCCACACAGAGGGCGGCTAAATGGATCTTCAGGATGGTGCCCATCGAGTAAATCAAACCGCAACGACTTCATTCAAGTCGACATGGCAACCGTGCGCGTCATATGCGCTGTGGCGACCCAAGGGAAGCCAAATGGCTCTTACACAACCAGCTACAAACTTTCCTATTCTGTTGATGGTGTCAGCTGGAATGTATACAAGGAAGAAAACGTTGAGAAGGTATAGAAATTTAAAAAAAATGTTTATGGTAAACACGTTTCGCTTAGTTAATTTTGTTCAGTGTGAGTGCTTCGGCTCTCATTGTGTCTGTTTCAAACACGTTTGATACCTTGTCCTCTTTTTTGATGCGGCTTAAAGAATACGCATGGAATCTTACCGATTACAAGAACTGGAGAGAAGATGAAGGCGAACTAATTGCTGTCGTATTTATTCTGTTTAAATTTTACCTTGTATATTTACAGACGTGGCCTTAAACAGGAACTCAGCGCGCAACTTTGTACTAATTCTCACTCTCACAATTCACTCGCGCTGCATTTAAAATCAAACACCCAGGCAAAAATATTGTGGATTTTGATTTATACCCCATTCGTTAAATTTTAAAATGGCACGAAACATTTTCCAACTTCTATTTTTCAGATTTTTCAAGGGAATTCAGATTTGGAAACCATTGTTCAGAACTTCCTCGCTGAGGCAGTGCAAGCAAGATATATTCGCCTCTACCCTATCACCTTTTCCACATGGCCTTGCCTTGTATATTTACAGACGTGGCCTTAAACAGGAACTCAGCGCGCAACTTTGTACTAATTCTCACTCTCACAATTCACTCGCGCTGCATTTAAAATCAAACACCCAAGCAAAAATATTGTGGATTTTGATTTATACCCCATTCGTTAAATTTTAAAATGGCACGAAACATTTTCCAACTTCTATTTTTCAGATTTTTCAAGGGAATTCAGATTTGGAAACCATTGTTCAGAACTTCCTCGCTGAGGCAGTGCAAGCAAGATATATTCGCCTCTACCCTATCACCTTTTCCACATGGCCTTGCCTTGTATATTTACAGACGTGGCCTTAAACAGGAACTCAGCGCGCAACTTTGTACTAATTCTCACTCTCACAATTCACTCGCGCTGCATTTAAAATAAAACACCCAAGCAAAAATATTGTGGATTTTGATTTATACCCCATTCGTTAAATTTTAAAATGGCACGAAACATTTTCCAACTTCTATTTTTCAGATTTTTCAAGGGAATTCAGATTTGGAAACCATTGTTCAGAACTTCCTCGCTGAGGCAGTGCAAGCAAGATATATTCGCCTCTACCCTATCACCTTTTCCACATGGCCTTGCTTAAGAATGGAAGTATTTGAGAACTAGAAACTTGCCACATACCATGATGAGACTGCTAGAATTTTGAACACAAGACTAAGAAATGAATGAGCACAGACGACTGACGTTAAATCAGTCATGTTAACAACAGACCTGCCAAGCCCCCGGTCCTGGGGACTCCCGGTTTTGATGAAGATCCCCTGGTCCCCCGATGAGATGCGAAGCTAGTTCTCACGGCAATCTGACATGATCCGTTTTGAAACAAAAAAATAAAATAAAATAAAATAAAATGAAACAAGCTAAAACAAAAACGAAAAAAAAAAAAAACAAAACAAAAACATAAAGAAATTTACTAACTTCCAGACTGATTTATTGTTAGTCCATTCAGACGATTCTCTCAATTTCTGTAATGTATAAATTTAAAACAATCATGCAGTTCACTCACACAGTCTTAACATTATTTGATTTGAATCGTTTTTACGTATTCCGTGTCCGCCATTATGGCCATATTATATTTTATATGCCATATTTATTTATTCATTTTGCTCAATGAAACTCAAGGAGCGTTTAATATCCGTCACAGGAAGTTACCGAGAGTCTTCGTATGGCCCAGATTGCTTCAGTTGTCAAGTATTCGGGAAGGAAACTTTTTCTATTTGTTTTCAGCTGCCATCTTGAATTCTCTTAAGAAATTTGCGCGGGAACTAGAAAATACTGGACAGGGAATAGAGCAATCTGTTTGGTTGATTTTAGTTATTTGCTTTTTGGCTGCTTAGCCGTGCAACATAATGACGAACAATCCTGTTTCTTGAATTCCTTTTTTTTTCTTTCTTCCTTTGTTTTGTTTTGTTTTGTTTTTTGTTCGTTTGTTTGGTTTTAAAGAAAAAGCATGAATCATTGGTAAAAATTAAATGCGTTTCTTGGTGTTTATAAATATGTACAAAGTGATATTGGCATCAATTTTACAATCGCTTCTTTTAATGAAACTACATTGATTTCGTGTCATTCAAGATTTGATCTCCCTCACAAGGCATTAAAGGTAAGAGCTTTAGCTCTTTAATAGTGCGTTATGTCAGATATATACTAACTTGTCCTTATCGTATTTTCATTTCCGTGTAGTATTTTCACCATAACTAGTTCTGATCTTAACTAACTTTAACTTACGTGCTATTCATCAATTCATGCAGTAAATCACTGTTTTTAGAGGGATTCCAAAAAAATTAAGTGTTTTTAAAAGGAATTATCTTGCTTATCCTCTCGTAAACCTTAATTAACTAGTTGTGGAGGAGACTGAGAAGGAGGGAGGGAGTTGATACCTTATTATGGTATAACAAACCTCCTCTGCGTAAGACCTCGAAGGTGACAAACATTCAATCTCGTTTGAAATAACACAATGCTATAACGGGAGTCAAGTCAATTCAGACATTCATCTTTTTTTTTAAAGAAGGATTGGAGATATAAATCGTTTCGAAAAGAGGGTTTGAACAAAGAAATTGAAACAGTGAATGACTAGAATTCTCTTTTAACGATAGTGAAAATCAGTTGGTGATAACAAATGGTTTACGAATGAAGATCCAATAAATTGCGGATGTTCTAGAGCTCAGTAATTTTAAAAGTCGACAATGTCAATGTCCTAGCTTCGTTTTAAAACCGAAGAAGCTTGCGTGATAACATTAGCGGAGTTAACTCACTTAGTGCTCATAGCACGTGGAAAAAATATTTAAAACATCTACAACTATAGTCTGCGTGAAAAGAAAAGAGTCCAGTTAAGAAAAGTAGCAAACAAAAAATAAATTTAGACGGTGGAATTCGAGTACTGAGAAAAGTATAGAGTATTCTGTGTTGTTGCCTATAGACGTGCGATCTTTCACAACTTACGTTAATTTAGAGAAAATCTGCAAGTTTATCAGTAGCGCTTGGCAGCTGAACAACATTTTGGACAGATATGCATATTCAATTAACCCCTGGAGGTAAATGCTGCAAAATATAATTTCTTACAACTGAGTGACGTTGAAACGAACTAGTCAGAAATCAATAACCTGAAGGCACTCGATAGAAAGGCTCATTGGGTTCACTCTATGTCGAGGAGTCTTGTTCACTTCAATTTCTTAATACGCTTGTGATTTGGTAAGGGTAGATCATGTTTTCAGGGGCTCATTCTTGAGGTCCAGAGTGACTGAATTTGTTGGAGAATACGTTTACAGGTATGTTTCTCGATCTCATCTAAGGAGTGTTTGAGTGAGTGAACACTGAGGCCTGTCATGCTTACAGTTTGGTTCAAATTGCACCGATCAGTGACAATATCTCTGTGGGTATAAGATTTATATCTGGACTCTTCGTTGTCAGATAACTGATTAAGTAATTATCTAAAATAAACTCATGGTAGTTTAGCTGAATGAACGAATAACTTTATTAAAGTGTCAGGGTGGATATTTAGCTTGTGACAGCTAATTGGGGACACTACTACTTAAAATAAATTAAAATTTACAATATACATTTAAAAATTACAATATTTTACTATATTAAAATTAGGGGGAATGGACAAGAATAGGAATAGGTCGTTTAAAAAAAACGGTTTCTAAACTCACAAATACATTATTATACTTAGCTAAGGAAAAAAGTTGAAACCTTCGACTGGAGTATTTAGACACGCCTTGAATGAACGAATGAAAGAATGGCTGAAAGGAAGGAAGGAACGTCACTTGACATGGTCAGATGTTTTATTTATTTATTTATTTACTTATTTTTTACTTTTAAAGCCGTACAAGTTTCCATCATGTTTCCCAAGACCGTTTCCATTATTTTTGCGATGTGTTTCATTTCCATTGGAAGTGGGCTTAATGCAGACGGTGGGTCTGGTTATGAGGCAGTCGTCAAGTGTATTCAAACTGGATGGAAAGCTATGAGTACCAACCTGAAGATGAAGGCAGGTCATGCAGACACGGATGCCAAGAAAATTGAAGTGGCTTGCACATTTTTGAGGGTGAGGTTCAGAGGCCAATCGGGACCTTCGTAAAATTGGGGCTGGAGTAAGAAAAAAGGGGGGATCTGGACCTTAACATGAGTCCAAATTTAAAGGGAACCTGGGTCACTCCTGGCCCTGTCAGTGAGCTGCCACTGAGGTTTTAAAAGCCTTTAAACCCTGATATCAGCATGCGTATTCTCCACACTGTTCTCTATACATTTCCTATCGTACTTAAGAGGAGAATTTGTTTAACAATCAAGAAAGGTTTTACTTGTTGACCGCTTCCTTTTCCTCACGACCTCTATGCTTGATTAAGCAGTGTTACTATATTAGAAGAAATTAAATGTTGGTCACTCTTAAGGGTTAAAGGGTTAAAGCATAATTCAATGGTAGGTCGAAGTTTAAGAGCGATTACTGCGGAAACACTGAATGAGCTTTTAAACTATATCATTTTATTAAACAAATAACACTTACAGTTTGACCGTAACGCGATATAGTTACGCAGTCATCTTTGTCATCAACTTCGATCATTCCCATCGTACCAGTGCGTTCCGGGTTCGTATCCGTGACTTATTTCCATTCTTCATGAATATAAAACAAACAACAGCAGTATCAAAGAACAGAAAGAACAGAAAAAGCCATGAAACAAAAGAAGTAGCATCTTTAAGTTCTAATTTGATCCGTTATCTGCGGTTGGATTCACAACTCTGTAACTGCATCCAGTATTTGTTCGTTTTTCGTTAAAACTACCTTAAACTATATTTTCTTTCTTTTTTTCTCAAATCTTTGTAGGCATTCCAGCCGTGTATTCTGAGATCGACTGACTTCTCGTTACCAGTCCCTGATATCGTCTACTTCATCGTCGCGTACGAATGGCAGTCTATTGTTCTTGCGAAAAAGTCACATCTGTGTAAGGACATACCACATGACAAACTGAGAAACATCGCTTTGAGATCAGGTATTTTTCTAATTCTTGTGTGTCAAATTAGTCAATATCACTTTAATTTTGACGTCATCAAATTTAACTAAATTTTTGTCAATAATTTTGTTCCAGATCAGCTATAACCCCAGTACCATTATTAAAAACATCACATATCTTTTTTGCAAAACTCGTTTGGTAACGGCTGAATTTGTTTTTTAGGTATACTGGAGAAAGAAAACTTGGTCAATATTGGTAAGTGATTCAGTTTGGAAAAATAGTACGGATCTTTAAATGTTATGCCCCACTGCTCCTTGACGATGGCAGACAAATTTTGAGAATATGGAAATACAATAATAATAAAATTAAAAATATCAACAGCATTTGGCCCTTTTGCTTTATGAGGTTGTTAAAAAAGATTAATTTAGGCAAAAGTCAAGAATATCGGCAAAGATAGTTCTTTCTTCGTTCTTTCTGTCCAATGTTGAATTTGCATCCGTGTTTACTTTTTCACGTTTAATTTGTGAATTTTTTTAATTTAACCTTGTACTGTAATGTTTCAAAACAATACTTTTTTTTAGTAAGTGACTTCAGTGATCCAGGTAACCAAGTCGCTACCAACGTCAATGCCACTAGCCGAAACGAATATGTTTTCATTTCGATCCGGAATCCGAGGGCCACCGAAGTCTGTCAGTCATTAAGTGTTAACTGTTAAGAGTCACCTTCGTTGCACAAAGTCGGTTTGGCTATCCACCCATTCATGCATCTATCCACCCTTTTCATTCATCCACCCATAAATTCATTTATTTATCCAGTCAGTCAGTCAGTCAGTCAGTCAGTCAGTCTGTCTGTCTGTCTGTCTGTCTGTCTGTCAGTCAGTCAGTCTGTCTGTCAGCCAGCCAGTTAGCCACTTATTCAGCAAGCCACTCCAGCCAGCCAGCCAGCCAGCCAGCCAGCTTCTCGGGCAGTCAGTCAGCCACTTAGTCACTCACTCGATCAGGCAGTCAGCCAGTGAGTGAGTGAGTCAGTTAGTCAGTCAGTCAGTCAGTCAGTCAGTCAGTCAGTCAGTCAGTCAGTCAGTCATTCAGTCAGTTTATTTATTTATTTATTTATTTATCTATTGTTTTCTATTCATTTATTTATTTATTTATTTATTTATGATATCACAACAGAAGAGGATAAGTACCAACAGTGCGCGGGAGATGCTATGCACAAGTGCTTCATTGGAGGTGAAACGCGGCTGGAGGGACGCATTGACTGGTTGGCTGAGAACAAAAGGTACACCGATTGTTATGAAAAGGAGGCTGAAACCTGTGACGCAGATATCCTGCAGCATTATGTTGCCTATTTGAAAGCGTACGAGAAACATCTGGAGGAGGGGCGTGGAGAATTCGGAGAGATGGTAGAGAAAATACCGCAACCACCAAAGTCATAGACTTTAAATAAGTCAAAATACAAGTATCTGTCTATTCATATTAAAAGCTGTTGAGCTGTGCTTTACTGCATGTAGGACTGCCCCGTTGAGTCGTTTCCCTTATGATGTTTCCCGATTGCAATGTTTGATTTATAATCGATTAATGTTTTAACAAATGGAAAAGCGGTGGTATTAACGTCAACGGCGTTTTTCTTTCCCTTTTAGCAACAAGTTGTTACTAAGTTAAGTTTTCCTTTATGCAATGCAGTGCACCATAGATACAGAGACAAAAGAATTAGTGTGAGTTAAACTAAAAATGTTTAAGGTAAGGTGTTATACACTATTCTTATAATGACGATGAACTTGGGCTAATAAAGCAAGTGAAAACTGATACAAGATTTGCATAGTTCATCGCGTTTAAGCCCTGTTCCCATGCTGCTCCTATCCGGGTGTGTGTGTGTGTGGTAGTTGGGGGGGGGGGGGGGGGCGTATAAAGCCTGATTCACCTGATTAAAAAAGTAGCAAATATAAGAAGCTAATACAGCTAAAAAATGTCGGGTTTTGCTAAAAAAAATAGTCAAATCTTATCGCTCGCTACTTACGGAGTGCGGTACTTGCGGAACGTGACGACAATTTTTCACAGGTACGGATGCAAAGCACTTTTATACAGATACAAAGCATTTTATTAAAAACTCTTGGGTTGTATACTGCCTTTTAGTATGACGAATATGTGAATCTGATTAGCTGAAAGGTCGTTTCCTCTTTAAATCACTAAGGAAACGGTCGCACGTGTTTTGTCCTTAGAAATTCACAATTCTCTACCGCTTTTGTTTGGTAAATACAACCTAAATATCGCTGATTTAGCTTGAAATAATTTACATGTCTTAAAACAAAATACACTGTTTGTCCGCGTTTCTGTACATGTGAGCCGTAGACAACACGGCTAGCTGCGCCTGCTAAATGTATCATGCCGTGCACATATTAGCTGAATCTGCCTTTGTAAACGTTGATCTAATCAAAACATTTCAGGAAACACACCTGGGTAATACATTAACCTACAAATGAACAATGTACCTGTAGCTTCTAATAGGCTAAAACTGCTTCTGTTTAACGCTAATTATAAAACACTCTTGGGAACGTTCTAGTTCAGGAGCTGATCCAGGAAGTTTCCTTTGGAAGACTGGTAAGTTCTTTTTGGTCGCCAAGAGTTCTCGCACAAACAGTGTAAACGAGGCCAGGAGCACAATGAGGAGTCGGACTAGTCCTTGTGATCTGACCTACGAATTCAAAATAGCTTGATTCCGTGGGATAAGTCCCAGGGACTCAACTGTGTCTCCGCGACTAGATGTTTAATTTTTACAAAAGTGGTTAGTTCACACGATGGAATTCCGTTAGTGTGTGCAGACATTAAAGTCAGGATGCTTCATTTATTCAGAAGTTTATTTCTTTGGATGTTTAGTTTTGTCCGAATTTTTCGTAGCTTTGGTCGAAATATCGGCCAATAATTAATAACTTTTTTGGGGAGTTCGGCGTGGTATTTTGACAAGTCACTTTTTACAGGCCACAAGACAGTACAGGTCACTGAGTTGCAGAGATGTAAACAAACAGTGTCAAATGGCATATTACAATCTTCGTCAGAAGTCTTGAGACACTTTCACAATTTCCCCTTTCCACAGCCGCCTAATCTTTCGTTATTCACCTGATCGCACGCAGCAGGGTGTCCCGTGGAAAAACATTGTATGGGGGATGGAATTGGGGAAGGAGGAGGGGAGGGGGGTGGTTGGTAAGAGGAAAATCTCAGGCAACACTGTTGCTATTCTTTAAAGCGCCTGGAAAACTTTTAGCTTTAGTAAGGTGTCCTGATTTAGGGCTAGGAGACACTGTTTAGCTTGTTTATATATCGGCAGCACAGTGCCCTTGGTGACGTTTGAAATGTGTCCTGCAAAAAGAGAACTGTCGTTCAGTTCTGGGTCTTGTCGTATACCGTAACAGAAATAAACTTTTTACACAAACTGAACCTTTGAATCATTTTCAAAAATTTTAAAACCTATACACAGACTTGCAGTTAGGACATTTGAATTTTCGAAAACTCTTGCATGGAAGTGCGTTTTAAACTAAATCTAGAACTCATTTGAATTGCTGATAATTATTTATGAATACATTATTCAATTTTATTTCTCACATTTGTCACGATCGCTAGTGAAAAGCGAAGGATGCTGAAAGAGTTATGTGCCTCGGATTTTCTATGGTCGACTTAGAAACCTTGGCAACATTTTTAAAGGAGAGTAATGTAATCGAAACGAGGAGCTTTGGTCTTCTGCCTCAGTTTCCAAGCTAAGACGTTTCCTTCTGAGCGATAACTTGCAACCGCGTGGCCTCCATCATGTCCAAAGGTCAACAGTACAACTGTCGTCTAAAATCTTCAGGTAATGTAAATATAGTTTCAAGTACGTAGTTACATGGCTTTTACTACAGCTGCTTATTTGTAGTCAGTTTATCTAATACAGTAGACTCCACCTATTTCGAACTCCGGTTATTTCGATCCCCCCAAATTAAAACTCTATTCCCTTGGTCGATTGTGTTCAGTTATTTACTATTGACCATGTCGAACAATTCTCGATTTCCCTCGTATGTTCGAGATCGGAAGACTGACAAGTTTTAACTAATGACAGCCCAAACAGATAACATAGCTAGAAGTACGGTTAAATTGCTCAGATTGTTTACGGCCGGGTGTAAATCTATTCTCCGTTAAATTTATCTTCGTTTGATTGTCGTCTTATTTTACGCTATGTGGCATACAGTCGACTTTTACCGGTTGCTGTCTCGAAAGGCAACGACAATAGTGTTCACAGTCGTTGGTAATTTACTTTCCAAAGACTGCCGTCTGCTCCACGGTTTCAAGGTTTTCGCACAAATGCTTTTTCCCGGGGGGGGGGGGCAGTTGTTATTAGAATTTGTCGCTTTGTCCCCCCTTTTTTAATCTGAGTGCCACGTCAACCCCTTGCTGTTGTCGTTGCAGTTAGTGTTGCTGCCGTTGTTGCTGTTATAAGTGATTTGGTTTATTGAATAAATGGACTACAAAATGTTCAGTCATTGCCCTCATAATCCCAGCCAGGATCGAATATTAGTTGTGGAGCACTGGAATATTGGAAGACTTTTGTTTAAATTCAATTTGATGAGAGCGTGAAGTATTGCTAGAGTTCCGAAGATGCAATTGAAACAACCTTGTCCCTTAAGCCTTCTTTGTTTTCTTTATACTGAAACCTACGGTAAGATGTCACCATCTTTAAATAAAGTTCCTTCTTCTGTCATAAAATAATAATAATAATAATAATAATAATAATAATAATAATAACAATAATTATTATTATTATTATTTTTATTATTATTACAGGTTACGCTATAGGCTCACAGGTTACGCTATGCGCCCTGTGTAGCTAGTTAAGCTTTTAGCATACGGACGTGAATTCTGCTATAATGATAATAATAAATAGGTATGTACCACCCCTGACAGGTGTAGCTTTATTCGTGCAAACGCATATTAAATATCCATCTTGATATGTTATGTGGTGACTAAACTTGAAAGAAACGAAAACAAAGAACTTGTCATCATCATCATCATCATCATCATCATCACCATCACCATCATCATTACTTTTGTTTGTTCGGTTAGATCACCTTAAAAATTATAGAATTTTTGAAACACTTTGTTTCAAAAGAAAAAGTCCTTGGTTTGCCTTGAAATAAGTTGCAAATCTTACATGTTATCACCCAAGTTTCTTCCTTATCTAAACCGAAATTTTACATCCATTCCTGAAATCTTACTTTTTTAAATTTACACTGTCTCGCGTTTTTCCATTACCAGGTAGAGCATGTCAAGAATGGAATGGGAAAATGCAACAGAGACAGGAACGGTTTAACATGAGAATGTTTAAAGAAGGTGAGATACGACATTTGAAGCGCTTTTAGAGATCCCTATCAGAGGTGATAATGATGGTGATGATGATGATGATGATGATGATATCTAGAGACACGATTCCAGAATATCGTCAAGCATGAGACCAGAACTAGCGTCAATTTTTTATCTAGTTTAACGGCTTGAAGGTTTTTACTAATTCGTGTAAAAATTCTTTTGTAATGCATTTTGACTTAAGCTGCTTTCAAACGGGGACTGCTAAATATTAGTAAAAGTCTCAGTTAGTTTTTAACCCAGTGTTACCGATAATCGGATTTCAACAACCGGGTCTGCGAATCAGATTCATGGAGCTCTCCTAAGCTAACATGCTGTAAAACAGTACATAGGACTCTATGGGACCTCCAAAAAGAAGTAATCGAGAAAAAATGAATATCTTCAGATAACTGAAAACTGAGTACGTCATTACACAAAATTGAGGTGAACAATCATATTGCTCTTTTTATAGCGGAAACTATATTTAAAGGAGATTTATTCCGAAGAAGGAATAAATAGTTTTATGTGACTGTCACGCAATCTGTTAAGCTGTAACCAGCATCCGGTCATGCTGCCATCTGGGGGCACAACAATGTAGTCTTTATAAAACATGTGAGGATAGCGAACTATACCTCAAACGGTTGGAAAGAGACACTGGTGTTAAGATTCTTGCCTACTCAAGCAAGTCAAGATCATTTTCCCACCCTCCATCCCTCGTTTCTCTTTTTTTTTCAGCCTGTGGATGGCGGGTGTGCCCTCACCTTTGCTAAGATTATGCCTTGTATGTCTGGATATCTAAAGCTTTCTATGATTGTTTTAAATAAACGGCCACACCAGTACTAGTGGCCAAATTTATCCCAAAGGGATGTGTCATTTATTTCTATCCCAGCAAAGAGAGCTCACCGAAAGCAATACTCTTCGCCAGCACTAACATATTTTTAGGATAAGCGACAGGAACATAAAGACAGATAAATAGCCTCATTCTTGCCTTCATGTTTTGTGATGGCTTTCTCAGTCAGTATTCACCGGGAACATGCAGCAAACAAAGCCTTTTTAACGAATCCCAGTCACGTGGTTTTAGCTAATTAAAAGTTGTTTCGACCATATTTCGTAAATCTTCTAAACAGACAGAGAAAAGTCCGAATAAAAGAGAATTGATTGTAACGTTTTGTAAGGAACAGTGTTAAGAACTCATTTGAACTTAAGAAAGCCTTGGAACATATTATGTTGAGGTGCCCGTGAATCATTCCTAACTTCCCTTTTATGTTGTAACTCCAGCCACTTCCAGCCCGATTGTTGTTGTTGTTGTTAATTTAAAAAGTGGAGACCTTATAAGCATGTCTTAACAACACTCTTTCTTCTCTTTAGGTCAAAATCAGAGATAGAATGGGAAGACAAATTAGAAAGGCCATCAAGTTCAACATGGCATTAATGTTAAAAAGGTGAGTCGATGTCTTTGAAGCGGATATCTTAAGTGTGACAATTTTACTTCCTTGTTTAATGTGGTGGTTATAGCGTCTTTTCTTACTCGGACCGGGCTTTTGGGACCAGGGAACCGGGGGATAGGAAAGCCCTCCCCCTCCCTAGCTCCAAGATAAAGCTTTAAGAATGAAACTCAGTGAATAAGAAGTGCATGCCCACAAATTGGCATGATGCATCACACAATCTTTCAAAATTACGCCATGATTTTCGAACAGTTCCAATTAAAATCCACTGTATTGGGTAGTAACAAAACTAGCTCAGAAGTAAACAAAACTACTTTAATATAAAGAGTGTCTAAATGATTAAAACAGAAGGTCAAAATATGGTTGGCATGAAAACATTTGACTCATCACCAGTGACCTGTCACATCAAATTGCTTTATTTTCTAAGTAAGGTTACCAAGTTTGGTGTTTATTTTTTCCTGGATTTATAAACCCAACTGAAAGCACGTAGTCAGGTAAAAAGCATAAATCGTAAACGATACGATCCAATGGTGTTCTGGGAAATATGAAAATTTCCCTTTATTCTCAGAAACCACGCACATCACTGATAATAACACAACATGCCTTAAAGTGTATTGAATATTTAAAGTGTATTGAATATTTATTTCATCAAATTCAACATTTATCAATATCAATGTACAAAGCTTGCCAGTGCCACCTTCCCAGAATTCCATCGTGTCGCAGTGTTTGTCTTTTACACTTTTTATACGACAACATTTTTTTCAAACAGGTGTATACACAAAAATATACGCTTTCGAAGTCCGTACGGGCAAGCTCTCAGGGTGATGCAGAATTCAACTATTGACATTTCATGGGCAACTGATTCGAGGAGGAATGTGGTGCAAACGGACAAAAAGCTGTTAGGTAAAATGGCAGAGAAGCTGATACTTTTGTCACCATCAATAGCTGTATCAATTAAATATACTGAATGTTTTGTTGAAGCTTCATTTTATTGATAACTTTTTTACTTGCGCAGGACACGTTGGGGAAGCATTAGATGCCAGAATCAATTAAAGCCAGGAAGACTTGAATCATAAGTACGCAGGAACTAGAGGTAGAGAATTAAATTTACTTCACGAAGAGCAGGTTACCATAAATACCAGCAAGACGGCTTCACTTTTTTAAGTAAAAGTTGTGGTTGCTGATTATCCAGAGTGTACCTAGCAAAAGCATTTGTAAACTACGAAACAGTCCTTTGATTAAAAATCTCGTTGAGGGAGGCACAAATGGAAAATTGAAATCTAAAGCGTTTAGATTAGGGGAGGCTTTTCTTTAGCAAACCAGTCGTAAAGAGTGTATAGGGTGCGGTCTGTTTCCACATGCAGCAGATGTGCAGGTATTGATGGCATTTTTCCTTTACTTACTTATTTATTTATTTATTTTTGACAGTAAGCTAGAAGTTTCCTCTTTTTTTTACTTAAAGTGCAACGCCAGATATAACGAACTTCATGGTTTAAAACAGTTTGACGCTAACAATTTTTGATCAACAAAGCATGGAACTGGTCTCTGTTGTGAAATCAACTTTTGGTCCTTTTCAGTTCATGACTTGTCAGTAACAAAAAAATAAGAAGCTATAAGTTTCTGTTGATAAATCAAATCCTCTCTTGATCAAATTTAGGCCGCTATAGGCTTTCGTAAGGAGCATGATTTTTTTTCCATCGTTAACTGTGAATTTTCATCATGGATATTGAGGCTAAGATACAATTTGTCGGTAAAAAGCTATTTATTTGCTTCTTTTCTGTGAAGAAACGGGTTGAAGACAGGATTTCCACTGAAAATATTGAGCTATTTGGACAGTTGTCAGTACAAATTGAAGACAGTTGGGGGTCTGAGTTTCAACGACAATGACGAGACAAGCAATGACTTGTCACATAAAATTTGACGAAATTTTTATTTTTCGGTCAGTATTTTGAAGAAAAGAGACATTACAGAAGTCAGCAAAAGTATTAATCTGTTTTTCCTGTGGTGGGATTAAAAGTTTCGCCGATTGTGAGTTTTTTTACATACACTGGATTTGAGATGGTCCTTTTGCATAAGTAAGTATCCTGACAGTCTTTACAACTAAACACTGTTCTTTTTGACAAAGGGTAAAGTTTCTGCCGATTATTTTTGGCATATTTGAACGAAAGCAAGGAATCGCCACGAATGTATTTCTTCAACTGACTACACCCCATCAGAAGTTCATTCCCTGGATCTTTGTTTTTTGGAGAACAAAAATACGTTAACTACTCTTCGGGCTGCATTGAGTGACATTGAAATTCTAGTTTTAGTGTTCTCGGGTTTTTGAAACTTTTACTCGACACTGGCCAGACTTCTGTTCCTCAAGATCATCTAGAAATACAAGGAAAAAGCTGAAATTCGCTTTGCTTTTGCAATGTTATTTAATCCATTTTCAAAGTGCTAAGTGCAGAGTCGTCTCGCTCTGTCAATCATGTTGCCTGACACTGAGTTGCGTCTTTACTACAACTACCAGAAATCTTTGCACGTGTGACGTCATAATGAAAATGGTTTATTGATGAAACGAGACATTTGCAAAAGATCAGTAAAAATATTAGGAAGTGTGGGCAATTTGTCGGTTGTAAGCTCAAGCCGCGACGAATTGTGAGTTTTCAGTAAGATATATATTAGCTGTTAAAAAGGTTTTTATTAAAAATATTAGGCTGTTTGCCTAACGATTATGAGTTGAAACCCAGGGGCGGATCCAGGGGGGGTGGATTGGGTGGCTAGCCACCCCCCCTCTTTGGGGTCGTTTAAGCTTGAAATTATGAAAGGGAACAGAACTATCACTGAGGTAATTTTGTCCTTGAATATTCTGATATCGTTCTGTCAGGTCAGCCACCCCCCTTTCAAAAATCCTGGATCCGCCACTGAAACCGGCCGACTGTGAAATGCTGACGATGATGAAGATGATGATGATGATTATGATTGTGACGATGATGATGATAATGATGATAAACTTAATTATATTGCCAAAGAAGTTAGCATTGCTGCAAATTGTGGACACTACTGAGCTTACTGTTAATTTTGTCTATGGTGAGGTCAGAGTTAAAAGTAAATTTTGGTCACAGGCGAGTTTCCCGTAAAATACTAATTAAAAGATAAGGCAGCATTTTAAGGTAAAATGTCTTTTGTGTGTGTGTTCAAATCTGGACTAATGCGAGTTTTCAGTAGTACACTGAGACATTTGTCTGTTGTCAGTTAAAATGATACCCACATGATTGCTAGTTTTCAGTTGATATGTATTTGGGAAAAGAGACGTTTGCGACAGGTGGTAAACGTATTGTACCTTTTGACTGTTTACGATGTGAGTTTAATTTTTCGCCGACTCTTTGGAATAGCCTTCCAATTGAGTTGCGGCAGGCGAACTCTCTTGGGACATTCAGGGCTGGCTGCAAGCAATTCTTCTGAAGATCTATCTATACGGCACTTATGTAAAGCAGGCTCGTAGTTTAATTACGTTTTATCAAATTGTTAAAGGGGCATAGTCACGCTATTTTAGTTCACTTGAAAAATAAGAAATTTGTCCTCACATCAATGAACGCCCGCAAATAATGGTTTAGTTTTGTTACCAAAGACTATATTACTTCACTGAAACTATTTTCTGTCGTCTGTTGCTACGGATGGCACGGATGGAAGTGGATTGCAATTTGAAAAAATTAGGCTAAACTTTTTAAATTCTTTCAGCGTGTCTCCATTAAATCGATATTAAATGGTCATGCTTTGTTTTTTCTTAACGAAATTAAGTTAATATGTTCCTTTAAATGTTCAAACACAATGTTGGGCATGGATAAAGTTAGCTACCGATAATTTTAGCACAGTCTTGACCAAAAATCTGCGAAATCCTCGTGACCATGCCCCTTTAATGTATTTAGTGTTTTTTTTAAAGAAATATTATTTTTAAGTCCTGATATTAGTCGATCGACTTATCAGGACATTCATTCATTCACTCATTCATTCATTCATTCATTCATTCATTCATTCATTCATTCATTCATTCATTCATACATAAACCCTCAGGCGTACATGGGGATGGGGGGAGGGGGAGGGGCGCGTGGATGCCACCACCATAAGGTTTTTCTTGAAGTTTTCCAAGACAAGTTATTATCTAGATTTGTCGTTTTCAGTACCTGTGCGCAAATCCCTTAGACACATTTTTAAATAAGTTTGGTGAGATTCAGTTGCTATGGTTACGAGAGTTACGAGATGTAATGTCATAAGTAGCAGGTGGTTAAGCCATTTTGGAAGAAAAATGCGTCTTTCTTACCCTTTTTAGATGAAAAATGGAAAAAAGGTCAACAGAAAGAAGCAAAATAATTAATCCTGTCATATTCTACATGTCCAGCATCAAACATTTCCAATTTTAACGTTTTTTGACAATTTCTAATTTTTGGTAAAATCCAAGATGGCGCCCAAAATGACCACCATTTTTTATGATGTTACAGGCCCCCAGCAGCGCGGCAACCCATAATATGTACCTCATCTTGTAAAGCACTTCACAGGCTTTCTATTCGAAATGTTGTAACATAACGAAAACCTAAAAGGAGTCCATCAAACCGCCCCCCCCCCCCCCCTTGTACCACGGTGGGGGTGGGACTTTGCTTGTCCGTCCGAGGGTTTAGTGAAGACCATATTTTTAAATTTAAAACATATATGTTAGCCTGTTTTTGGACAGTTCTGTGAATTTTTGGCCCATTGCGAGTTTTTGTATCTGAAGTCAAACTCGTTGTTTCTCTGTTGTTAGTTTGGCAAATCGGATGGCCGATTGTGAGTGTTCAGTAAGAAAAGGCATAATTTCTTAGTAGAAATGTTGTAGTACTAAGATACTATTTGTCTTGCGTGAGTTCAAATTTAGACCTATTTTGAGTTTTCGGTAAGATACTTAAGTGGAGACATTACTCAATTTCCTTGTGAAAATTTTACTGAGACCGCTGCTTGTTTTCAATGTTGGCTGTTTGGCAACAACTTTTATTCAATATTCTCAATCGTCTACATACAAGATAACACTTCCACCCACAAACAGAAAAGACCTGATCCAGGCTGGGAAAGGACACAGAAAAAACGTTCAGACAGAATTTCCCCGGTGACAGTATGCATGTTGTTGTGTCTGCTTTCACTTTTTGCTGCTTATCAGTTTTCAGCGAGGGCTCAGTTGAGGTTCAAACAGATTTCGTAAACAAACTTAATTCCATTTTCTTGTTTCAGTTTAAATCTCACTGCTTCAATCAGCTTTCAGTTACCATTTTGATTGATTCAGAATTTTACACATTTTTAATTTAAAATTTGGTTGTCTCGTTCAGATTTCGGTAAGGTCTTCAGGGCTAAGAAATGATTTTATCCATCAGGATATTTTGTCTACGTGCAGCTAAAATTTCAATTGTTTGTCAGATGTCAAAAGGCTGAAGTCAAGTTCAGACCATCTTCGGAGACCCAGGGGCAGCTAGTTGGGACGACGGGATTTTCATGGGCGAAAGTTTACAACAAGAGCGGGAGAGCCCCTGGGCACTTACTCTTACCGAACGAGTTCCAGAAGCGTTTGAAATCCCGCCTTCTGATTGGCCAGAAAAATATTTTTCTGGCCAATCAGCGAAGAGCAACAGCCGGGCGACTCTCATGTCTTCTTATACGAGGTTGTTTTCCTCATCGAACGCCGTAGTAGCGTGGCCCGTTCAACGGGAACATTTTTGAGGAGAGCTTCAGAAAAAATAAATAAATAATAAATAAACGAAGTCGAGGAAATCGCAAACTATAACGTGGCCGCAAGAAAACAAACGCTCACCGGGATTTTTCACGGCGGACTTATCGAAGGTATCGTAAATTTTTAGAGCTAGCGACTTCCCCTTTCTCAAGTGTTACGTGAGGCTAATAGCTACTCGAGTAAACGATGTTACTAATTATTTCTCCTTGTTCGTTGAACTACATCTGAAACTTTCCACGGGAATCTCCGATGCACGGGCCACGCAACTATGTCGCTCGAGCGTGGGAACCACAGTTAACCAAAGCGTAATATGAGTGTTTGTATGGAACTGAAATTCGATCGAAAATAATCGGCAGTTTTCCGCTGAAAATGCATTAAAATGGAAAAACAGTTTGAAAAACATTACCTGCTATGTGTTTGCTGCGTTTTTAGTGCTTTTCCGAGCTTCTGGAGGCCGAACTGGGCGATTTTCTGCTTAACGGTCGAAGCGACGTCATGTCACGTACTAGAGAGAACTAGTTCTCTCTAGTACGTGACATGACACGCTCGATCAACATAGTTGCGTGGCCCGTGCATCAGAGATGGAAAGTTTCAGACGAAGATCAACGAAGAAGGAGAAATAATTAGTTACATTGGAGAAAGGGGAAGTCGCTAGCTCTAAAAATTTGCGATACCCTCGATAAGTCCGCCGTGAAAAATTCCCTGTGAGTGTTTGTTTTCATGCAGTCACGTTATAGTTTGCGATTTCCTCGACTTCGTTTATTTATTAAATTTTTTTTTTCTGAAGCTCTCGTAAAAAATGTTCCCGTTGAACGGGCCACGCTACTACGGCGTACGATGAGGAAAACAACCTCGTGTAAGAAGACATGAGAGTCGCCCGGCTGTTCCTCTTCGCTGATTGGCCAGAAAAACATTTTTCTGGCCAATCAGAAGGCGGGATTTCAAACGCTTCTGGAACTCGTTCGGTAAGAGTAAGTGCCCAGGGGCTCTCCCGCTCTTGTTGTAAACTCTCGCCCATGAAAATCCCGTCGTCCCGACTAGCTGCCCCTGGGTCTCCGAGGATGAGTTCAGACACGAGTTTACAGCTTTTTAAGTTTTTTGCCAATTTCAGTTTTATTTTGGTCTCCTCGCGAGTTTTCAACAAGAAGTGGTTCATGCCTAGCTGCGCTCAGGATTTCTTCCTTTTCTGCTTAACTTAGGACTGTTTTAGACAGTATATCTCAGATTTAAGATTGTGCCACGATTTCGCCGTGAAAATGTGAAGAAAATTTTTGACTAGATCTTCCGTTAAAATTTTACCTGGCAGTTTCAGTTCCAATTTGAGGATCAATGTTGCAATTTTTTACGAATCTGTTTTCCATTTTTACTCTCATTTCAATTAGTCTACAGTGAGACACGATTAGGTGAGAAATCTTTGGCAATTTGTCAGTTTTAGTGAGAATTAAATTTGAATTTGATATTTCACAGTTTCCACAAATGAGGCTTTTCGTTTGTTTTCGCTCTAAATGTTTGCTTTTGTCCGTTTTTAGTGAGATTTTAAGGTAAAGACACCATTTCTGAGTAAAACTGGAGGGCGAATTGACAAAATGTTCGGTATAAATTTGATCAAATAGCCGATGTCTCGCTTTAGCTCGGTGAAAACACCAAGCCGTAACTGTAATTCTTTTGCCATTTTTTTTAATCTTTAGAAAAGATCGTGAGGTTAAGGACAAAAAATTCTGAGTGCAGTTTTTAGGTCATTAGTCTGTTTTCAAATTAAATGTGGTTGTTTAGTTTAAATTTTTACTTTTTCAGTCGGTTTACAGTAGAATTTTTAAGGCAAGGTAATTTCTCAGTTAAAAAGCGAAAATACTGGGCTGTTTGCCATGCTATTACTAAACAAAACTCCTAAGCCATTCAAAAATGCTCAGGTACTTGGTACAAGGTTTTTATCAGTCAGCGAAACGTTTACTTCTAGTTTATTAGTTTAATTTTTACCGTTTGCTTCATTTTTCATTGCCTTTATAACTTTTGCTGTCAAACGTGTTAGTTGTATCTGCGTTGCACTGTATCATAACAACAAGGGCAAATTTATACGGTACTACATTTTCTTTCAACTGTAGCATGCTCCATTTAAGGTCGCAAAATGCCAAAACCATACACAATTTTTCACCATTTTACATCGCTCATGGCTGCAATGTTCGTGAGGTTTTTTCAGAAAGCAGTTTTCAAAGTCCTAGATCATGTATGCAGCAGTCGCAAGCAAGTTGTACCGTACAGAATTTCTATTTCTCCGTGAATGTTATGTCCAAGGAATGCAGGCTACCTGGCAAAATCTTTTCAGCCTAGGATTTTCAGCAACTAGTTCATGAACACTTTCATTTTATTTTGCCCGTGACAGTCTATTAAAGCTTTTGATACAAATTGAAATCGTGCAAATATTTATTACATTCAACTATACGCAAATTATCTGTTGCTATGGTAACCACTGTTCAATTTTCTCTAATTTTCCCGCCAAAAGACCTAGAAAAATACGGGCGCTCAAAATACGCATGCGCCATATTTTTTTAAAAAATTTTTCATGAATGCTTTTAATATTCAATAGCCTGTACGTAAACTAATCAACAATTTGTAGTCGACAACAATTAAAAGTTCAAATAGTTGTTTTAATTTTATTATCTTCTTTATTCTCTCTCTAAAATGCTTTTACAATACGTTAATTAGTTAAGTAACAATTTTTCTTCCCATATATATAATATACCAAGTCTTTTGGCGGGAAAATTTGAAAAAAATTGCACAGCGTTTCCCATGGCAACAGTTTTGGCAAAAAATTTAACGGGACACCCTTTGAACATTGTTTGATCGCAGAAAACTTTTCAAAGAGTATCCCAACAATTTTAAACTCGCCAAAAGAACATACACAATTTCGTGCAAAATAATCGAACAAATTTTGGTTAAGGCCAAGCAATACGACCAACGTTTTGGTGTATTTACTTGTCGCGCAACAATGTTGCGTTGCAATTTGAGATTAGAAAGAGAAAGTAGGAACGTAGACGTCGCAGAAAGTAGAAACAGAAAGTAGACGTCGCTTCTACTTTTTGCAACATGAAAATGTGCTGAACGCGGAGGTGGAGATACAGCATTGTTGCACGACAAGTAAATACACGAATAGTACGTTGCATAAAAATATGGCCCGTATTACTTGGCCCTAAGCCGAGTGGAACAAAAATATTCCAAACGAACAGATAAACTGAATTTTTGCAGGAAATGTTGTACACGTGGAGAATATTTAAAGCAACATTTGCAAGCTATGAAATCTTGATAAGTCGACAAATTTTATGTTTAAGAACAACGTACTATGTGAGTTTTGGATAAACATAATTCGAGATAAACTTCTCATTTTAGTGGTTATATTCTCGATCGTTCTTTCATTGTTTATAGCTTGTAATGTTGCTTTTTTGACGGTAAATTTTTTTACCACAAGAAAAAAAAACCAGTTGAAAACAAGTGTACCCTAAGAACTTTTTTTCTACCCAAAAATAACAAGCATTTGCTTGCGTTTGGAGCAAGTGGTGAATTTAGATGGTAATAGCAGATAATTTGGCTTCATGTTCTTTCTGGTATTACATGCTAGTTGAGCTTAGCCATGAAACTTTGAACTAAAATGTTTCACCCTGTGCTACATCGATTGTCAGCAGAAAAAAAAAGTCTTTACCTCCAACGCAATCACTATAAATACATGTAAGAGCTAGTAAAACCCAATGTCTGGTTCTTGGAATAAACTCAAATTATGTTTCAAGCCTTGCCCCTAAACACGCATCTTTTTGTCCACTAAAAATTTCTAAAATCATCAACTGAAGGATCAAATCCAAATTTCTGAAATCACCAGCTGCCACAGATCGAGTAGAGGTTATACAGACCACCTTAAACACTTGAAATTAACGAAGCCAAAGAATTTTGTATTTGATGAACACCGTGAAGTCTCGTTGATAGGTAGACGAATTGGGATTCGACATTGGTAAAAGCAACAAATATTACAACACTTCTCAAGTTCTTCCTTGCGTGAAATTTAATGGTTGCCATCACAAACAGAGAATTTCCCAATCTACGTAGACATAAAATATTATACTGAAACGAGAAGTCAAATGTTGTATTAACTGAAACGAAATGCGACTTTGGTTTTTGGTATGTAAATTAGGGTTTACAAACAAATAATACAAAATGAAATTTCACTCGCAAGATGCCGTTTGAAGCGATGTTTTGATATCTCAAAATCACGTTGCAAGTTTCATACCAGTTTTTATGGACACATGAGTTGCCAAAGCGTTACAACAACTCAGTGATAAGAACTAACGGCAATGTTGCATGTCACTGTCACTGTCAATGTGGGCAAAACATGCCGCCTAAATAACTGTTTTGTTTCCAAATCAGTACGAGTTCGAAGAAATTTTTTCTAACAATTTAAAGCATTAACATTAAATAAGTGAGTTCGTATAACCCGGTTTTAAATGTTAATGAGTTGTGCGTAATATTCTAATGAGCTGTGGCAGTGAAGGAAAGAAAGACGTGAAAGTTGACAGTTTTATTACGAATTACAAAATGAGTTCAATTGTTTATAATACATCAGCAGCATTTGTAAGTGTGCACAAAGTCAAACCAAGAAGTTTTAATTCAAGCATTTATTATTAGCATGCACAAAACGACTGGCAGAGCACTGGCATGTCGGGGTAGAAATTCTACAGGCGTTTGAGTTTTTCTTAACGGGGTGGGGGGGGGGGGTGAATTTTATGTTTTTGTTCATTTAAAAGAGAAACCAAAGTACATTCTGCTGTAAACAAGTAAGAGAAATAAAAATCATTCCTTTGAAATTGGAGTTTTGCGATTAACATATCTGTTGTTGTTGTTGTTTTTTGTTTCATTATCACAGCTCATTAGAATATAACGTAGCTCATTAGCATGGAAAACCGGGTTATACGAATTCACTCTAACAAGTAGGATGATTGTGCAACAAATACATTTCGGTTTACTTGCTACGAATTTGTTTCAAAATCTCAGCGTTATTGCGATAAACAATGCTGCAGTGAAAAAAAAAGGTTTCTGACAATGTAAATCGCTGCCATAAGCAAGGCAGTTGTGTAAAAAACATCTCAATATCTTGAAGTTTGTTCGAAGAATAACAGTGACAATTTTTTGAAGGAAAAAATGAATATAGGAACCAAAACATGTAGCACTATGTAGTAACAATGTCTGCTGTTCTTTTTCTAGAAAGTTTGCTGGCGTTAAAATCGAATAACCAGCCAGAGAAAATTTTGCTGTAAAACATTCAAAAAGGCAGACGAATCGTCCGTTTTGGCAATAACAAAAGCCTCTTGATTTGTCTTTGTGGTCTGTATAACAGGTCAATATTGACCACATTACGTACCAACGTCCCTCTGAACTAGACATTAGGGTTTTCGAAACTAAACTCCCAAGACAAGAGAACACAGGCACTTTTTCTCGAGACTAACATTTCCTTATTAATATCCGTTTTATCCAATTATTCCAGAATACGAAACAAAATTTTTTCAACCAAGTTATGATCTACAATAGTTTTCAATGCATTTATTAACTTAGATCGGAACTTGAATGATGCCTTTGCTCTCTTGTCAACTGAAAATTAATCAGCTGATGTGGCGATTGCATGGGCATTTTAAGGAAGCACCAACAGTCTACCACATCCGTAATCATAAAATTCCGAGTGAAATCACTTGCACGAAGCCAGTATTTGGTTATTAAAATAGTCCTTTTCATTTCCAGTTTCAGAAAAACGGCTTGTTATTAAGGATGGTTTTAAGTTTCGAGTCTGTGGATGAAACCATAAAGAGTGATCGTTCAAACGAATGCTATCGAATATTGTTTTCCTGTGGTACTACCGTTTATTGCACTGTGGTCTAAATCCTGAAATCGACCATTAAAGAACCTCATTCTAATGAAGCATTGAGCAGCACTTTCCTGTGGTTCTGTTGTTATGCTGTACAAGATGGTTCTAACTTTTGATTCTGCGGATTAAATCCTAAAGTGTGACCATTCAAATGAAAGCTACTGAGCAGAACTTTCCTGTGGTACTGTTTATTATGCTGTACAAGGTGGTTCTAACTTTTGAGTCTGCGGATTAAATCCTAAAGTGTGACCATTCAAATGAGAGCTACTGAGCAGTACTTTCTTGTGGTGCTGTTTATTATGCTGTGCAATGTGGTTCTGACTTTTGAGTCTGTGGATGTAATCCTAAAGTGTGACCATTCAAATGAAAGCTACTGAGCAGTTACAGTATAACGTTCATGTGATCATGTCATGCTGTTTATTATGAAGCACGAGGTGGTTCTAACTTTTGAGACTGTGAATGAAATTCTAAAGTGTGATCATTCAAATGAAAGCTGCTGGGCAGTTAACTTTCCTGTGATGCTGTTTATTATGAAGTGCAAGGTGGCTCTAACTTCTGAGTTTGTGGATGGAATCCTAAAGTATGATCATTCAAAGGAAGCTACTGAGCAGCACTTTCCAGTGGTAAGTTTTATTATCCTGTTCAAGGTTGTTCCAAATTTGGCGTCCGTGAATGAAACCATAAGTGTGACTATTCAAATGAGAACTATTGAAGAATGGTTACATCGTGCCAAATGAAATTTGGTATTATAAAGTTCAATCATCCAGCTGATGATGTGAAATCACGATGTCGCAAAAACGTGGTCCAGCTCCTTTTAAGATGAAATGTATCGACTTGAACCTAACGAATTTCCAGAGTACGAAAAATATTTCACTCCTTTTTGGTTCGTAACGATTAAGACCAGTTTGTCAATCTGTGATGAAAATCAAAAAGAAATATGAACGCTTAATTTTCTTGCGTATTTTTTCTACCTTGTTTTTTTTACATCAGGTGTTACATTTAAATTTACAAAACATGCGAAATTATGCTATAGACAATTATTCGATACTAATTCCATTTCGATAAGTTTTTAAGACCTGTATAAGAAAGCATTTACATGTTTTGTACTGTGTGGTTCATTTAACAAAAGACGATCAGCAGCTGTACCTCCTTGCGAAATTTGGATTTTTAGCACTGAAGTTGACCTCCCAGGAAAAGTTCGGTTGATGTCAGCAAAATTCTGCATTAAATAAGCAGGATCACAGCAAAGTACCGCTTAATATCTTTTATTTGAATAGAGCTCTTGAATGATCAATCCTTAGGATTTAATCCACAGGACGATAAATAGAACCACATGAAAATACTACTCGATAAATTGTAGGTGCCAATTAAAAATTCCCCACATCTTCCATCACATCGACTGAAGTCAACAAACGCAACGTTTATACATGTCTACACGTTGAGCGATCCAACTGTACAAAAGTTTTTAGAAGGCCAAGCGCTCTCCCTTGTAGGAAATCAGCCTACCAAACAACATGAAAACAGCAAGAACAAATTTGTTAGGATGTTTTTACATGAAAATGAAATGCTAGCTGGAATTCAAACAGAGCAGTATACTGAATAATCTAATTATCGACCGATCGCTCAACGTTTGAATGGTGGCCGAAACTGAAATTTATCACAAATTATTTTACTTTTGTCCCTTATTCAAGTCCTATCTCAATGTAAGATATACATAGCTTTTGGCTGTGAAATCATTGAACACTTTATTTTTTACGAAATGATCGCACTTCAATATCTCCTACCCAGTTCAACTCCTGCATCAATTTGGCGAGTAGATTCAGTCAATTCGAAGCTAGATCAGCAAACACTTCTGCAAGATAAATTCGCTACAACATATCCCAGCGGCAAGATAAGTGCGCGTTTCTTTAAAACGAATACTTTTGACGCTAATACAATCTTAGCAAGTTGTTCAGCCACCATTATTAACTATAGCTATGTTAAACAATTAAAGTTCTTATCTTTGCCGAGCTCTGTCCTTATTCCTATTCCAAGTTGCTCTCCTATGTCCTTTCTTCATTAGACTCCACTGATTTCTTGGTTTTCCTGAAGACAGACATGAATATTAAAACTAATAAGTTCAAATGCTCCATTTTTGAAATACATAAAAGGAAACTGTTATTTAACTTTTTAACAGCTTAGGTTTAAGTGCAAGCACAGCCAATAATATTAACACCCGAGAATCTTCTACAATATAAAGTCACTGCTCTCTTGTAGCACACATGAAATGACAAGAAAACTCTCCCTTGAAGTTGAATTTCAAATTGAAACAATGCTCAGGCAAGTGTGAGTCAAGCCACACCAAACAATGGTTTTTACTCTTAATTCAATGTGAAACTAATATTCACCTTTTGTTGAAGTTGTGTTTTCCTCTCAGATTCTTTCACTTCGTTCGAATCTTTCTCAAGTCTGATATTTCAGTTCCCTAAAATAGAATAAACCAATACAAATGATCAGTTTAATTGGTCAGTTTTCAAACACACCAAAGGCAAACTCGCTAGTTTCCAACACTGATCTAATAAATGAATGTTAAGCGCGACAGACATGGCTTTCAACACTAACACAACCGTTTCTACCAGAAGACTTCTAAGTCGCCCAATGCTACGAAACGACAGGAAAATTTTTTAACACCTAAGAATCTTTCTTTAAGCAAAGGCTCCTTCATTTGGTGATACATATGAAAAACTGAAAATACAAAAGTTTGGAGTTGAACTAAAATCGAAACGACGCTCATGAACCACGTGCTAACTTAACCGAGGACCGATTTCACCCTCTGAAGAAGGGATATTACTACAATGTAGCTCAGAACCTTTGCTTGAATTTGCTTTAGGACTTTCGTATTTGCCTCAGGATTTCCAGGCGTCTTTAGGCTTCTCTCCAAAGCATAAAACCAGTGTTCAAAAGTAAGAGCCATCTTCACGCGACCACAGCCTGCGTGCTTGTGGCAAATTCTACAACAAATCATGAATATGGACAAATACGTCAAACAAATGAAATAATCAGTAAGACACCCGTCGCATGCTTTTCGACCAGCAAATCCAGAAGTGCGAAAAAAATGGAAATCACATAAAGGGGAGTCATAAAAGGAAACACGTGATATCCTGATTCCAGGTTATGATTGTGTTTATTCTCCGGAGTCGGAGGCAGACAAAACAGACAAAATCGGTCGAGTAAAAGTTTTCGTCCGTTTCATCTGCCTCCAGCCTAGACTGCATTTGGGTCCCCAAGGATGGGTAGCTTCTGGGATGAGGATGAGGGGTGGAGGATGGTGGTAGTGTGGGGAGTGGGGATGGTAGTGCCAGATCTTATGAAAGGTGGAAGGTGTCCAATACGTTCAAAAGTAGAAACATCACAATTATTACGTCCTGATTTCTGAACATCCGCGATCTTGGAATGAAAACAGCAAAAATTGACATATTTCAAAAGTGTATTTTTATTTTTGACCTTATTTTCACCAATCACGCGGTGTATACACCCTGTCATCAGTACGGATGGCCGTTCATTACCCTCTCCCCCCCCCCTCCAAAAAAAAACAAACAAACAAAATAAAAACAAAAACAAAAACCAAACAAAGCAAAACAAAACAAACAACCAAACAAAAAACATCATTAACTAAAAACGTCTTAGTAAAAGCTCGATTTAAAATTTTAAAACTACCTGGTTCGATGTCGAAAATGAGCCAGGTTTTAGTCAGCTGATCATCGCCAGTCAGGCTCATCAGTCAGAATTATGTGTCCCACCGGTGACAGCGCTGGACAACAGCGAAAGCGGTCAGTAGTTTTAAACGCTGTAAGACTACAAGCGGTCGCTCCTTCCTCTCAGGGATAGTTGAGCTACCAGAACATACGAACACGCGTAATAGTAGCCTGCTGCGCGTGTTGGTCACCAGGCGCCTGCGTAATTTCCACCCAGCAATCTACTTTCGAGCGCGTTTATTTCCTTTCCCCTCAACTATCTCTCAGCCGAAAGAAGGGATTACTGGTAGTCTAAAACGCTAAATGCAGCGACAAACCCGGCATTGAAAAGTAGCAGATCTGTTGTAGAACTGGATAAGTAAAATGCTTGATAATTAATAAATATTCACCGAAGTGGGGGTGAATAGCACATGTTATTCCAACTCTGAACAGCCAATCAGAGCTCGATGAAACCAATATTCACTTGTTTGGTATATACTTACTTAACGTATGAACGTTAATGTAATGCTTACAGTAGTAGAAGAAAATCGGAAGCAAACAAAAAACAAAACTTGGAGACAAAATACGTAGAATGTTTGCACGGATATTTCGGTTTGGAAAACAAACCCACTGGGGCTACAAGGATTAAATGAAAGTAAAAAAGAAATAAATAAAAATAAATAAAACATAAAAAAAAATATACAGTGGGGCTTAGTTGGTACAATTTTCTCAGTACAATTCACCAGGCCCAGTTGGTCCAGTGATCTTGGTACAATTCACCCCAGTTGGGACAGTTTTCTCAGGGGCACCCAACGGTTCGTTTCGGGTAATATCTGTTCGGGAGACTTAAGTCGCCTGAGAAATTCGGATTTAATTCCAGTGAAAACTAGAGATTTATTTGGCGAAAAATCACCTCAGACGTTCGTAACAAGAGGAGTTCAATTCTTTTGTTTTCGGAAGGACAGATATGTCGTTCAGGGTGTAAAATAAGGTCAGCTAGCATTTTCGGAGGGCTATCAGCGGCTCGGAAATTCGGCGGATAGGATTCTGTTTCCTAAAATCTTCCGTGGCCTAATTTTTCAGCTAAAAACGCCGAACAGATCAACCTGTATTAGCTTCCACAAATATGCCTTTAAAAAGCTCGGAAACAATCTAAGAAAGCAGAAAATGATATTTTAAGTATTTTGCTAGACTCTTCTCGTTGGGTGCCCCTGTTTTCTTGGTAAAATTAACCCCAGTTGGTACAGTCTTCTTGGTACACTTCACCTCAGTTGGTACACTTTTCCTGGTACAATTCATTTGGCCTAGTTGATACAGTTTTCTCGGCACAATTGGTGCAATTTATCTGGCGAAGTTGGCACAGCTTTCTTGCTGCGATTCGTCTGGCTCAGTTGGTACAGTTTTTTGGTACAATTCATCTAGCACACTCGGTACAGTTTTCATAATACAATTGATCTGGCCCAGTTAGTATCTTTTAATTGAGACAGTTCATCTTTTCCTGCTGGTACCATATTAATTAATTAGTTAATAATTTTTTTTTAATTTTTGTTTGGTTATTTATTGATTGATTTATGTTTTGTTTATTTATCTATTTACTTATTTATTATGTCATAACAGAGTATGGAGTACCATGCACAAATGCTTCACTGGAGGTGAAAACCGGGTGGAGGGATTCATTGCCGGTTAACTAAGAATAAAACGTGCACCGATTTTCATGAAAAGGAGGCTGAAACCTGTGAGGCAGCTATCCTACAGCATTATATTGTCCCCTTGAAAGAGTACGATAAACATATGGAAGAGAGGCGTGGAGAATTCGACAGGATGGTTGAAGAAATACCGCAACTGTCAATGTCATAGACTTTATTGAAAAGTAACTCAACTCAAGATTAAGATTACAAGTATCTGTCTATTCAACCAAAAGCTGTTGAGCTGAGCTTTGCTGCATGCAGCATTGTGCTGTTGAGTCTTCGAAAGCTATTCAACCTTACTCTGGCTAAATTGGGTTAAAATGGTAACACTGATATGGCGATTTCAAAATCGAGAAACCAACCCTACAGCGTTATGTAATTACTGATTAGCCTTTTCTATGAATGAAGAGTGGTGAGAGGGCGAGGCGACTACAGCTTATACCGTTTTGAAAATACCGACTACCGTTTTGAAAACGCGAACGAGTAGTCTAGTGTTTTTATGGACAAACAGATGATGTACCTGACTAAAATACGTACAAACACGTACAAATACTGTGAAAATTTTAGTTATTTTGGTGCCAAAAAGCTGAAAGTGAAGTATCAACTCTCTTGTGGCCGGAAAAACGTCTATTCACCTACAAGATTTTCCCCGAAATGCCAAAACATTGCTGCATTCCTCTGTGTCCGAAGAAGGTCAATCGAGACGAAGTTACAGGCCAAAAGATTTCCTTTTATCGTTTTACAGAGGACGAAACCCTGAGAAAACAGTGGCTTCACGCCATTCAAAGAGATGTTGGCCCGTACTTTACCATAACAGAGGGAGCAAGAGTTTGTTCGACGCATTTTAAGCCTGAAGATCGGCTGAAAACTCCACGCAAGACTGAACCTAAGACAGGAGCTGTGCCTTCCATCTTCGCATGGATGGAAGCAAAGTTTGCCTCCAAAACGACCGCCTCCTACTCCACGCTCTGAGTCGCTAACGTCAAAAAAGAATTCAAAGAAAGGTTTTGGCAAAATTACGATCAAGGGGAGCGAAAGTTGCCAACATATTATCAAGAACAAGAGTGAGGATCCAACATCAATAATGGGGGACTTGGAATTTCCGGAAACAACAGAAATAGAACCATCAAGAGAAACAGAGTCCGCGTCTGATTGTGCTGAGAATTCTGACGAAGATTCATTAATATTGGAAAGAGAGTCTATCTGCAGTTCTTTTAAAGAATGAAAAACTAGAAGAAGAGGTTTTAAATCTGAAGGAGAAAATCAGAGATCTCGAGCAGAAAAACGAAAAACTCGAGGAGCGATTGTTTTCTCCGAAAAATATCTCAACAAGTGACTCACTGATAACCTTTTACACTGGATTTCCAAACTACAAGACGATGATGGCCTTGTACGAATACTTGAATCCTGGTGCCAGTGGAGAAAATATCAATTATTGGTTGTCTGGAAAGGAGGATATTCAGATGGATTCCAGCGTTAGTGACAATACAGTCAAACAGGGAAGACCTAGGTCTTTAAAACCACAGGATAAGTTTTTCACACATTGTGTAGGCTGAGGCAAGGTTTTGCTGAATTACATTTAGCGCAATTATTTAATGTATCTCAGTCGACTGTCAGTTGAATTATGTATTTAAGCTTGGCCAGATAAATATTTGCTATCCAGAGAACTTGTGAATGAAACAATGCCTGGAGATTTTAAGGCAAAGTATCCCACTACAAGGGTGATTATTGACTGCACAGAGGTGAGCTGCGAAATGCAGTTTACCCTTAAATAGTGAGTCATTCAGTTCTTATAAGCATCATACCACTTTAAAAGCACTAGTGGAAATTTCACCACGAGGGTTCTTCACATTTATTAGGCAATTATACACTGGCAGCATATCCGACAGGGAGATAGTAGAGTGAAGTGGCTTCTTGAAACTCCTCCTTTCGGAAGGAGACTCCGTAATGGCTGATAAGGGTTTCACCATTGAGGACATACTTCCCCTAGGAGTCTCCTTGAATATTACCCCTTTCCTGGGAATGTCTGACCAGATGCCACCTGAAGATGTAATCGCAACTCAACAAATAGCTAGCTTGCGAATTCATGTCGAAAGGGTCATCTACAAGGTGAAAAATTTTAATATATTTCATGGGGTAATTCCTTTGAGGCAGTTTGGGGTAGTAAATCAGGTGTGGTCTGTATGTGCTATGTTATGTAACATGCAAGATCCCATCATCAGTGCTTAAATTTGAAACCACAAGTCATGTGGAGTGACCAAATTAAAGTTCAGTGGCTACTCACAATGAATGTCCTGTGTGATAGGGGTGTACAACATTTTCAGTGAAATTTATAGTCTGGTGTGCACTAAAGATAGTAGTAAAAAGAAAACCTCACATATATTCTTCTTATCTTTCCTCTACTTTCAACTTTCACAACAATGTAATTTCAAAACTCATTGTGAATATTTTCCGAGTTCATGTGAAATGTTTGTTTTGTGATATAAACTGACCACATAAAAGAAACAAGGCTTTGATCACTGTTCAAAAGATCTAACACATACGTTAATGAAATAAACTGCAACTCTATTCACCCTTCAAGCTCCAATATCATCAAGCAAATTCTCCTCACTTAAGGCTTCCTACATTCCTTTAAGCTGTAGCAGGGAGAATTTGTTTTACCGATGATTAATCTTTGACAACTTTCCTGATAAGACAGAATACGGGAAAAATAAACTGCTGATTGCTATTGGAGCTAAAAAGTTACAAATTATTATTTAATTCCCACACAAGAGTCTAAGTGTATACAATGGAATTTCAGTTTCAAGCAACCAATTTTACATGCTGGCAGATGAACTTTTTGCAAATTCACTCGGTGCAGTTGTAATAAAATGGGTGAAATAAAATGTGTGAAGCTTATGCTTAAGCCCTGCCCAGCAGACAGCATCAAAAGGAATTCTCTTTACAGAAGTGCCCTTTTTTATGTGCACAATGAAGTCACAACAAGATGCTCCAGTAATCCCCATTTGGCCTTGCACTTGAGCAAAGTAGGAATAGCTCCTTTTGAGTTTACATTGTCCATTAACAGCCTCACAGAAACAAATTAGGGTCTTAGCATGCATCTAATGGCGTGAAGTGATATTTTGTCTCTGGGCACTTGACTGCAGCATCTCCAAAACGATTCTGGCAACCGAAATCAACAACACTGCCCTCTGGGGAATTTCTAAGAAATTGCATGTCCTGACAGACAACAAAGTCACACTTAGGCACTTTTACTGTTGTCTTTCGAGTCAACAAAAATTTTTCATATCCCTGGAGGGCGATTGGCTCAGCTTTAGTACCATGCTCCACATAACTTGAGGTGAAATGCTTGAGAAAAATAAGGTCAGTGACAAATTAAACTTCTCATAGTTCCTCTTCCTTTTAGCTATGAGGTCCAATTTTGAGGCTGTCAGCGTTTTCTGCAATAGAAGTACGTTTGATTGCTATGAGCTTCAAATTCCTTTAAGTACTCGTCATTCAAAAATTGAGGGATGTTCCTTATTTGCCACTCTTTTCCCGAATTCGCTACGTGCTGGTCCCTTTCAGCTCTTGTGAAAGAAGGCATTCTGTCCAATGACCTTCCCACTGCCTGGTGAGGAGTGTCGTTTAGGACATTCGAAATCATTTTCTTTCTTTTCGTGTAAATTTCATCCAGATCGGGATCGAGCACCATTCATCCCTTCCACTCTTTAATTATATCAGTATATTCTTCAATACTGCAATGAAATCGGCAAAACCACGTTATCTTAACAGCTTAAACTGATAAACCAAAATATTTAAGTTTACGATATGAGTTTACGCACGTGCTTACCATTTCACAAGCAAAGCTCTCGTCCTAAGTCCTTTCAGCGAATCCCTACGGCTTTGCATCCAAAACCTTAGCTCTTCATTTTTCTCTGAGAAAGGATTTCTACTAGCCAAAGAAGCCCTGGAATATTATTTTCGGTGAGAGTAATACCGTCAATCACTGCTTTACTGCAAGATGCCATAACTCTGGCCTACCAAGCCTCGCTTCCATGCATTTAAAACCAGGCCATTCCGAGTGGTCGCCATTTAGGAATAGGGTGTATATTCAGGTTGTATTTAAAGGAAAAAGAGTCAAACAAAATTTTACTTCCTAAGAGCAAAGTCCAAGTTCGTTTATATCTATTGGCCACCCTAAATTTTTGCGTGCTCCCATTGGTCGAGTGACGCGATAGTGTCTCTCCTCAGCGGGCGCCTATCAGTGCACAGTGCGTGTTTTCGGCAATTTTTGGCACAAAATTTAGCGTTGTACAATAACAACAATAGAGTTCTTACGTCTCAGGCCCTTTGATTGCTGGCTTGCACGTGACGTCATAAAATTCTAAAATCAAAACTCGCCAGGCCTGCTGAATTTTTATCGTCAACAGGTGTAAGATAACATAAAAATATATCTTTTTCCAAGTTTCCAGCTCGGTAGCGTCCTTCGTTTTTAAACTAGAGCATTTTGAATTTTCGAGTTCTCCGCCGTACGTGACATCAAGATGGCGCCGTGGCAAAGCTGTCTTGTTTAAAACAAGGCCTCTCCTTAGGATTTTTAGCAGTTTGAACATTTCAAATATAAGGTGAAGTGTTTACGTGAAAGTATACTAGCTCACGAGCGAAAAGTAATTGTTTTAATAGCAAAAGTGAATTCCAGGTGTTTTCTTTGGTATCCGGCCGCCATATTGGTGTACCACAGCGGTACACCAATATGGCGTCTGCATACTGAGCTCTATAAATTTCCGTGGAACGTTTTGGCAAATAACTCAAGAACGCTGTACCGCACAGACCTGAGACTTGGAGAAGTTGTTTATTTATTAGTCTTTGATAACATTTAAAATTCTTGGCTTCTTTTATCGAATGGTTTCGAATTTATTTTTGTATGGCGTGACAGTGCAACCCGGCAATAGGTTCCCTCGGAAATTTGATGTTCAAACTTCATGTAAGCCCTCAAACTATGCTGTCAGACTGTTATTTGTTGTGAACATCAAATTTCCTCGGTGATTCGCGCTTATGCGTGAAGGCGTTACTTCTGTAGAAGATTAGCCAGGGATTTGAAGGTTTTGAAGATTTTATTTTGCACTAGACTTTACGGCTTTGTTCCTTCATCGATCAGTTCAGGAATCGTCCGTAGTTACAATCGTAGTCAACTGAAATCAGTTAGAAAACAAGTTACTATTTACATCATTCCCTATTGAAACGGCAAACAGTTCTCAGCTTACAATTTGTTTTCCATAAATCCTTGAAATCCTACATCGGCGACTGAACAACGAAATGTGTCCCTTAAAGAAGTGAAACTTGTTCTTTTAAATTCTTGTCACCTAATGTCACCTGACCTTATTTTTCCCGCCTCGCTAAGTCGAGGTGATAACTGACAATATGGAAATTTTAGGAAATTGTTTGCACGAAATGCAAATCACTCCGCCCCAGTGCGGAAATTAGGTTTAATTAATTATACCTAATTGAGCAACGACTATAAATGTAATAGCGTTCAATAATAAGAAACGTCAGAAAATAGCATGTCTATTGCTTCTGGGAACTAGCTTAATTAGGAAAATTCCGCATTTAGTTCCTCCTTGGTTGCTAGGAGACACAGCTTGTGGATTGGCCTGTCGTATTCACCATCCTGGGTCTTGTTTCTGGCCTTTCTGACCAAGCCATCCTTTCCTGGATACGTGACAATGATACGCGCCAACTTCCACTGAGACCTTTTGTGGTTCTGATCCAACTCCAAAACTAGATCATCAACGTGAACATTTTCTCTGGTTCGGAACCACTTGTTTTGTGGTAATAGATTTGGCGCGAAGTATCGCATCCAGCATTCCCAGAATTCATTGACTCGAGCTTGTGTGCTTCTCAGACGATGTCTGGGGTTGATCCTTTCTTCGGGTTCTGGTTGAGGTAGTGGAAGATGATGACCTATGAGAATATCGTTCGGTGTGATGGGGCGACTTTCCCAGATGTCATTGGAACTTGGATACAGAGGACGTCCATTGATGATGCCTCTGACAGAAATGTTCTCCATTGTTCTTCTGTAAAGACTTGGTTCTTGCACGTAGCATTGAGACTTTGTCTGACAGACTTGAGAGTTTCCACGACGCCATTTTGATGACTTGCATGAGGTATGTTCCTTTGCCACTTGAAATCGCAACAGAAATCCTCAGATAGAACACTGAATCTTGGGAATGTTCCAGCTCTGCATAATTTCCTTTAAGTAACCTTGCGCACCTACAAAGTTTGTTCCACGGTCGGACCAACAAACACTCGGGTGACTACGCAAGCTCGCGAAACGATGGAACGCCATCAGAAAGGCATCAGATGTCTTGTCGTTTACAAGTTCTAAGTAAACTGCCCTTGTTGTCATGCAGGTGAATATTACTACTTGAGCTTCTTTCAGAGTCTTCTGATTGAGTTTAATATGCAAGGGACCAAACATGTCAATGGCGGTGTTGGAAAAGGGAGGGAAACCTGCTGCCACTCGTAAAGATGGCATCTGCCCCATTAGCTGGTCCAGCGGTTTTTTGCGAAGTTTCCTGCAGGTGATGCACTTTGAAGTGAGGGCTTTGGACATGCTGCGGACTCCTGTAACACAAGACCAACGGGACCCCATAATTTGCCAACAAGACCTAGGCATCGTCTCTTTGTCAGGACATCGGTCAGGCCAAGGTCGTTCTTTTTTAGGGTAAACTTGTCTGTCTGTTTATCCCATCGTAGACCAAGTAGATCCGTTGACCGTTCATCGTTAGATTGGTCGATTTCTGTCTGGTTAGAATGCCAAGTTTTAATCTGGAAGTGGCCTTTCTCGAGGATGGCGTCAATGTCGTTGATAATCTGCTTAGCTTTTGCTGTGGATGCTCTGGACCCACCGATATCATCCACGTACACATGGTCTTGAAGTTCCTTTGCAGCTTCCGGGAACTCAGCTTGCGATAACTTTGCCAGAGTATTGATGGCGTTAGTTGCTATGTCGGGAGCTGGTTTATCACCAACGTTCAATCTGAGCCATTGATACACAGTTGGTGAATCATTTGTCTTACTTCTCCACAGGAACCTGTGATAAACTTGATCGTCGGGATGTACCAAGATTTGATTAAACATTTTGCGCACATCACCAGTTAATGCCACTTTCTTCCATCGCCATGCTGCCAGTACATCGAAGAGGCTGTTGATGAGGTTAGGACCTTTCTCGAGATAATCCTTAAGCGAAAGACCATCATGACCTTTCGAAGATGAGTCAAAGACAAGTCGAACTCTTGTGGTCCTTTCTGGCGTGAACACGGCTTGCAGTGGTAGGTACCATTCAGGTTTACCATGATCGATTTGTTCAGGTGGAACCTTTTTCACAAAGTCCTGATCCAATAACTTTTGAACTTCTTCGTCAACAACGTTAAAGCAACCCTTTTTCTGGAACGACTTTTCAGCAGAAAACATCCTTTTCAGAGCGATGTCGTAGTTACTCTGTTTGGGGGGTCCTGCTTCCTTCCAGGGCATCCTCGCTTGTATTCTCCCGTCAACTAAGGTAGTTGAAGCTGCGAGGGACTTTACGAACTTGCTTTCACGTAACACGTTTTCACTGCATGTACAGAGTTTGGTTGGTTTGACGCCAAGGAGGTCTTGGTGAAGGAGTTTCTTGATATCCTCCACGATACTTACTGTCCCAACTTCTATTGACTGAACTTGAGATGTGGTAGAGCTGTTTGACTCAAACTGTCCCAGAACGTACCATCCAAAACAGTTTCCTTTCGCGATAGGTTCTCCTGGTTCTCCAGACACTGTGTGGATATCAACGAAAGCTTCTACGACGTCTGTGCCGATAAGGATATCTATGGCACCACCCGAAAGATGCAGCTTATCAGAAACGTTCTTCAAATGGGTGTATTGTCCCACTAATTCTTTAGAAATTGTTTTGGCATTACTGCAAGGTCTTGTAACAGTGTACACTTGAAGGGTCTTCGTAATATCTTCGTCAGTAGGTGAGGCAAGCGTGATATCGATTATCTGTGAAGGGTCATTTTTCTTCTTCCCCCCAGCCAAATTCATAGTGAGATGCGTTGCTGATCCACTTAAGCCAAGTCGTCTAGCCGTATTTTTTGGAGAGTAGGCTGGTGTTAGATCCAGAGTCTAACATTGCAAGAACTTCGACAAAGTTTCCATTTCTGTTCACGAGTTTAACTTTTTGAACAGGGCATAAACCAGTGACAGGTTTTAACTTTGCTTTCTGGTACACAGCATTTCCTTGGATGTTGCCATTCGACGTAGTTGAGGGGCCTTGGAATTGACTTTGGAATGGTGCTGCTTTTGGATTCAAATTTGTGTTTGTTTCGCCAGTCCTGTCATTATGTAGAGACCGGTGGTGGTTTTTTCTGCATTTGTCACAGGTTGAGCCATCTGGTTTCTTGCAATCGTTTGTGTGATGCGCTCTTTAAGACACTTGCGACATCGCCAATGTTGCTTAACAATCTCCCACCTTTGATTGACTGTTAAAAGCTGGAACGTAGGACAGGCAGCCAGACGATGTTTGGTTTTACAGTCAAGCGGACATGCTTCATCATCAGTTTCTTCGCCATTGGTGGCATTATTTTCTGTCTTCTAAGGACCCTTGTCCCGACGACTTTCATTCCTTTCCTCAGAGACGGAGCTCCTTTTGCCTCGGGAGCGAATGCTTGCTTCCTGATGTAACCAGGCGATGAGGTTGCTAACGGTTTCTTCTTTTCCTTCCATTTCATCTCTCTACCAAAATGAGAATTGTCGTTTGGATCGAGTTTGGACAAAAGTTGGGACATAAGGAATGGTGCTTCTGAAGACTCTAGCACAGGGTACCCATTATCTTCCATATCGTTTACGTAGCAAGGCAATGTTGTGGCGAAGTGTGTAAAGGACTTGGAATCTCGTCTGACTGGTTTAAGATTGTTTATTTCAGACAGTAATTCATCCACTAATTTTCGTCTGTCTGCGAACTCGGTAGCCAAGATGTTTCAAGCGCTGTGAATGGTTTTACAGGTTTTAACCTGGTCAGTCCACCACGAACCCTTTGGCAATGCGTTTCGGAAACATTGCAATTGTTCATCTTTATCCTGACCGTATTTCGTCATCCAATGATTGAATTCCTTTTTCCACGTGCCATAAGATCTGCGACCTCCATCCCATGTTGGTACTGGTAATCGTTGTAGACCACTTAAGTTTGGTTTTGATCCTAAGGTGTCCGCCATTTTTGCTACTGCTGATGTCATTGATGACATTGATGATGTCAGAGCCTCCAGGGTTTCAGAGTCCTTACGAGACGTTTCAGAAGAATTTTGTTCCTTTTGATACGCAGCAAATTTCAAAGCAATTTGAAGAAAATCTGCCTTGGCCTTGTCTCCAAGTTTTCTGGTCATTAAAAAGGGTCCCTCATCTGTGGAAGCGCCTTCATCAACCAGTTTGTCTAAAATCGTGTCTTGCTGCTTTTTGATTTGCCTATATCTCGTCTCTACTTGAGTGAATGCTGCTTCAAGTGTTTTGAGTTCTGGTTTTACTGAGAAAATTGTTTCAAATTCCTCCATTAACTCGTAGAGGATGTTTGCAGCGTTTTCCATTTTTCCTGCGAGGGTTTTGACGTCTACTTTAGGCGGCATTTTGAACGGTATTCACTTTACGTAAATATGCTTTAACTCCAGCCTCGATTTCATGCGATGTTACTAGTTCCAAGTCTTTGATTTTGACAATCCAGCAACAAAGATAAAAATGAAAACGTCAAACAAATCAAATGTCCTTACTTTTCCTTCGCAAATACAATTCGGCGTAATCTTGATGAAGATTCAGCGTAAGTTGAGGGCGCGATGATTCAGCGTAATCTGTGGCAGCTCAACTTGTGATACGAAGTTCGGCGGTTGTCAATAACTCGATTTGGCGTAATCTTCGAGGACAAATTTTGACTGATTCGCGCTTATGCGTGAAGGCGTTACTTCTGTAGAAGATTAGCCAGGGAATTGAAGGTTTTGAAGATTTTATTTTGCACTAGACTTTACGGCTTTGTTCCTTCATCGATCAGTTCAGGAAGCGTCCGTAGTTACAATCGTAGTCAACTGAAATCAGTTAAAACTGTAAATGGTTTGAACCCAGGAGTCATATCATAATTCGGTAAATTGTGATCGTCCGGGTGAGTGTAGTCCTGAGAAGGACTGTTTGAGGTGACATTGACTGACGTTTCGACAACCTGAGCGGAAGTCATCATCAGAGTCAAGTGAACTGTGAATCGTCAGTAGATGTTATAAGTCTCTGGTCGTTGTCCTGATTGGTCGACGATCTCGTGATGTTATTGGTCGTCTGTCAGTTAAGCCGTGATGTTATTGGCTGTGAAGACTGTAAAACGTGATTGGTGCGTTTCGATCCGTCTTTTGTTAGTCAAATGTCCGTTGGTCTATTGTTAGTCAAATAAGTCGGTTTGTCTATTGTTTGTCTGTCTTGTTATTGTCAGCAATCAGTCGTTTGTAAGGTGCAGGTAGCTGTTGGCAACGGTTCAGTGGTGTTTGTTCTAAGTTAGTAAACCAGCTTTCCAGACTGATTCGTTGATAGTAGTCTGTACTGTAGGTAACGCATTCAGCAGAGTCCCAGTCGATTCTGTGGTTTGTTTTTAAATGGTGCTCAGCAATGTGATTGTTGATATCACCATTTCTAGTCGCTCGTTTGTGTTCAGTCAGTCGGACGTTCAGATTTCTGCCGGTCTCACCAATATAAGTGGCCTGGCAGTCGCAGCATTTGATTTTATAAACTGCTCCCCGTCTGTCGCTCGGTTCGTCTTTGTCTTTAACGTTCGTCAGTAGCTGTCGTAAAGTAGTGATAGGTTTGTGAGCAACGCGGATGTTGTAGGGTTGTAGGATTCGTGCGATAGTTTCAGAAGTCCCTTTGATGTAAGGTATGGTTGCAGTAGTGACAGGTGTCGTGTTAGTGTTTGTAGCGTTTGGTTCGGAGTTTCTGTAAGTGTTGTGTCTAATAAAGTCCCGGTTGTAATTGTTCTTGTTGAAAACGTTGTCTAAGTACTTGATTTCGTCCGTTAAGCTGTCAGGTGAGTCACAAACTAGTTGTGCGCGTCTTGTCAGGGTCCGTATAGTCGTAGCTTTGTGAGAAGTTGGGTTGTAAGATGATTGGTCGAGTAGTCTGTCGGTATGTGTCGGTTTTCTGTAAATTGTCGTCCGTAGTTCGTTTTTGTCGCGGGTAACTAAGCAGTCTAGAAAAGGTATTTTACCATTTTCCTCGATCTCCTTAGTAAACTGTATGTCGGCGTTTTGTCCGTTGAGGTGTTCGTGAAAATCGTCGATTTCGTCTCTGTGTACGGCTGTAAAGGTATCGTCAACGTAACGTAGCCAGAGTGGTAGTGTTCGTTTGTAAGTTGCGAGGGCTCGTTCCTCGATGTTTTGCATAACGATTTCTGCAACAACAACGGAAACTGGTGAGCCCATAGCTGTTCCGTGCAACTGTTTGTAGTGCGTGCCGTTGTACTGAAAATACGTAGAAGTAAGACAAAGGTTCAGTAAGTCCATTAAGTCGTCTGTAGGTAGTGGTAGTTCAATAGTAGAGTTGTTGATGGCGGTCTCAGTGCAGTCTAGAGCCAGTTGAAGTGGAATACTGGTGAACAGTGATTTCACATCAAAAGACACTAGTTTGTAGTCGTCAGGTACTTGTACTGTCTTGATTGCGTCGATAAAGTTCTCAGTCGACTGTAGTTTGTGTCGTGATTCGTCGGTCAAAGGTTTCAGTACGGTAGTCAAGTATTTGGACAGTTGGTAAGTCGGGGACCCACAGAACGAGACTATGGGTCGCATGGGTATGTTAGGTTTGTGCAGTTTCGGTAGTCCGTAAAGTTTCGGTGGTTGTGGTACACGGCACCTCAGTCTGTTGTAGCGTTGAATGTCAATAGCGATACCTTTACAGCCGTACACAGAGACGAAATCGACGATTTTCACGAACACCTCAACGGACAAAACGCCGACATACAGTTTACTAAGGAGATCGAGGAAAATGGCAAAATACCTTTTCTAGACTGCTTAGTTACCCGCGACAAAAACGAACTACGGACGACAATTTACAGAAAACCGACACATACCGACAGACTACTCGACCAATCATCTTACAACCCAACTTCTCACAAAGCTACGACTATACGGACCCTGACAAGACGCGCACAACTAGTTTGTGACTCACCTGACAGCTTAACGGACGAAATCAAGTACTTAGACAACGTTTTCAACAAGAACAATTACAACCGGGACTTTATTAGACACAACACTTACAGAAACTCCGAACCAAACGCTACAAACACTAACACGACACCTGTCACTACTGCAACCATACCTTACATCAAAGGGACTTCTGAAACTATCGCACGAATCCTACAACCCTACAACATCCGCGTTGCTCACAAACCTATCACTACTTTACGACAGCTACTGACGAACGTTAAAGACAAAGACGAACCGAGCGACAGACGGGGAGCAGTTTATAAAATCAAATGCTGCGACTGCCAGGCCACTTATATTGGTGAGACCGGCAGAAATCTGAACGTCCGACTGACTGAACACAAACGAGCGACTAGAAATGGTGATATCAACAATCACATTGCTGAGCACCATTTAAAAACAAACCACAGAATCGACTGGGACTCTGCTGAATGCGTTACCTACAGTACAGACTACTATCAACGAATCAGTCTGGAAAGCTGGTTTACTAACTTAGAACAAACACCACTGAACCGTTGCCAACAGCTACCTGCACCTTACAAACGACTGATTGCTGACAATAACAAGACAGACAAACAATAGACAAACCGACTTATTTGACTAACAATAGACCAACGGACATTTGACTAACAAAAGACGGATCGAAACGCACCAATCACGTTTTACAGTCTTCACAGCCAATAACATCACGGCTTAACTGACAGACGACCAATAACATCACGAGATCGTCGACCAATCAGGACAACGACCAGAGACTTATAACATCTACTGACGATTCACAGTTCACTTGACTCTGATGATGACTTCCGCTCAGGTTGTCGAAACGTCAGTCAATGTCACCTCAAACAGTCCTTCTCAGGACTACACTCACCCGGACGATCACAATTTACCGAATTATGAAATCAGTTAGAAAACAAGTTACTATTTACATCATTCGCTATTGAAACGGCAAACAGTTCTCAACTTACATTTTGTTTTCCATAAATCCTTGAAATCCCACATCGACGACTGAACAACGAAATGTGTCCCTTAAAGAAGTGAAACTTGTTCTTTTAAATTCTTGTCACCTAATGTCACCTGACCTTATTTTGCCCGCCTCGCTAAGTCGAGGCGATAACTGACAATATGGAAATTTTAGGAAATTGTTTGCACGAAATACAAATCACTAGGGCAACTTATCATATGATAGTGCCTTCGATAGAAGAACTCCATTGTCTAAATAAAAAACGATGATTTAGCCAATCAGATTCGCGAATGGCTATAGAGCACGGTAGATGTCTACCAAGTGATATTAGTATTGTGCACAAAAGCAAATTTTATTTAAAATAGGTTGACAACTCGCTATTCTGCATTTTGCGCACCCCCTAAAATTAAGCGGTTATCACTTCCACGAGGTAAGGTAAGAGACTTTGCTTTTAATTATTTACACCTTTTTTCATTTGTAATTTAATCTACTCCTTTTCGCGCATCATCTATTTAAGCAACTTACTTAATGACTATCATTGGCAAACAAAATCATTCCTCGGGTTGGAGAAATAGTTCAATCTGTGTTGAAAGTTGGCCAATTAGGCGTTGTCACACTTCTTGTGAGCGTTGGCTACGGTGAATGACGCTAACACATTCGGGTTGACCAGTTTAATCAGTTGAGTTAAGCCAAGGTTTTGTTGAGCGTTCACTAAACTTCGTTTTAATTATCGGCCATAACCTTTTCTGATTTCATTCAAAAGTTAGAAGTACATTTCATGTCTCCATAATTGACTCTGGGAGCGAAAGGGTTAAAGTGAAGAAAAGCTCGCCTCCTGAGGATAGGCCCGTTGACCAAAAAAAAATATTCATGCCCTAAAAGGGTCTAAAACTATGAGCTACTCTTAGCTTTTAGAAAACAGCAGAAAGTTGATCGGTTCTTGGTCGATGTTTTAGTTAGGTAACCTTGATTAAAAATTGCAAACAAAGTCAAAAAAGACTGAAGATGTTTACTTACGCGTCGCGTTTTTACACTAATTACTGATTCACACCTCTAATTAACAGTTATTTATATGTAAAATTATGGTTTAACGATAATTAATATTTGCTTAAGCTTATTCATAATTTATGGAAACGCTATTATATTTAGATCGAGTGTATTAGGATAAATTTGTTGGTTTAGATTAAAAAAAAACAACATATTGCGTTTGACTTTGAGGTTACAAATACTTAATTTAAAATTGCAAGAAGAAAATAACGTATGCAATAGATTTCTCTTGTCGTGCTATTTTTCGCGGAAAGGGGTGAAAGCTGATTGGTCAAAAATTGGCTTGGTTGAAGAGTTTGACAGCTGCATAATCTTTCCAAAGATCCTTGAAGGATACTACAATTTAGTAATACAGTGGAATCCCGATTTTTCGAACCTCCTGGGGAAAAGCAAATTGATTCGAATCATCGAGGCGTTCGAAAAATCGGGGGTAAAATTACAGTGTTTGACTGGTAAGGGGAAATCAGTTTTGGTTCGAATTATCGGGAGTTTCGAAAAACCGAGGGTTCGAGAAATCGGGATTCTACTGTTAGTAGATGTAAACGTTTATTTTAGTTTATAAAATGAAGAATAGACCCACCTACAAATCGCGGTTAAAGTCCGCGGTTCGGTTTAAATGGGCGCCTCCATATTAACAAGTAGACTTTGACTTACTTCTTGAACGTTTCGATGCTTCTCCAACTCCCTTCCTGCTAGTACTTAAGCATAAATCATTACATAAGTCTTCCAAGCAATGTTTGTTGTCCTGGTTGATCACATAAGTCTTTGGTTTCGGATCATGAACTCGTCAAATGCCAAGTTGTTTCGTCCAAGAAGTGCTACGACAATTGCCTTTTTGATATCCAGAACTCTTGTGCGGAGCCGACTAATTACGAAGAGTGTCTACACCTGAGTGACACATTTGCATATCGCAAGTGCCCACAAGAACTTATTTTTACGCTACGAGTATCCAGGAAATAAAAAAACGTCTTTGATAACTCGGTAGGGTAAGGATATTGCGACTGAACCGCGAGTGATTCGCTGTGGAGTTCCTATGTTAACATAACTCTGAGTAGGTCTAATAATTTAAAACTTTCTTCTGATTTCATTCATTTTTCCTTAAATTAAAAATATTGAGTAAATTCGAGAGTACCTGGGTAAAACTTCTCATATGAGATATATTCCTTTTTTGATACAACGTAGAGGGTCGGTAAAGTTAGTCATATATCATTAGAAAAGCAAGGGACACCGAGCATTTAAGAGAGCGCATGCTCATGCCTGAAGCGGCGTGACATTGCGAAAGAAACGACTGCGGTCCAGTGAAAATTCATACCCTTATGAATTAACGTTTCAGTATACCTTGACTGGTCACTTCTGCACTTTCAAGACTATTTCAGCGGTGTTATCATGACGACCATGATACGATAAGCCAATGACCCAAATGTGAATTTGTGTAAATGATGCTTTCGCTTTGTTATGTCATGTTGACATCACAAGATGTCATCTCCACAAAGTCTACTCTTCCCTTACGAGTCATGCTTCATGCTAACTACAGGACGCATAGACTCTGAATGCATAAATACAGTTATCTTTACAGTTATAGTTTACTTCAGCATCTTTTCTTATATTATATGGACTAGTTTAGGCTTTTGATCCAGAAAATCAAGAAATATCAGATGCCGAATTTCATGAAACCCTATGGTATTTCCTTTAGGACTGCAAATTTACCCAGTATGTTTTCAAAGATAGTCGCCATTGTGTTTACTGTGGGTTGCATTTCCGTTGGGAGTGGCCTGGGCGCAGAACTGAAATCTGCTTACGAAGTAGCCTTTCACTGTACTAAAGTTGCATGGGATGCTGATATTTCCGACCTGCAAGCGAAGGAAGGAAGCGCTACCGTCCCAGATAAAATAGAAGAAGGTTGCATATTTTTCCAGGTAAGGTTTAACAAATGTCTACCCATCCATCACACTTAGGATGGCTAGGGAATTAGAGAATTAGAAGAAAACGTTTTGCCTTAAGAAAGTGACAAGAAGCTTATAAAAAATTTTCTCAAGTCGTTTTACCTAGAAAAAAATCTGAGCCTTTCCAACGGGAGTCGAACCCATGACCTTCCAGGTGCCGGTTGGATGCTCTGTCCCCCACTGAGCCATGGCAGACTTGTGGAGAGCAAGGCCATACAACTAGGTTCATCTGTGACACAGGCCTGCGATAATGCAAGGCTCAGTAATGTCAAATGCAATAAATGTAAATATGATATGGAACTTAAAAATGACAAAGGGCTAACGTTCAAAACGTCAGCTTTTTAATTTCCTGTTAACCTTATCGACTCAGCTGATAAATCCAAATTCGTGTGTCATCAGAACGTACATTCTCTGTAAATTCAAAGTGTCATATACTCTTTGCAAAGCTACACTCAGAAGGTATGTAAGTAACCAGCATTGCAATGATATATTATCAGAAATTTATTTGATTTCTTCCTTATATTATTCGATTTCTTGAGTGTGGCCTTTGTTAATAGACGCATAGGCGAAATGTAATAACAGGTAACATAGTCATTTACTCAATATAAATAAATGCAAGATAAAAAGACCATTTGGTAGGCTTACGTTTGAAAATTGTTATTCTAATCAAGGCATGACCTAGTCTGAAGCAAGGACAACACTAAGGGAAAGCTTTGCTTGAAATCGCAGTGTTTTGCTGATTAACAAAGCGATTTAGAGTATTTCTTTTCTCAATTTCTTTCCAGGAATTTGGCAGGTGCATTTTAAAAAGAATCCGTCACTTTTCGCCAACAGTCCCCGATTTCCTCTACTTCTTCGTCGCTTCTAACTGGCAGAGCACCGTTCTCGCAGAAAGAGCCGGTCTGTGTAGCAACATTCCGTATGATGAACTCAGAGAAATCGCACGGAAATCACGTATGTTTTCTTCAACTAAGTCTTTAAGTCTCGATCTTCTTTTATCGCCCTTTACAGTCAACTGTGGCAAAAGAATTTACTCCAGGAAATAGCCTAACAATTCGGCAAACATGATGCTGTAATTATTTAATTAAACTTCAAAGTAAATTAGAGGGTACCTTAGTTCTACGGAGTATCTTTTAGAGTATTTCCGAGTATCTGTAGCTGTTTAGGCTTTTAAGCCTAAACAGCTACAGCCCATCTTAACTGACTCACTTCGTTACCCAGGAAGGCTAGAGGTGACTACACAGCAATGCTGATGCTGAATACGGTGAAAAATTTCATCGGGCTTATGCGAGAGCTTAACGAGGCACAGCCACCCCATATTTTGATGTTTGCTTACTTTGAATTCTATTTCACACTATTTCACACGGAATTCGCTTTCATTTGAAAAGTGAGACTGAGTAAGGTGAAGATATCCCTTCTGTACTGCGGCCTTGCAGGATAACAAGAGGGAGCTAGGGACAGTTATTTTTCCACTTCCTTCAATCAAACATGGCATCCTTGAAAAGTGGGTTAGAGTTTACTTAGTGGTCAAACTAGTCAGCTAGTGGGATCACGTAGCCATAATGTACCTTATTTTATCTTGGAAATATTTGTAGTAGCTCACCTGAAGGATCTACCCTTTGTTAATGAAGTTTACCTGCCTGAAATTGGGACAGAGGTGAAGCCCACTCATCAAAACCCGGAGGGGTCAGAGTTGTTGCTATTTTGATGTTCACTAAGTTTAATTTAATTTTTTAGGCATACTGGAGAAAGAAAAGTTAGTGAATATAGGTAAGTAACATATATTTGGCTCACAAATATGAGTGAAATCTACAGGGAAGGTAGGGTTTAACGTATGTTTCAGACCAGCCTTTTTCGCGAATTCGGCTTTCAGGGACAACAACTTCGAAAGCATCAATTTAAGGCTACGTAAAATAGGTTGGGGTGTTTATCAGGTCCAGAGAGTTTCCTTTGAGGTCTCAAAATGAGATGACCGCTTAAAATGGCGTGTGAATAACGTTATGGTTTTCGGACAGCCGACATTTTTCCATTTATCCAAAGCTTCAGAACAGAAAACCATTAAAATTCACTTGGAAGTAATAAAAAACCACTAAAAAACCCCTAAGAAATGCCATAGTCTCATTATACGAAGCCTTAGTGAAACAGTTTTCGATATTTTACGCATCATTCAAGTTTCATTGTTATAGCTCTTGAAGTCATGGAGCAGGTGAGACGTAGCTAGGCAGCTTTTTTTCTCAGGTTCTGAGGAGCTCCAAAAGATCCTAGGTTAAAGAGGGTGAATCCTAAGAAAATAGATTACCTGTAGGACTCACGGATCTTCAGAGCTATTTCAATAAAACGCATATATTTGGTCTTGCTGTTAAAGTGTTCAAATATTGATCTCCAAACAGAGGAGGTTGATTACGAACAGTGTGCTGGAGATGCCATGCGCAAATGCATCATTGGTGGAGAGAATGGACTCGAGCAGAAGGTTGACCAGAATTTTCTGACTGCGATGGAAAAGTACGTCAATTGTTATGAAAACGAAGGCAAAACCTGTAAGGCAGACATTCTGCAGCACTTTATAGCCCACCTGAGAGTGTACCGGCAGCATCTCGAGGAAAATCATGCGGCATACGGAAAGGTGGTAAAAAAAATACCACTCCCGCCGTGAAGCACCTCCGTGTATTACCATTCGTAGGGGTTGGTTAGTAACTTAAAGTCGCAGTGGTAAATTTCAAAGAATAGAGGAAATTGGAAATTTAAATTAAAGACTCATTATGTAAGAGTTAAGAGGCACACGCCTTGTGCCTAATGATGAACCTTGGAAAATAAAGCAAATAAAAATGTAGTTGTGTATATAACTTACATTTTGATTAAGTGTAGCATCTAAGTGTCACAGAGCTAAGCTTTGTCCCACTTTACGGGAACAGAAGTAACCTTAACGCACTGGGACAACTTTCCAAAGGTTGAGGTTGACACGAACACTTCCCAGAAGTCTTTTATTTTCGTGTCTCAGTTCATCACCGTCAGAGATATCCTCGTGATATGTTTAACGCCATCTGCTTCACAAGAGAACCTTCACAGCTAGATCGGTCGGTATCATTGTTGTATTTGTCTGTAAAGCCTTGTGAGATACTCATCCTTATCCCGGCCTCAGAACGATCGAGACCATGACATAGCTTGAAAATGCAATGGACCAAGTGAGGCCAACGTTGGCGTTAAAAGTGTTTGGACATGTTTTGCACTCAAAGTTGACTAGACGTGATGACCTAAATGCTGCCATCTCTTTGCTGTAAGCCTTGTGCTTTGCCCAAAAGCTGCTTCCAAACTCAAGCTCAAACGAAGTGTCGACCTTCCGAATCAAACCTTTCCAGGCAGAGAGTTTTACAACTTGGTTCTCCGAGTAATCCGGGTAAATGTTTACAAGCTAACCCTGAAAGAATGATAAAACTAGACTTACCAGACATTTTCCCACATTTGTTTTCTTCGGAAAGCCTGGTAAGTCTGGTTGAATCAGACTTGACTAGTCTTGCCAGACTCCAGTCTCTTGGTGCAAGGGAGATCTCTATTCCTTTAGGGTGTCTTAGGTCACCCGCTCATGTCGACCATCTGCCATGCGCATTATATGTACGCACCTTAGCCTATAACACAAGATCCAAAATATCATTTAAATTCCTCCAATAATAAAAGTCCTTTGATAATTCGCCCCTGTTTGAACAGTCCGCCTAGCAAGACAGATATCTTGTCCCTAACATTCGTGATTTCGTGTTCATTCGCAAAAATATACAAAATGAAACAAGTGTGATGAAAGAAATCGAAACCGCCCTTATTTGGCATAAACATCAGGTGTAATAGCAAGGACATTTCGACTAGAGATTACAATTATATTTTTGCTAGTTGTACTGTTGACCATCTATCACCTTCGAATTTTGGATCACTAATTCCAGATAATAAGCAATAACAAGGTGTGACACAACTGCTTGCTTGGGAATACATTGTGATAAAAAGTATTCTAATAAGCAGTTAGCGTAAGGCTTTAAAAAGAGAATCCAAGAAAACGCGCGCTGCTGCAAACTTTTAAGGACCCTGCACAAATTTTAAAAGTCGTCAAAACATCGACTTACAATCATTTTTTGGCGAAATTCGAAGTTTGATACTTTCTGGTCTCGTGTCCAATAAAACTGTGAGTAGTAGCCACTTAAGGTTACCGTGTACCTTCAGAGGTGTCTTCAGTCTTACGCATGTAGCGCTTCTCAGTTTCGCCGCAGATACCCCAAACCCTATATCAAATTAAAGCTTATAAAACTGGCTATTTGAATATCCACTAACTTTTCACGAAAACGAATTTTTAAGTTTTCCGCGAAGTCTGAATATGAAAGTCTCGATCGCCTTTTGAAAGCTCCAGCTCAAAGGGAATTTTAAAGTTTGCATTTTTTTTTGCTTGTAGGTGAAAGTCCGGCACATAAGGGCTAAAAAACCGTGTTGGGGTTTTCCTTTATTCAGCCGCGTTCAAAAGCTTTCAAACATTTTCTAAATCGCAAGAAAAACATACGGAGTAACGGCACAGAAATGGTTCTTAACGAAAAAATATTTAGAATTATCGAATTCTCCGACATGTTCTTGTTGAAGAAGCGTCAAGCTAGCGACTCTCCAAATTTGATTAAAATCAAACAAATCGCCTTTGAGTTGGAACTCTTTAAAGTGTCACCTTCAAGCGAAAAATGAATGTCGAGAAATGGCGCTCAAAAGAAAATCTTCGCTACGCAAACAAACACCGCCTTTGCCGACAGTAGACCAATCAGTGGATGCTATTTTATCTTCCGGTCACCTCCTGTGGAAATTTCGCTCAATATTCTCTCCACGCAAATCCTAGTGTTCCTAACATTCAACCGTCTTACCATTTTGTCGAATTTCTTTCAATATTGGACGTCGTTTAACTGATATTATCGTGATGGGGAGAACCAAAAGAGCGAAAACCTCAAGCCAACCAGCTGGGCCTAAACTGAAGCGGCCAAGGCGGGCAAAAAAGCGAAGCGAAGTGAAACTGAGCACGGTGGAGCGCTGTGATTGAATCAGTACAACTGCAGCAACTCTTTTGAACAGCGCTTCTTATATTGGTTGAATGGGTACTTATTGTAGTGTCAAGCTTATCAAAGCTTATAATTGAACAATGCTCAAAGGGCTTATTTTTACTTTCGTTATCAAGCAATCGCATAGCGTGTGTTCGACACACAATTGTTTTGTCCGTTTCTTGCCGGCAAATAGGGAATTTTTAAAGGCAATTGTTGATATCCAAAAGAATTCAATATTTTTTAGACATATTTGTATCTTTCCAAAAGAGTGTAATAAAGTAACAACAAAAGAGTTGTTTCATCGGGATCTGATAGGCCAATGTACAAATGAGTGAAACTATTAGCTGTGACAGCAAGCGAGGTTCCCTGCGAAGAGATCAAAAAGTCGTCTCCCAGCGTTGGCTATATACCACGGGCTACATGTACGCTGTATTAACAAATCTAAAATAATAAAATTCTTCTTTTTGCATTAAAAACAAAACATTGAAGAAAATCAAAAGAGAACACGGGTAAAACGAGATGAATTTAAATTCACTATCTCTTTATTGTCGGTTCTTTGTTTACGCTATGCGGGAGCTGGTAAACGGTGACAGTTACCAGGTTACTTGAATGATTGTGTGTTGTAAACTGTATTCATGTTAGGTCGCTTGTTCAGGGCTGCTCTACTATCCCAGAGAGATCAAACGGAGGTACTGCAACGTATTCCATCGAATTGCAGTAATAACAGATGCTGTACGTTTCCGCGTAGTTTGCGCTCGCAAAATATTATTTGGTATTAAATCGTCTGGCGATTCACTGCCACTATTGCGATTAAAATCAGTCCAAACATTCAATAACCCTCTTTCTTCCGTTGTAAGGATATTTTGCCTGCTCGCTCCGATACTTTCGTCGTAATTGGAAGGTTCTGACGGCCATTCCCGATGATATGAACCTTTGTCTGATGCAGCGAGGCTACAACGTGTTTCCTCTGTCATGCTTTTCTCGTCTTCTGAGTTTTCCTCTTTTCTCGCTTTTTGGAGTTAGCCCACGGACATTTCCGCGGCCTGTGGGTTTCCATAGCAAAGTCCTAACTTAGAAAACCGGGCTCTAACGACAAAAAAATAACATAAACGGACATAGAACGCTTCGGGAAACCATAAATATGGAGGCTCTCCCATAAACAATCTTTCCCGCGAAAATCGTTCTGGATGGCTGCACTCGCATCAATTAGCTGTCAATCAAAAATAAACTTTCATTTCCAGTGGAAAACGGTCATCCCATTCTCTTGGCGAATATTTGCCCTTTTTTCAAATTTCTTTTTCGGAATTAAAGGATTCCAAGGAAACGTTTATTTTTATGGAATAAAATAAAAATCGTAAATTTACCATTTTCAACGTACACGGTAACCTTAAACAAATAGAACACAGCCTTCAATAAACAGGATATTTATAATTATTCAGTGATAGGAGAACTGCATGCAATTGTTAAGTTTATTTAAAATAGATCGACAGCACCTACTCTAATTGGCGTCGGGTATATAATTCTCCTGTTATCACCTCGACAAGGTCAGGTAAGAGACCTCCATTGAAATTATTTTACACTTCTTCTCTAGTTTCACTTAGTTTTTGCAATTGTACGATCTTTACAACTGTATAACTTGATTTCGAGTGGGATGCAATCTCTATACAATCGTTTGGAACCGTTGATAAACAATCAAATTACGAAGCACACTAGCAAATACACACTGACTCTCTCAGCTCATGTTTTTTTTTATCAATCAATTATCGCCTGCCAGTAAAACTGGCAACATTATGGTGTTTCACGCGATCACTTGAATGATTTCCGAAACAAAGACTATGTGTTTTGTGGTATATGTAGATTGCAACAATATGTGGTTCAACAGTATTTCTAAGGGCCCGGGAAAATGATAGAAAATGAGAATTTTGGTAACAACTAGAATTGAGCTGACCTGCTCACGTTCTGTAAATTACCTAGATTAAACTGCAATTCTTGTTTTTTGGGTTCTCAAATTTAACTAAGGTGTTATAAATAACTAATGTATAAAAATTCTTAAAAGAAATGACGCAGTGTTCTTAAGGCGCGAATATTGAACTGCTTGCCGTGAGAAAATTTATTAGTAAAAAACGTCTGTTTAAAGAACTTGGGATGATTTGTTCGTAAGTTTAATTTGCTTCTTTTGGTTTCTTACTTTCCGAGGGTGCAATCATTTTAGTGATTTAGCATTAATTAAATTTGTCCTCAACCATTTGCAATTTTCATTTTTGAGCATTTGTACGCCTTTGTAGGCGGCATCCTTTTGGTCTATATAATAGGTAAATGACGTCCCTCCAAACTAATTAGTTAGTTGACATCATTAAAAGTCCAAAAGGTGTTGAATAAAAAAATTCAATTTGAGTATTGAACATCGACATACAAGATTTGAGCAACTGGCACACGTTGTATTCAGGTTTGACGAAAGTCAAAGTTTGCTATATTCTGATCAACCAACCTCGTGTCTGATAGAACAGAATTAAACAAGGGAAAGAAATAAGACCGGCAGCCTTCAGAAAACTAGCAAGTTATAATTATCTAAAGATATCAGAATTGAATATAAACGCTAAGTTTACTTCAGATAGATTGAAAACACGCCATTCTAATTCCCATCGCGTCTATAATTAACTGGTTATCACTTCCACAACTTGAGGTGAGGTATAAAGAGATCCGGGTTTTTTATTTTTCTACATTTCTTATTTGACTTGTCTTTCTTTGAAATTTCACGATCTTTAAAAACAAATTTAATTATTGCATGACCATGGAAACAGAATTATTCCTCGGTCGAGCAGGCCGGCGTGAGGAAGAAGTAAAACAAAATTGTTTTACAAAATTTTGGATTTATCAACTGAGTTGATAAGGTAAATTGCCCACCGTAAAGAGATTGAAAGCTGACGTTTCGAGCGTTAGCCCTTCGTCAGAGCAAATCAAGGAATTGTGGGATGCACTTGGTTTATATAGGAAGTAGTGGAGCTGCGCTATTGGTGGGAACATGGCAAAGTGGAAAACAAGAATAAATTATAATTAATTGAATGAAAAGCGTTCGTTGATACCGTGGGGATTAAGTGTGCCGATTTGAAAAATGAATTTTTGTTCTAGATTTTTATGGCTTTCCGCGTTACCCTGGTGTAGGGAAAGGCCACAGCTTGTCATATGTTGACTAGAATGATTAGGGAAATTGAAATGTCGGGCGACTGGTTTGGATGCGTCCTTGTCATTTCTTTCAACGTCTCGTAGATGTTCGCGGAAACAGTCCCCTAATCTCCTCCTTGTCTCACCAATGTATATCTTTTTGCATAAAGTGCATGTTATGCAATAGATAACATTCGCAGAGGTGCATGTAAAACGATCAGTGATTTTAGTCGATCGCTTGGGTCCTGTTACTTTGTCCTCATTGTGAATGAAAGGACAAGTGTTGCATCGTTTGCGCGCGCATTTAAAAGTACCTGGTTGATCATGAGATTTAAGTACACTGCTCCGTTTAGCCGTTTAACCACTACAAACAGGTCAACAGCGTCGCCATGGGCACCAAAATGGGACCTAGCTTCGCCAATCTTTTCGTAGGTTACATCGAAAATCAATTTTTCAACCAATTTAATGGCACCAAACCTAAACTTTACGGCCGCTACATCGACGACTGTATTGGCGCTAATCATCTGGCAGAGAAGAACTTTTTGAAACTAAAGTTCGTTCCTTAAAAGAACAGAGTCGAAGATACCTCTCAAAAATAATCAGAATAAAGGTAGACTTTTTTTTACCTTCTTGAAACGAAGTGTTCTTTAGGTTATACCTCCTTTAAAATCGAAGTTTCAGGTTGTAAAATTTAAATTAGGTTTAATAAAAAAAAAGCCTAAAAAAATTTTGGAAAAATGAGGCGTGCAGTGTTCAAGAGCTAACTTATTAGTTAGAAATATGTTTGTTTAATCAGACTGGAACTTGAGTAAACTTTTAGGAAAGTCCTTAAGGCATACATAAATTAAGAGTATCCCTGGTGAAAATCTTGGAAGGATGTTTAAAGATCTCCATAAGGATCCTTGACGATCTTAAGGGGGATCCTTAAGTATCAATCGTCAAAGATCGTCAAGGACCTTGCATAATCTTTCAAAGATCCTTCAGGTTCCTGCAACGATCCTTGAGGTTCCTGCAACCATCCTTGAGGTTCCTGCAACGATCCTTGAGGTTCCTGGAACGATCCTTGAGGTTCCTGCAACGATCCTTGAGGTTCCTGCAGCGATCCTTGAGGTTCCTGTAACGATCCTTCAGGATTCTGCAAGGATCCTTGAGGTTACTGCAAAGATCCTTCAGGTCCTTGCAAAGTTCATTAAGGATCCTTGAGCAGGGCCCTAAAACATTTTAAAAGATCCTTAGTAGGATCCTATCAAATATGATTAGGATTTAATTGCCATTTAGGATTCTGGGTAGGATCCTTTCAGTAATCTTACAGGATCCTACAGGATCCTAGAAAATCCTGTGGGATCCTAATAGGGTTTCTATCAGGGCTAATAACAAGCAATTATTGGACGAGGTTGGACCGAGAAGACTACTACTACTGGCTTATAACTTGTGTTTCTTTTCACCGTTGTTTTTGTTTTTCTTAAGACTCTTTAACGACAGATAATTAATCGGTTGGCCAGAAATACACTGCGATCAAAAGAATTCTCATAAGGAGTGTCAGCTTCAGGCTTCAAAACAAAGAGGCTTAGAAACCGCGGCTTCAAAATCGTAAGGCTCCTGCGCAAATGCTAAGAGTCTTGGTGTTCATTCTCTTAAAAGGTCCATATAATTATATGTACTGTTTGTTTCAAAAGTCGTCTGCTTTAGGGTTCCGAGCATGGTAAATACACTGCGATCAAAAGAATTCTCATAAGGAGTGTCAGCTTCAGGCTTCAAAACAAAGAGGCTTAGAAACCGCTGCTTCAAAATCGTAAGGCTCCTGTGCAAATGCTAAGAGTCTTGGTGTTCATTCTCTTAAAAGGTCCATATAATTATATGTACTGTTTGTTTCAAAAGTCGTCTGCTTTAGGGTTCCGAGCATGGTAATACCCGTTAAGCTCTGAGTTAATGGCTTACTGTGATTCCACTCGGATCTCCCCGATTTTTCGCGCGCGCACTAGTATCCTGAAGAAAAATAATGACTGCTCGCAGTTTTCGTCATTAGAGAGATTAAACATCACGTTTACAGCAGACAGCAAACGTCAGCCTGCCGTTTGCCGTCCGCCGTTTTAAAGTGAAACATTTCTTCTTAAGCTAGGCGTAAACTCCTTAAAGCCGGGATACACAAAAAGCTGCTTTCTAACTGTTATGTAAAATATCAATTACCGGTTGAATGTGGTTTTCACGGGATATTTTGACGTAATTGCATAATTTGAGCGCCTTTTTCATAAAAGAGTTGACATTCTCTGCGAAGCTGACAGCCAAACATTAGCTCGATTTCTCCTATTTTTTTTCGTCCTTTTTGTGCAAACGTTGACAGTTAACCGGTTAGTTTAAGTAGAAAAATGAATAAAGCATCACTGGGCTTAAACACAGGCTGATAATTAATTGTAGCAGAATGATTCGAAAGCTTCAAATAAATACTCATGTTCTTGACAAACGCGAAAACAGGCCTCTTCGCGTTGAAAACGGCAAACGGCAACACAGGGTCCAGAGGAGTTACATTTGTACGCAAGAATTATCCTTCGTACATGTTACCTTGTAAAATACATAACCTCGTCATTTTGATCAATAAATTTGCCCAATGCAACCTTTGTGAATCAAATTTGAACAGCTTTCTTCTCGTTCCATACGCTGTATTTCTTGATCTCGATCTTTGCGCCCGCTTAGTATGCCATCCGTCGCCATATTGAAATTTGCTATTAACCGCAGACCATTCTTCCGCGGTCGCCTAGCACGTTGTCCGAAGGGCAACAGCGTTTTTTCGGAAAGCGAAGCTTTCCGAACGAGGCACGAAGTGCCGAGTAAAAATAAGGACAAGGGAGGAAACTTATACCGCGTGATCTCGATCGATGTGCACCGCAGTACATGGTGACAGAAGTGATCGCTACCGGATAAGGAAAAGCAGTGGACCGTTACTAATGCAAAGTTCAAAACATCGCATGTGGAGGGAGTTTTAAAAATGGCGAGTTCGCCCTTAAAGAGGAAAGCTCCGTTACAAGAGCCTGAGCGGAAGAAATCGAAACTCTCGAACAGGGAAAAACACGTTTTCGTATCTAAATGGTAAGTGTTTCGACGATCTGCTTTCAGTTTAAAAGGTGTTGACGGGCCAACACGACTCCTGTACAGTTCGTACCGTGGTATTTTCTAAGCCTTTATAGCTTAGCTCTAACTAAAATGTCTTTGAGAGATTTCCCTCTTCTGTACGATAAGAGAGGAGGCTCCTTGAAAATTTCTTTTAACTGCAGATGGTTTTGTTTAAGGTACCATTTCTCTCTTTGTATATGTTTGAGACCAGATAGTGCTGGGCAGCATTGCGTTACAAACGGCAATATTTGAGAGGAAAAAGTCTCAAGCTGTGATATGTTTGGAGGGTTTAACAGACGTTAGATGCTTAGAGCCGTTTAAAAATTTTTGTGCCATCGTGTGTGCTAGCGCTGGTTGGCACTTAGTATGGTTTTTAACCTCAGTTTGATTGCAAGATCTCTAGAAGCCTCTAAATAAGTGATGTCATCTGAAAGGATCCGTTAAATTTTTAAGAACGTGATTTGATGTTTGCTTGCGGTTTTCCGCAAAACGTGTATGTTTCTTTATCATGTCTAATCTAAAGGATTCAAGTTATTCTGTGACTGTTACAGTCTCAGTTGATCTTATAAAAGCTATGGCTTCTTGAGTTGTCGTTTTAACTCCACTTTCGTGGTTATGGTTGAAATATACAGAAGTAGAATTCTTGGAGTTAAGACATTGTACCTCCATTGTCTCATGGCGTTACTAGCATCCAGCAAATCAGATAGGTCTCAAGCAGTCTAACGAGAGGTCATGACGTTGTTAGACTTTTTTCTGTCTGGATTTTCTAAACATCCGTTTATAAAAGTCTCATGGATGCTTCTCGTGAATGCATTGTGTTATTTCTCAAGCAAGACTGCAGTTTCGACTCTTTCGTGAGTCTCGTCAGTTGCTCCAAGATACTCTCTAGGAATGGATGAGTGTTAACTCAATTCGTTCTGTAGCTGATACGGTTCTGGAATTTCAAAACATTGACCAAAACACTGCAAATCGAGGAGTTTTTCTTTCGTAAATAAAGTCGACTAAATTCCGCGCCGTGAACTGTGCGTGTTTTCCCGGACAAAAGAAGATCATAATGCGCATAATTTCAATCCGACCATCCAAATAAGGGAAGGAGTTACCATGGCTCCCAACAGGAAAACTTCCGCTTTATATCAAATCACCATATTACGTCATTTCCGTCACCGCACATAGTACGAAAGCGGAGCGTGGAAGCCGTAAATTCCGCTCGGCGAAAACGTATGTTTTTCGTCATTTTTAGGCAACTTTTTTCCATATTTGTTGAGAATAGGTCAATTCTAGACCAGATTCTTAAAATTAGGCATTCTGGCGAATTTTCTTAAGAGATAGAGGGATTCGAAAAATCAGCCCAAATCTGTTTCTTCCCTTGTCGTATTATTTAGTGTAAGTCGATCTCAGTGATCCTAAGAGCCCACAGTAATTTGACTTGCGGTAATTGATATAGGTAACGCGAGTAATGCAAGTTCGCAGCAAATTATGTCGGTTGTCTTTCGCAAGGAAAACTAAACGTTCTGCCCGAACTTTGTTCCTCTGGACCCTGTGACGGCAAACGTGAAAAATGGCGGGAAACTTATTGTCACGTGGTATTTTTGCCTTTCGCGTTTGCCTTAAACGAGATGCTTAAGATGGCTTACTACAGTTTTCAGAAGAGAAAGATAACCTTTTTAAAACTTAAGTTTAAAGCCAACAGGAGTTTTATTTCGCTATTTGTTGCGACAACTGTTAAAAGAAATGATATTAACCCTCATTATCCTGGAAAAGAAATACAAGAAGCTCAGAAAATATCAAATATAACAGACCGAGTGCTAGGAGGGGCCTGGAAACTAGACTTTTTTAGGGCTTTTTTCTCAAAATCTAGCCGTACGACCGTATCTCAATTTTTCAGGATTTGGAAAGTGGCTATAAATAAACAACTATGCAACAGAAAATGAAAATCTGTAAGGCAGAATTTTTGCTAATGAAGAAAATGTCGAATGTTCGCTTTTTTGAGAATTACTAAGAATCTCTCCTACAGATTTTGCTAATGTTTTGTCTACAGGTGAAACTTACTACTACGAATTGATTCTGAATTTTTTACTGTGGGTTATACGGTCAGTTTTTGAGTAGATTGGGGTCAAAAAGTCTATTTGCGCTTTTGTTGCGACCTCCTTCGTGAGCAAAACTGAGCATGCGTGCAACTTAAGTGCGCGCTGAAATAACGCAATATGCCGCGTGCGGTGAACATAAGAATTTTTACAACGCCTTCTTCAGGTTTTTTTCAAGGTTTAACAGGTATTTAACACCGATAGTGCTCACCAACTTCGTCAAGACTTGGTCCATTGATGATAAAGGATGTTAATAGTACACCACGAGCGATTTCTACAAGCCGGATTTCAGAGGTGTTTTCAGCTTTTTCTCGATGATGGCGTCAAGTATTGCACGTGCGAAAAAAATGGCGTCAGAGAGAATTTCTCAGCGCGCGCAATTGTGTCTCAGAAAAACTGTAGAAAGCCACCTTAATCTCTCTATTAGCGCCTGCAAGAACGCGCGCACGTTCATAACTTGGTAGGTTTTCTTTGAAAGTGAGCTGTTGAGGAAAAAAATGGTCGTTTTCTCCTAAAGGTGACCCCATTTTTTAATGCAAAAGTTTAAATGAGGAAAAGTTACAAACTTGCTTTGAGATATTTTTATTTCAATGCCTAAAAGAAAACTTCTTTTTAAGTTACAGCAGAGTATATCAGCAAGCAGCAAATTCATTGATTTATTCCGTATACAATGGAAGATGAATACCTATTTTGTTGTCCAGCTCTATTTAAATGCAAGCAGTCTGTGACTTCCTAAAGAAATTATGGTTCTCATTTCTGATACTTAGAGTTTCTCAGGAAAATCTTTCTCATAAGGAGTGTAGCTACCCCATTTTTTAATTGCATTGTTGCAATGTTCAAAACATATATAACTATCAACTGGACCAACTTTTAGAAAATTTAAAATATTTTTTCTATTTCAATGGAATCACCTGAAATGCTAACTAAGCTACTGGTAATTGTTCACTAGCCTTATAGCCGCCCTATTTCACGTTGCTTTCAGACTTCTAAGTTCTTCAGCTAAGATTTATTCATCATGGCCCCGCTGTAACTCAGGATCATGCTCTTGCCTAGTTTCCATGCCATATTGCTACTGCATATTTTTTGTGTACTTGTTCATTAGATATGGCGAAGTTCAAGAAGTAAAATTAATGATGTCTTCTATTTGTGGCGTCATTTGGTCATCACTTGACGTCATCATCACCTCAAGACTAACATTCTCTTTTGGAGACGCTCCATGTTACCTACTGAACGTATAATGCCTTAACTTAAGCTATTTTAAAAAGTCTAGTTCGTTTTAGCACCTTCTTTTGCATGTAATAGTTTTCGATCAACGGGCAGCTTTTCAATCAATTTAGCTTGCTAGGATAAAAAGGTGTTTACGTCGTCCTATGATATTTCCTTAGAACCAAAAATTGCCCGGCATGTTTTCAACGTTCGTCTCCGTTATTTTTGCTGTTGGTCTTCTCTCTGTTGGTACTGGCATGGACACAGATGAAAAGTCTGCCTACGAGGCAGCTTTCCACTGTACTATAGTTGGATGGATCACTGACGTTTCCGACATCCAAGGGAAGGGAGGACACGCTACCGTTGCCGATAAAATGGAAGCTGGTTGCATATTTTTTGAGGCAAGATTTAATACAAGTCTAGCCACACAACACAAGAAACGACAGCGTTGTGTTTTTTTAACACGGTTTTTCATATTTTGAAAATATGATTGCTCAAATACGAATAAACAAAACCAAAAAAAAAACAAACAAACAAACAAACTGATCAGTGATCGTAGCCTTAATACGGGCACAATTCAGCGATTGCAAGAGCTATCGAATATACTACACATATAAAAATAGCTGACGATTGCTATTTTTAGTAAAATGCAAAGATCTTTGGTAATCGTTAGCGATCATATGGAAAACAGCCTCCAGGGAAGAAGAGGGAAATAATGCCTGAAAATATCGCCAGTAAATGAAACGCTTGAATATCATGACTCCCTCCTATTTGGCTAAAAGAAAAGTTTAGCGCTATGCAATGTCAGGCGAGTGTTCAGAAAAAGTTTTGTATAAAACTAAAAAAATACGATGTTTGGTATGTCACAGAAATGACATTTGTCCAATATAGAGAATTCATGGTGATCTTAATCGTATCTTTCTAAGAAGGGATTGATTGTTAAATTGTAGCCCCAGGACTCTTCGGTTTACACGGTCAAAACTATTTAGAGTATTTTTGTCCTCAATTTCCTCCAGAAATTTGGTAGATGCATTTCAGAAAAGATCCTTATAGACTTCTCGTTCCCACCCCCTGATATCCTCGCATTTGTCGCTGCTTTCAATTGGCAGAACATCGTTCTTGCAGAAAAAGCCGGCATGTGTAGCAAGATTCCGTATGACGAACTGAAACAGATTGCAATGAAATCAGGTATGGTTGTAAAATAGTCCTCAAATCATGATATTCTAAATGATTTCGCCTTTCACAGTGACTCGTGTGTGATATAATGAGAACTTTGGGAACATTTAGCATGTTTTATAATTCTATCATACTTTGTCTCTCTCGGATAGCGTAATAACAACTTGTTGTTTGAAGTTATCTCGATGGAGGTTCGGTTGAGGGAACGTCCCCCTTAACCGGAGTGACAATAAAGCCATTTTTCCTTTTTCTCAGTTCAGAAAGTAGTTAAGCGTCACAATATGTCGAAATATGTTCAAAGTCAGTTTACAATAAAGTTAGTTCTTAATAGTGGAGCTCGCGGAGAACCATAGGTAAGCAGATTTAGTAACCCGTTGATCCGAAAAATTTTGGTTCTGACGTCAGGATACGTCCGTACAGGCTCTGGGGGAGGGTGAGAGGAGTCCCAAGACGACCCGACCGGGGGAGGGGGAATGCCATCTTTTCTTGTAGCTGAAGTAACTTTAAATATGGCGGCTGGATCCTCGTATTGTAATACATTCTTGGAATGAAGACTTGTAACAGTTCGTTATGAAAAGGAAAAGGATAGCTTCGAACTCCATGGCGCATATAGAAGATATTGGCGAGCTTGAAGGCAAGATATCGAGGACATACTTGTTGTTTTGGTTTTTTAAAGATATTAAAGGAGATCTGGAAAGAACCCGGCGACTTTCGTTTAGATTTTCAAGTCCTTCTTTCAGTTCAGTGGTAAAGTAAATTACAGATTTGATTGTTGATTTACACTGTAAAAATTGTTTAATTGAGGGACTTAACATGTTTAGCAAATTCCGGTAATTTTCTTGAAATGTTTTAAAAACTTGTTTAAAATATAAATAGCTGTGAATTACCTAGTTGTTCCCGTTTGCCGGCTTGCGAGTAACTTCACTCGAGGGGAAAATTGAATACATTTTGCTCTCCTAGGCAAACAATCGCTTCTTATGTGAATGATATTTCATTTTTTTGAACGTTTCTTGTTCCTTTTTCTGTGTTTATTCATTAAAGAAATTTTCATTATTGAGCAATCTGATATTTAGGCTTAAGCTGAATTTCCTTTTAAACTTTAGTGCGTAATTTTCAATATTTTTCTTTGAGCAATTCTAGTGGATTTTATTCGAAAAGTGGAAATCGTGACTATTCTAGACTGAGTCTGTGTTGTTTTTTTCAATGTGGTTTGTTTTTCTTCGGCAACGTATATTGGCTTGTTTTGACTAATTCGTAATTTAGTATTCAACACCGAAGAGTCGTTCTGTCGTCATTTTTAAGTTTATAGCGGAACTCCTTTGCAGCCGAAGGCTGCAAGAGTGGAGCCCCATACTCATACTAAGAGGCATGCTGGTAATTTTTTATGGTCATGCCAAGCGGATTGGCTCGCGGGCGCGTGCGCCGTACGTACGTACGTACGTCCGTCGCATTTCATGACATTCTTACATGAGGCAAATTTTCGCCCAGCTTATTGCCAATGGCGTGGTAAACAGGACGTTAGCTTCGCATTTTTTTCTTGACTTTTCATGTTAATAGGTCCATTAATCTTTTATTAAACTTTAATTTAAATGATATACTGAGAAAAATACGTCAGAAGAGCAGAGACGAAGGAAAAGAGAAGGAGATGGAGAACAACAACGGGAAAGGATGAGAAACGCCACTGAAGAACAGCGTCAGAAGAGCAGAGACGAAGGAAAAGAGAAGGAGATAGAGAACAACAACGGGAAAGGATGAGAAACGCCACTGAAGAACAACGTCAAGCAGAACAGAAACAAAAACGAGAAAGACGAAGGAACAGTAAGCTTACAGCAGAGCGAGAAAGGCAACGAGAAGTAAGACGGACGGTACTGAAAAACAACGCCAGAGGAAAAATGAGAGACGCCGACAGAGAACTGTAAACATTTCGTGTACAGTTTTCTTGATTTTTATCAATTTGTCATGGGAAATAATTTTGTACCACCGAATAATTTACGTCTACGTTTTTGTATTTTATTCTGCATATGAATCGAACAAGGGGAAAGAAATCGTAATGGAGAGAGAGAACGGAGAAGAAATTTACGCCACGGACAGCATGAAGTTAGGTGTTCGGGTAAAATCAAATTCCGTGCTTTAGCAAAGTTTGTTTTAAAAAAATGCACTCTTACAAAAGGAAACTTTTCGTCAAAACTTAAAATGGCACCTTTTATGTCATTTAACACTACTAGTAGAAAGTGCAGGAAAAAAAAACGAAAAAAAAGGAACACAATTTTAGGGGGTAGTGCAAAGGTGATGGTATCATATTACGAGATTTCACAATATGGCCGCGCGCGTGGCCGAGAACGAGAACACAATACCTTTTCAACGTTAGAAATGAAAAGATAGGCTAAAGAAAGTCGACTGCCGGTCCCGAATGCCTATTAAGTGGAATATGAATATCTTAGAGAGGAGAAATATGGATTACTTTGGCCCGATGCTTTAATTGAACCAGCGTGAAGATCTGATTGGTGAGTTTCCCAGGTGAGTTTCTCGAAATTTTTCACTCATTTCGCAGAATATTACGGTATGGTACACTCGCTTTTATTTAGAAGGATCCCACTATCTCAACTCGCTTATTTCCAATTCCCCGTTATCTCGAACAAAGAGAAACTTGTCTTGGCTTTGGTCATAAATATAATATTTCCAGTTATTTTACTTTTACGACGATAACCCGCTTTTCTCAACTTTGAAGGATACCAGTGTGTTTTGTTTTCACACAGCAAAGTGTAGCCAGGCAAAGGAGAAAACAGCTTTTAAAAGCATGCAATGAAGTAAAAGACGAAAACAAGTACCAACGCGAATCATCAAGATGTTAACTCATTGAGTAACAAAAGAATAACAAAACAGGACATAATTGACATATGCCTCGTTCTTTTAAACTCTGAATCCAGTCATTGTTTACAATATCCTCGGCAAAACCCCTACCAAAATCCATGCAAGTAACGAATCGATGAAAAAGCACATCCTCATTTATGAATCTACTGAAGTAGGTCTTAAATATTCTTTAAACCTTATTCTGATTTCTGAATTGTTTGCTTGCATTTCAATAATTTTATTTGGCTTCACTTAAGCTCAAGACTTGAGCTTATGTGTGAATTAATTTTGTTTATCACTTATGAATTGTTTGCTTGAATTTCAATAATTTTATTTGGCTTCACTTAGGCTCAAGACTTAAGCTTATGTGTGAATTGGTTTTGTTTATCACTTAATATTAGTTTCCAGAAGGCGACTGCAATTTGCCATTTTTTTCGATCTCAGTACCTACATGTATGAAATGAAAGCACTGCATTGTGGAAAGTGTTTTTACTATTTATGTCACTCATAATGGAATGTTCATATTTTAGAAAGTGCAAATAATTACTGAATGCATTTTTTGGTTTTCTCAAAAATCATCGTATTCCCAGGGGCGGGGGGGGGGGGGGATCGAGATGTAAGCAAAGGATTTTTTTATACAATTGACATATATGTACTGATGTGTTTTTGCTTTCTAAAGGCGATCTGGCTTATTTAACTGACAATTGTCTGCTGGGCTTAGTTAGAACATGTTTGATTAATTGCGATTGGCTCTTTACTGAGTTAAGCAAAGGAGACTGGAAATGATTAAACATCCAGTAAACTTAAATGAGGTCCTGCCATTTTGTTGCTCTTTCGATCGATTGATATTCAAGTGCTTTACCTTACCCGTATTATCTAATGAACCGTGCAAAGGGTGGAAGACATACATGTAACCACTTTTTAGACAAATGGCTAAAAGAGTTTGGATAGCTGCAAATGAGGGGTTCCGTCAGGCAATGACTTATTAATTATTTGTCAGGATTCCACAAAAGCTGGAAAGAAGAACACAAAAATTTTCAACAATAGGCACTTGCACGTCTCATTAATCAGGTGGATCACAAAAGTAAAGCAAAGTATAGCTTCGGCAACAACATTTCAAAGCTGGAAGTGACAATGCTAGCAAAGTGAATGACAACTCCCTTAATAATTGACATTGAGTATAATTACTATTCTGTTCACCCATTCTTTCTGTTTATTGATGTCACATTGGTCAAAAATTGCATTGTGAATGCTTTGATAATGTATGTCACATACAATATTAGTTATTTGATGTTGTCAAAAGAAAAAGCAAGAAAGTTAATATTATTTTAAGGATGAAAGTAATTTGCCAGGCGCTCGTTCTCATGAATTTTGTACTCCAAGAACTGAAAATTCACTTCAATTGATGAACTTAGAGTTGAGGAGGGGAAAGAAAAGAAAAATGCTCCAATGAAAGTCTAATTTATTTAAATTGTAATTACAGTGTAACTTTTATTTGCAGTTCTCTATCAGGCATTTAAGCCTCGACTTTTAGTGACCCTGGTCAGTTTTAAATCGCCACTGCCGACTAGGCGACTGCCAATTTTTAGCCTTGTATTTGTTTGTTTTTTTTTTTTCACTGGTCCTTTTTTTCTGTTCTAGGCAGGTATGCCAGCAGTGATTAGTGATGCAACATTTTCTTACAGTGAAGGAACGTGGAAGATACCAGTTATATAATTAGCCCAGCTTACGTATCTAACTGTTCAGTAAATTGAACTGGATTGAATGCAGTGATTGGGTTAATTTGGGTTCGGTAATTGAACACAATAATTATTAACCAAAAGTTAATGCCTACAGCTGTGTTTGATTCCATTCTGAACCCAGTCAAACATAAATAAACAGTTTTAATATCATTCAAATATATAGATTTAGCCAAGCCTAAAAGTGGAGCTCCAATTTTTATTTGGCAATCCTATTATTTACAATGGAAAATTAAAATTGAACCAACGATAAAATTGAACCACAACATTTACATGAGTGTGCCATCAAGACTTCCATTTGGGCGGGTAATGAGAGCCTTTACATATGGACTTAAGGGGGGAGACTCTTAATCACCATATTGTTACTATGGGAGGTTCCTCAGAACCATCATATCTTGGAAACCCTATTACTTCCACAGATAAGCTGCTTGGCCATGTTTGTTTTATGGGAAAGGTTTTCAAGATTTTCAAGTCATAACCATATTCAACATGTCATTTGACCTGAAGAGAAAAAATGCTAAAACTCAAACAGCATACAGTAAACTTTTGCTATTGTAAACATTGCGAACATTTAAAGATTATCAGGATGCAAAATTTGAAGCAACAGTTTCAAGAAATTCGCTTTATTATGAATATAAAAGTTATGATGGCGCAAGCAGATATCTTTATACATCTTTGTGCTGTAGTTCTTCTAGTCTTTGTAAAAACAGTAATTGCATGCTTCGGATTCTAAAGAAGGGTGGGGCGATTCACAAAAAAATCGGAACTTTACTAGTTTCCTCTTAGTTTTACTGATTTTCTTTTTAATGTGCGGTTGGGGACTGGCTCTAGCTATGCACGCGCAATGTTCAGTTCTTTCACCAATATAGCGGCACGAAATGCTGCAAAACAGCATATGACAAAATATCATCCACAAAAATCCCTTAGCAACAATGCGAGATCTGTAGTTAAGATTCTCCCTTCCTCAAGTTACAAAATCCTTTTTTCACGGTGATGTGAGATTTTTTTCTGGATGGCTATATGGTTAATTAACTCAATGCAGAATGAATCAAATAGTTATACCATGTTTACATGATACCGGTATGAACTCACCTCGGTATGACTCGCACTGTTACGAGATTTTGCGCTGTAATCATGTAACAAACACAGAGAAGCAAGACGGAACTGGGGTGAACTTGTATCAGCATGAAAAGCATACAATGGACTGGTGTCATGCAAACACCCCCTCAGACTAAAGTTGAGCAGCTCTCAAGAATGTTTATCAACATCCTCAGATACCCAGGGGCAGTAAAACCCTGATTTCATTAAAGCGGTGTAAACTCAGACTGGTACAATTTTGTTTACACGAAACCAGTCTGAAAGTCAGACTGGCATAAGTATTTACATGAGACCAACCATCTCTAAAAATGCAGTTTACCTTTTGTCCACTTGGAATGCTTCAATGCCACTTTTTTAAATGCACATGCTCAAAACAAATACCGTAAGCTGCCGCTATATAAGCCCGGCCGCTTACAAGCCCCCCCCCCCGGCTATAGGCCCATCTACCTGTGAACAAAAGATACATGCGGTAATAAGCCCACCCCCCCGGCCCCCCGGATATAAGCCCTTCTCTAGTTTTTCCTGTTTCCTTAATATTAAGCACTCTCACAGAAAACTACGAAGATGAACTCTGAGCTTCTGTTTTGTTACGTTCCGGCTACGTTCGGGTTGTTGCAGTTTTGATTTTGTTGTTAAAATTGAAATGAATTCCATTTATTATGACGTTTCAAAGGTTAATTACAAACTGGTAAATTGAAAACGTATTTCGATCAACACTGCTGTGGCTCATTTCGAAACGTGTTTTCAATTCTGCTTATAAGCCCCCCCCCGGATATAAGCCCCTTCGTTTATAAGCCCACCTAAAACCCCTTGCGAAGTTGTATAAGCCTAGGGCTTATAAGCGGCAGTTTACGGCGTCTTAAAACATTTGGGGTAGTTTTTCATGCGAGCGTGCATGCTCAGTGCATGACGTGGCATGACGTTGCCAATTTTGTGAATTGTGTGCACAGTATGGATGCGCAGAAAAAAATTGCGCGAATATCCTTAGAACCTCCCTAAAGCCATGGGCTTACGTTTGGCAACTGAGATAATTAAACTCTGTTTTGTTTTTTCCTTACAGGTTTTTATTCCATCAACCTGATGTCAGAAAAAATATGGCAGTCTATTGTAAGGCTTTGGTTAATAAAATTGTACTCTTAGCTACATGTATGTTCCCAGGCAGACATTATCAATTGAAATAAACAATTTGAAGAGCAGGTTTGAAACACGGTGGGCATATAGGATGCCTAAAAGTGCATCCTTGCAATTACTTTTGCATTTTTTATTCGTTTGAGCTCAACCTTTGCAGGATGGTAGAACTTTGTATTCCAAAAAATCGCATGTTTTTTGTTTTTCGATTTTAACGGTTTTTGGCGGGAAAATGATGTCACAAGATTGACAGCAAAATTTAAATTTCAAGTTATGGCAAAACAAATAAATAATTTTGATAGAGCGTGACGTGATAGAAACAAATATGAAAAAAAATTTTGGAAAAGCTCAATTGCTTTAGGAGATATAGCATCTAGAAATGTACTTATGTTTCTAAAAATAGTAACAAAATGGCGGGAAATTCAAAAATCAAAGCTTAATAACTCTTTAACCAATTGAGCTTTTCAAAATATTTTTTCACATTTTATTCTACCGCGTCGTGCTCTTTTTAACTTATTTATTTGTTTTACCATATCTTGAAATTTTAATTCTGCTGTCAATCTTGTGACGTCATTTTCCCGCCAAAAACCGTTAAAATCGAAAACCAAAAAACATACGCTTGTTTTGGAATACAAAGTTCTACCATCCTGCAAAGTTTGATCTCAAACGAATAAAAAATGCAAAAGCAGTTCCGCGGATGCACTTTTAGGCGTCCTATATGCCCACCGTGAAATAAGGTTTTATATTTTTTGTCTTTTTCTGCAAATTTTGATGTTGGTGATTAGTTTGACTGTATTCACATACACTTTATGTTCCCTCATTAACACATCCATATCAGTAGCATTAATTTGGGAGTACCCCTACTCCCCCCCCTCCCACACACACACACACACACACACACACACACATACACACGCAAACCAACTAACTTCCCACGAATAATGATTCAGACTTATTTGATTGAATTCACTTGACAGGGAAAAATATTTCAAATGATGGATTCACCACAGTCTGATCCCCTCTTGTCAGTTCATTACATGACAGGTTTCTGACTATCCTGAAATGATTTATGAAGAGGCTTTTCTTCTTTTTTTCCTTGCTACCAGATTCTGACAATCAGTGACATTGCTCATTGGCGACATTAGATGCAGTGTAAAGGCTAATGATCAAGCCAGAAACAAATTAAACTACAAGATTTACTACCATCAAGGTCAGGGGTTGTAACACAGTGAGTCATAATCTGTGCATCAAATAAAGTCACTAGTGGTTACTGGACCATTTGTTATTCGCATTGGCAACACTGTTAGTCACAAATTTTTAATTGACTGATTGACCGATTTATCATCTAAGTGGTTGAGTGGTTGATTCATGACTGATGGCTACTTAAAGAGATCGATTTTAATATAATAGTCCCTGGGCATCAATAAGAGTAAACAAGGTACATTATTATTCCACTATAGCGTCAGTAGTGTCCCGGTTTCAAATCACTCATTGAATAATCATTTAAAATGATAGGCAAATACTGTAGTCACTGTGGAATAATGAATATCATTCAGTGGTTTTACAGATAATGGTCAAGGACATTTTACCGGTACTCATTGCTCGCATTTTTCCTCGCTCTATACTACACAACTTATCTGTCAAACCATTGAATGAGGTGGAGGTATTTTTCAATTAGTACCTTGTACATACAATTTGACAACTCTGCAAAAATTTAAATAAATTAAACCGTAGACTTGTGGCAGAGAAAAGGCCGAGGTGAGGTGAACAAAAATAATTATTGTGCCCAATATCTTAGTTTACAACCTAAAACTGGGGCTTATTTAGAATTTTTTAAAACAGGTTCATACCTGCCATCCGTCCCGATTTGATGGAAATTGTCCCGATTTTTGAGTTTCAAAACCTAAAAAAATCAGGACGTTCCGATTTTCAAGAAAAAAAAGGAGACAATTTGGAACTGGGTTGTTAAAGATTGGTCTTCAATGACTCTTCTACATCCTATTGTTTTGTGCAATGCAAGTGGTGCTTGAGACCATTAAACAACACCTGAGAATTCTAATGCTAAAACAGTACAGTACAGACAATATTTTTAAAAATAATGCAAAAACCCTAGAGCATCCTAGACCCTGCTCAGTGTTGGGGGGGCAGTGGGGGGGGGGGCACTACCAAGGACTGGGGTGAGCATGAGGGGGGGTTGGTCCCTATTTCCGATTTTATAAGGTTGGCAGGTATGCAGGTTCTAATTTGATGAGAGGTGTATTTACTAATAATTAACTAAAACATAATATTGCTGTCAGGTACCACTTGAAATAATAATAATAATAATAATAATAATAATAATAATAATTATAATAATGATAATAAATAATAATAACAAATAAAATAATAATAAATAAAAGAAATGATAATAAATAAATAAAAATTGGAGTTCCGCTCTTAGGCTTGGCTAAATCTATATATTAGTCATAGTGTAAAGCTCCTTATGTTTTTTGTTCAGTTGTGGAATATTTTATCTTCCTTATATTGTTATATTTTTTGGTTTCTTCATTTGAAGTGAATGACATTTCTGTCCTAATTTAGCGACTAAACTTAGAATCGCCGTTTCAGTGAGTGAGTTCAGTGTGGCATGCTTTCGTGTTCGTTTTGTTTTTAACCGCTAAGCCATTTCAGTGTGTCTTTAGCTACAGATCGAAATGAAATCTTTATTTAAGTAACTGTAAGCAAAGCATTTCTCGGTTTAAGCCTATTTTGTCCAAAATGAGACTTTAAAAGCTTCCTAAAATTAGTTCAGGGTGTGTTCTTGAAAGCGCCCGATTAATGCTTCGCGGTTGAAAAACTTCTGCCATTTTCTCTTGATAATTATACGTGTCCTTGTAAGTTTCCGAAAACATTTTTTGGATAATTTTTGTCAGTAAACAGTTTGATGCCGGGAAAATATTATTAATTTTAGCAAAATAGATTTTAAAAAATGTTTCATGGTTAACAGAACTAAGCAACCAGAGGGACTCACAGTTTCCGCAGCGGTCCGCATGTTTTCCCTTGCTGTTTTCCACCTCTTGGGGAATAACTGTACAACTAAAATTTACTGTATTTCGCGGGCCAATAAGCATGAAAGAGAGATGTGGAGCTCCGCTTTTAGGCTTGGCTAAATCTATATATTATAATAATATTAATATTATTATAATAGTAAAGTTATAAGAGTTAACTGCAATTACACTTGTTATCTGGGACGGTCGGAGCTGTCGCACAGCCGTTTGATGTTTGTGTTGCTAGTAGAAGATTATCCACGGTTTTAAACGACTCCTTTTATTTAACAATCATCGCAGGGAGTGTAGACATTCAAAATCTAAATTACAGAGTAGTGTTAGTAAGTGAAAGGCAAATGTTAATTCAAATCAATGAAATACATTTACCCAGTGGCGTCTCACAGTTCTTCTGACTAGCAAGTCGTAAAGTTGTAAATTGCATCTATGACGTCATCGTATTATACTAATTACGAAATGTTCGAAAGTTGCGGCGTTAATTAGCTTGCGCTATATAAATTACATATTTAGTAATACACTCCCCTGTCTGTAATGAGGTTTAGTAAGTACATTTAAGTAAACTGAGAGTTCACTCATTGTTCTTCAATAGGTAGAAGTAACATCAGTCGCTGTACAGGTCTCTGCACAGTAACATAGCCTTTGCCTTTATATTTCGTAGTAGGTTCATCTGCATTGAAGTTCTTATATTGCACGTCGACTTTGCGTACTTTTCCATCCGTTCCTGGATGGGTATTTGAGACTTTACCGAGCTTCCATTGTCCTCTGATTAAATTGTAATCTTCGATTAGGACAATGTCTCCTGTCTTCATGTTTCTATGGGAAGTATGCCATTTCTGTCTTATTAGCAAACTTGGGAAATAATCTCTCGTCCACTTCTTCCAGAAGGTAGAGATTATTGTTTGAACAAATGTGAACCGTTGTCTGTTGCTCGCTTTCTCGCCAAAGGGGCCACTTGGTACTCGTGACGTGGCTCTGCCAAGCAAAAGAGTAATTGGGGCAAAGTTACGCTCCGTCATCAGGTGACGTAGGGTGTCTTCCTATTGGTCTCTCATTAAGTAAGTTGGCGACTTCGTAAAGTACTGTTTGTAACTCCGAGAATGTTAAAATACTATCGCCGATGGAAGCATTAATTACTCGTTTTACAGATCTAATGAGAGCTTCTGTAACTCCGTTTTGCCAGGGTGTGTCTGCGGATGTAAAGATCCACTCAAATCCTTCAGTTACACCAAAACCTTTTAGATTGTTCCAATCCCAATTCTTGGCGGTGTTAGAGAGTTCTTTATTTGCTGCAACGAGTTGGGTACCATTATCTGAGAATAGCTTAGATGGGTAACCATGTAGTGACACGAATCGTCTAAGTACTATTAAAAATTTGTCTGTACTATAGTCGGCTGCTAATTATCCAAGTAGACAGCTCTTGTCCCTAAACAATTAAATATCACTCCATACGCCTTAGATGTTGTTCTTTTCTTTATTTCATCTCGAATTCTGTACGGTCGAAATAGATCAATACCCGTACTGTACCAAGGTGGGGCTGGTTTGAGTCTGTCAGTTGGAAGGTTGCCCATTACTTGTTCACTGACCCTTTTATCAAGTTTTCTTCAAATGACGCATTTGGACTTGATTGATTTCACAAGCTTCAAGAGTTTTGGAATCCAGTATCTGGTGCGTACTTTGCTGGCTGTAGTTAAAAAGCCATGATGCCCTATTCTATGTTTATGCTCTATAAATAGACGTGAGAATGGGTGATCGTATGGTAGGAGTATCACTTCTCTCTTGTTGTAGCTCATCTCCATCCATAATTCGCTGCGTCCTCTGATCACATATACACCATCTTCGCGCATCTTAGGGCATAATCGTTTGTATTTTCCGTTTTCGATATCCTTCCCCGTGTTTTGTTGAGCTTCGCTGATCCAGAACAATTCAGCCTTTTCCACATCATGTGGGGTGAGTTCGCTTGTCGCGTTTTTTAGAGATGATTTGGGGTTTCTGTCGTAGATTTTCATAATTCTTGCCGTCACTCTTAATAGCTTGTTATAATTTGAGTACTTGGTGATGTCAATTCTTCCTGCAAGGGTATCTTGAAATCTTTCGATATTTGTAGCCATCGCCGTCTTGACTCGTTCTGGTAGTTGTGGTTGTCCTCTGGTTGTTTTAGGAATTCGGGTCCTTTCTGCCATATGCTTTCGAGCCCGATATCGCTAGGCTTCTTACCTCTCGTGAGACAATCAGCGATGTTGTGTTCGCTCTCTACCCAGTACCAATCGGTTTGGTTTGTTCCTTCTTGTATTTCTCCTATTCTTGTGGCAGCGAATGTGTTAAATCTGTAGGAATTTTTCTGTATCATAGCATGCACTATTTGTGAGTCAACGATGTGATAAATTCGTTGAAATCGGTACCTACATTCTTTCTCTATGAAGGTCTTGAGGCGTTTATTCAATACCGCTCCACATAGTTCGATACGATCGATAGATATTTTTTTGATTGGCGCCAGGGAATTCTTAGATAAAATCACGTTACTTTCAAATTGACCATTTTGTAGTCTCCATCGTACGTATGCGCATGCAGCATATGCATCTTGAGATGCATCACTAAATACTTTGAGAATAGGTTCTTGAATTGCATCTGAGGGCTTCATACATCTCATGAATCGTATTTGGCCCATATCTTGAAAATCTTGAAAGAAAGTAATCCAGTTCTCTCCATTCTCTTCAGGAATGAAATCATCCCAGTCTAGCTTCTGATTACTTCCCCACAAGTGCCACGTTAGAATTTTCGCTCTTACAGTGAACGGTCCAGCTAGTCCAAGAGGATCTTACACTCAGACTATTGATCTGTGAGAGAATCATCCTCTTTGTGAGTTGTTGAGGAGGAATTTCAGTGGTTGTGTTGTTTGTTTGTAAAGCAGTTATCTTTCGTTTCGGTGAGAATTTGATCTTGACTTCAAAACATAGCTGATCTTCACATGGACTCCATTTGATCCCAAGTATCTTTTCTGTTGATGTATGTGGTTTCTGTACCATCACTTTTTCTTCTTGCTTGCTAATATCTCCCGAGAATATCCACCCTTTAACTTGAAATCCTCCTTTGACGATAGCTTTCTCTATGTCTTGGCTGAGCTCACGGGCCATTGTAATGTTATCTTTGCTTTCGATTATATCATCCATGTAAGTGTTGTTTTGGATTATGTCTGCTGCTTCTGGATTATGTACAGTGTACTTTTGTTACTTTTTCAATTAGACCTGAAACAGAACAGAGCAGAGGCATTAGTTTAAACATGGAACAATCCTGTACATGTAGGGTAAGACACTTTTGCTTGGATCACTTGTTAAATGTACACATTAAGCCACATTAGCAGTTCAGACATCTTTGTAAGATTTTTACATGATGAAACTCAGATCAAAATAATAAGTTTGAAAATGTTTGTTTAGCCCTGGACTTTTGCCACAAAAAGTTATAAATGAGGAAAAGAACCAAGAGGCAAAAAAAAAACAGGCTCAAAAGAAAACTGGAGCTGTGAAGGAAAGAATGTAATAATTAAAAATCAAGTTCAGCTAGCATGATGAAGGTGGCAACCGGCATAATGAGACATCAAAATGAACCAAATTGAAGTCAACATGTACACACAATGTATGTCATTCTCTTTCCAGATTTTTTTTGTGGAAACAGCTTTCTATCTTGTGCGTAATGGTCAATACATGTATTGAATGAGATCAAGTAACTGAAACTACAGCGCGCCGAAGTTATATATTCACAGATTCCTTTCATTTTTTGCACTGTAGGTGAAGTGACAAAATCGAATAGGTATGAGAAAAATCTTTTTTTCAGTCTAAAGCTTCAGTTTATTACATGGTGATGTAAGATATCAACCAGTGGCAAATTGACTGTTTTACATAACTTGATAATTTTTCATATCTTTTGGCAAAAAAAAAACTCTAAGCACAAAAAATACTTTTAAGTTAAGTTACATTGTAATGTACATAACAGATTTTTGGGGCATATCTTTTTAATTTGTTTTTGACAAATGCTATCAAAATTAGATTGAAATATAATATGTACTTGTAATATCAAAGTACATACATTGTAATCACTACGCAAGAGCTTGCTTTGCAGTTGTGCGTGAGTGGCAATTGTGCATGTGTTTTTAAATTCTAAGTGAGCAGCGCCTAAACCAATTTGATGAAATTCAGCCAAAGTTGTAATATAGTTTTCCAGCAATACCATGTCGGCAAATTTGAATTTTTCTTCCATTTGAAAGGTTTAGCTTTTTTCCCAGAGGTACATGTAGTGCCTTTTATCTCTCAGCCTTACATTGTGAATTTTTAACTTTATTTGAAAGTTTTAGCTTATTTTCTTAAGGTACAAGTAGTACCTTTTAGCTCTAATCCATACTGACACATGTAACTTTAGCAGCTTACAAACAAACACAAGTGCAAAAAATCTGAATCACGGTTTGTGAGACCGCTGCATAGAGAATCAAATCCAGTGGCAATTGATTCCTCTAGCTTTGTTTTACCGTGTGAAACGATGTACAGGAGAATTCATATTTTTTGAAAGAAATTAAATTTTGAACCATCTACTAGAATTGTTAAGCTTTAATCAATGGTTTGTACGAGTGTTTGTCAAAACAATGGACGTTACAGTAGCCTGTATGCAGACGGTCCTCTGGAGTGGCTGATGACTTCATAGTCTAGCAATGGAAACATTTTTGGTTCCTCTGTTGAATTTGATTTGCAGTCGTAAAAGCTCTGGCCAATAAGTATTATTTTGCAAATGTATCAAGTTCTGTAAATTATCTTAATCAACATCTTCAGACGACAGTGCAATGCAACACTTTAGTTTTAACTATATTCTTTTTTGTTTGGCTCTTCAGTAGAGACTAGACTATTTCAGTCAACCAAAGTAAAATTTTGCAAAGTACAGTGTGTGTACCTGTAAATGTGTCGAATGTCACAACCATTTTTAATCCCTAGGCCGTCACTAGTACTTCTCAAGCTGAAAAGTCATAAGCCAACTTAGAGTCCAGTTATAAATGTTTATATGGTTGCTCCATGTTTAAAATCGATTTGGTATTAGAAAGTTTTGTTAAGATATACACTGTACAATCATTATTCACTGTACGTTGTTGGTTTTGGTGGTATGGCAATTATAGTCTATGTTTATGTTTTGTACCCTGGCCATTTGAATTTCCACAGAATATGTATTAGAAATTGCACTACAGTTTGCAATAAAAATTATCATTGAGGCACATAAGAATTGCTTGGAACGTTTGTTAAACACTGTTAACCAAAAGCCTGGAAAGCCCAGGGAAACCTTGGTTTCTAGGTTTTTGAATTCTTAGAACATTGGGCCTCAGGCTTTTCAAGTACTGTGATGTTTTCCAACCACGCTAACCGGGCTTTTCAGGTACATATGATATGTTTGAGCCAGCCTTTCTGGAAAACCCTGGTAAAACCAGACAAACAAGGTTTCTGAGGTATTGGTTTTGAACCAGACGTACCAAGAAAGCCTGGTTAAACCAGGCTAACCAAGCTTTTCAGGTAATGTTCTCGAACCAGGCTCACCATAAAAGCCTGGTTAAACCAGACTAACCTGACTTTTCGGGTTATAATTTTCGTCCCTAAACCGGCCTTACCAGGCTTCTGTGGTACAATACAACCGGGCGTACCCTAAAAGCCCGGTAAAAGGAGGTTTACCAGACTTTTTACCAGACTTATTTTCTTCACAAAAGCCTGGTAAGTCTGGTTGAACCAGACTTGACCAGGCCTAGCAGACTTTTTACCAGGCTCTTGGTGCAAGGGGGGTCTCCATATTTCTCGTCTAAATGTTGCCAAATCTCGTCTATGTCGTCGTCGACGCTGTTCACCAGTCTTGCTGGCTCCCCGTCAAGACAGGTGCGTAGGACGTATGCTGCGTCACTCTTTCGCGTCTGAGTAATAAACTTGCTTCTGGAAGTCTCTTTTAAATTGCGGATACTTGCGCAGTTCTCCGTCAAATTGACGCATTCGTACCTTTTCCAGTTTTAGAAACAAAGCTGAGGCGGTAAACTCCTGTTTTGTTCCCTTAGCTTCTTCTACATTAGTGTAGCTTACTACTATTTTCTCCTTTATTTCATGATAACATGTTTGGATTGTGGCGATCCAATTCATTTCAGCTTCTGCTGATTCTCTGGATAAAAACTGTAGCAGTTCTGCGTTTGATTGTTTGCATTCTCGAAATTCGTCTTCTATTTGCGTTTGTAAATCTCTCAATGCAAAATTAGAAATTTCCTTCGATTGCAGCCCGTGCGAAATACTTTTGTACGAGGCTTCGAAAACTGCGCGCGCTGTGTTCCTTCTTGTTCGTGCTTTGTTAATGTATTCTTGATGTTCCGCGTCCTCGCTTGTTGTTCTTTCTTTCAAAGTGGTTTGTTCCACATATTTGATTTTGCGATTAGTCGCATCATTAAATTTCTGTTGGACTTCGGTCATCAACGCTTCTGCTTCTTCAGACTGTTCATCCGGCAATAGGTCAATATAGGTTTCATGCTTACCTTCTAGTTCATCATACGCTTCAGCGAGTTTTGCATAATTTGTTTCAACTGGTTCAATTCCTTGATCGTTTTCTATTGACTTCATGAGGAAGTTCCTCTTTCTTGTAAATCGTCCTTTAGCTGTTGTGCTTGTGCCCTTGCCTTTGGCTTTTTCGATTGCAGCTGTGTTCTCAGACATCTTCAGTATAATCCAGTTGTCGCTTTGTAGCAGACCACCATGGATTTTGAATGTGTTCCTAGTAGAAGATTATCCACGGTTTTAAACGACTCCTTTTATTTAACAATCATCGCAGGGAGTGTAGACGTTCAAAATCTAAATTACAGAGTAGTGTTAGTAAGTGAAAGGCAAATGTTAATTCAAATCAAAGAAATACATTTACCCAGTGGCGTCTCACAGTTCTTCTGACTAGCAAGTCGTAAAGTTGTAAATTACATCTATGACGTCATCGTATTATACTAATTACGAAATGTTCGAAAGTTGCGGCCTTAATTAGCTTGCGCTATATAAATTACATATTTAGTAATACAATGTTTAAAGCGGTAAAAGTTTCGACCGCTTTATCCGAGGACTACATGACTCACACGCCTTTTTTATATTCTTAATTAAAGTACATCTGGAAATCTCGCCAGCATTCGCTGTTATTTAAGGTGATTCTATCAAATAGAAACAATTTTTAAGTTTTGTCTGACTTGGTACCAATGGTAATTATGTTTTGAACAATTCAAAAATGCAATAAAAACATGGATAGCCATTCACATCAACTACACCACCCGCAAGGTTTTCCTGAGAAACCCCAGTAGTGGTATGGGATTGGAATTACCCGAATGTTTGGGCAGGTATCTGATTAAAGTGGGCAGGAATTAAATTAGGTTTGGATGCCACAAGGATAAAGGTGTGGCTCATGAATAAAATGCGTGGGAATCTCGGTAAGTTATGTGGAATAACTAGGTCTCACTCAAGTGTCAACTTGTCAAAAGAATGCCTCGCATAAGAAAATTGCGTAGAAAAGCGTATGTGGCATTGGAACAATTTTTGAAAATAAAGAAAAGAAAATTAAATTAATTGAAAATAAATAACAAGGCTCTCGTTAACAGGAACTAAAGCGACGTGTATGGCTAAGAAATAAAGGTACATCAGTATTTATATTATTTTGTCTAGTAGTATAATTCGGCCACGAGCTGCTAGAGGGTTCGCAAAAAATTGTCACTGAAAAACATTAAAAGCAGAAGTGAAATGTTTAAAAGTCATTGGCTTTATAAGTTTGGCCGGATGCCGTACTCAAATTCTATTGCAAAACCACTGGGCTGAGTTATTAGGAATGGTAAATAAAGCAAAAGAGCTTTCACAGTTCTCGTACAAAGGAATCGCTCGTTTACGCGCTTGACTACATCTGAATGTAAACAGTAAGTTTTGAAAGCGAACTTGGGCACGAGCAACAAAAGGATCGTGTGTGCAAACGATTAAAAATAACGCGAGACATCAAACAAACAAATTATCAAGTCAGGCAAGTATTTATTTCAGTCCCTCAATTAGTACAAAGCAAATCTTCCTCTTCTTGAGAGTACGTGTAAAGTGACATAACTAATCTTGTACAAGGGTTTGTTTATTCGTCTTGTAAGGAATGTCAGGTAAAGCGAGATTAAGAATAGCATCCGTAATTTTGAATCAATTTGCGTCTCTCTCGGAGAATGGTAAGTTTTCATGGACTACATTAAGAATAACTTGCACCAATGCATGCATCTGTTGTGGAGTGGCTGTCATTAGAAGATACTGACGCTGCTAAGGAGAGCAATCGGCTTAGAGTTGAAGAAAACCTCGTCTGTTCTCCACTACTCGAGACATGGTGATGAAATGAGTTAATGCTATAGGGCACAGTCTTTTATGTGGTGGTGGAAACAATAAAATTGTGGTGGTGGTGGTTGTGGTGAAACAAAAGAATTGTGGTGGCGGTGGGGGTGGCGGTGAAAACAACAGAATTGTGGTGGTGGTGGTGGTTGTGGTGAAACAATAGAATTGTGGTGGCGGCGGCGGTGGAAACAACAAAATTGTGGTGGTGGTGACGGTGGCGGTCAAAAGAATAGAATTGTGGTGGTGGTGAAAACAAAAGAATTGTAGTGGTGGAACAGTGGAATTGTGGTAGTGGTGGCAGTGGTGGAACAAGAGAATTGTGGTGGTGGTGGAAACAATAGAATTGTGGTGGCCGCGGTGGTGGTGGCGGTGATGAAAACAATAGAGTTGTGGTGGTGGTTGAGACGAAAACAATAGAATTGTGGTGGTGGAGGTGGTGGAAACAATAATAATAATAATGTGAAATAATAACAATAATAATAATAATAATAATAGAATGATAATATAATAATAATAATAATAATAATACTAATAATAATAGAAAGGGGTGGTGGTGAACGCAATAGAATTGTGGCGGTGGCGGTGGTGAAAACAATAGAGTTATGGTGGTGGTTGAGACAAAAACAATAGAATTGTGGCGGTGGCGGTGGTGAAAACAATAGAGTTGTGGTGGTTGAGACGAAAACAATAGAATTGTGGCGGTGGCGGTGGAAAAATAATAGAATTGTGGTGGTGGTGGCGGTGGCGAAAACAATAAAATTGAGGTGCGGATGGTCAGCCTATATAAATGTGAAGCAGTTGACCTTTTGTCAGTTTGAGTTAAGCTTTGACTGAGTAGACATGAGTTGGTCCTGTCCTGTCTGAGAAAACGATTTTTCGAGGAAAGATTATATGCAAAGGCACATAAGTAATAAACACGGCAATCCAGTTTTCAGCTCGGCAATGTCTAGTGTGGCAAACTCTACAGAAAAGTGTCAGTAATTTCACTTTGTACACCCATTTACTTGTATGGTTGCTGGGATGACTGGATCGGGCAAGACGATCTGGGTTAAGTCTTTGCTTCAGAAAAAAGTAATCCACCTACCACCAGAGTTTGGTGCTATTCGCAATGGCAGCCCGCGTACATGGAATTGCTGGTAACCATACCAAACATAGAATTTTTCAAGGAGATTCCATCTAACCTCGAACACGACATCTTTTTCTGACATCAACAAACGCAACTTAATGGTGATCGACGATTAGATGGACAATGGGGGCGGAGACAAGCTAATCGTCAACCTGTTTACAAGAGGATCTCATCATCGCAACTTAAGCGTCGTTTACATCGTACAGAACTTATTCCATCTAGGGAAAGGCAGTCGAAGCATTAGTCTTAACAGTCATCACTTGGTTCTTTTTAAAAATCCGTGGGATTAACTGCAAATTCTGACCCTGGCTAAGCAAATGTATCCTGGTCAAACTAATTTCTTTATCAAGCGATGTGAGGAGGCCGTGCGCAGACCCTTAGGGTATCTGCTCGTTGATTTAAAAACAACCTCTCAAGATAATTGTAGGTTATGAACGAACGTTCTACCTGGCGAGGAACGATTTGATAACCTATATATCTCACAGGAACTACTGAAGTACCTTAAGCAACAGAACCTAGCGACAGCTCCAGTTCTTCCAGCAATGCAAAAATTGCAAGATTCTATGGATGGTCTCCTCTCTCGCACAGGCCTTGAACAATATGAACGAGCAAGGGAGTACATGCAGCTATAAAACAAGTGTTAGACGTTTAAACAACAGTTGAATTCGAGACGCACAGAATCAAGTCTATCTTACTCTGAAGAGCAACGAGAAGTGTCTAGCAATCTTCTGGTAGATAATTTACCCACGCCCATTGAAAAGCCGGAGGTAGTCACAGTGAACTCAGTTCAAGAGCCAGTGTCTGATGTACAAGCGGTCGGTGTTCGAGAACTACCAGTACAAGCGGCCACCGTTCAAACACCAGTGACTTTACAAACAACTCCTGCGAAAGTCTTGCCTCCCTCATCCATCTTGACAGCCCCTCCCACAGGGGAGGCACCTTCCCAAAGAAAGCGAAAACGTCCTCGAATCCGGTTTGTAAATTACTTAGAGGAAGACGACCGTCCTTCGAGAAGGTCCCGGCGTCTTTGCAAAAGTCATCCTTACAAGTATTCTCAAGAAGAAGAAGGTTAATTGTCTATTGAAGAGCTTGCTTTGTACTAATTGAGCGATTGAAATAAATATTTTGCTCGACTTGACAATTTGTGTTTGATGTCTCGCATTATTTTTAATCGTTTGTACACGCGATCCTTTTGTTGATCGTGCCCTAATTCGCTTTCAAAACTTACTGTTTACATAAAGGTGCAGTCAAGCGCGTAAACGAGCGATTCCTTTGTACGAGAACTGTGAAAGCTCTTTTGCTTTATTCACCATTCTTAATAACTCGGCCCAGTGGTTTTGCAATAGAATTTGAGTACGGGATCCGGCCAAACTTATAAAGCCAATGATTTTTAAACATTTCAGTTTTGCTTTTGACGTTTTTCAGTGACGTCATTTTTTTGCGAACCATCTAGCAGCTCGTGGTCGAATTATACTACTAGACAAAATAATATAAATACTGATGTACCTTCATTTCTTAGCCAGACACATCGTTTTAGTTCCTGTTAACTAGAGCCTTGCTATTTATTTTCAATTAATTTAATTTTCTTTTCTTTATTTTCAAAAATTGTTCCAATGCCACATACGCTTTTCTACGCAATTTTCTTATGCGAGGCATTCTTTTGACAAGTTGACACTTGAGTGAGACCTAGTTATTCCGCATAACTTACCGAGATTCCCACGCATTTTATTCATGAGCCACACCCTTATCCTTGTGGCATCCAAACCTAATTAAATTCCTGCCCACTTTAATCAGATACCTGCCCAAACATTCGGTAATTCCAATCCCATACCACTACTAACCCTAATATATAGATTTAGCCAAGCCTAAAAGCGGAACTCCAATTTTTATTTATTTATTATTTATTTTATTTATTATTATTATTATTATTATTATTATTATTATTATTATTATTATTTCAAGTGGTACCTGACAGCAATATTATATTTTAGGTAATTATTAGTAAATACACCTCTCATCAAATAAGAATCTGCATACCTGCCAACCTTATAAAATCAGGAATAGGGACCACCCCCCCATGCTCACCCCAGTCCTGGGGTAGTGGGCACAATAATTATTTTTGTTCACCTTACCTCGGCCTTTTCTCTGCCACAAGTCTACGGTTTAATTTATTTACATTTTTGCAGAGTTGTCAAATTGTATAGACAAGGTACTAATTGAAAAATACCTCCACCTTATTCAATGGTTTGACAGATAAGTTGTGTAGTATAGAGCGAGGAAAAATGCGAGCAATGAGTACCGGTAAAATGTCCTTGACCATTATCTGGAAAACCACTGAATGATATTTATTATTCCACTACAGTATTTGCCTATCATTTTAAATGATTTATTCAATGAGTGATTTGAAACCGGGACACTACAGTGCAATACGCTTTCTACAGTGCAATACACTCTCATACTCTCATGTATGTGTTTTCTCCTTATATGATAAACTGATGCTATAGTGTAATAATAATGTACCTTGTTTACTCTTATTGATGCCCAGAGACTATTATATTAAAATCAATCTCTTTAAGTACCCATCAGTCATGAATCAACCACTCAACCACTTACTAGTTGATAAATCGGTCAATCAGTCAATTAAAAATTTGTGACTAACAGTGTTGCCAACGCGAATAACAAATGGTCCAGCAACCACTAGTGACTTTATTTGATGCACAGATTATGACTCACTATGTTACTACCCTTGACGGTGATGGTAGTAAATCTGGTGCTTTAATTTGTTTTTGGTTTGATCATTAGCCTTTACACTGCATCTAAAGTCACCAATGAGCAATGTTACTGATTGTCATAATCTGGTAGCAAAGAGAAACAAAAAGAAAAGCCTCTTCATAAATCATTTCAGGATAGTCAGAAACCTGTCATGTAATGAGCTGACAATTAAGAGGGGATCACACTGTGGTGAATCCATCATTTGAAATAGTTTTCCCTGTCAAGTGAATTCAATCAAATAAGTCTGAATCATTATTCCTGGGAAGTTAGTTGTGTGTGCGTGTGTGTGTGTGTGTGTGTGTGGGGGGGGGGGGGGGGGTAGTAGGGTTACTTTCAAATAAATGCTACTGGTGTATGGATGTGTTACCGAGGGAACATAAAGTGTATGTGGATACAGTCAAACTAATCACCAACATCAAAATTTGCAAAAAAAAGACCAAAAATATAAAACCTTATTTCAAAACTGCTCTTACAATTGTTTATTTCAATTGATAATGTCTGCCTGGGAACATACATGTAGCTAAGAGTACAAATTTATTAACCAAAGCCTTACAATAAACTGCCATATTTTTTGGAATAAAAACCTGTAGGGAAAACACAGCAGAGTTTAATTATCTCAGTTGGCAAAAGTAAGCTCATGGCTTTAGGGAGGTTCTAAGGATATTTGCGCAATTTCTTTCTGCGTATCCATACTGCGCACACAATTCACAAAATTGGCAATGTCATGCCGTGTCATGCACTGAGCATGCACGCTCGCATGAAAAACTACCCCAAATAAACTGCCGCTTATAAGCCCTAGGCTTATACAACTTTGTAAGGGGTCTTGGCTTATAAACGGAGAGGCTTATACCCGGGGGGGGGGGGGGCTTATAAGCGGAATAAGAAAAACGTTACGAAATGAGCCACAGCAGTGTTGATCGAAATACTTTTTTAATGTACCAGTTTGTAATTTGAAATTTGAAATGTCATAATAAATCGAATTCATTTCAATTTTAACAACAAAATCAAAACTGCAAAAAACGAACGTAACCGGAACATAACAAAACAGAGGCTCAGATTTCATCTTTGCAGTTCTCTGTGAGAGTGCTTAATATTAAGGAAACAGGGAAAACTAGAGGAGAACTTATATCGGGGGGGGGCTTATTACCAGATGTATCTTTTGTTTACAGGTAGATGGGCCTATAGCCGGGGGGGGGGGGCTTGTAAGCAGGCGGGCTTATAAGCGGCAGTTTACGGTATTTGTTTTGAGTTTTGAGCATGTGCATTTAAATAAGTGGCATTGAAGCATTCCAAGTGGACAAAAGGTAAACTGTATTTTTAGAGATGGTTGGTCTCATGTAAATACTTATGCCAGTCTGAATTTCAGACTGGTCTCATGTAAACAAAATTGCACCAGTCTGAGTTTACACTGCTTTAATGAAATCAGGGTTTTACTGCCCCTGGGTATCTGAGGATGTTGTTAAACATTCTTGAGAGCTGCTCAACTTTAGTCTGAGGGGGTGTTTGCATGACACCAGTTCATTGTATGCTTTTCATTCTGATACAAGTTCACCCCAGTTCCCTCTTGCTTCTCTGTATTTGTTACATGATTACAGCACAAAATCTCGTAACAGTGCGAGCCATACCTGGGTGAGTTCATACCGGTATCATGTAAACATGGTGTAACTATTTGATTCATTCTACGTTAAGTTAATTAACTAATGGCCGTCCAGATAAATCTCACATCACCGTGAAAAAAGGATTTTGTAACTTGAGGAAGGGAGATTCTTAACTACAGATCTCGCATTGTTGCTAAGGGATTTTTGTGGATGGTATTCTGTCATATGCTGTTTTCAGCATTTCGTGCCGCTATATTGGTGAATTCCACAACTGAACATTGCGCGTGCATAGCTACTGCCAGTCCCCAACCGCACATTAAAAAGAAAATCAGTAAAACTAAGAGGAAACTAGTAAAGTTCCGATTTTTTTGCGAATCGCCCCACCCTTCTTTACAATCCGAAGCATGCAATTACTGTTTTTACAAAGAATAGAAGAACTACAGCACAAAAATGTATAAAGATGTGTGCTTGTGCCATCATAACTTTTATATTCATAATAAAGCAAATTTCTAGAAACTGGTGCTTCAAATTTTGCATCCTGATAATCTTTAAATGTTCGCATTGTTTACAATAGCGAGAACTGTATGCTGTTTGAGTTTTAGCATTTTTTCTGTTCAGGTCAAGTGACATGCTGCATATGGCTGTGACTTGAAAATCTTGAAAACCTTTCCCATAAAACAAACGTGGCCAAGCAGCTTATCTGCGGAAGTAATAAGGTTTCCAAGATATGATGGTTCTGAGGAACTTCCCACAGCAACAATATGGTGATTAAGAGTCTCTCCCCTTAAGTCCAGATGTAAAGGCTCTCATTGCCACCCAAATGGAAGTCTTGATGGCACACTCATGTAAATGTTGTGGTTCAATTTTATCGTTGGTTCAATTTTTATTTTCCATTGTGAATAATAGGATTGCAAAATAAAAATTGGAGCTCCTTTTTTAGGCTTGGCTAAATCTATATATTTGAATGATTTTAAAACTGTTTAATTATGTTTGACTGGGTTCAGAAATTGAATGGAATCAAACACAGCTGTATATATAGGCATAGTTTTGGTTAACAATTTTTGTGTTCAATTACTGAACCCAAATTAACCCAATCACTGCATTCAATCCAGTTCAATTTACTGAACAGTTAGATACGTAAGCTGGGCTAATTATATAACTGATATCTTCCACGTACCTTCACTGTAAGAAAATGCTGCATCACTGATCACTGCTGGCATACATGCCTAGAACAGAAAAAAAGGATCAGTGAAAAAAAAAACAAAAAACAAAAAACCAATTCAGGGCTAAAAATTGGCAGTCGCCCAGTCGCCAGTGGCGATTTAAAATTGACCAGGGCCACTAAAAGTCGAGACTTAAATGCCCGATAGGGGACTGCAAATAAAAGTTACACTGTAGTTGCAATTTCAATAAATTAGACTTTTATTGGAGCATCTTTCTTTTCTTTCCCCTCCTCAACTCTAAGTTCATCAATTGAAGAAAATTTTCAGTTCTTGGAGTGCAAAATTCATGAGAATGAGCGCCTGGCAAATTACTTTCATCCTTAAAATAATATTAAGTTTATTGTTTTTCTTTTGACAACATCAAATAACTATAATATTGTATGTAACATACATTATTAAAGCATTCACAACGCAATTTTTAACCAATGTGACATTAATGAACAGAAAGAATGGGTGAACAGAATAGTAATTATACTCAATGTCAATTATTAAGGGAGTCGTCATTCACTTTGCTAGCATTGTCACTTCCAGCTTTGAAATGTTGTTGCCGAAGTTAGTTACTTGGTAACTATACCTGATTCATGAGACGTACAAGTGCCTATTGTTGGAAATTTTTGCATCCACCCGTGAAAGTGTTCTTCTTTCCAGCTTTTGTGGAATCCTGACAAATAATTAATAAATCATCGCCTGAACCCCTCATTTGCAGCTATCCAAACTCTTTTAGCCATTTGTCTAAAAAGTGGTTACATGTAATTGTCTTCTGCCCTTTGCACGGTTCATTGGGTAATACGGGTAAGGTAAAGCACTTGAATGTCCATCGATTGAATGAGCAACAAAATGGCAGGACCTCATTTAAGTTTACTGGATGTTTAATCACCTCCAGTCTCCTTTGCTTAACTCAGTAAAGAGCCAATCGCAATTAATCAAACATGTTCTAACTAATCCCAGCAGACAATTGTCAGTTAAACGAGCCAGATTGCCGTTAGAAAGCAAAAACACATCAGTACAAATATGTCAATTGCATAAAAAAAATCCTTTGCTTACATCTGGATTCCCCCCCCCCCCCCGGGAATACAATGATTTTTGAGAAAGCCAAAAAATGCATGCAGTAATTATTGGAACTTCCTAAAACATGAACATTCCATTATGAGTGACAAATAGTAAGAAGCACTTTCCACAATGCAGTGCTTTTATTTCATACATGTAGGTACTGAGATCGAAAAAAAATGGCAAATCGCAGTCGCCTTCTGGAAACTAATGCATGGTTCAAATTTACCTGTTACCACCCCCCCCCCCCGGGCTACCCCAGGGACAAGTTCAAGTCTAGCCCTTCGAGCCCGGGGGTGGGGAATTGTTTGAAGTGGTCTTGTCCCGGGGGTAGGGGAGCGGGTCAAATCGAAAATAACTTCTTGTTGTTCTTGTAGAGTACTTCACTTCTCAGTTCATATGATGGCCCCGGACCGCGTGGAGAAGGTTGCCTATTTCCAGTGAAAATCTCTAATATTTGTAGCAGGCTGTTTAGAGAAGAATAATCTATCAAAATTAAAATCTGTGTTCGACGGTACGTTTATTATAAATTGTTAAATGAGTGTGCGTTTGATGCGTACTCGAATGAATGGTGGTCGTCACAAACAAAGAAATATTTCTTCAGTGTGTTAATATTTATAATAAGACGACTTAAATAGACTCTATATAAAAACGGATGCACAGCTTTATTTAAACAGAGATCTCAGTCTCTTATGAAACAAGCTAAGAAAAACTCCTTTAAATGCTGGCCGCCATCATGGGCTTTGTTCATGGGCCTCTTGTGCGTAAGCGCTATATTTAGAATAAAACATGTGGCGAAGAAAATTTCTTTACTTGCCAGCCGTACGCCAGTGCGGGTAGATTTTTTTCTTCAGTTCTCTGTTCATGTTTTTATTATGTTATGCATGTAGTGACCTTCGTTCAATAAACTCTAGAAAAGCGTTTAAGTTCTTGTCATTTATCAACTGCATGTTGATAAACCAGAAATCGGCAAAGTCAGCGTGATTTCAATCGCACCGGAGCAAGACGTACGGCGCCAGTGATGCACTGCAAACAGAGCCTTATCAAGAGAATGTGTACTAAGAGTTTAGATATTGACAAAATGAATTTGCGTGAAAGGCGACTATCGTAGGGTGGCTCGCAAACATCACACAGACAAACATTTCACAAGTAATTTTTAATGTAGTGATACTCTATTCACCTCAACAAACGCGCAAAAAGAAGTACTTTTTAGCAGGTAATGCCAAGATAAACTTCACTCACAATTAAGCATGCAACAAAAGCTGCAATTAAAAAGTAATTGCACGCGAAAAGATTTGTTTCGAAATTCAAACTGGAAAAAGAGCTGCAATTAGAAAGTAATTGTACGCAAAAAGACTTGTTTCGAAATTCAAACTGGAAAAAGTTTGCACATTTAATTTCGACCCTGATAACGCGCCATACGTCTCTGCTCTTCTGACATATTTTTCTCAGTATATCATTTAAATTAAAGTTTAATAAAAGATAAATGGACCTATTAACATGAAAAGTCAAGAAAAAATGCAAAGCTAACGTCCAGTTTACCATGCTATTGGCAATAAGCTGCGTGAAAATTTGCCTCATGTAAGAGTGTCATGAAATGCGACGTACGTATGTACGTACGGCGCACGCGCCCGCGAGCCATTCCGCTTGCCATGACCATAAAAAATGACCAGCATGCCTCTTAGTATGAGTATGGGGCTTCACTTTTGCGGCCTTCGGCCGCAGATGAGTTCCACTAGTAATCAGAAATGAGAACTGTAATTTTTTAAAACGTCATTGCTTGCATTTAAATACCGGAGCAGTTAAAAAAGAAACAGACATTTATCTTGCAATGCATACTATTTCAGTTGAACAAGAATTAAAAGTAAGAAATAAATTAAAGGGTCAGTCTCATGACGATTTTCCTATCTTCTTTGTCACAATTTTGATCATTTTATATCAAAGTACCTTGCTTATACATGAATTGCTTTTAGACCACCAAGGGGACAATATTAAATCAATTTTCAAAAGAAAAACGAGTCAAAATTAGTTTTTAGAGATTTTATCTGAGACACAAGGGCAAAAACTCGAAAAATTCTACCAGACGTTTTCAAGTCGGACGCCATTTCCATCCTGGCCATCCCTATCCAGACATACTTATTTATAGTTTCCATGTACTGGTAAACCCATTTTAATACTGCTGGACCATTATGTTTAGGCTTCCATAGATAAAATTGTGTCTTTTGGCTTGTCGCAATGATACTAAAAATTGATGAGACTGCCCCTTTAAAGAATTTGCTACGTGCGCACATACCCTTTTTTTTAAATTTTTTATTTTATTTTTTATTAGTGCAATTACAAATCTACACGCTACTATACAATGAAAATTATACACTAACGTACAATACTTAATTACATGTTATAAAAGTACTGTACACTGTTTCACAACGATACAGACTTAGAAGGTTACAAGCGAAACTTACCATGAAATACTTAACATAAACGTATAATACTTAATTGCTAAACAGTAACTTATGATACTAAAATTACAAAATAATACCATATCCTACACTACTCCACAAGCAACAGCACAGCGACGGACGCACAGAGAAGTACACACACATACCTCTAGCCCTATAACACAGCGGCCCAAGTTTCTGTAAATTGCTCCAGATTGTTATTTGTAAATGCAATTGTTCGTAGAATAGTCAGCTCGCTTTTCAGGCGTGAGAGAAAACCTTCAAAATCCAGGTTGCCATTGCCTACACTTGTGGTGAAAATGTGGTATTTTGCAATAATAAGCGTGTAATTGAGCACTAGCCAGGTGTTTGATTTTTTGTGCCAGCCATACAGAATCACGCTTTCGGGTAAATTTATTTGTTCCTGAAAGCTTTTTTGCCACCATTGTTTGAACTGGTTCCAAAACGATGAGGAAGTATCACATGTAATCAACATGTGACTTAAAGATTGGCTTTCAGAATTACATAAGGGGCATATGTCACTGTCTTTTATACCCGCACGGAACAAGCTAGATTGCGTGGGTAGGATGTTATGAATGATTTTAAACTGGAAAATTATTAACTTTGGCTCCTTCAAAATTTGAAATGGAAGCATATAGACCTTTTGGATGTTGTCTGTAGTGAAGCCATAATTTAAAATCTTACTCTCAGCTGTTGGTACAGAGTAGCTTTTGCCAAGTATGGTCGAGTAAGCTATTTTGGTAGAGGGAAGTAGGAGAGACGGTACAACTTCTGATGGGGCAACATCCGTATTTTGGATGTTTTCTTTCCATCTTGCTGGGATAGCCTTTACTAGGCCATAATAGACAGTGAAAGGTACTTCTAAGTTGAATTTTGCTTTAAGATCGGTTAGAGAAAGAAACTTTGAGTCTTCGTTGATTAAATCCTTGATATGAATTATTCCTTTTTTGAGCCACGCTTTGTACATAACTAGTTTTCCGTCTACGAGAATGTTGCGATTGTTCCAAATTATTTGGTTCTGTGCTGCTTTTTCAACACCAGTTAAGAGCTTAAAATTTTGCCAGTAACTCAGAATGGCTCGGTAAAATTCCGGTAAATTTTGAAGGTCACAAAAATTAATATCATACTGGCATTGAGAGAAAAACACGAAACCACCGTATTGGCTCAATGCCTGTTCTGGAATTATTTTCCACGCAGCGAGGTTGATTACTGCAATTCTTTTAATCCAAGCTAATTTGAGTGACCGTTCCATAATTTGAAAGTCAATCATTTTTAGTCCGCCATGCTTTTTTTCGGCAATAATAGTTTTTTTCTTTATTTTGGCAGATTTGCCATCCCAGAGGAGGTTAAAAATGATTTTGTTAATTCTCTCTACAGTATGTTTCGGCATTGCCAATACCGAAGCGCTGTAAATAAGTTTGGACAAGCCTAATGTTTTCACAATGTGTATTTTTCCAAGAAGAGTGAGTTTTCTTCGCTTCCAGTTATTGAGAGTTTTTTCCAATGTGGCTATCTTATCTTCCAAATTAAGCTTCTTGGCACGTTCAGAATCATAAGAAAAGTGCACTCCAAGAGCGAGAACAGGATCATGTGGCCACTTGAATCCGAAGGGTTTCTCCTTGCGGCTTTTCCATGTACCTAACCACATGGCTTCTGTTTTGCTGGTGTTAATTTGTAGGCCACTGACTTTTTTGAATTCTTCTAAAAGTTTTAATAATCTTGGCACTGAGTCGCAGTCACGTACCAGGACCGTGCTGTCATCCGCACATCGCACAGAATTCCGGATTCTTTTGCGACATCCAAATTGGGGGGCTTGGAAACTAGGTAGCGCCATGGCTTAAACAATGCCATTGTTTTTCCACGCACGCAATTGGCTAGCTGGCTGTGACCTTCCATGACCTTGACACAAATAGATCACATGAAAAGAAAAATGGCGTCCGAGCGAAGGTAAACAAACAGCTCCACGGTCTTCGTTTTGACTCCTGAAAGGGTGACAACTGCTGCAATAAAGCTCGGAAGATAGGCGCTGTTCGTAAGAAGAGGCCTTGTAAAGAAAAAGATGTTTTACAAATAACTTTTGCCGGTAAGTGAATGTATTGTACTGTTTATCGAACGGTTAAATTCACGTGTGCAAACGATTTTATGTTTCTTAAGCTTTTTGTCGGATTTAAAACTTAAGCTTAAAGTCGTGCTGCCGTGTGATCAACTTATAGCAGCAATTAGCGACGTTCAGAATGGCGATCTTTTAGGAAGAATACGACTTGTGAAATTTAATAATATAAATATAATTCAATAATTCACATTGGCTGACATAATAAGCTTTAAAATAAGCTTAATTATAAAGTACTTGAATGTATCCTCTGTAAGTTAAGGTCAAGTGATTTAGCTCACAGTTTTAATACTACAACTGTGGAGTGCTTGGAAGACTATGAAAAAGAAATGTATAATCGTTTTAAGACGTGTGATCTTATGTGAAGTGTAGGAATTTGCAACCAAAAATAAATGCTTTAAAAATTTCTGTTAGAAATTTGCATCTGTTGAAGACTTGTGATTACCTTTTAAAAGGCTTAATGAATTATTTGTATAGTTTTAGATGGGAGTTAAACTTAATAGTTCTAACAATGGGTATTTCATCTGCTGATTGAAGTTTTGTTTATTTGTAACACAGGTGACTAGCTGGTGAATTTAGAAAACAAGAATCATTAAATGGACTGCTGAAACAACTGATTCAATTAAGGAGTCGGATTTAATTGAAGCACTTGTAGTCAGTTGCCAATTTGTCCACAGGACCTCAACCATAAAGAATCATTTGTCCATCTTCAGGAGAAGTTAAAAGAAAGTGTTGCTTCTACATATCATTTAATGAAACCAGTCGGTCAAGCCATGAGTTTTTTTCTGTTTTTGTTTTTAATTTATCAGCTGAGAAGATTGAAGGAAACTCACTAATGGTACCAAACTCTGAAACCTGATTAGTCATAAAAACTCAAAACTGTTAATAGTGTTATGGTTTAATTTGCTTGGGTTTGAATCTGGCAGGAATATCCAGTTTTAAAATGCAAACTTCTAAAACTAACCTGTTCAAAGTTTGCTTGTCAGTTGTGATGGTTTAGAAATGCTGTTCACCTTACATAATGGGGATACACACAAGCGAGTTAACAGAGTCCTCTGGAATTTCAAATCCATATAAATAATTTTACCCCAGTACTTCAACAGGATAATGCATTGCCTGAAGTTTTACAATAAAAATTATTCATGCCCTTTAATGTGAGCTGTTTATTGTCAGTTTATTTTTCTACTTCCCATTGATTTGTGGTGCAACAAAAGTTTTCTCCCTTTACCAGTAAGATAAAGAGAGAATAATTTAAGGTAAAGGTATTGTCAAAGTGAAAATGTTATGGAAAAACCCTAAGACTAAAGCTTTGAAAACAATGAACAATATAAGGTCTGGAAAAAAGAAAAGAAAATTGTAATGTTTTGTAAAAAAAACAAAGACATCTAATTGAATTACTTTTCCATTTACACAAGCTATGTTACAGAGCCAGTCACAATATGCATAAAGTGATATAACATATTTACATTATATTGGCTAGCTAGAAGAAGTCAGCAGATGGGACTGATATTTGCATGATTACATGGTATCCAGCTTTTTAATACTTTTTGACACTTGTGCTGGACTGACTCCAGTTGCTTTTATGTAAAAAAAACCCCAAACATTCAAATCTTAGAGTTAACTTTAACTTAAGTCTTGTAAAGTGTTGGAATACCTGAAGCATTGTCTTTATATGGAATATGAATTATTACTGTCTAGTGAGTCTCTCCATGGGGGTGTGGGCCTAGAGTAGAAAGGTGATGGGGGAGAGGGGGGGAAGAATGGAACTTAAAGTGTGAGAAATTTTTAACCTCATATCATCTTGTTCTGCCACTTATGATAACTCTTTTAAAAAAGCTTTGCCAACAACTTAGCCATTGCCTGCCTCTTGGTGTCTTTTTTTTTAGGAAGGGGGGGGGGGGGGGGAGGCGGGCGGAAGCGGGGGAATTGGGGTGGTGCACTTTTTATAGCGAATTTGCAGGAGATAAACACCTAACTTAAGACAGTTCTTCAAAATCTAAAATTTTCCTCTTCAATTTTCTTTCACCATTTCTGTCACTAAAAGCATAATTTGAGTGCAATTTAACACTCAAATTGATATTTGAGAAACAGTTTAATCTACTTTATGCCCTCTGTTTCTTTAAGGATCTCCGTTCTAAATTTAGAAAAAAGAAAAGGCAAAAGAATAGTTTTCCTTAAAATGATATCAGTATTTTTTCCTTCAGAAAACTCTAAAACTATCCTTTTGGTGCGCTGATCGCTATTTTTGCACACATCAGCAAAACAAGTTTTGCCACTTTCGCGGGAATACTTGACAACCAGGCCTTTAGATTTGACCAGCAAAGCGAAACCTGGTCACTAAACTTACTGTTGCTATGGTGATTTCTCTTGTATTTCAAAATGGCGGCCAAAATGGAATCGATGGAGGTGAAAACTGCAGCTGTGCAGCTTTTGTTTTTGCAGTATTTATCGCGCGCCCCAATGCCAAATAGTAGGATAATTTCAACAGAAAAAGGCTACCTGACGGACAACAAGTATGTTTTTATTTTTTACTGCTATTATTAATACATCTATTGAACTTAATTTTTAGCTTCCGCACTTTTTGTCTAGTGCCTTAGATTTTCTGTTGGATGGCTGAAAAGTCCTTCTGCTGTTAAATTCCATACATTTTGAGGCTCTGTCTGGGCAATATTCGCAGTCGAAAAGCTACTTGATCCGTTGCTGGTATTTGGTTGTTTTTTTTTCTTTCGGAAGTTATCCACCGTGATCGATTTTATTTTAGCTTCCGCACTTTTTGGTCAGATGCTTCAATCTTTTGATATGTTGTGAGGAATTTACAGTTTTCGTTCTCGCTCTTTAAATTTTCGACTAAAAACTCGTGACCGTTTTCAATCGAAGGCTTCTCGAGAGCCTGGGACTAGTTCAAAGTCCGACCCGTTGCCCTTGCACCAAGAGCCTGGTAAAACCAGGGTTTTACCCTGGTCCAAGCCTGGTTAAAACCCGATGTGCAAAAAAGTCTGGTAACCCTGGTTACCCTGGTTATTTAGAAAACCAGGGTTACCAAACGTACCAGGGTAACCAGGGTTTAACCAGACTCTGAGAAGTCTGGGCTAGCCTAGGTTACCCTGGTTACCCTGGTAAGTCTGGTGACCCTGGTTTTCTAAATTACCAGGGTTACCCGGGTTTAACCAGGCTCTTAAGGTCTGGGTTGACCAGGGTAACCCTGGTGAACCTGGTTAGCACATTTTACTGAAAACCAGGCTTACCAGACTCGGACCCTATGTGCAAAAAAGTCTGGTTAACCCCGGTTTCCCTGGTAAGCCCGGTAACCGTGGTTGTCTGAATAACCAGGGTTACCCAGGTACATTATTTTTGACTATAACATCTGGGTCAACCCCGGTAACCTTGGTTTTTCTAAGAAGCCTGGTGATGCTGGGAAATTTCAAGAAAGCATTGGAAACCAGTAAACTGAGGCTTGTAGCCAATGTTCAAAAAGACTAAAAAGCACAGTATCCTTAACTATGGATAACATGGATATAGTCCTGGGCCCAGTTGCATAAAGCAACTTGAGATTAAAAGGGGTTTTTTTTGCAACAATTCCCTTTGTTCTGGAGGATTTCTTCATGTTCTCTTTGTGTTTCCTAAAGTACTCTACTCTATACTCACTAATCTGTCTTCGGCCGAGTTATCCGTGATACTGTGCCAAAAAGTCCTCCAGAACAAAGGAAATGGTTGCAGAAAATTCGCACTTAATCTTATTAGTTGCTTTATGGAGCCGGGCCCTTGTGAACTAAACACAAATACTAGGAGTTACACAATACATGTATCATGAAAGGCCCACATGTACATGTGCACACACAATTACTTAAAGAGCCAGTGTCACCCAAAGTGCTTTGCACGCCGAGGTACATTTTTCATATATGAAAAATACGCCATTTTCTTGATTGTCGTGAAGTCTGATTTGTATCTTCTTCCATCGCTGCCGTTAGCGATCCGAAAGCACTAGTGTGAATTTTGACTTGACATTTAAGTGTCACCGTATTGATTTCGCTGTATATTTCCGAATTCTGAAGTGTTTTCGCGGTGGAGAAGGAGATCTTTAAATTGGATGCCTCGTAGGGTTCAGGAAAGTTGAGACGAAGACCGAGTCTTCCGGGCTCTGCCAAAGTTGTACGGCTGAAGGAGTCCGTGTATCAGTAGCGGAGGGGAAGAAAAACATCTACGGGTTTCAGCAATACTACTGACAGTGCGTTTGTATATGTAATTGCATGAGGCCGAGTAGAATTAAGGATAAATTTTCACGCGTATTTTCAAAGTTTTCGCAAAATTGTGAAAACTTTGAAAATACAAGTGAAAATTTATCCTTAATTCTACGAGGACTCAATGCGATTACTTGTTTATAACATAGAGGGCAAAATTTTCTGAAAACTTTCTATGCACATCAAAACACAATCCACAGCCGGCCCTCAGAATAAACAATTCTCCACACGAGCAGTTTATTAAACTGCTACTCAGCGTCCAGAACAAAAAGAAAGCTGTCTTTTACGCATATGTTCATCTTTTGAGATAATTACAGTTCTAGTTCATTGACAAACTCACACTCAAAACTCAAACTAAGTAAGACTTAATTTATTTACCTGAGTTGCGAAGCGACCTCTCGCTCGCTGAATTAACCATGGTTTTCGGTAGGTTTAAAACAAATAACCATTTGCTGATTCCCGTAAAACATTCAGGTTCACCTTCTGGAATTTCTCTTTGAGCTATCACCTGATTTCGAACCATTTTTGCCAACCAACTCGGTTAAATTTAAACTCTGAAACGGCATTCTTGTGTTGAACAACTCAAAATCCAATTCAAAATCTGCTTTTCGTTTCTAGACGCTTACAAAATGCAAATGGCGCGCTCTTGCGCTCAGCCAATCAAATGGGAGTATTTTTGGCGCTTGGCCAATCAGGAGTCAGTAATTTTGCCCTCGTTGGAAAGAATATTAAGAAAAAATGCCCTCTGTCTCAACCAATCAGCAATCAGTAATTTTGCCCTCTATGTTATAAGCTGAAATAGTGCTACATTCGTTGCCGAACGAAAACAGAAGGAACGTTAATTTACCACAAAATAACAGTAGCTACGGGCTTGCTCCAAAATAATGCTTATGGTCATGAGCTTGTGCTGTTTTACTTAATTATTCCTTGTGTCCACTGTCTGTTTATGTTTTATTTTTACAAAAAGCGTAAGTGGCTATTCTGGTTTTGCATCCATCGACATCAGTCGATGCGATCGATCGGACTGTAATAGATCCATGTATATGCATTGAATGCAAACTCAGATCTTGAGTAGTTTTCTCCAGTGACATCTAGCGACGAAGACGTCAATATTCTTACTACTTGTTTTTGTCTTATTTTTATATCGAGTGGAAGTGGCTACTCTGGTTTTACGTCCATCAAGATCGATCGATCAATCGATCAATCAATCGATCGGTTGTTATAAAAGTTCCATACACGTTGACTACAAAGTCAGATCTAGAGTTGTTTTCTCTGGTAACATCTAGCGAGGAAGATATTACGATTTTCAGGGGCTACTACTGTGAATATCAGCTTGCTGAAAGGCCAGTGCGGCAGGGTATAATTTGCGAAACGTCCGGCAAATGCGCCAGCCAAACTTCAAAACAAAAGCACAACCGCGCAAAGCACTTTGGGTGACACTGGCTCTTTAAACAATACTGCACCAGCATACTACCTAATTAATTAAATCTTCAAGTACAAGGTATACATTGTAGGTTGTAATGAGAAATGATAAAATATAAAAAAGTAATATTTGTCCAGGTTTATCCTGCATTCAAGACTACTACAGCAAACCCCAAACACAGTGTACATTAAATGTACATGTACACTGTATGAAGCTTTGTATTCTATGCCAGTCACTTTGTGGCCACATTTAGTTTACCTCAGAATGTCTATTTTTTAACAAATCTCCAATATCAGTTAAAATATTTACAGTGTATCTGTGCATGTGAGGCAAAACCAAATGAAAAGAATCATTGAGTAACAGGGAGTATACACATTCACTGATTTTACATTTACGGTCTTATCTGTTTTGGCTGCCTTCATTTCACTTGCGGTTAACAATCTTCTGAGTTCAGTCCTCTTACGGCCTTATACATGTGGACGTAGTCCTAAAAAAAATATTGAGAAGACATTAAAAAAAAGTTCTAGGCCTGTCATACACTCAACATTATTAGGTTGTAATGTTAATTTTCAACAACATAATGTATATAAAGGTTCATGTAAATTTACAATAATATTGTGAATACAGTTCAAGCAGTAAACAAAATAAGTAAAAGGTGTAAATATTAATTTAATGACTTTTAGTCAAGTATTGGGTTCCAAAGCTGTGGAGTGGCAAAATAAGAAAGATTTCTTAAAATAAACTGTCACTTTAGTGACATCGACAAACATCTTAAGCATTACAGTGATAGTCCATTTCAAAACCTTAATAGCCCTGATCAGAATACAATTTTCTAGTACACCATAACAGAACACATCCTGTTTGCATGTATTGTACTCAGTGAATACACGATGATCCAGTTTTCACATGTTCATGTACGAGGTTCCAACAAATCTCCAAAAATGATGTGCCTATTGACTGAGTGAGAGGACTAGACAGGAAAGTATTTGGCTTAAGGTCATGGTGTACAGACTGAGCACAGCGAGGTCTGTGTGCCACGACCGCCTTGTCCTACCTCTGTCAATACACATTTATCATACCACCAATTTCATGCTACACGTACATGTAAATACATGCATTTTTGGAAAATTTCAAAACTATGCTTAAAAATACTCAAAGCATGTTAAAGTGCACGCGTGTTGAATGAACCGATGATGTGTGCAAGACTGGATGGCTTTTTCCAGACTGGCTTGCATCAACCCACCTGGCCCTACACACATCAACTCGGAATACATCTGTACATACCGTATATAATACACTAAGAGAGAACTGTTGTCCACCCATCATGGAAAAACGGCTTAGTTACAAAAAGCCAAAACCGCACCACTTCTATACTTTCCTGGCAGGGATGTGCAACACTGTGCCATGGCTGTTGATGTGTCCCTACTTTCAACTGCTTATGCAAATTGATGTCAGTTTTCAAGATATCATGTTGTTGAGTGGTGAATTGTTCATGGGTACCAGCTAGGTTTTTTTATAATACTGTGTTTGCGGGTATGTACGGTGGTATAAGAAGTTGAGTTATCAAGTGACTGAAAAATGAAAATGGTGGACATGAAATTCAAAGCCCAGATGCAAGTAAATACAATGTACGCTACTATTGTAGTTTTAACCCTGTTATCCCAAGCAGTTAGCCTCTAGTGGTCTAACGTGGTCGTAACTGGGTGTAGATGTTATGTATTGAAATGAAATGAGACCCCAAGAGAAGCTGAACCTGAGGTGTTCCCTATACCAGTCAGGAGTTCTAACCACTACATGTGTAGTAACCTACATTGTACAGAATGTAGATTACATAGGAGTCTAGACGTGAGCTACAGGTGTACAGCTGTATTGTAGGGCATTACTTACAGTACAGGGTCACCATACAGTCAGATGCCTTCAACACTGTCGTTTCTAGCACTTTGCAGGACATGATACAGTATGAACCTAGTAAGATGACCTACTTCACTAACAGTTTTCTTGTAGATTAGTACAATCATGTAGCTGGAGTGCAGAAGGTCATGGGTACGACTTCAGTTAGGGATTTACACTCAAACGAACAAAGCCGTGAACACTGAAAATATTTCTGGAATGTCCATTGTATTTTGACCAATCACATGCGAGACCTTGTAACCGCAGAAAACAAATGGGTTTCTCAGTCACGGAATCGAGTTGGTTCTCCATTTGTTTCGAACGACTTTCATCTTAACTAACAAGAATTTAAATTGTTATTTCTTTCTCTCTGAGAGCCATATGCACTACTGGAGCAAAAAATGTGTGAGTGGTCTTTGGCTTGTTGCGGCTGCATTGTAGCAACAGCCGCGGATTGTCGAAACCGGCGTTCATAACAACCTGGTGTACCGTTGCTAAATTTGAAAAATTAATGCGTCATTTTCAAAATTTACAACAAGACATTGTATGATGCAAGCCCAGCTCGAAGGCATGGCTGGATTCGGCCTAAATAAATCAAGTCAGCTGTGCTATCAATGGGCGAATGTGGAGGGAGAACATTGGAATTTTTACATCAAGGTGAAATCAATGCCGCTTGAGTTGCTTTTATTTGAAATGTCGGAAACACTAATCGTTGCGTCGGCTTGTCGAGAAATTATATTCTCCAAAACCGCTCAAACCTATTTTTGCTTGCGTAATGCGTGTGGCTCTCAGATAGAAAGGAAAAGCACTTTCAATTTCTGTACGATAAAGATGAAGATTAAACTTAAAACGGCTTTCAAAACAACTCGAGAACCAACTCGATTCCGTGACTGAGAAGCCATTCGTTTTCCGCGGTTACAAGGTCTCGCATGTGATTGGTCAAAACACACATTCCAGGAATATTTTCAGTGTTCATGGTTTTCTTCGTTTGAGTGTAACTTGGTGTCCTTATCCCACAATTGCTTCATGTTGAGCACATGTATCATCATTCTTTTGGTTAATAAATGACCAATCTTAGTAATTATTTACAACATCAGTATTTTACAATATTAATAACCATGGCTCTATATCAGCAGGGCTTTTGTTTCAGTGTACTGTTCGGGATTGTGGTTTGTCCACAATAATCTAGTATTCATGTCTTAAAAATTCAAGCATTCAATGATCACCAAGGAGATAATGTCTTCATATGACATGAATCCATATGCCATTCTGTCAAAATCTTTAAAAGGAATGCCTGCAACCAATGCCCAATACACTGTGCATGTACACGTCCTTTGTTTAAAGAAAACAGATCTACATGTAAGCAACACAAATTTGAAGTGTAACATGAGGATTCTAATGTATACAGCTAAAACGTTGTCTGATTTTACAGCCTTGAGCTTACACGAGGAGACCAAAAGGTAGTATGGGTAGCTGAAAATCATTTGTGACTCGGCTGTAATTTCGCAGTTGTCGCTACCGTAGGAGGGGTGAAAGTACGATAAACACTTGCCTGTGTGATTTAACTTGTGTAGGGGTGAGCCACAGCTAAGTTTGGTAAATTTATTAATAGATTACCCATAGCACCTTGTGGTCTTATTGCGTAGGTTTTCTGACAACGTTAATTGTAGCTGTATGTTTGAGTAACTTACCTGACCATGTGTGATGCATTCCTTTGCTATGTACAACATGCATCAAGAAATTGTTTTGCTGTAGAACTTGGAGTCACACTGATACAATGTGTACAAAATTAATGTAGAAACCTGATGAAAAATTTTGAGAGTAAAATTAATAAATGGATCATAAAAAATAAACTTACTACTCACATACATGTACATGTAGATACATGACTGTATAAAGGTGAATGTAAATCATACTTTAATTTCATCTATACCACAGTACATGAACTACTTTACAGATCCCAGGAGATTGTTGAAGGAGCAGTGTACATGTAGATGTATGAGGTTCAGGTTTGAACTGAAATTTAACTTCTATATAGGATGTAACTAAACAGCGCCAGTCATCTAGACAGTTGATTGTGTTATTGACCTTTCAATAATTTTGCAAACAAATCAAGAATAAAAAAAATAGTGTGATAAAATACGTCCAGTACATGATTGTGTAGGTTAATTATTATTTATTTATATTTGGTTCTTGGCAAAAGTGCAAAAAACTCACTGGAGACAGTTTGACACACTGAACACCATCCCCTTACAGCCAAATAATTTTTTCCTTCAGCTCTTGCTTTAGGTCAGTAAGCACATAATTTTTTGAATTTGGAAATAAGCCAAAAATTGAAAAGTTGCCATTTTGAAGGCTGTTTTCCCATAACATGATTGAGCAGTTTTGATGATTTTCAAAAAAAGTTAACATTCATGAGACACTCAAATGCCCTCCTGGATTTATAAAGTTCTTTCATCTACATGTAGACTACTCCGAACAAGTAGGTACATTGTTTTCATAATGTTTTCTGCACACTACAGGTGTAATTAGTATATCACATGCCATTCACCCCCGAGCACAACAGTGGTCACCTCCACAGTTTTTTTGTCCATATCTGATAACAAGTTACCTGTACCAGTCCGTGGGGCTGGATATTAACTTGTGTGGCATAATAATTATTATACTGAGAGAACCATTATTCACCTTAATGTCTGTGACATTTAACATTAATTTTATTCCATGAGCATGTATGTACTGGGTATAGGGTAGTAAGTGACCAACAAGGTGCATAGCACAAAGTTGATAAAAATCGCCTCATATCCTGAACGAGCACAACAGAATTAATAATATTCCTTTATTAAATCTCAACTTCAGTTATCTTTTCTGAATTATGGGTGGCTGTATTTTGAACAGCTTCTAGCTTTTACTTGGACGATATGCTATTCTGAATGCCATGGTACTTGGCATGCAGTTTCCATGCATGCAGTAAAATCAAATTTAAGGTGCCAGTGCATGAAGGGACATGTTGAAATTTGTGTTGCATGAGCTCAAAAAGCACCAGCCACACACCAAAGGGTGTCACATGTTGTTGCAAAAATGTAAGCACCTTTCGATTTCCTCTCTGCTAATGTTCCTGCTACAGTACATGCCTTTAACATAACAATTGCAGTGTCGCACTGCTGTGTGTCTCTGTGACACGTCCCTGCAATATGTCCCCTCATACCCTGGCATCTACTGTATACAAAAGGAAGGAATTCAATGCCTGAAATTGAGAATTTAGTGTATTACTACTACGTGTATAGGGTCTCCACTGTGAGTCTGTCATGGATAAATTACTGTTTAGTATTTAGGCATACATTGGACATTAGGTTGGGATGAAAGTTCATAAATCTGGTGACCATTTTAGAACTGTTGATTGCAATGAAAAACTCCCATATGCAAACTCCCTTGAAAAGAGGACTTTGAGAAATGCACACATTTCCACCTTATGCCACTAGAATAAAAATGTTATGGTGTCAAGACCTGGAGTTGTTACTATTCAAATAATATCAAATCTGATCATGTTAGTACACATCACTATCTTTGCTTAAAAGAATCAAGAAATCCCATAAACCGTTAAAGAACTCACTAATTGGCAAATTATGCATGCTTCATTTCATGTTTACTGCGCTTTGACGAGTGATTAAAGAAAAATTTAGGCTTTCATTGTATTCAAGTTTATGTGTATGTGTACACGTATCTGAGTGAAACGCATTTCAACTGAACTGTTGGTTAGCGTGTAGCCATTATGAAATCACCTACAACTAATCACCAATGATACATGTAGATGCATGGAGATACACGTACGTGCTTACATGTGAAATGCCTACTCCTCAAATTATTCGGATTTGCGAAGTTCTGATAGTGGTACGTCGACCACTTCTTGGTCGGTAAACGTTTGTTTTACTACGCCGGGCTTATCACACTTTGATGTGAAAAGTGTAAGTCACAGAATGCCACATGTGTGAACAATGGCTTTCGTTGTTACTTGATACCACTGTCCCAGTTGGGGTCAATTTCACAAAGGCCGTTTTCGATTATGATTTGCAACGTGCAAATTTGCACAGTGTAAGCGTCGCTTACACTGTGTGTTAAAGCTTGTTACACTCATTTGGCAGAATGTCACAAAGAAAGGAACTTTAAGCCCTCCGTAGAAAACTAAATGTACATGAAATGTTAGTCATACCAGCTACGTATTATGAGGAATGAGGTTACATGTACTCACCGGCCGAATTTTACCCAATAAGTTGGATTTTTGCAAGAATATAGAATAATAATTCTTAGATATTGACTTTTCTTGCAAGTAAATAGGTCGAATAAATTTCAATGACTGCGTTATAGTCAAGCAGCACTCTCGTTCTGCAGCCAATTGGAACGATCTTTACAACAGCTTGATATACAGTGTCGCCTCAGGACAAACGTTCGTTACTCAAACTTAGTCAAAAAATTGGACTCGGTGAGCTAATATAGACAGGCTAAATTAGAATCTATCTGGCAAGCCATTTGCATGTCACTGAATAAGAATGGTGTCTTTTGTTCATAAAACATTAATACACAAGTAAATAACTGGCTGGATATTCTAAAATTTCTCAATCAACATTACCTTCTGTAAAATCAAAGTGAACCAGTTTTGGTGTGAATTTTTATCAACTTACCGATATTGTGTTTTTGCATTCCTTCTACCATGAATGACTGGGAATTATTAATTTAGGATAACCTTTATTGACATATCACTTTTTGGTCATATAAGAAATAATGTACATGTGTCAACTTCAGATTTTACTTCCAATTCAATTTCTGGTGGTCTGCAATAGCAGTACTGTCAAGTTCTATTAGTTGAAACTGTTATTTAAACATACTTTAGCGTGCATGGTTGCTGAAGGAAAGTATTTATGTGGGGCCTCTTTGCGTGGATTTCCTGTCTGGATGAATAACCCTACTTTATTTATTTATTTATTTATTTGCTAAATACTGTACATACAAGATGGTCACCCACCAACTGTTTCAGTTTTGTAACTAAATGGTGGCTACATGTATACATAAAGGACAAGACAAGCATTTTAACCCTTTTTGGGTGAGAAATCTAATAAACTAGCCAGTCCACCCACTCTTTCATGTAGAGCTGGCCCTTCAAAGACCTTTGCAGGTCACTGAGTAGGTGTTTCTAGTTACAGTTTACCAATCAACTTCTGTTATGTTACAGTACTTTTTTGCCTCAAATTTTGTCAGTGGCTGAGAATATAATTATACTATACACATGTACATGTATATACGGGTCCATTCAGTGACTATTTGGCTTGTTAAGCATACAATAGTATTTTTCACTGTTTAAAAATACACCATTTATTAGGGGCTACCTCTACGTAATTATAAGAGCATGCAAAAGGTGTGCCTGTAGATGCCATACCAAAGACACTAGCTACTCCTATTCCTCTGAGAGGAACTGTACAATATGGTTGCAGTTTTTTGTTTATTTCCCTTGGTATTTTATTTATGTTTATTTTACTTTGTATTTTTTTCCAGGTGCATTTGTTAAAAACTGAAAACAGTACTTCCAAGTCTAACAGGGAATCCTTGGCAACAATGCAGATAAGAAATACCACAACATTTGTAGTTCAGGGTCTATTTAGATAGTCTGAGTTTTGCTTATGCTGCTGGTCTGGCATATCATTGGAAATATTGTAACGAGTTCACTTCATTTATCATTGTCTCTGGCTATGATTGTCGTAAGGTTTTAACACATTTCAAAATCCTCGAGCATTTTTTATGCCATGCACCACAGACATGAGAAAGTTTTAGCTTTTATTTGCATGGAACAACTTGCATTGTAGGCTGTTCATTAGCATGTTGCATACAACATAGTCTAAATTGGCCCTTTATATGTACAGTGTAGTTTTGTTACTTTTTCAATTAGACCTGAAACTGAACAGAACAGCACAGAGGCATTAGTTTAAACATGGAGCAATCCTGTAGGGTGAGACACTTTTGCTTGGATCACTTGTTACATGTACACATTAAGCCACATTAGCAGTTCAGACATATTTGTAAGATTTTTACATGATGAAACTCAGATCAAAATGATAAGTTTAAGATGTTCGTTTAGCCATGGACTTTTGCCACAAAAAGTTATAAATGAGGAAAAGAATCAAGAGGCAAAAAAACAGGCTCAAAAGAAAACTGGGGCTATGAAGGAAAGAATATAATAATTAAAAATTAAGTTCAGCTAGCGCGATGAAGGTGGCAACCAGCATAATGAGACGTCAAAATAAACCAAATTGAAGTCAACATGTACACACAATGTACGTCATTCTCTTTCCAGATATTTTTTGTGGAAACAGCTTTCTATTTTGCGTGTAATGGTTAATACATGTATTGAATGAGATCAAGTAACTGAAACTACAGCCCACCGAAGTTATACCTTCACAGATTCCTTTCATTTTTGCGTTGTAGGTGAAGTGACAAAAATGAATAGGTATGAGAAAAATCATTTTTTCAGTCTAAAGCTTCAGTTTATTAGATGATGATGTAAGATACTGTATCAACCAGTGGCAAATTGACTGTTTTACATAACTTGATAATTTTTCATATCTTTTGGCAAAAAACAAAAAACTCTTAGCATAAAAAATACTTTTAAGTTAAGTTACATTGTAATGTACATAAGAGATTTTTGGGGGCATATCTTTTTAATTTGTTTTTGACAAATGCTATCAAAATTAGATTGAAATATAATATGTACTTGTAATATCAAAGTACATACACTGTAATCACTACGCAAGAGCTTGCTTTGCAGTTGTGCGTGAGTGGCAATTGTGCATGTGTTTTTAAATTCTAAGTGAGCAGCTCCTACATGTAAACCAATTTGATGAAATTCAGCCAAAGTTGTAATATAGTTTTCCAGCAATACCATGTCTGCAAATTTGAATTTCCCTTCTATTTGAAAGGTTTAGCTTTTTTTCCAGAGGTACATGCAGTGCCTTTTATCTCTCAGCCTTACATTGTGAATTTTTAATTTTATTTGAAAGTTTTAGCTTATTTTCTTAAGGTACAAGTGGTACTTTTTATCTCTAATCCATACTGACACATGGAACTTTGGCAGCTTACAAACAAACACAGATGCAAACACAGATGCAGAAAATCTGAATCACGCTTTGTGAGACCACTGCATAACGAATCAAATCCAGTGGCAAGTGGAAAAAGTACAGGAGAATTCATATTATTTTTTGAAAGAAATTAAATTTTTAACCCTTTACCAGAATTGTTAAGCTTTAATCAATGGTTTGTACAAGTGTTTGTCAAAACAATGGACGTTACAGTAGCCTGTATGCCGACGGTCCTATGGAGTGGCTGATGACGTAATAGTCTAGCAACGGAAACATTTTTGGTTCCTCTGCTGAATTTGATTTGCAGTCGTAAAAGCCCTGGCTGATCAGTATTATTTTGCAAATGTATCAAGTTCTGTAAAGTATCTTAATCAACATCTTCAGACGACAGTGCAATGCAACACTTTAGTTTTAACTGTATTTTTTTTGTTTGGCTCTTCAGTAGAGACTAATATTTCAGTCAACCAAAGTAAAATTTTGCAAAGTACAGTGTGTGTACCTGTAAATGTGTCGAATGTCACAACCATTTTTAATCCCTAGGCCGTCACTTGTCAAGCTGAAAAGTCATAAGCCAACTTAGAGTTCAGTTACATGTAATGTTTATAGGGCTGCTCCATGTTTAAAATCGATTTGGTATTAGAAAGTTTTAGAAAGTTTTGTTGTATTTGATTATTGTATAATCATTATTCACTGTACGTTGTTGGTTTTGGTGGTATGGCAATTGTAGTGCATGTTTATATTTTGTATCCTGGCCATTTGAATTTCCATAGAATATGTATTAGAAATTGCACTACAGTTTGCAATAAAAATTATCATTGAGGCACATAAGAATTGCTTGGAACGTTTGTCAAACACTGTTAACCAAAAGCCTGGAAAGCCCAGGGAAACCTGGGCTTCTAGGTTTTTGAATTCTTAGAACATTGGGCTTGAGGCTTTTCAAGTACTGTGATGTTTTCCAGGCACACTAACCGGGCTTTTCAGGTGCATATGATATGTTCGAACCAGACTTTCTGGAAAACCCTGGTAAAACCAGACAAACAAGGTTTTTGAGGTTTTGTTTTTGAACCAGACGTACCAAGAAAGCCTGGTTAAACCAGGCTAACCAACCTTTTCACGTAATGTTTTCGAACCAGACTCGCCATGAAAGCCTGGTTAAACCAGACTAACCTGACTTTTCAGGTTATAATTTTCGTCCCTAAACCGGCGTTACCAGGCTTCTGTGGTACAATACAACCAGGCTCACCCTAAAAGCCTGGTAAAACCAGCCTTACCAGACTTTTTACCAGACTTGTTTTCTTGACAAAAGCCTGGTAAGTCTGGTTGAACCAGACTTGACCAGGCTTACCAGACTTTTTACCAGGCTCTTGGTGCAAGGGTTTGATTCTGTGCGATGTATTGTGTGATTTTTATTTCCTTTTGGCCTACATTAATACCTTTGATATTCGGGTCGTTTTTTACTGCCCTAGCGAAAAGTTCGATTCCGATAACAAAAAGGAGGCCCGACAAGGGACAACCTTGCCTGACTCCTCGCTCTAGAAGAAAGAATTCAGATGCATGGCCGTTGTGCAAGACGCAGCTGGATACTTGGTTGTAAATTATTTGAAACCAATTTAGAATATCAGGGCCGAAGGTAAACATTTGTAAGGCAGCCTTGAGATAAGGCCATTCTATTGTGTCGAATGCTTTTCTAAAATCGAGGAATATAGCAATCCCGGGTGTTTTCGTGTATGCAGTGAAAAACATGACATCTTGTATTAGTCTAACATTTTCACCTATGAAGCGGCCTTTGACGTAACCGGTTTGATCGGAGTTTATGATTTTTGGGAGCACTTTTTCTAGCCTTTTTGCGATAGTTTTAGTCAGGATTTTGTAGTCTGTATTAAGCAGAGAGACTGGCCTTAAATTTTCAAGCAAAGTTTTATCTTTGTTCTTTTTAGGAATTAACGAAATGATTCCACGTCTTTGACTAATAGAAAGAGTTCCAGTCCGAAAGCCATAATTAAAACTGGCAACCATTTCAGGACCTAGCTCAGGCCAAAAAAATCTATAAAACTCTGCAGAGAAACCATCGGAACCAGGAGATTTAGCGTTTTTGAATTCTTTCAGAGCGTTTAAACATTCGTTTTCTGAGACGAGACCTTCGCACATCTGGATTTCTTCTTCTTTTAACGGAGATATATTCTCGGATTTGAAAAAAGTGGATCCAGACAGACTCTGCTCGTCAATGTTTTCTGACTTGTATAGTGTTTCATAAAAGCGTTTTTCCTCCTCTAATATCTCAAACTGGCCGAAAGTGTATTTATCGTTGCCAACCTTTAATTTTGTAACCGCTTTCCTGCTTTGATAACACTTTTCTAGATTAAAAAAGTATCTAGTATTGCGTTCGCCTTGTTCCCGCCACCGAGCTTTGCTTCTAATAATAACTCCTTTTGTCTTTTGTCGCATTATTGTTTCTAAGCGCGATTTTGTCGCGTAAAGCTCGTTTAAGAGTTGTTTATCGCTGGGATTCTTTGCGGATTTTTGCAGTAGCTTGTTAGCTTTATGCTGGAGTATAACCTCTTCGGTTTTTCTTTTTTTGGCCTTGATTTTAGAATATTTGATTGTAAAACCGCGAATCTCCATTTTAAGTAGGTCCCACTTCAAGCTTAAATCTTCAACATCAGCGTACTTGTTTTTGAAAAGAGTTATATTTTCTCGAAGTCTGTTGGAGTATTCATGTTCAAGTAAGGAGTTATTGAATTTCCAGAAGCCAGGACCTCTGGGCTGCCTTGCTTCTTCGGATTTAAGATATAACGTGATAACAGAGTGGTCAGTTTCGGGAGCGTTCAAAATTTCACAAGTAAATACTTCGTTGACGAGTATTTTGGAAATAAGAAAGAAGTCTAAGCGGCATTGAATTTTGGCAGATTTATTTCTCCAAGTGAAACCTTCCCCATGGGGGTTACGGTCACGCCAAATGTCTGTTAAGTTGTAAAGACTGGCAAGATGCTCGATTTCTTTGATTACAAGGGCTTTCCTCGAAACTGAGTTTCCACCTTTTTTGTCCTTGTCTGTCAAGGCGCAATTAAAGTCGCCAGCAATTATGATGTTTTCTTGTGCGAATTCGGTTAGATGGTTTTGAAGTTCTTTGAAGAACCCTATTTGCTGTTTGGCATCGTTTGGGGCGTAAATATTTACAAGTATGAGATGAGTGTCTTCGACAATTAAATCTAGGATTAATAGTCTGCCGTTCTTATCACAAATGCTCTTTTCCACTTTGAAGTCTAGTATTGGATTAATAAGCGTCATGACACCTTTACTATGTGATGTGCCATGACTAAAAAATACTTTTCCACCCCATTCGGCTTCCCAGATGCGAGCATGTTCGATGGAACTGTAAGTTTCTTGCAGGAACGTGAAGTGATATTTTCGATTGTGTAGCCATCTGAAGATCGAGCGCCTTTTGATTGATTTATTCAGCCCATTCACGTTTAAAGATTGGAATTTAAAATTAAAGTTGAAGTGCGAGTTCATAATGTGAAACAAAGGATATTTTACGTGTAATTGCAATGGCAAGGGACTTTGACAGGTGTCTTTTGGTCGAAAGACAAAGTGGTGGGCTTTGCATAATTGGGCCAGTAACGAGCTGGAGCAAACAAGAATTAAACAAAGTATAAACAAATAGAAGAACAGCTAGACTAAGCACACATAGAGCGAACATTTACCTACTTTTTCCAGGTTCGAAAGGCTGTTACCGAGCCTGAACTGCCGAGCTACATCCGGCGAAGAATTAATTCCATTGTCAGCAATAAATGTTTATATATAAATACCGTTTATATATCCTTTAAGTCTTCTTCTGTAAGAATTCTTACAGGAGATCCTTCTGGGGTGCATTTTACATATATCTTTCCGTCCAAGGACCAGACACTGTAAAGTGATCCATCCTTTCTTCTCTTGTTTGCGGCTTCTATCAAGGATCGCCTGAAAGCCGTTAAGTTTTTGTTAACAAATATACGATGTCGGGCTGTAGAAGGATAGCCAGGGAATAAATCCGCGATTTTAACATGTCTCAGCTTTGTGCGTTCTTTGTAAATTGATTTTTGCTTTCGTCTTGTGGCTGCAGAACTTTACTAAGATGCTTCTGCCTTGATTGATTTTATGCGATATTTCAATCTCCTCGGGTTCCACGGTAATATTGAGGGCTTCAGCCACTTTAATCACTACTTGTTCTGTGGATGTGTACGCGTCTTGCGGAACGCCATGAATTTCCAGAGAATTTTTGCGCGAATACTGCTCTAAATGGTCGAGGTTTTCCCACAATTGCTCGCATTCTGCGCTTTGATTCTGCAGCTCCTTCTCTGTTGCTATAAGCCGGGTCTTCAACGCCGCTAAGGAGATCTTTAAGGCTTTATTCTCATCTTTCGTCTTCTTGAGAGACGCTTTTAAATCCTTTAACTCTTCTCCGTTAAAGGTCACCGAGCTTTTGAGATCTTCAATTTCTTTTCTGATCGCTTGACTATCGGCAATGACTGAAGCAATAGAAATTTGTATGTCGATTAACATCTCTTTAATTTCAAGAAGGCTTGGTTCTGCTTGGTCTTCGTCTAACGTGTTGCAGTCATCTTCGAGCACTTCTTTAGAGTTGGACGCCATGTTGGACTTTTTGGAGCGTCTGTTGTCTTCGTCAGTCGACCCGCGCTCTCCGCGTTTGTTCTTTTTTCGTAAGGACATTTACGCTGGACAAATAAAGATCATTACTTTAAAATGCTGGTCTACCACATTTCTCAGGATATTGGGTGCCAGAGAGGCGTCAGTTAGAGCGGTTCAAGCGGACTTCGAGTCTACACGTGTGACCGCCATCATGTTATTTTCGATTTGCGCACATACCCTAGTGTACCTTAAGAAGTGTTCTTTTCGGTATTCAAATAAGAATATCTCAAAGCAGAATTTTTAACTTTTCTTAAAATTGCAATATATGGTATTCAACCGTAATCGTTTTTAATTTATGTATTAAAAAGTGGAGATCACCGTTCTCGTTTCGGAGAAAACGACAATTTATTTTTGAACAGCTCAGTTTTCGTAGAAAACCTACCAAGTTCCAAACGTGCGTGGGCTCGTACGCGCGTTAATCACGCAAAAAGATAATGTGCAGAAAGGATGTGCAACGTAATTAAATGGCATCACCTTAAAAAGATATATTTCCGATAAGACTGTATTAAGTGAGCATTTTTCTTGTACTTAGGCCTTGCTGGATATGAACATCCGGACAAGACCAAAGCCTACTCTATTCCCAGAGCCATTCGTCCCACTTAGCAGGGACAATCAGAGCTGTTACAGAGCTATTTTGATGTTAACTTTGTTTAACTCAATTTTGTAGGTATACTGGAGAAAGAAAAGTTAGTGAATATTGGTAAGCAACATATGTGACCTAAAAACACGAAGTACAGCTTGGGAAAGATGATGCTATATGACATGTTAACATAACCCTATTCAGACAGAGCTTTCTTTGCTATTCTAGAACTTAGGTACGAAGGCAATGATAGTGCTCCCTTTCCCACTTCATAAGTTTGAGGTCATTAAAACTACGCCAAGTAACCTTAAATTTTGCAAAATTAAATGATGTCACATGAACTGGGAATTACGTCATGATGTTCGAACAATCTGCCTTCTTGGAACTGGCAAACCCTTTGAGAATTGTCAAAATATCCTAGCTGTGAACAAACTCCTTAGCGAAGAATAGTGCGCAATCGTGTGTCGAGCTCAAACAAAGCTCCGGTCGTCGCCTCATCTGCCAATGTTTAGCAACTGCTGGAAGTTTATCCCACATTTTTTGGCATAGCTTGGGGAGAATCGGTTGCTATGGGTATGAGATATGACATCATAAATTGCATAAGTCAAGCCATCTTGAATAAAAATGCGTGTTTTTTACCTTTTTGGACATGCCATATTAGACATGTCTAGCGTCAACAGTTTTCAATGCTCCCCGTTTTTTTTTTTTTTTTTTTTTGATAAAGCCAAATTTTAAGTACAATCTTAAAAATCCGCTACTTTGGATGGCGACACAGGCCCCCAAAAGCGCCAGAAACAAAAATGTTTACCTTTCGAATTATTGTAACACAGCAAAAACCCACCTGTAAGTTTCATCAACCCCCTTATACCACTTGGGGGAGGGGGGGAGGAGGAGGCGGTACGAGTGTGGTTTTACGTCTGAGGGTTAAATGCTCTTGAAGTCGTGGAAGGAGGAGGAGGGTGCACAATAAGGCTCACAAACTCCAAAAGACCCCAAGCTTAATAGAGATAGTTCGAATATTTAACAATTATTCAGACAAAATCACCGCCGGCAGGGCCGTACTCCGAGGCAAGACGAGGCACTTCCCTCCTTTTTTTATGCCGAAATGAAGAATAATCCCCAGTAGGCATTCCCCGTGGGTGATAAATTAACTCAGGTAATGTGCGCGAAAAAAGTCTTTGAAAAGAATTCAATGGTTTTCACTGCAGCCATATGTATCAGCTTCATAAGTGACATAACCCAGACAGGCTGCGTGCCAACACTCCCGTGCGCACTGCTACAAGTGGCAGCTGATCAGAAGGATTATGACTTTTAAAAGACCAAGTTTTCGTAGAACCCTCAATTCAGGTGTATAAATGGGTACCAGCGAACTATTAGGTAATCCTACCAGAAAAGCTGGGGGTAACCCAGCTTTATGTAGTATCATCCCATCTAGGGGCGAGTAGTAATGCTCCTAGTCGCTTCATGCTACGTAAACCAGAGTTAAGTGTCGCCCTTGATGAGCCTTATGTCAGGTTTAATCCAGTGGATTGGATATAAGACTTTACCTTACCTTACCTTACCTTTCTGAAAATCAGTGCTGGTGTCCCAGGACACGTTTTCTTGAGATACTTTATGACACCTTTTGACATACCTTGCGTAAAAGAGCCTATTAAACAGACTATCAAAATGGATTATAATTTCTCCTCGGTATTATGTCTTCGAAGAAAAAGAAATCAACAGGGACACTGATGTGAGAGTCTGCATAAATAATCAATTCAAAGTTACGAAACCGGTGCTAGTGAAGACCTTTGTTTTTGTGACAGCTCCTAAAAGAGCCTATGGCTGGCTGAAGAGAGCCGTTTTAATTTTTTTTGGCTGAGTTTCCGTACAAGGTCTACCTCTAGAACATCCATGCTGTTTACCAGTAATATGACGATTCGAACTGTGAAAGTAACTCCTTAGTCCTCTAAGAAATGGCAATGCTATAAGCTGTTCTAACTGTATGAGTTTGAAATAGGAAACCGGCCATAGCTATAGCAAGGGAGCAGGAAGGCGGGATGGGAGCTGGTATAAGAACAATACGAAATTCGGGATCGCCATCGACATCGTGCCAAAACTCTAATGAACTAGCATTTCAGGGCCAGTACATTGAAGATTAACAAAATTTCTGTGGGGCATGCCCCCACAACCCAGTAGATGCTCAGGCCTTTAGCGCTCGCAACACTTGCCTTGTTTGTTCTGAAAGTCTGGCTACGGCCTTTTAGTGGAGATGAAAAGTGGTCAGTATATGCCGATTTGCGAAGTGCCAAGGTTACCATCTACTACTCTGCACCGACTCTGAGGTGAATAATTGTTTAGTATATTAAGCCAGAGCATAGCGGGCGCAAAATAGTTCCTTTTGTCTCAGAAATGAGGAAAAACTCGAGCACAAAATCCCGAGTAATGCTGGGAGGTGAATAGCAGATAAGATCCTGACTTTGATTAGCCAATCAGAGCAAGCCAAAAACACTATCCTCTGGTTTGCTAAGGAAACAAATTTCAGTAGACTGAGTCTTACTAATATATTGAAATATTCATTACTAAACAGAAGAGGACGACTACGAAAAGTGTGCTGGAGATGCCATGCGCAAATGCATGACTGACGTGGAGGGTATGCTGGAGCAGAAAGGTGACCGGAATTTCTTGACTGGGACGAGACGTTACATCAAATGTATTGAAAACGAAGGCAAAACCTGTGAGGCACCGATGCTGCAACACAGTCTCTCCCACCATAAAGTGTATCTGCGATATCTCAAAGAAAATCATGCGAAATTTGGAAAGATGCTCCAAAAACTAGTGCTGCCGCCTTCAAGCACCTTCGTGTCTTTCAGCACTTCGAATACTTTAATAATATCTCCATTAGTTAGGGTTGATGAGCTAAACTTTAAATCGAGGAGGTAAAATTTAAAGAATGGAAATTCAAATTAGAGATCACAATATGATGCAAAGTTTCACACGGCCTTGTGCCTCTGCTAATGATGAACTTGGAAAATAAGCCAAATAAAACTCTATGAGTCTTAAAGTCATGTTGTTTTACTTTCTTATAGTTATATTTGATTTACCGTCTAATGACATAACGATTTACTTTCTGTAGTGTCTCATAGCTTGGGGAGAATCGGTTGCTATAGCTTTCAGATGTGGTGACATCAGTTGCATTTATTTTGAATTAAAATGCTTCGACCGGATCTGGTAATACCCATTTTTCCGTGCTCGTTTTGTTTATTTGTTTTTGTTGTTGTTTTTGTTGCTTTTTTTCTAGGTTATTTACCCCACGGATGCCACGCAGCTCTTAACAACCTCTAATTTCATTGGACCTTGGTATCATGCAGCTCTATTGTTTTCAGGGCTAGGGTATATTGTTTTATTGTTTGTTCTATTGTTTTCTCACCAAATCAGAGAAGACCTTGTAAGAGCTGCGTACTTTCGTTTGGCTCAAAACTTCCCGTAAGAACTTCCTGCTCCGGTCATGACGTCATTACTTTGTGTCCAAAGCAACGAAAGTACCAGACAAGATCATAACGTTATTCCCTAACTGCGTTACTATAACCCTCTTTTCACGACATATTTATTCGTCAAAGATAAACCGCACTGAGCTTTGTGGTAGTCATACGTGATTTACATAAAACGCATGCGCAACAAAGTGAAAAAAGTTAAGCTCCTCACGTGGGCTCATAGTGACGCTAGCATTTTTTTTTTACCCTGTTGAAAGGGTGAGGGGAAGGGATCGAGTGGAGGAATAACGGCCGAGTTTAAAGCCCCTTGGGCTTTTTTTGTTTACTGTCTAATGACACCAGTTTGCAGAGTAAGAGGTTGAGACGAGTATCTCCTTAGTTTTGCTTGCGCTCTTATCAGCCGAGGTGACACTGCCTGGTGATAATTATGCATTAGTTCGGCTGCCTGATGTGGACGTGGTCACATCTAGAACGACCGAACCAAGAGATTATATCTTTCGACCGAACTAATTCTCGTATTAATTCCTAATAATTACATAAGGAGAAAACTGGAGAAAACTTAAATATAATTACATAAGGAGAAAACTGCCAAAAAATAATAAATAATTTATATATTTTTTGGGGAGGTCGGAAATATAGAAGGGCAAATTTTCGCAGTATAAAACTATGCAGCCCATAACATAATTTACAAGCTTTCAAAAATAAGGTTTTTTGTCGCTTGTTTCTTGGTTGTTTTTGAAAGATGCAATATTTTTAGTGAATTAGGATTAGTTTAAATTTTCCATCCAGATGTAATCTAGCTTTTAAGAATTTGTACGCTTTGTAGCCACTATCCTTTTGTTGCTGTTGTTGTTGTTGTTTTGTTATAACTTAATGGTAAGGAAATAAGTAATTGTCTTTACCTAGCTGATGCAATTAGGGGATTGAAAGTGTGTTTAAGATGAGTATTAACCATCGACATGCAACATGCTGAGCAACCGACACATACTGTTGGAAGAAATTGAAAGTTTGTGACATTCTGGCTAATTTCTCACATGTCTGATATTAGAACTGCACACAAATACTAAGTTTATGTAAAATAGATCGACAACACTGAAGCTGTTCCTATTCCCATCGCGTCTATAATTCACCTGTTGTCACTTCCACAAGGCAGGGTAAGAGATCTTCCTTTTGATTATTTTACACTTCTTGTTTAATTTCCCTTTATCTAAAACTTCACGATCTTTAAAGCTGAGTGTAATAGACAGAAGTATTTCTCAAATGAGATCTTCTGTATGAAGACTATCGAGGTTCTTATGATTACCACTTACTTAGCACTTTATTACCAATCTCTATACAATCGTTTGACACTGTAGATAAACAATCAAAATAAGGAAAACCTGTTCATTGTTGATAAAAATGTTTTTACAAAGCACTAGCAAATATACACTGACTCTCTGTTTTTGAGCGAACAATCAGCTCGGGTTTTTAACAGTCAATTTTCAGTAGTCAGTAATATTACCAGCAATATGTTGTTTAACAAGATCATTTAGTATACATGATTTTCCAAAAAATATCAACTAAAATTGAACTAGTTTTTCTTTTAATTGTGCAAAACAAATGTGGAATCGAAAAATTGCAACAATATATAGCTACATCGAAAGTTAGCTCATTAAAATGTCGAACATAGTTCTTAAACTATAGTTAACTTGTTCACTTTAGATTATCTGCATTAAAACTGAAAGTTTTAAGACGGAATCCATTAGGAAACTGAGTAATTTTAATTTTCAGTGGACAAAAATCTTGTACCAGAATAATTTAAAGCATATCGTATTCTTTTTTACATTTTTTGAGAGCTATGGATGTAATTTGGTATCTGTAATAACCCCAAAGACAATTTCTTATGGGAGCCCGAGAAAATAAACTTTAAATTTCACAAAATGAAATCTAATACGCCTAAACATTTATTTATTTTACCTGTGTTTACACAATTCCTGTGAAATTTGAATTTTAATTTCACGGGCTGCCATAAGAAATTGTCCTTGGTGTTATTACAGATAACTAATTACGTCTATAGCTCTTAAAAAGTATAAAAAGGAATGCGATATACTTTAAATTATTCTGGTACAAGATTTTTGTCCACTGATTACTCAATTTCCTGATGGATTCCATCTTAAAAGTTTTCAGAATTCTAATTAAGGTGTTAAAAATAACAAGCTAGGTTAAAAAAACTAAAATATCCAAGGACTTGAAAAAACCTCATTAGTTAGGAGTATAATGTTTATTTAAAGAGCTTGAAAGCTGAGGAAACTTTCAGAAAGCTAACATCAATTAAACGTTTATTTACCCACGAAATGTCTAAAGGGAATTGTTCGTTCGTTTGTTCGTTTGTTTCCAAGGATGCAATCATTGCAGTGATTTTGGAGTAGTTTAATTTTTTTGACCATATATAATCGTAGTTTTTAGCAATTTGTACGCCTTGTAGGCAATATCCTATTGTTGTTGTTGTTGCTGTTGTTTTCTTTTTTTTTTGTAATAACTTAATGGGTAAGAGAGAAGTTATTTTCTTTACCTAATTGATGCTATTAAGAATCCAAAACGTGTTTAACATGAGTATTAACCATCGACATACAACATGCTGAGCAACTGACACATACTGTTTGACGAAATTCAAAGTTTGTGACATTCTGGTGTCAATCTCTCACGAGTAACAAGTAAACCAAGTAAGACTCACAGGCTTAAGTAAACAGGAAATTTCTAATTATTCAGTGGTAATAGACTGAAACTATTAGAACTGCATGCAAATGCTAAGTTTATTTAAAATAGATCGACAACACGCTGTTCTAATTTACATCGCGTCTATAAGTCACCGGTTGTCACTTCCACAAGGCAAGGTAAGAGATCTTTCTTTTGATTATTTACACTTCTGGATTAATTTTCCTTTATGACAGACTTTATAAAGTATTATTTAAGTTACGTCATTTTGGTATCATATGCCATCGTAATTTTTGTTTTGAAAAATCTATTTTCTTTAGGAACACTGTTTACACAGCATGTTCCGCTTAAGGACTATCCCCATTTTTGTTGTCGTGAGCCTCATTTCCATTGGGAGCGGCGCTGACGCGGAACAAAAGTCTGCTTACGAAGTTGCCTTCAACTGTATTAAAGCATTATGGGATGCTAACCTTGCCTACATGCAAGCAAAGGGTGGACGCTCTACCGCTGCTGATAAAATAGAAGGAGGCTGTAGATATATTAGGGTAAGGAAGGATTGAACTTCTTTGAAAATATATGGGCTATCGAAAAAGTAATAACGGGAAATTATCTGATCAGCTTAAAATTAAATTGCCCTTAAAAAATGACAATGACCTCCTACCAAAGAATTACATACCTTTTACACTTCTTTGGATGATCCTCTGATTCTGAAACTTAAGATGCTTTGATAGTGTTGTGTTCACCGAGGGCATTCCGCAGTTTTGTGAGTTGGCCCATTATGCCCGCTACTTAGTATCTGAAATAATGCCTGTAATAAAGAGCGTCAACAAACCTATTTTTAGACAATACCCTTGAAAATATATATAATTATATTATTTTCAGCATTAGCTACACGCTAATGTTGCAAATATTTCAACTCTTCGTGGGCAAATGCTTATTTTAACACTGGATTTAACAAGAAAAAACATTACGCGGAATGCAGGAATTTGGGCGATGTATTTTAAAAGGAATCCTTGAGGCTGACTCATCACCGGTCCCAAATATCCTCCACTTCTTCGTTGCTTGTAACTGGCAGTGCAGGGTCTTTGCAGAGAAAGCCGGTTTGTGCAGCAACATTCCTTATGACGAACAGAAAAAACTCGCACTGGAATCAGGTTTGGTTTGCAATAACTCTATTCAGTTCGGACCAAGCTTTTTCGTTTTTCCTTTGTTTTGGACCAGGGGGAGGGGATGGGCGTTGATTCGGCTCTCCTTCTATTTCTTAATTAAAGACCATCAAAGCTGCGACAGTACAACTTAGAGGCTGTAAAGTTTATGTTTCCTTCAGCTTGATTGCCCAAAATGACTGGTACAGCCGCCATTTTCAAGATTTTGGCTTTTAAGTTTGCTTTTTGGGCATCTGTTATTGGAAGCACCACTGCCTTTCTATTTATCGATTTACCCAAACGTTCAGGAAACTGCCAAAATTGATTTAAAGCAAATCCCTAGTAAAATGCTAAAATTATTTTTAAATAGTTGCGACAAACAGTTATAAAGCCGAAATTGTTTGTGTTCCTTTCACCTCGATCCCTTCCTCCCCTTCTTCTAAAGGTCTGAAAAGGATTTACTATATAATTAAGTCCGGTTTGAAGACAGATGTGGCATGAGATTGCGTTTTCTAAAAAGACTGAAAGCAAATCGCTTCTCTCCTATTCCAAAATGATGCTGCAACTGGAAGTTACAAGCAATCGCACGCTTGATGTTCTTTCAGAGTTTCTTTTTGTCCGAGAGGCATTGTAATAATTTATTGATCTGGTGACGAACTAGTCTCCCACGCAGCCGTTTTTGGCTGAGTAAGAGACTAGGGATGACCATAACGCCGAAATTGGCGTTCCCTAAAGCTACCCACCCACTGGACGGAGTCTGGTTGCTGAAACGCTATTTTGATATTTCTTTTGTTTTTCAGGTATACTGGAGAAAGAAAACTTTGTGAATATCGGTAAGTAATTACATTTGGCCAAAACGCTCAAGGGATAATCTCGAGCAAGACAATTCCCGATCTGAGTGAGAAATCAAGATTCTTTAGCAAACAGCAAGAAGTGAAGTCGCTCATGATAACAGGGCTGAGCTCTTTCATTTTCTTTTTGTTTTGTCTTGTTTTGTTTTGTTTTCCTTTCTTGTTGTTCCTCGGTACACTCGCAATGATTTCGACGTTTCATCTTTTCTTTTTCTTCTTCTTCTCCTTTTTTTTTTTCTGGCTGTTTTTTTTTCTTAGCCTACTACAAAAACCTGGAGCATTTCTATCAAATTGATCAAAGTTGAAATCACTTTCATGGAGTAGCGAAAAAGCAGGCACGAATACTGCTCTTTACGCGGTGGTATATTTAACCAGCCATCCTGTATTCCATAGAAATGGCGAGCTCTGTCTGGTTAGAATAGAGTGCTCTTAGGAAAGTTCGGTTCATGCGCAAAGCCCTTACACAATTAAAGCACATCCACAAACCACGTCATTGTGCGTTTACTGCGTACCCGCCCAGCCAGTCACTTGTTTTAATTCGCGTATTATTTAGTAAAGTAGAACTTGCTTACTCTGTTACCAACATGTAATACACTTTGCGTCCATGGTGAAATTGGTCTTGAGGTCCTGAGGCTAATCCGAATATCATGACGTTTTTTAGGGGGGGGGGGGGCGATCTTCAGAGAAATATTAACGAAATTTAAAGAATTAGAAGTTAGGTTAATATATTCAAATATTTATCTCCCGACAGAGAATGATGACTACGCACAGTGCGCTGGAGATGCCATGCGCAAATGCATCATTAGAGGGGAGGATAGGCTCGAGCAGACCCCTGGCATGAATTTTTTTACTTTTGAGGAAACTTACATCAAGTGTTATGAAAAGGAGGGCAAAACATGCGATGCACCTATGCTGCAGCATTTCATAGCCTGCCTCAAAGTGTATCGGAAATATCTGAAGAATATGGTTAAAAACTTATTGCTTCCGCCTTACTAGCGGCATTTAACTATAAGTATAAACTCAATCAGAAGGTCAAGGAAAACGAACAGAATGTTTCCTCAAAAAAAATATATTCTTTTTTCTCATCCTCATGATTTTGTTTATAAAGTTTATTTCTAGCGAGAGCAGCGAAAGAAGAAACAGCCTGTTCGCTCTCCTTATATTGTGATTGAGCTTATACTCATGTTAGCAGCAGTACTCACAGTCTTATGCGTAAACGTGTGCTTGTGTTTATGATTTAATGTTTGTCGCTAGTGAAAATCAGCCTTAAAAGAACACCTAATTACCATGGTAACTCTAAATCGCAGTAGAAAACGTCGAGGAATTAAACTAAAGCAGTAAGATGATTAGTGCTCCGTGAATTTATAATGATGAACGCAGGAAATAAAGCAAATGAAACTATACCAGTCAGTTATATTTATAAATTCACTGTCGAATCTTAGTTAACCAAGCTAATCCGTTTTGATGCCTCCTTTGAGGTTTTCAAGCGAACAGCTTAATCCTAAACGGACTCGAACATATTTCTTGCGATGGGAGTTGGGACAGAAACTTCCTATCTGTGGAAGCTTAGCCTGGTTTCCTTGTAGCAATAATTACTACTCTCCTGTACATTTCAATAAAGAGAGGCAATTGTTGTCTAAGGAAACAACACCTAGGAGTGACCAGCATCTAAATTCTCCTTAAAACATAACTGCCTAAGGTCATGAGAATAAAGAAAATGATCACCAAGTAGAAAAGGTATTGATTGTTAAACAAATTCTTCTCATCAGTACCATAGGAAATGTATCGAGAACAGTGTGGAGAATATGCAATTGATCCTTCGATCTCCCGATGAAAACTCCAGCAAGTTAGTTTAGGGTGGTTAAAAGGGGCAGTTTAGGGTGGTTATTGTAGGGTGGTTAAACAGGGGCAGTTTAAAGTGGTTACTGACGGCGGTTAAAAAAGGGCGGTTTTGTGTAGTCACTACAAAGGTTAAAAGAGGCAGTTTAGGGTGGTTATTAGGGAGGTTAAAAAGGGGCAGTTTTGGGTGGTTATTTATACGGTGATTAAAAAGGGGCAGCTTGGGGATGGTTGTTAGGGTGGCTAACAAGGAGCAGTTTAGGGTGGTTTTTAGAGTGGTTTAAAAGGGGCAGATTAGGGTGGTTAGAAAAGGCACTTTAGGGTTGTTACTACGGTGGTTAAAAAGAGGCAGTTTTGGGGGTTATCAGGGTGGTTAAAAAGGGGCAGTTTAGGGTGGTGATAAGGGTGGTTAAAAAGAGGCAATTTTGGGTGATTATTGGGGTGGTTAAAAGAGGCAGTTTTGGGTGGTTCTTGCGGCAGTTAAAAGGGGGTTACTTTTAACCTCTTACTAACTGAACGCGAGGGCCGTACTGGGGAATATTGGCCCGGGGTCGTGGCAGCATGGACCGAGTGCAGCGAGGTCCGTACAAAAACGACCGAGGGCCAATATTCCCCAGTACGGTCCCGAGCAAGTGAAGTTAGTAAGTAGTTTATTATATGGCATCATTTTGCGTACGAAACCACACTTCCGCTAGTTCATTCAAGTCAATTTCCGGCGCGACGTCAAGGAAAGAAGCCAGCGATTTGACCTGGCTTTCGAATCAGTTTGATGATCGTTGCTGTCGATCGGCAAAAACTTGCGTGGCTCTTGAATGAAAACTGCTCTTCTTCTATTATATGTGTCAGTTTTTCGTCGTCCTCTACAAGTTTTATTTGAAAATGTTTCTTCGTTATGGGCGGAGACAACTCGGAAAAAGAAGAATAATGAAAAGGCCGCGATGACATCTCACAAACGTGCTTCTCAAACTGGAAATTGTGGCAGCGTGTTAGTCTGTAATGTGAACAAAGGAAGACGCGAACTTAAAATAAAAGACACTGGAAATCATCTCTCCATCAAATATCACAAGTTATTTGCTCCAGTGGCTTTATTGAGAACTTTGTGATGCTGAGAGCAAATTTTCGTCGCACCTTACAAAGTTTTAGCGCGAACTACATCAAGAGCGGACTTGTGAACAAGCTAAAATTATTTTCAAGGGTGTTCACTACAAGAGCAAAAATCTCACCGAGGAATCAAGGTACACTGTTAGTTTAATGCATGTACGTGTAGCTTTAATTTGCTCTTGTGGAAAGCGCTGACTGAAGCGATGGCCAATTTTAAACTGGACAAGAACGTGATCGTTTCCTTTCGATTACAGTTGCCGATGAAAGCCGTTTGCTAGATGTTATTTTCAGTTTTCCTTTTTATTGCCGAGAGGTTTTCTTGTGAGAAATGTACTCTTTTGTTAATGTTGCTCAAATTTTAATAATTATTGCTTAAATCTTGGCCGATTTATGATCGGTTCTTTACAGCTTACAGTCTATAGCCGTACAAAAAAACAACAGACACACACAGTCACTGAAGAACGTTGGCCTGTGATTCACTGCTAGCGAGTCTTTTGCTTACATCAAAAAGTCGTTAAAGTTAATTGAAGAGCGTTTTTTTTCTAAACATACGTGTTTACTTCGTTCAGTTGTTTTGTACCAGCTCCAAACCTTTCCTTTTTTAATCTTCTTGCGTTTTCGCCGTTTGAATTTTGCGGGAGCGAGAGTGCGAAAAAAAATATCCAAAAAAGACCGTTTCCATGGTAATGGTCCGTACTGTAAAATCCCGACCGAAAACTAACCAATCAGAACACTCGATTTAGACTGGAGAATTGCTTGCCATATAATAAGGATGGTTATTGGGTTTTTTTGTAATTTGGTAATTTTTTCCATATGTAAGAAAGAATTACAATTCCTGCAATTACAATGCTGAAAAAGATTACTTTTACAGGTACAATAAACAACTCGTACAACAGTGACAATTTACGGAAAAAGGAGAAAGGAGGTGAAAAAATTTCAAAATTTTCCTTCACTGAATGTTTGGCAAGATTTTTTTCCATTTCTCATAGTGCTTAAGAAGCTTGTTATGTTTTGTTGCAAGTTGTCGCTCTATTTGATAAACGGTGGTTATTAGGGTGGTTAAAGAGGGGCAGTTTTGGGTGGTTATTACAGTGAGTAAAAGGGGGAGTTTAGGATGGTTATTACGGTGGTTAAAAAGAAGGAGTTTTGGGTGGTTATTACGGTGGTTAAAGAGGGTCAGTTTTGGGCGGTTATTTATACGGTGATTAAAAAGAGGCAGTTTTGACTGGTTATTACGGTAGTTAAAAAGGGGCAGTTTTGGGTGGTTATTTATACGGTGATTAAAAAGGGGCAGTTTTGGGTGGGTATTAGGTTGGTTAAAAAAGGGGTAGTTTTGGGTGGTTATTAGGGTGGTTAAAAAGAGGCAGTTTTGAGTGGTTATTACGGTAGTTAAAAAGATGTATTTTTGGGCGGTTATTACGGTAGTTAAAAAGATGCAGTTTTAAGTGGTTATTACGGCAATTGAAAAGGGGCAGTTTTGGGTGGTTTTTACGGTGGTTAAAAAAGGGCACTTTGGGGTGGCTAAAAGGTGCAGTTTAGGGTTGTTATTATGGTGGTTAAAAAGGGGCAGCTTTGGGATGTTCTTATGGTGGTTGGTTATTTATACAGCGATTAAAAAGAGGCAGTTTAGGTGGTCATAAGTTTGGTTAAAAAGGGGCAGTTTTGGGTGGGTGGTAGGGTGGTTAAACGAGGGCAGTTTAGGGTGGTTACTAGGGAGGTTAAAAAAGGGCAGTTTTGGGTGGTTATTTATACGGTGATTAAAAAGGGGCAGCTTGGGGATGGTTGTTAGGGTGGTTAACAAGGAGCAGTTTAGGGTGGTTTTTAGAGTGGTTTAAAAGGGGGAGATTAGGGTGGTTAGAAAAGGCACTTTAGGGTTGTTACTACGGTGGTTAAAAAGAGGCAGTTTTTGGGGTTATCAGGGTGGTTAAAAAGGGGCGGTTTAGGGTGGTGATAAGGGTGGTTAAAAAGAGGCAGTTTTGGGTGATTATTGGGGTGGTTAAAAAGAGGCAGTTTTGGGTGGTTATTACGGCAGTTAAAATGGGGTTACTTTTGGATGGTCATTGGGTTTTTTTTGTAATTTGGTAATTTTTTCCATATGTAAGAAAGAATTACAATTCCTGCAATTACAATACTGAAAAAGATTACTTTTACAGGTACAATAAACAACTCGTACAACAGCGACAATTTACGAAAAAAGGAGAAAGGAGGAGAAAAATTTTCAAAATTTTCCTTCACTGAATGCTTGGCAAGACTTTTTTCTATTTCTCATAGTGCTTAAGAAGCTTGTTATGTTTTGTTGCAAGTTGTCGCTCTATTTGATAAACGGTGGTTATTAGGGTGGTCAAAGAGGGGCAGTTTTGGGTGGTTATTACGGTGAGTAAAAGGGGGAGTTTAGGATGGTTATTACGGTGGTTAAAAAGAAGGAGTTTTGGGTGGTTATTACGGTGGTTAAAGAGGGTCAGTTTTGGGCGGTTATTTATACGGTGATTAAAAAGAGGCAGTTTTGAGGGGTTATTACGGTAGTTAAAAAGATGCATTTTTGGGTGGTTATTACGGTAGTTACACTCAAACGAAGAAAACCGTGAACACTGAAAATATTTCTGGAATGTTCATTGTGTTTTGACCAATCACATGCGCGACCTTGTAACCGCAGAAAACGAATGGGTTTCTTAGTCACGGAACGAATTTGGTTCTCAATTTGCTTCAAAAGACCAAGATTTACGTGTAACCTTCCTCTAAACTTGCAGGAATTTTTTAAAATTGTTATTTCTTTCTCTCTGAGAACCACATGCACTACGTGAACGAAAAATGTTTGAGTGCTCTTGAGCTGCATTGCAGCAACGGCCGCGGTTTGTCGAAACCGGAGTCAGTTATTCTTCAACAGCTGGTGTACCGTTGCTAAATTTGAAAATTTTCAAAATTTGCAACGGTACACTGACCTGGCAGCTAAACAGTAGAAAGCGATTCCAACATTTGACAAACGACAGTTGCTTCATAATGATGCAAGGTGAGTTTTCTCTGCTTTCAATCGCTGCCCAACGTTTGTCGGACCCGACGTTTCACCGCTTTTTGTTTGTTTGTTTGTTTTGTGATTCCTGCAGCAAACGTTCGCGTGAGGGAAGATTTGCATGGTCAAATATGCGACATGGGGCGTTCATATCCCCAAGTTATAAGGGAGAACGTTTTAGATCTCCACAACAACGGATTGTCCATCAGAGAAATAGGCGCGCAAGCACGAGTTAGCAACGGGTTCATAACGAAAGTACTGAAGGAGTACAATGAAAGGAATTATTCTATCCCACAAAAGGCCCTCTGTGGACGCAAGAAGTCTATTCTGACCGAAAATGTTCGATCCTACCTTGAAGTAGAAAAGCTAAACCAACCAAGCCTATATTCTTACGAGTTACAAAAGATTATTGCTGGACGGTGTCTGTTTACCAGCCGAGATTCCATCGCAATCTTCCATAACCAAGTAACTTCATAAGGCCCTCGGAATGACCGCGAAAAAAATCAAACAGGTTCCATTGGAGTCAATGACAGGTCCAAATGTCCAAAGGCAAAACGAATTTCTCGACGAAATCAGCCGAACTGACCCATACACCTTGCATTTCTTCGATGAAACGAGCGTGATTCGAACTGAAGGAAATAGAAGATACGGGAACTCTTATATCGGAGAGCCGGCGTTTGAATGTCAGAAGTATGCCTCAAATGCAAACTTTACGGTTAATTTACCACACTCGGCCTTGCGAGTTGATCATTATAATATTTTGGAAGGTCCCTCGAATGGAACTGAAATGCTTTTATTTTTTGAGGACGCCTTAACTTTGCAAGATCCTGATGGGAGTGCTGTTTTAGAGAGAGGAGACACGGTTGTCATGGACAACTGCGGGTTCCATCATGGGCATTTCGCAGAAGGAATGCTCAGAGACATGTTCGATGAGTTTGGAGTACGGTTGCTGTTTCAACCTGCTTATTGTCCACATTTGAATACTTGTGAACTCTTCTTCAATCAGTTGAAAGGTTTTCTCCGTCGGTTTCCTTTCTTCGCCCAACAAGAAACCCGAATTGCCATCGCAGAGGGCATTTCTCATATCACGCAACAAAACTGTATAGCTTATTTCAAGCACTGTGGTTACTTATGACTTTTTCTGATTGACCTAACATTTCCAGCAGTTGACTTTCAAGTACCAAAGTTCCGTGGAAAATAGAACGGCAACGATATTTTTATTATTTACACCTCGTAAGTTTAGGCTTCAATAGTCACGCATGAGCCGGGCGTGTGTGTAACATTTGGTATTAAAACAAGTAAATGATCTTGAGGATCGCAGAACACAGTATAATCACATGGTACTACAATGCCTTCGCTAAGCTCCCAAATCCAGGGCCAGGGTGTAAAAAACGTCACCACAGCGTAAGACAAAACCATAATCTCCCACAGACCCTTTAATAGATATTCCCCGGGTGTGTGATATACAACACCATTCTGAAATGACAACTTCCTCAGACTGGGGTCTCTAGTTACCACGGGCGTTTACACGCAGTGTTTGGAGTTACTTTTGAAGTAATTATTTCCTCGTCCTCTTGTTTGCCGGGAACCACTGCTAGCAGGGTAATTACATAAGGAAATTCCCGGAAGACGAGCGCGCGGTGCACCTTTACTACCGCCCCCCCCCCCCCCCTTTACTTCCCTCTATCTTTCTCGCTTCCGGTCTATTACTATCCTTATCATTTTCTAAATTTCTGCAGACAGTATGTGACTTCAAACAGCAGTTTCCGTTGACTGCTGTCCACCTACATAATTTTATAATTCAAGTTTTCAAATTTCTGGGGGGAGGAAGACCCTCCCAAGCCTGTATTTATTTACGGTACGCACTTTTATGTATCCTCGCGTTCACTGGATGTTGATGAACGCGATGCCCTTTCATTACGCAGTTGTTTATCAGAATTTTACTCCTCATATACGCGAGCGCTCTTTACACTCAAGTTTACCTGCCTCCCCAGCTTCTTTGGAAACCCAGAACAACGATTGCGTGACTAAACGTGATCGACTCTTTTCGGGTGTCTTACATTTACGGGGATTTGACAGCTGTCAAGCGAAACACATCAAATTTTATTTCCCGCCTTCCTTCTGAACGTGTGGCGGGAGCGTGATTGTTTGTCGAGGGCCGAGTACACTTATTGTACTGCAAGAATTCGAGAATTCATTGAGAAGTAAGCTGAAATGTCAGAAGTCAAGAATTGGTTATTGTCACTGGGGATACCAGGGATAGAGAGGTTGACGGAGGAATTTGAATCTCGGGGATTTTCAACACGAAAGTCGTTACAGTATCTTCAAGACGGCGCTCTCGATTATATATTTTCATCGCCAAAATGTCTGCTTCTCGCTGAAAAGCGAGCGCTGACCCATGAACTACAAAAAATTAAATCTTTGGAATCACAGGATGGACATCTAAGGCCAAGGCAACTGAATTTTTCTCAAAACAGTCAGCAAGCTTGGTCAGTCGAAAGTCCTGCATGTACAACCACACGTGAAATCGATTCCCCACTGGACCGCCGCAAGCAAGAACTTGTTGAAAATGTCCGCTTTTTGGAAGCACAAATTTCAAGTGAAGAAGAACATTTGGCCAAACTTAAAGGCGAAAATGACTTACTCCAAACTGTTACCCGCGGAAGAATTTGTAGCCACTGTCATCAGTCTGGCCACAACAAGAACAGCTGCCGCGGAGTAGTCTGTGATTCTCATTTGAAATGCAAGTTAAAAGATAAACATCCAGAGCTGGGAAAATCAATCAGTGAAACTCAGAAAACTCTAACCGTGTTACGAAAAAATAAGGAAACAGCTAAGCAAACACTGGAGCAATTTATGATGCAACTTCAGCGGTCGCGCGGGAGTTTTTTCGCTGTTATGCGTCCTCGTTTCAAACGGCTTAATCCAGTGAAATACTTGAACCGCCAGGAACTTGATAGAGATCTTCTATACCTACAGAAAGCATTAGAAAACAAAATTCCTCCTGAAACAGAAGACTGGCGACTCCCATATCTAGTAAACAATTGCAAAAGCGAACTCAATCCTATGCATAAAAGCAGGGGGGGGATAGAAGCGAGGCCTGGGACCGAGAAACGATGTTCTCACAACTTGCAAAGCGGTCCAGTCAAAACGTGGACAGCGGTGTTCGTCATAATAAATATTTCCGATCGACGATCAACTCATTTGAAATAGTTTTCAGAATTTATCTGTATTTTGTCGGGGGAAAGTAAGCGGTGAGCAGCTAATCTCTCATGGAACTTACTGTCAGTTTCGTACAAGAGAATATTCGATGGAAGCGACATCGATGAAGACGCTTCTGTTTTCGCACTGTCTTGTTTGTTGCAGTGGCGAGTGGATCAGCTGCGAGCTGTACGGCAGTCACGTTTCGCTTATTTATACTTGGAGAACAGGTTTGCGACAAACGTTTCAAAGTTTAATGCTAGAACTAGATAATTCAACGTAAATAAACTTCTCACCGAGAGAAAGCGCTTGAACTATTCAGGATTTTATTTCTTGTACTTCGCGACGTAATTTTGGTCTTTGTCTATCGCTGAACTGATGCATGTGATAAATAAAAATACTGTCAATGTTTATTTTTACATCTCATTCTGTAACGAATTGATAGCATGAGATGAGACAGTTATGGCTGTACTCGGTTTGCATGTTTTCCTCCAGCGTGGTCTAAATAAATTGCAACGGGAAATGTGCCATAAAACATCGATGGAAATAAATTCAATCAAAACTGCTATAACCTAATGCATGGAAACAATACCTACGCACAAAATACGACCTTTATTGTCAATAATCCAGTTATGTGTTAACAAGATCATTTCACAGTTCAGTACTTTGAACCCGATCCCACTTTTTAACCCAGCTTCAGAAAATTCTATCTCATTCTATACAGTTGATCAGCACAGACTGGATTGATCGAAGCGCTACTGTTCTACTTTGCGACTAAAAAACTCCGAGAGTAAACTTTTGTCTTCATAAGAAGCAAAATGCACGAAAATATGATATAAGTGTAAAATACGATCAATTCGTCAATTACCTAAACGAAGGGACAAAACCGAATCCGCCGCCTTTGGCCGCCATAATTTTTTCCCTTCAGCGTCCGAGTTCCGTTGGAACATGCAACATCTGCGCACGCGTAGGAGGCATGTCCGCTGACCAGAACCTCACAGATTGCTTTGCAAGTTGTGAGAACATCGTTTGGATTTCATTTAAGAGAATGTATGGGAAGTTGCTTCCCCCCCCCCCCCTGGCATAAAAGTGGCAGCGAAACAGTGACCTCTGTAAATAACTATGGAGATAACTCTAATGTGTCTGTTTGTGCAAGATAGCATCCATACCATCCATATAGGTGCTAGTGAGGACACTGTTTGATAAGAATTGTTGAATGTTTGCCTATTAGAAGTCGTAAAAAGAACCATTATGTTGAGTTAATTTTTACACATCGGATGTCATGCGGGTAAATTTATCACACGAGTTTCAGAGTTTAACGTTGGTTTTTGTCATTGATATTTAAAATAAAAAAAGTTGAAAATTGTGCTGAAAGTTGTGAATTGTTCGTTTGGACTTTCGCAACGCCTATATGGTAACATACATTATTACCACAAATGCCATTCGATCAGGTTATGCGTGGTCGACCCGGCCCGGCGAGTTTCCGCCTAACAGTTAGCGTGGATCTGTGAGTCACGTAGTTCCAGTATATTCCTTAGTTTGTTGCTATATGCAGCTAATTTCGTCCTATAGACGTAAACGGTCATCGCTTACTTATAAACCGTTTATGGTCGACTTAGTGGAAAAGCCAGTCGATCTAAGATACAGCGAAAAGCAATAATTTTTGGGAAGAAATATTGAGGTATCATCATACAAACTGCGTACAGTTTCTACCAAAAACCGCTCACAGTTAGCTTGCCTTTGCAAGCAATCTCCCAAAAATCAATTGAAAAATACTACAAAGGGGAAAAATAAAACAAACAGCGAAAAGTTGAGTGTTGGTGATTCACTACAACATTTTATAGACGTCAGTTCAGTTTACCTGTGCTTCATCGGCTGCGGGGGAACTCGATCACATGCGCGAATAAACTAGATGTTATAATGCCAGTTCGGCCCGAGGCGTGGAATGTTTCTGCCTAAATAAATCGAGTCATCTGTGCTATCAGAAGTAACAGCAGCTTTGGGCAAATTTTGAGGGAGAACATTGCAATTTTTAGAAGGCGAAATAATTGCCGCTTCAGTAGCTTGTTTGAAATGTCGGAACCGCCAATATCGTTGCGTCGGCTTGTCGAAAATTTTGTTCTCTAAAACCGTTGAAACCTATTTTTAGCTTCCTTAGTCCACGTGGCTTTCTAATAGGTAGGAATAGCTATTTCAGTGTCTGTAAGATAAGACGAGGGTTAAATCTTCATGTCTTTCGAAACAAATGGAGAACCAACTCGATTCCGTGACTGAGAAACCCATCCGTTTTCTGCGGTTACAAGGTCTCGCATCTGATTGGTCAAAACACAATTAACATTCCAGAAATATTTTCAGTGTTCACGGTTTTCTTCGTTTGAGTGTAAAAAGGGGCAGTTTTGGGTGGTTATTTATACGGTGATTAAAAAGGGGCAGTTTTGGGTGGGTATTAGGTTGGTTAAAAAAGGGGTAGTTTTGGGTGGTTATTAGGGTGGTTAAAAAGAGGCAGTTTTGAGTGGTTATTACGGTAGTTAAAAAGATGCATTTTTGGTCGGTTATTACGGTAGTTAAAAAGATGCAGTTTTAAGTGGTTATTACGGTAATTAAAAAGGGGCAGTTTTGGGTGGTTATTACGGTGGTTAAAAAAGGGCACTTTGGGGTGGTTAAAAAGTGCAGTTTAGGGTTGTTATTATGGTGGTTAAAAAGGGGCAGCTTTGGGGTGTTCTTATGGTGGTTGGTTATTTATACGGCGATTAAAAAGAGGCAGTTTAGGTGGTCATAAGGTTGGTTAAAAAGGGGCAGTTTTGGGTGGGTGGTAGGGTGGTTAAACGAGGGCAGCCTAGGGTGGTTATTAGTGTGGTTAAAAGGGGATGTTTAGAGATGGTTATTAGCGTGGTTAAACAGGGGCAGTTATGCATAACCTGCGTAACTAGCAACCCCAAGAAGTTTCGAGAAATTGAACCATTTGAGTGGACTTTACGGAGCTTCGAGCCCGAAGTCGTTTCGCCTCGGAGTCAACAGCCGTTAATAAATTCTAAGTGAATAAGTAAGTAAATTCAGTGATATTAGAACGGTTTTAAAATGCTAAGTTAATATTTAAATTAGATCGACGACAAGCTGCTCTAATTCCCATGGCGTTTATAATTCACCTGTTATATTTTCCACAAGACAAGGTAAGAGATCCTTCTTTTTATTATATTACACTTGCTGTTTTAAAAAATGTCTTTGCATGAAATATCACGATCTTACAACTGTGTAATAAGTGTTTATTGTACATGAAAAATAGAAATATTTCGCAAATGACATTTTCTGCAAGACGACCGAGGAAACCGGAGAGTAAAAAGTTAAATATTTCAATATGGTGGATTGTTTTTGTTTTTTTTTTTCACTTAAAAAAAAGGCCGAAAAACAAAACACCTTGTTATAATTACGACTTGATTTCGATTGGAATAAAACGTCTAATATACAATAGTTTGAAACCATATATACAATATTCAATAGTTTAAACTGTAGATAAGCAATCAAATACTGAGAAGCTGTTCATTGAACCTAAAACCAGATTTTTATCATACACTAGCACATACACGCAGACTTCTTGATCTTGAACGAACAATCAGTTTGCGTTTTTATCAGTCAATTATCATTCGGCAGTCAGCGAAGTAGCAACATTATTATGATTTTCGAGACCATTTGCATGATGTTCGAAAAAAAGCAACCAAAAAATTCAGCAAGGTTTGTCACTGGCTTGTAAAAAACAAAAGCATTTTTTCTGTGGAATCTATATATTGAAACAATATATGGCTCAGCAATATTTCGAGGGGAAAAGTAAAATCGAAAGTTCGTTCACAAAGAGCCCAAGATATTTCTTAACAAAGAAAGAAATTAGTAGAATTAAGCTATCCTTTCTTAATTTCGAAAATCGGAGTGTCTTCAGCTTATTTTTTTTAATTACAAGTTGTAGAGTGACAAATTTAAATCACGTATACGTAATGTATTCAACGCATCAGAATTCAACGGCTTAAAAAAATATTAGTAGTTAGAAATGCATTTGTTCAAAGAGCTTGCAAGCTGAGGAGACTTTCAGAAAGATCATGCATAACTTATTTCATAAAACGAGCAATATTAGACGAGGTTGAATGAGATACCTCTCGTGATTAGTAAGTTGCTAGAAGGTTATTACTTGCTGCCAATGTCGAAGGCAAAAACAAATAACAATTGAACTGCAAGACAAGGGAGCAAAGAGCTTGGAAGCTGGGGAAACTTTTCGAAAAATCTTTAAAGCATAAATATATGTCCTTTAATTTTAATTGGGAATGTTAAGGCACATCGATGCAGTGTAAATTGTGCAGCCTACAAAATAACTACGAGCTTTTATAGATCTTCATAAATGAGAGATTTGATCGATGTGTAACAGCTGACGAAAACCGAAGTTCTCTAGTGTTTGAACGACACAGACCGGATCTGTCAGACCTGTTTGCTCTTAAATACCTAATGCCGGGGCTTCTTGCATCGTTTCATCGTATATATCCGTTGCGGCCGCATTTTGAGACAATTACCCCACTGACATGAAAATAGTCTTTGCAGAGTGACCAAAGGTAGAAGCGTTCTGCTTTAGGGTTACCAGTATCGTAATTCCTGTTAATCCTTTTTTTAATGGCTAAAAGGCTAAACGGTAACTCCACTTAGCCTTTAGCCTTACTTCTTATTATTTATCACAGCACCACTGTAATCGGCTCACGCAGTAGCGTGACTTCCCTGCCCTTTTTGTACTGCATTCTTCCGTAGATGTTTTCCTACATAGTGAAGCTAATAACTAAATGATGTTCCCTATTTCGGGCGTTATTGTGACATCGCTTGACGTCATCCTCAACTCAAGACATCCATTCCCTTATCCTCGTACTTCATGCTAACTACTGGACGTATAACCTCTTAACTGAAGTTAATGTTAGAGTTCTAGGTCATTTCAACACCTTCTCTTATTTGAAATAGCTTTAAAACAACGGACAGTTTTTTAATGAGAAAAAATTAAAAACTAGCCTGACGAGGCTTATGACATGCTATGATGTTTCTTTTAGAACGACAAATTAATTGCCCAGCATGTTTCCAAAGTTCTTCTTCGTGGTCACTTGAGAAAATATCGTTCCCACCTAACTATAATGACATTCAACCATAAGTATACAGTCAGTTAAGCACAAGGACAAGGTTTCAAAAGGAAAGGAATGTTTCTTCTTGTGCTGTTTTCACTAAAAATTAACAACACATAAGCAAAAGATAAGGAAAACAGACTTTTAATTCGCGTTGTTATTCTTATTCGTATATTTATGTTAAGTTTATTGCTAGAAAGCAAGAACATTACGTAAAAAAAACAGCCTGGTCTTTCTCCTTTACTGGTGTTAGCGCTCAAACTTGTGCTTGTTACAGTGCTCACGATCTTTGCGTAAACTTGTACATGTGGTTATGATTGTCGCTAGTGAAAACCAACCTTTACAGAACACTTGAATAAAACTCTAAGTAAGGTTAATTAGCTAGTTAAGAAACTCTAAAAAAAGTTGAGAAACTTGAAGAATTAAACTAAACATTGAGATTATAATAAGTGTTTGGGCATTTCTGTATCGGTTAACGAAGTAAATAAAACGCATGAAATTGGAACAGCTTTAACTTACAGTTACACGACATGTTGTCCAGTTACCAACCACTTCAATTTGCATCTGCTCTATCTCTACTTATTAGAGAGAACATGGGCTCTTAATTCTACTTATCACGGCACCGCTTTGATTGGTTCATGTTGCTACGCAGTTGCCCTGCCATATTTTTCCTAAACTGTTCTGTCTTTGCTCTTTAATTATGGCTCCCTACTAAAGAGATATCGGCTGTTATAATCCATCTAATTTTTTGATTGCGGATGATTGGACTAAATGGGTCACGTGACTCCAAATAAACCAACTAAAACTGGAAACATTAAATGATCTTCGGAATTAACACTAGAACAGTAAACAAAGCGATAGTCTGTAAAAGTAGGAAGAGCATGGTAATTAGCGAGATCATTGCAAGATTTTCCCAAATACAGCAACTAAATTACGTGGAAGTTTTGGTCACTTTTGCAAAACATAAATTAGTGTTTCTTTTTCTGTGGAATCTATATATTGCAACATTATATATGGGTGAAAAATATTTCTAAGGTAAAATTCATCCAAAGTTGCTTATAAGAAGAACAAAGAGCTCAGGACTGAGTTCTCACAAAACAATCAGCTCATTTTGCTCGCTTTTTATCAGTCAATTATCACTAGTCAGTAAAATTAGCAGCATTTATATTATGGTATTTAGTGAGACTTGCATGAATTCCTACTAACAGCAACTAGAATTTAGAAAGATCTGTTCGTTCGAACAAATGAACGAACGGGCGAGTGAACGAAAGAACGAACGAATAAACGAAGGAACGAACAAAGGAACGAACGAACGAACGGACGGACGAACAAACAAACGAGCGAGCAAACGAACGAACGAATGAACGAACGAACGAACGAACGATCGAACGAACGAACGAACGAACAAACGAACGAACGAACGAACGAACGAACGAACGAACGAACGAACGAATGGACGGACGGATGTGTGGATGGATTGATGGATGGATGGATGGATGGACGCCTGGACGGATCAATCAATATAATCCATTGATTTATGCTTAAGGGTGTGTATATACTATATATGTCGTGTCATGATGTACGCAAGAAGTTTAGAGAACACGAAAGACGCTTAAAGGGTTGCTCGAGGCGCAGTAAAGTTATCCCAACAGTTCTGACTCATTTGTTAGCCTTTATTGATTTGCAACTGGATTTTTATTTAAAAGATGTTCATAATTAAGATGATGACGGACTTTGACGTATAACTAGGTTCTCATTTTGATACCAAAAACTATTTCTTTTTTAGGTACACAGTTTCCCCAGGATGTTTTTAAGGATCATCGCCATTGTTTTTGCCGTAAGCTTTAGTTCTACCGGGAGCGGCGCTAACTCTGCCTACGAGGTTGCCTTCGACTGTACTAAAGCATTATGGGATTCCAACCTTGCCAACATGCAAGCGAAAGGAGCAAGCCTTACTGATGCCGATAAAATAGAAGGAGGCTGCAGATTTTTTAGGGTATTGAGGACTTGATCTTCGCTAAAGATAAATGTATTATCCAAAAACCAAAGACTGCTAACCTTTTAAGTCTTAACAGTGACAAAAAATGAATTTTCTCATTACATTACCACTACTTGTTCAACAAGTAAGTGACGACAATAAAGAAAGTGATCACCAAGGATTAGATGTATTGGTATTTAGACAAATTCTCCTTACTGTATGGTTTTGTAACAAAACAAAACACTGTATTTAAAAGAATACAGCCTGAATAAGACTACTAGTTACGCTGAATAAAACTGAGGTACATATTAACTCTAATAAAGCTATTCAGAAAATTTTAATTTCTTTATCCAATTTCCTTGCAGGAATTTGGGCCTTGTGTTTTAAAAGGAATCCGTGAAGGCCACTCACCCCCGGTCCCAAATATCCTCCACTTCTTCGTCGCTTATAACTGGCAGTGCGCAGTCTTTGCAGAGAAAGCCGGTCTGTGCAGCAACATTCCTTATGACGAACAGAAAAAACTCGTATTGGAATTAGGTAGGGTCATACTTGGGGGAGGAGGGGGGAGGGGGGCGTAATCTGATTCACGATCAGCTCTTTTTCTGTATATTCAAGAGTATTAAAGATGTGAGAGTGAAGTTTGGAGGGTGTATAGTATAGTGTACTAAGTTTCACTCAGCTTGATTTGGCAAATAAGACTACTGGAAATGCCATTTTCCCATCATTGATGCCCCAGGCCAAGGATTATGGCTTCCACGCTTAGTTTTTGAGCATTTCTCACTAAAAACGCCACTTTGCATTTCTCGATTTCTCCAAAGCTGCACCAAACAGTCAAAATTTATGCAAAAAAAAAAAATCAATGGTAAGACGTTGAAATGACCTATGTAGTAGTTGTGACAAAAAAGTTACAAACGTTGAAATCCCTGGCGTTCATTTAGTCCCAACCCCCCCCCCCCCCCAAAGATATGAAAAGGCTAGGCTCTCGCCATAGCGACCGCCGGTTTATAAATTGAGCCGGGTTTATTTTTGGTCACTTGACCGACACAGTCTCCGTAAACTTCCAGTTTTTTCCAGACGATTACCTCAAGCTTCCGGTTCCGGTTATGACGTCATGTGGACGTTACATCATGATTTCGTCACGCAAGGTTAACAAAACTGAAGCGTGTCACATCTCACCAACAACGTTACTTGTACTATGCCAACGTTCCATACTTATTAGACACAGACAAACCGCTGTTACGCCTGGGGTAGCGGTTTAAGTAGCGGTTCGTGTCTTACATACAATGCATGCGCAACAAACGTATTACTACCCGTATCGTCTACGCTCGTTACTTATATGACACAGATAAATCGCTGTTAACAATGCGGCAGCGGTTTAGGTAGCGTATCTTACATCCAAGACATGCGCAACTAAGTTCGACTCAATTCTTGCTGACACATTCAACTTTGCCTAAAGTAAATAAACATTTCACCGCGTGATGAAGACTGACTGACTCGTCACATCGTGACCCTCGCACATTGAATAACTTTATGACAGCGGAATTGTTACATCACAGAGAAGAGAGAGGTCTTCAGAGCTTCTAAGTGTTTCGTGGGTAAACAAATTACATTTACATTTTACATTTACATCAGAGAAAGCACCACTCTGAATTTTGCTATTCTAGCACATGTTTAGTTTGTTCCTTTACTGTACCTTTTTGTTCGTTTTTAGAAAAGACCCTTTCCGTTTTCAATTTAACTAATTAAAATCGTTTCGAATTCCGAGTCAACTTGTCTACTTTTGCAAGGGGATTCCCGGGTTAGCAATCCGGATTTAAACATCACGTCATGAGAAATGGCTGAACGTGTTTGACCGTGAAGTGGCGATTTCGTTTTCCCCAGGCTCTTATCTGCTCGTGTTTATCAACCATTATATTTTGATTTTGAGTTTGTATTCACGGTCTAGGCACAACAGTAAATATTTTCCGTCGTTTCTGTGTAAGCATTTCAGTTGTGGGCGGATTTATAGCGACGTTCAACGTTTCAGTTAATTTGACTGATTTTTTCAGCAGAATAAGGGACGGACCATTAGAAAAGTGATGGAAGGGGGGGGGGGGGGGGGTGGGGAAAAAACCCAAAAAAATTTCATGCGAGGGAAAATGTCCGAAAAAAAAATTCATGCACAAGATGGGCCTCATTTTGATATGAAACCATATTTCGTTCCGCCAATGTGCTCAAGTAGTGTCTCCAGTGTTTAAAAAGTTGGAAATTTTCTGGGGCTCTGCCGGGATGCTATGAAATATTGTTGTCATAATTAATATTTCTTTTGTCGGGAGGGGGATACCTTCGCCTGGAACAAATTTTTTGTTGTTTTTATAGTCATAGTCATACAGTTGAACCCCGTTATTTTGAACCGTCAGGGGAAACAAAAAAAGTTTGAAATAGGGGGAATTCAAAATAACCGATAGTAAACGAGTGAAAAGCAAATCCAAGCCGAAGGGAAATTGGTTTAAGTTTGAAATAACGGGAAATTCAAAATAATTGAGTTCGAATAAGCGTAGTCTATTAAACTGTAAATTATTAACACACGACAAGCTCAGGAGCTGAAGCTTGTTACAACGCTCTCGTGGAATAAAAAGGTCATTAATCACTTGTCAGGTAAAAATAAAAAGCAACAAACAATAACACCCAAATTCACTTTCTTTTATTTTCTTCGTGTTAAACATTGACAACAATTTTTAAATTAAATGTTTGCAACGATATCAAAACTTGAACAGCAACGTTTTTTAATATGATAACAATACAATTACAATCGGATGCAATATTTAACCTTTTTGTATAAAACTGTTTACATTTTTAATAGGCTTTTATAAAACGAAATTTGGAATTTTTTGTTAATTATTCTCTTCTGCCACTCAGTGAAAGGGTTAAACGCGAATAGCAACTGTCAACAATTTTTAAATAAATATGTACTCTATGATATAAAACCTGAAATAAATATCGGGATGTATTCAATGATATAAAATTTAAAATAAATACATTGTATGTATACAATGATATATAAAAACTTGGAGAGCAATCTATTTTGACATGATAATAATACTATTACAATCAAATATAATTTTAAATTCGTTTGCATAGTGCTGTTTATATATGTTAGGCTTTTATAAAAAGAAATTTGGAATTTTTTTGTAAATATTTTACCTTTTTTTTTTTTACTTTCTTCAGTAAATTAAATTTTAAAGCGAACATTATTAAAAAGTGTTTTATAATAAAATAAACTTTAAAATTTAAAGAAACGTAACAGTACAAGCTATGTATTTAGTAAAACAAAGTTGCATTGTTTTTAATTAATTCATTAGCAAATTGTGCATAAGGAAAATATTTTCTCCAAAAAAAATTCATGCATAGGGCCGTAGCCAAAAAAAAAAAAATTCTTGCACAGGAAATGGGCCAAAAAAAAAAAATTCTGGCAGGCTAAAAATCCCCCCCCCCCCCCCACCACTTTTCTAATGGTCCGTCCCTAAATAAAAAGCTATAACAAAGATAAGCTGAGCCATCAGAGTTAAAACATTACGCCATCCAGTAACGCTATAGTCAAAATACTGTGTCACCGGTCACACTTTTCGTCACAAGAGTTCGTATAAATACGGAATCGCGCTAACATTTGTTAACCTGGGGGGTGGGGAGGGGGTCAGAACAGCCGGTTAAAATGGCCATTCGGCTTGCTTGTTGTCGTTTAAGTTCGGCTTTAAAGACAGTTGTGGCATAACATGTTTACTAAAAAGACTGAGAGTAAATCGCAAAACTCCTAGGCCAAAATATAATGATGTTGTAACAGGAAGTTGCGACAAATCCAGGCTTTGTGTTCTTTTAGAGTTTTTTAGTATATAATTTCTTACTCTCTGGACAAGTAAAATGCCTGTTGCTATGCCTTAAGCCACCCAGCTCTGGGACTGGGTGGCTAAAATGTTATTTTGATAATCATTTGTTTTTTTTCAGGTATACTGAAGGAAGAAAACTTGACGAACATCGGTACGTAATTGCACTTGCCCCCCCCCCCCCCCCCCCACGTCCCCGCAATCTTAAGCAAAAAAAAGTTGGAAATAAATAAATAAATAAATAAATAAAACCACAGCCAGGGAACAGTGAGATTTATCAGATACAGAAATTACATTGTTGCGAACTGCACGTATTTTATTTCGCAAATTTGGCACTGCGGACTTACTTCAGTCGTTAAACTTTCCGTTCCACTGATTTTTTTGAAGAAATATCTCATGGAAAATGCTAAAAATGCCACTTCGAAGTATCTAGCTTTCAAAGATGCCCCCCCAAACCCCCTACAACCTCTCGCCTGACTGGCGCTCGTTTTCAGGCTCCCCCCAATTGAAAGTACACTCCGCCCTCCCTGCCTACCAAAAGAGCTATGTATTCTATAGAAATGGCGAACTCTGGTTGGTTAGAATAGAATGTTTAAGCATATGTATTTGATGCGTACTTATTCAGTAAGTTAAAACTGCCAACTCCATTATCAACACATAGGCCGCATGGAATTCACTTTGCTTCCGTTATGGCTGAATCGGTCCTGGTTTTCAGTTTAGTTTAGTATTACGAATTATCATGTTTTTTTGTGTCTTCAATGACATGATTGTAAGAGTGACTTTAATGAATAGAATAAGTTAGCTTAATCTGTTCAAATGTTTATCTCCTGACAGAGGAAGATGACTACCAACAGTGCGCAGGAGATGCCATGCGCAAATGTCTCATTGGAGGGGAGGATGAGGTGGAGCAGAAGGCTGGCCAGAATTTTTTCACGTTAGAGAAAAGTTACAAAAAGTGCTACGAAAACAAGGGCAAAACATGTGACACACCTATGCTGCAGCATTTCATAGCCTACCTGCATGTGTATCGGAGATATCTGGAGGAAAAGGATGGTGAATATGGAAACATGGTCAAGAAAATATCGCTCCCACCTAACTAATGACATTCAACTACAAGTATACAGTTAAGCACAAGGACATAGGAAAAACGAACCGTATGTCAGTTTCGTCTTGTGTTGTACTCCCTAGAAATTAACAAGGCATAAGCAAAAGCACAAGAAAAACCGGCTTTAATTCGTTGTTATTCTTATTCGTATATTTATATTAAGTTTATTTGCTAGCAAGAGAAACTAGCCTGGTCTTTCTCTTTCACTGATGTTAGTGCTTAAGCTTGTGCTTGTTAAAGTGCTTACTATCTTTGCGTAAACTCATTGTGCTTGTGGTTATGGTTATGATTGTAGCTAGTGAAAAACAGCCTTTACAGAACAGCTGAATAAAACTCTAATTAAGGTTTATTAGCTAGTTAAGTAACTCTAAATCAAAGTTATGAAACTTGAAGAATTAAACAAAGCACTAAGATAATAAGTGTTTGGGCCGTTCTGTAATGGTTAACGTAGTAAATAAAACACATGAAACTACACCAGTTTTAACAGTTTCATGACATGTTGTCCAGTATCCAACTTCAGTTTGAAGCTGGTCAATTTCTTATTCAACTCAGGAGAGAAAGAGTTCTTAATTCTACTTATCACGACACCGCTTTGGTTGGTTCATCAGCTGCCCTGCCGTATTTGTACTGTACTGTTCTGTTTTGTTCATTAATTATGGTTCCCTACTAAAGAAGCATCAACTCTTATAATCCATCAAATATTTTGGAATGTGTATGATTGGTCTAAATGAGCCACATGACTTCAAATGAAACAACTAAAACTGGAAACATTACATGATATATTTGGAATTCACGCTAGAATGTAGCCTGCCGGTGGCAAGCGTTTCCGTAGGGCTTTCCGCAGGTTTGAAGCTTTTTTCGCTTTTTTGAACGCGCGAAAATTGGAGCGAGCGCAAAAAAGTGCGAGAAGGGGGAGGGGAAGGAGGAAAGGAAACGCTTGCCCACAAACCCCACGATTTTGAAGAACCCGTTCGTCCACGAGCGGAGTTTCCTGATTGGTGCGGCATGGCATTGTGATTGCCAAGTGATAAATCCGTCAATCAAATCAGGTAGTTTATTTGAGCGTGACCCTTGCTCATGAACAGAACTACCGTAAATCCTCTTCAACCTCGTTCAACCTCTTCAACCTCGTTCATCCTCTTCAACCACGTTTGAGGGCGGGCGTAATAGAACGAACATTCTTGTGACAAGGACTGTTGCCTGATGGAGTCTGGAGTTTGGGAAACAGCAGAGTCGCTAGCTAGCCAGGCACACGGTCCGAAAATAGCTCCAAGTGTTGAACCACTTCCACTCCAACCGCTCTGCAAAGATCAGCGAGAATTGTTTCAAAAAAATCCTTTCTTTGCGAAACTTGGAAAAGGTTTTCCGAAGAAACTAAACCCGATTTTTGAGGTTGAGATAAAGTTCCACATTTAACTGTGAAATTACGACAAATCCTGAAGCGATTGCTTGGAGTTTGTTTTGATTTTGATGGAAGTAAATTTGTATCACCCGGTGATCTATTATTCATATTCACAAGCTGTCACGCTATGAATTTATCCAACTGCGAAAGTGTTAAAGGGGGCGTTTTTCAAAATCATGGGGTTTGCGGGCAAGCGTTTCCTTTTCTCACCAGCCTCCCCTCCCTCTCCCCGCTCCTCCCATCAGTGTTGCGCTCACCGCAATTTTCGCGCCGCCAAAAAGCTAAAAATGCCTCGAACGGGCGGAAAAACCTTAGGAAAATGCTACGCAGGCTAACAAGAACATTAAGAGCAGCGATAGTAACCTGAGCCGAGTGACTAGTAGCCCCAAGACGTTTTCGAGAAATTGAAGCATTTGAGTGGAATTTATGTAGCTTCGAGCCCGAACTCGTTTCGCCTCGGAGTCAACAGCCGTTAATTAATTCGTAGTGAATAAGAAAATAAATTCAGTGATATTAGAACTGTTTTAAGATGCTAAGTTAATATTTGAATTAGATCGACAACAAGTTGTTCTAATTCCCATCGCGTCTATAATTCACCTGTTATATTTTCCACAAGGCAAGGTAGATCTTCTTTTAATTATATTACACTTCCTGTTTTTTTTATTTGTCTTTTTTTGAAATATCAAGATTCTTAGAACTCTGTAATAAGTGTATATACATGAAAAATACAAATAGTTTACAAATGTCTGCAAGACGACCAAGGAAACTGGAGTGGAAAAAGTCAAATATTTCTATCCGTCGGAATTATTTTACATTTTTTTTTCACTAACAAATAAAAATAAAAAAATCAGAAAAGCACTTTGTTGTAATTACGACTTGATTTTGATTGATCTATATATTGAAACAATAGGTGGTTCAGCAATATTTCGAGGGAAAAAATTAATCGAAAGCTCTTTCATAAAGAGCCTAAGATATTTCTGAATAAAAAAGAAATAACTAGAATTAAGCTATATATACGGTTTTTTTTAAATTATAAGTTATAGAGTGTTAAATTCAAATCAGGAATACGTAGTTTATTCAAGGCTTCAGAATTCAATTGGCTTAAAGAAAGTTAAGCAGTTAGAAATGCGTTTGTTTAAAGAGCTTTTAAGCTGAGCATACCCTGTAAAAGATCATGCATATCTTATACAAGCAATATTAGACAAGGTTGAATGAGATACCTCTCGTTATTTGTGAGTTGCTAGAAGATGTGCTGCCAAGTTCGAAGGCAAAGAAAAAAAAACAAATGAACTGCAAGAAAACGGAGTTCAACGAACTTGAGAGCTGAAAAAACTATTAGAAACATCTTTAAGGGGCCGATTACATGAGGCGGGCTGGCCCGGTTAACCGGGCTGGCCCAGTTTGCCGGGATCTCGGCACGTCTGTGAAACACACTAAAAATCAACTTTGCGATTTAACATGGAAGAATCTCAGCCCGGCTAGTTGGGATCCCGGCATAGCTGGGCTGAAAATTTACCATGTAATCGCGATTCCTGGGCCAGCCCTGCTAGCCGGCCCAACACTTTCCCGTCACTAAATTTCGCTTCAAAGCAAAATGGCTCACCAGAAGATCGATATTTCTCTTTCTATATAACACATTATGGCTTATCAGACCATAAAGCTACGTCAAACTGAAAACAATACGCCAAAATAATGGATTTGCAAAAGTAAAATCACTCGATTCATTCTGTTTAAGGTAGCCATCTTTTCACACGACGGCTCCTAAATTTAGCCGCAGGCAGGCTGGCTCACCTTATGTAACACCGGGCTGAACGGTCATCTCGGCAAACCGAGCCAGCCTGGCTAACCGGGCCAGCCCGCCTCATGTAATCGGCGGCCCCTAAGGCATAAATATACACCTAATTGCAATAACGTTGTCATAAAAAAAGTAAAAAAGAATAACGAAAAATGGGAAATAGGAATTAATTAGCCATGCAAATTATTTCAATCTTAGATCTTCATAATTCTCAAAGCAATTGTCGACGACGGTGTGATACTTCAATTTGATGTCAAATGAGTTGAAACAAGTTAAATTGGCCACCTAAAAGACCTTTTGAGCCTTAACCTTTCGTCAGACCAATTTCCTGAATGTAGTTAGCGCACCTAATTTATTCCTATTTGGGTATTTTCTTTTCCTTTTTTTTTATTTTTATATGACAACGTTATTGCAATTAGGTGTATGTCATTTTAGTTGGAAATATTACGGAGCATCAATGCAGTGTTTATCAGTATACAGCCCACAAAATAACGTACGAGATTTCTTGAATAAGAAATTTGATCGAAAATGTATAATATCTGGCGAAAAACGTTCACTACTGTTTGAACGACACGAAACTGATCTGTCAGCTCTGTTTGCTCTAATACCTAATGGAGCCCCTTTGCATCGCTTCATCGTATCTCTTACGACCGCATTTTGAGACAAACCCCACTGACATGCAAATAGTCTTTGTAGAGTGACCAAAGGCAGAAGCATTCTGCTTTAGGTTCCGAGTATCGTTATTCCCGAGTGTTAATCCCGTGCTTAATGGCTTAAAGGCTTACCAGTGGCTAAGGCTAAACGGAGTTACCAGTGGCTTATAAGCCACTGGTAACCCCGTTTAGCCTTCCAATTTCTTGTTATTATTTACCAAAGCGCTGCTGTAATCCGCTCACGCTGTAGCGTGGTTTCCCTGCCATTTTTAATTTTTTGTACAGCAATCTTCTGTAGATGTTTTCCTATATAGTGAAGCTTATAATATAAAATAAGATAAATGATGTTCTCCATTTCTGGCGTTATTTTGACATCGCTTGACGTCATCCTCAACTCAAGACATCCATTCCGTTATTCGTACGCTTCATGCTACCTACTGAACGTATAACGTCTTAACTGAAGTTATTTTTACAGTTCTAGGTCATTTTAACACCTCTTATATGAAATAACTTTTGATCAACAGACAGTTTTTCTATCAGAAAAATCTTAAAAACTAGCCTGACGAGGCTTATGACAATTCCTAAGATGTTTCTCCTAGCACCGCAAATTGCCCAGCTTTTCCATCGCTCTTGCTGAGGGTTTACTGTTGGTTGGGAGTGGCATGGACACAGATGAAGAGTCTGCTTACAATATAGGTTTTAACTGTACACTAAAGTTGGATGGGATGCTGACCTTTCCGACCTGCAAGCGAAGGGAGGACACGCTACCTGATTGCCGATAAAACAGAAGCTGGTTGCAAAATTTTCAGGGTAAGATTTAACACCTCTAGCCAACCACAACAAGAAAAGAGAGAGGACAGGACAAAGGAGTATCTTCCTTTAGACGGTTTTTCATATGTTCCTCAACGATTGCTCGATAACTAAGGAAATAATCGAACTTTCAAGGAGGCTGCAAACATATAAATAGCTGTTGATCGATAATGTTGGTAAATGCAAAGATCGTTGGCGATCATAAAAAACCACCTCCAGCATTGACATTTCCTAAAATACATCCTTTATGGTAATCTTAAACATATCTTTATAAGTAGGAGTTGTTAATTGTTAAATCGTATCCCCAGAACGCTTCTGATTACTTAGACAATATTATTAAGAATATTTTTTGCCCTCAATTTCCTTTCAGAAATTTGTCAGATGCATTTCAAAAAGAATCTTCACAGACTTCTTGTCTCCAGTCCCCGATATCCTTGCCTTCATCGCTGCTTTCAGTTGGCAGAACACAGTTCTTGCAGAAAGAGCCGGTCTGTGTAGTAACATTCCATATGACGAACTGAAACAAATTGCAATGAAACCAGGTATGGTCTTCAAGTAATGCCCTTCCATGTGATTTAGCATTTTATGGTGACTGATGTCGCATTTAATCAGGGCGTTAACGTATTTTATCACAGTTTGCCTCTCTCGGGAAGCATGATAGAAACTCATGGAGGCCGGACGTGCAATCGCCGTTTCCGCTTAGTCAGTCAACGAAGACGCCTCTCCGGCACCTGAATGTTACGAAAATACGCCACAAGAACGTCTAAAGATGTAGTCATCATAACGTAAGTGCCGGGAAAGAAAAATAAACGAGGAGAACGAGGCTCAACCGAAGAAGACTCCAGGATCTCGAAGAAATCCAACATGGCTGTCGAGGTTGCCACGGACATGGAAGGTATGGTCCATGCTGATCAAGAAGAGCCTACCCTCTTTGAAATCAAGGAAATGCTTATTGATATACAAATTTCAATTGCGTCTATCTTTAAAGAAAATCAAGTGCTGAAGAAGGAAATCTAAGATCTCAAATACAATGCCAGTTTCAACGAGAAGGAACTCAAAGATTTGAAAGAGTCGCTGCAGAAGGCGAAAGACGAAAACAAGGTGTTAAAAAACTTGCTTACAACAACAAATAATAAGATGAAAGCGACATTTGAGAATCTGGAGAAACAGAAAGAAGATTCGGATCGTTTATGGGAGGAACTTGACAATTGAGAACATGCAGTATACTCGTAAGAACTCCCTGGAAATCCGTGGTATTCCACAAGATGCTTATCCAAACACAGAAGCAGCCGTTATCAAATTGGCTGAGGCTCTAAACGTTACAATCGAGCCTGAAGATATCGAGATTTTGCACAAGTTGAAACATGGGAGAGGCATTATAGTGAAATTTTGTAATCACAAAACAAAGTCGAAGTTGTATAAAGAGCGTACTAAATTGAAAGATGTAAGAATCTCAGATCTATTCCCCAGCTATCCTAGTACTGGGCAACAACAACAACGCGTTTTTATACACGAGAGCCTTACGGCCTACAGACGCAACATCGTGGATGAAGCTAACAAACGAAGACGAGATGGTACACTTTTTAGCGTCTGGACATTGGACGGTAAGATTTTTGTTAAGACCTCGCCTGATGGTTCCCCCATACGTATTTTCTCAGAAGAAGATTTGGACAATTTATAAACCAGATTGAACTGAAAAATCACTTCTAATGTGGCCGGATATAAAGCGTCAAGTCTTGGCAACTAAGCGTTCCTGAATAGCTAGGAGACATTTCCCGCTATCAAATTGTAATTGTTTTTGTTTTGATGGTTGTGTGTTCTTCTGTGTTGTATAAACGTTCTTTGTTTTTGTTATACTTTATTATATCATGTTGTGTTCTAATTGTTAATCGGATTCTTCTCCCTATTTTCAACATTCATAGCTTTTTTTCCCGTACTGATTGCTGTTATTCGTCCATTTCCCTTGAAAAAATTAATATTTCTTTCACAGGTTCTTCTGCATTCCTCCCATTTTCTTTTAAATGACTGCTAAAACATTCAAATTAATCTCTCTGAATGTCAGGGGCATCAATAATTTTCAAAAACGAAGAACAATATTTACGTGTTGTCGCAGAAAGAATGCTGATATCATCTTTTTACAAGAAACTCATTCAAAAAAAGACACAGAAACACAATGGAGAAATGAATGGGGTGGAAAAATTTTTTCTTCTCATGGGAGCTCAAACTCAGGAGGCGTCGCAATTCTGATAAGAACTGGTGTTGATTGCTCAGTACTTTCCTCGATCTTAGATCCCTTAGGACGCTTTATTATTCTAAAAGTAGAAATTGACGATAAATCTTAGGCTTTAGTAAATATTTATACGCCGAACAGAGACAAGGACTTAACCGTATTCTTTAAAAACGTACATAAAGTCATTCGAGATGAAGACATCGACTGCGAGGAAAATATTATTATAGGCGGTGATCTTAACTGCCCTTTAAACCCAGAAATGGAGAAAAAAGGGGGTGTGATGACTCCAAGAAAAACTGTAATGGAAAGTATCAGCTGCATGCAAAGCGAACTCGACCTGATTGACATTTGGAGAATTAAAAACCCCGATACCAGGAGTTACACGTGGAGTCAAAAATCGCCAAACGTATTTTGTCGTCTTGATTACTGGTTGATTTCAAATAATCTACTAGATTTTGTCAAATCAACTGATATAATCCCGGCCATTAACACAGACCATGCTGCAATCGACCTCGTCTTTACCGACATAGATACAGAACTTAAAGGTCCAGGTTTCTGGAAAATGAACTGTTCACTCTTGGAAGATGAAAATTACATAAACGATTTGAAACAAAAAGTCCCAGAATGGAAAGCGGAGGGTGAAAAGGTGTTGCCCGATAAGCGTTCTGTGTGGGATTGGATCAAATATAACATCCGTGCTCACGTTATTTTCCATTCAAAAAGTAAAGCTAAAGAAAGAAATGAAAGAGAGAGACAGCTGCAAAATAACTACGAGGAAGCAACAAAAATATTTGAAAGCGATCCAAGCGAACTCAACGCGATTCACCTTAACGAGATTAAAGAAAAACTTGAATTGTTTTACGAAGAAAAAACCAAAGGAATTATAATACGGGCAAGGGCGCGTCGGCATGAACATGGTGAACGTAGTTCAAAATAGTTCCTCAATTTAGAAAAGAAAAATCATGTGAAAAAACACATACGAAAGTTACTAGTAGGCGGTTCCATGACAACAGATTCATTGACAATTCTATTGGAACAAAAACGCTTCTATCAGGATCTGTACAGAACCAAGACCGAGACCGTAGAGATTAATACTTCCATAAACGAGTTTCTGAATAAATTGGGCATCCCCAAACTATCTGCGGAACAAAAGCAAACGTGTGAAGGAAAAATCTCGATCCAAGAATGTGAAAATGTATTGGACAGTTTTCAAACAAATAAATCTCCTGGCAACGACGGAATTCCTATTGAATTCTACAAACGGTGTTGGAACTTAATAAGTCAACCTTTTTTAGAAAGCGTAAGCGAGTCTTTTGAAAAAGGTGAAATGTCCAACTCTCAGAAACAAGCAGTTATCACTCTTATCGAAAAGAAAGGTAAAGATCGCTGCTTAATAGAGAATTGGCGGCCTATTTCCCTTCTAAACGTGGACGCAGAGATGTTATCCAAAGTAATTGCTACTAGAATAAAAAAAGTACTGCCAGATATTATTCACCACAACCAGAGCGGATACGTTTCAGATAGGTACATCGGGGAAACAGTCCGATCTATTTTCGACATCATGGACTTCACCGACAAAAAAAATATTCCAGGTCTCTTGATTTTTAGTGATTTTCAAAAAGCTTTTGATACTTTAGAATGGAGTTATCTTTACAAGTGCCTTGAACCTTTTAATTTTGGTGATGAATTTATACGCTGGGTCAGGACATTTTATCAAAACATTCAAAGCTGCGTAATTAACAATCAAATATGTAACTGCTTCAGATTACTTTAACCTTGAACGTGGTGTCAGACAGGGAGATCCACTTTCCCCTTATCTCTTCATATTGGCTGTTGAAACAATGGCAATTGCCATTCGAGAAAATGTTGAAATTAAAGGAATTAAATTGGGAGAGGAAGAGACCAAGCTCCTTCAATACGCAGACGATACAACAGCAGTTCTCTCTGACACAAATTCTGCCCTTGCACTTTTTAAATTACCAGAATCCTTTCAACACCTATCTGGGTTAAAGGTCAATAGTTCTAAAACTGAGGGTTATGGATTGGGTCACTAAAAAATAACCAAATTAAGCCTTTTGGCATCAAATGGCCTGAAGAGCCAATCAAAGCCTTAGGTGTTTTTTTTTACGTATAACCAAAACCTCCTTTATCAAAAGAATTTCAAAGAAAGACTTGAAGATATAAAGAAATTAATAAATATCTGGTCGTCAAGAGGACTTTCTATTTATGGAAAAGTAACTGTTATTAAATCTCAGCTTCTTCCGAAATTTGTTTATATTACCTCCTTACTACCCACTCCAAACAATGTAATAAAAGATTTAAACCAATTACTTTTTATTCTTATGGAGAGGAAAGGACAAAGTGACTAGATTGTCAGCAATAAATAGTTATGAAGAAGGCGGCCTTAAAATGCCAGATTTGGATTCCATGATTAAGGCTCTCAGGCTCGCTTGGTTAAGACGAATTTTCAGTGTAAACAAAGGAACTTGGAAGTATTACCTTGAACATCTTTTGAAAGATTACGGAGGTCTCATAGTATTAAGCCGGCTGCAATTACAACATCAAAGATCTTTCAATAAATTCTCAATTTTATTTTGAGTTAATACACTGGTGGTCAGAGTTTCGTAAGACGTTCTCGGTAGAACAAGAATGGCGCAGCATCATTTGGAACAACCAGGAAATCCGAATAAATAACAAGACAGTCTTTTATAAAACGTATTCCACATCTGGAATTAATTACGTCAGTGACCTTCACTTTAATCTAAGTAATACTGAATCTTTTAATATGATTACAAATACCATCAATAAAACTAATTTTCTCATATATGGACTGGTTTGCGCCATTCGTTGCCTTTCGACCTGAGACAAACTAACTGCCACCCTTCCATAACAGACCCCTCTTTTAACATTTCCAATGGCCTGTTTGATATAAGCAAAAAGAAATCTAAGGACTATTATTCAGTGTTAGTAAGTACTTAAACCAAACTACCGAATTACTCTCAGAAACTGAAGCGCGATTTCAATTTCACAGATGATCAATTAATACAGATCTACAGTCTACCTCACACAGTTGCATTTGAACCTTATTTAAAAGCCTTTCAATACAAAGCTCTCAATGCCATTCTATTTACTAACACCAAACTACACAAAATAGGTTTTATTGAAGACGATAAGTGTTCTTTCTGCAGACATGAACCAGAAACTCTCCACCACCTTATGGTTCATTGTCCTTATTCGGAACAATTTTGACCGATTTTAAATCTTTTTACTTTTCCCTAACAGGACAACGTGTTCAGTTAAGCATGCGAGACGTTTTGTTTGGTATTATAACCTCAAAATGCACCATACTGAAATATCTTTTAGTTGTTGGTAAACTATATTTATGGGAATGCAGGAGAAACAAAGTACTTCCCAATGTATATGGTTTCCAAACCAAAGTTAGTATCAAATACGAAACAGAAAAGTTCATTTGTACTGAAAGCAACAAATTACACCATTTTCACAGGAAATGGACAATAATTACTTTGTAGCTCAATGTGTAGCGGAAATATGTTGTGTGTGTTTTCCTATCAGTTATGTAATCAGTTAACTTTTTACACCCTTTTTTTCCTTTTCATATTGTAAAACTATTGTAATATTGTTTTAAGGTTTGTTAATTAATCGTATCCGTACTTTGTTTGCTGTATAATTTATCGTTAACATCGTTAAACTTGTAGCCGCGTGAATCAATAAAAAAAAATGATAGAAAGTTCTTGAATGTTGTTATTTCGATAGAAGCTCAGATGGGAGTACTTTCCCTTGGATGAGAATGACCTTAAATCCATTTTCCCTATTCCTCAGTTTAGAAGATACTTTAGCGTCTTAATATCTTCAAAGTCAGTCCATGACAAGGTTAGTTCCACTTGTTATATTCTTTTTGAGTTACTGCAACTCTTCTTATCTGGGACTGTCAGAGCTATGACACAACAGTTCTAAGGCCAGGTTAAATGCGTCGAAAATTTCAGCCGTCTTATCCGAAGTCTATACATGTCTCACACGCCATTTACATTCAGGATTTTAATATTCATCCAAAAAATCTTGTCAGGATTCGCTGTTATGTGAAATGAAGTCACTGCAATAAGATTGATTTAAGTGAACAGTTTTCTGGTACTTAGGCCTTGCTGGATAAGAAGAACGAGCTGCTCATTTGTCTCTCTCGGGAAGCATAGTAAAAACTTGATTGGAGTTATTTCGACGAACGTTCTTCGGAGTTTTTAATTTTGCTTCTTTGGCTCGATGGAGGTGATTTCGATGGAGCCTCTTATAATACAGTGTGCTCATGGCGGCCATGTTGGAGGAGCAAACCAATAAGAGCTATTTGCATAAAAATAAAACTTTTTTCCCAATGGAAAGGAATTCCATCCTTTTTCGCCTCCAGCATTAGGCGGCTGCGAACACACTCTATCAAATTACGCTAAATGTTCCCACAGCTGTCCACCTCATTTAGCTGGGTAGTGAGAGTTGTAATAATATACAGCTATTTTGATGTTAACTTCCTTTAACTCATTTTGTAGGTACTCTACAGAAGGAAAACCTAGTGAATATTGGTAAGCCACATTTTTCACCCATAAAGAACGAAGTACATCTTAGAAAATATGGTAGATATTCTGTTAATTTGGTTGCATCCAGATAGAGCTTTTCTTGCTCTTCTATAACTGATGGATGAGGGCAATTATTTTGTTCCCCATCCCACTCAGAACCGCGTCAAGAGTATAAAAGTACAGAAAGTAACATTAATTTTTACAAATTAGATGACTTCACATGAAGTGGGAATAATATTTTCACCTTAGATGAACCACCTTCTTGGAACCGTAAAAGCCCTCTGAGAATCGTTAGAATAGCGATAAATTAGGCCGGGTGCAATTGTGAACGGGGCTATCTGCCACACTTTACCGACACTGAGGTAAACGTTTTAGCAGTGGATAGCCAGCACCAAATAGTTCCTTTTTTTTACTAAGAAATGAGGAAAACCTCGCGCACAAATTAATTCCATACAATTGCGGAAGATTAGTAGCAGATACCATCGAGAGTTTGAGTAGCCAATCAAAGCCGGCGTAAAACAGTTTTTACTGGTTTGGTATATACTAATTAAAAATAGTTCAGATTTTGCTCTTCAACTACCTTCAGAACAACTCTAAGGAAGCCAATAACAGTGAGCTGAGTCTTTTTAGTATATTAAAATTCTTAGCACTAAACAGAAGAGGACGACTACGAAAAGTGTGCTGGAGATGCCATGCGCAAGTGCATGATTAGAGTTGAGGATAAGCTGGAGCAGAAAGTTCACCAGAATTTCATGACAGCGGTGAAAGGTTACGTGGAATGTATTGAAAACGAAGGCAGAACCTGTGATGCACCAATGCTGCAACACAATATTGCCCACCTGAAGGTGTTCCAGCGATATCTCAAAGGAAAACGAGGGAAATATGAAATGATGCTCGAAAAAGTAGCGCTGCCGGATTGAATCATCCTTTGTCTTTCATCACGTAGAATACTCCCCATTAGTTCGTTTAATGGCAATTTAAATTAGATGGTGAGTTCGGAAAATAAAGCAAATGAAAATCCGATTAATCTAAGGGTTATGTTGATTAACTGTCTAATGGCAAGTGATCCCGCGTCTAATTAAACTAAAGCAGTAAGTTGATAGACGCTCTGTGCCCTTATAATGGTAAACTTAAGACCAGTCTTAACAGATAATTTTTCACGAATTAACTGTTGAATCTTAGTTAACAAAGCTCAGTAATCCCTTTCATTGGGGGTATTTCTTGTGGTCGGGGTTGGGACAGACACTTCCCAGCTGCCGTCTCTTAACGTGGTTTCCGTAGTTTGCGAGCAGGCTCACTTAGTGTGTTATTCGCGCGAGTATCTTGCCGGCGGAAGTCGGCAAGCGAAGCGAGCCGGCGAGAAGAATGGAGCGTGAAAGTGTTCTCGCTAGAGAGTTTTCTATTTCTCGCTAGCGAGTTTTCATTTTCTCGCTATAGCGAACTCGTTAGCTCACGAGTTGTCAGTATCTCGCTAGTGAACTCGCTAGCTAGCTAGTTGTCGGGGTATTTACAAGTCGATAGGCTTTTGGCAGTGACGGCTTGCCACACACGACAGCAGAGTTTCACACTCGAGCGGATCGATTTCTTTATAAATGTGCCACAATAGCGCAAAAGAAAATTATAAACTCAGTTGACAATTTTTGCCGCGTTTAAATGTGTTGTATTCGAAATAAGTATGGAACTAGGAATCCTCAAGAAATCAAATCGCGAAGGCGTCTGTGCAGATGACTCGGAATCGACGCACGAGAGCGCATAAGAAGTTAAAATATCCAGGGACATGAAATTTGCAATTACAAAGAGCATCAAGCCGCTACCGCAGAAGACTTCACCAGGAACAAGCGATACCATCTTCCCACAATAACAAATAACCGAAGACTGCAAGATAATGGGCTTTCGATTACGACCTGGGGCTTTCGTTACGATAGCCAGATTCAGTGCCCCTTGCATGGTAAATAAAGTCTTACAGATCCTGTCATTACGGAGGTCCCAAGAAGAGAGGCTTGAAAACTACCACGCACTAAAACCAGGCTGCAATAACCGAAACAAACGTGGCTGATATTTCAAAAAATGAGACAAAACTGCAATCGCTGACCAGACGCAACGAGCCGAGTCACGTTAAGAAATCGAATCGATTGAAAAAACCGATAGACTGCGAGCAGTAGTCCCATTTTCCTTCTCGCTAAAACTAGGAGAGAAAGAGACTGCTCGCAGTCTAAAAATCTGAGAAAGGCCACAATCAGTAACACAACTTGTCCCAAAAATAAAGTCTGTCATCGCCTGTCATTTCAAACCTATTAGAATACTGCGTTCGTGGACGAACGCGGAGAATTCAAAATTCAATGGCTCTCGTGCAGGCTCACTTTTCCTCGCCCCATTCTTCTCGCCGGCTCGCTTCGCTTGCTAACTTCCACGGCCAAGATACTCGCGCGCAGATAACACACTAAGTGAGCCTGCTCGCAGGCTATGGTTTCCGTAACACGGAGAACTGGCCATGGTAGCGGTGCCACTCCGTGGGTGGGATGCTAGTCTATAGGCTACCCATCATAAAGTGACTACCAGGAATATTACTACTCTCCCTGGATGAAATGTTAGTGCATCACAGGATACCCAGCATAAAGTGACCAGGAGTATCACTGTCCCCCCCTGGATGGGATGCTTCTCCATCACAGGATACCCAGCATGTAGTGCTAAGAGTATTACCACTCCTCCCCGGATGGGATGCTAGTCTATCACAGGATGCCCAGCATAAAGTGACTAGGAATATCACTGTTCCCCTTTGGATGGGATGCTTCCTCATCATAGGATACCCAGCATCAAGTGACTAGGAGTATCACTGTTCCCCCCTGGATGGGAAGCTAGTCCATCAAGAGTTACCTCCAGCATTTTGTTGGTTTGTCCCAAGGTTTGCAGGTACTTATTTTTACACCTGAGTGGAAAAAGACAATTATTGTTTAAGGAAAAAAGCTTTGACCCGTCACCCCTTTCGACCAAAAGTCCAAAGCACTGTGCCTCCACACTTTCTAGATACCCCGTTTTTGTCCTGAATGGGCTTTATCACCCTCAGTTATACCTTGATGACACAGTCGTACGACAACCTGATGATGCAACCTTCACTGCTGATAGGCTCATCTTATTGAGATAGCTGAGCGCCGTGGGACTTGGGACATTGTTTGAGCACTATAGGCACGATGAAATACTATTTTCCCTCAAATAATAGACTTCTAAGGAGTATTTGCCTCCTTTGTTTACTCATCTTTAATTACCCCTACAGGTCACCTCCAATAACCGCGCCGGCCTTTTGGGGAAAGATTTTGAAATCCGAAATAGCCACTTGTACAATGCACCCGCAAATAGAATTCCACCGTTAACAGTGAAACTAAATTGCCTCCAAGCTTACCTGAATTAAAGTTCTTGGCCAGTAGAAATTAGTGTATTCTTACAGCAGAGCTCTTTCTGCTTTCTTTTGATAATAAAACTGCATTGCAGTGCTTGGTTACTTCTCGCTCGAATTATAAACGCGCTGTTCATGGTTAGCTAACCATGTCTGAAAAACCCAGATCCGTAATGTCGCCTCCAGCTAGTTTTAAAACATGGCAAAATAGTTAAATTTTGTTCTGGAAGGGAAAAGAAAGCAATTTTTGGTCTATGTAACTTTTTCAGAGTATTCTAGAGACAACAAAAGCCCTTTACTGATATTAAAAGTAAGAAAAATTTTCCCGGCGTTCCCTAAAATGTTTTAAACAGCTAAAGTTGACCCACACCGTACAATTCCTTTAAAAGGCTCAAAAGCGACATATCAGATTGTCTCAAAACAATACAGCTTAATAAGATGTCCATTTTTGGCGCGGATTCTCTGTTCTTTTCTGTTTCTAGCATTTACAATCGGCGATCCGTCAATACTGTATATTTCCAACAATTCTGAAAGTTTTCTTTAGTCCCATCCCCTTTTGATAATTGTGGTATGGGTGTTGTAAGAAAGTAAAGCTTTCTAAACGTCTCTTAGAATGCTGTCTTACACTTAAACTGGCAAAGTAAGCAAAGATCAAAGCGCTTGAGCTCTATAGGCTGCAAACTATAATTAGATTAGCGATGTTATTGAGCTTGTCTAAATAAAGTGAAACTAAACGTCAACAATGTGCATACCTTGGTAGAGAAGACTGGAATTTGGGAGCTGTGACTCTCGACAGCATTAAAGGAAGATGATTAACGTGCCAATGGCAACTTGATTATCATTAAGAGTAGTTTAAGCTGGGAGAGCTGCTGCTATCGAAAAAGAGGAAGGGAGTCCTGAGGCACTTATGCTGAAATTCTGCGGTGACAGAATTCTAATGGCACATGTATCCAGAATGACTTCAAGTAAAGGTATGTGTTTTAACAATATGACAGATAAACAAGGATGACTTAATTTAGGCAAAAATCAAACGTGGGTCAATCTTTTTTATGCAGTAAAAGTATTTATGGTTAGTAATGATGCATATGAGTTGTAAACTTTCGCCTGAAAATGTAACCGAGCTGGGAATGTACGTGGTACGACATAAAACCAGTTAACCTTATTGGAGTCCTTCGCACGCCAGTATATGTACAAATAAATTCCTAGCTGTCGAACACTCTAGAGAATGTTTAATAAATTGAGGTTCTCTGAAAATCATCTATTTTTTTACAAACGTTGATAAAAACCTACAAATGATAGGAGTTGGATTCAGTAAAGTAGTATAATTGAACCCAGTATGCATACATTTAATACACAGCTGGTTATATAGAATGTACAAGGAATGGTTCAGGTCGCTTCTTAAGAACATGCTAATATGGTCGTGATAGATGTTGTTAAATCCGCCGTAAAAAAGTAATAACAATAGAAAACATTCTTCGACAATTGCGAGGCGTTATGAGGTTTTTGAAAAGTCTGCAATAGTTTTAAGATATGGAAAACTTTCAAAAGTCATCTCGCCCTCATTGCACGGCTGCTTCGTTGCAAGGTGCTTTTGTTGCCTGCTATCGCACTTGTTGAGCTCATTACAGTTATATCCTTGAACCTTGTCGTTTCTTGCGATCAGTGGCGTTTTAAATTTGACTAAATAATTAACATTGTTGTTGAATAAGAAAAAATGCTATTTAATTATAAAATACCCAGTCCCGCGCCTTTTTTTTACCCTATTTATAGCTTTATACCATTCAAACTTTCAAGAACTTGAAAGAATAGCGATGAATTCTACCCTTAATTTCTTTTTCCACTCTAGCAGAAACGGCAAAACAATCCAAAGAGACAACCGTCACCATTGATAAAGAAACAGCAGGAATTGGTCTTGGAATTGTCGGGGGATCAGACACTTATCTGGTATGAAAACTACACAAAATATGTCCATCACTTAAGGTCAGAAAGATAAATTGTTAGCACGCCTCTAATGTTTCGTGCCTTGCAGTAGGCCAGGGTAAAGATTGGTCTAACTGAAATATTGTATACACGACACATTTTTTAATGATCTAGCTTCTAACTTTAACATTCTTCACGTTTAGGCAACGTCATATCTTCGTGACATTAATACTCGTTTGCGCCTTGAATGTTAAGGAATCTTGTTCCGCAATCCGAGTTTAATCTCTTCCAAGACTTTTACCGAGTAAACATTTTTTATCTAAACGAGCTTGTAATTTGTTACATTGGTATCACTGTTTTATTTAATGGTTAAGTTAGAGGGTTGTATTTTACATATGAGAATTAATGTTACATCAGATATTCTGCACACACAAAAAAATAATTGTTCTTACTATATATATTATTTGAGAAGAACATGCCCATTCCCAGCTTCTTAGCTCAATTCCCACAAGACAAGGAAAACATCAATACTTAAGTCACAGAGATAAACAAACAAACACAAACAACTTTCCTATCACTGACTTACACGTGTTGGTCTATTTTCCTGTAGGGAGGGGTGGTAGTGAACGTCATTGTCCCTGAAGGGGCAGCCGCCAAGGATGGAAGAATTGGAACTGGGGACCAGATTGTTAAGGTGACCTTGCTGAAGTCAGCCCCTTTTAACTCCTCTTCACTGTTTAGGAAACGAGTCGCTATCACTATTGACACTTTGAAAAGTGAAAAGGACTGTTTCACCTAACCAGCTTGGCATGCACGTATTCATAGTCTGCATCAATTTTGCTTATCTACAGTCACGTGTTACCCATTGCAGTTAACCAATTTTCTTTTAATTTTTTGGAAATTGTTTCAGTCAAGTCTGATCGTGAACCCTTTTAAAATCAAGTTGTTAAACATTATGGCTGAAGACAGTCATTTGCGTCCACAATTTACACCCGGAGGGGATACACCAATAATTTGTTTTCCACCTCATTAGAAACACTATAAAATGGTCAATTTGAGCAGACTTTTGCGTCTCTGCGTTTCGATTTTAGCGATAAATTTCCCCCTTCCCATGATGGCCCTATGTAATCCCATTTTATCATGTTTCTCAGATATTCATATCAAATAGGCAATTGTTAATTCGTTCCCTGTCTTTTTCAGGTCAACGGTGAGAGCCTGCGAGATATGAGCCATAAGAATGCGGTTTCTGCCCTGAGATTAGCTTCATCACCTGTGAGAATAACAATTCTACGAGAAGAGCCCGAATCTATTTTCACTTCAACGGAAGGTATGTAAATAAAAGCAACAGTAACTGCCGGTGGCGTTAAGGAACACCCCAGTTAAAGAAAACCTTAACTAGAAAACCAATAGTTTAGCACGTATGTTATACATTTTGTGAATCTTTTTGCCATGCTCTGCAAAGCAACAACTTAAAATGACCAAATTCAAAGTTTCGTTAATAAAAAATAAACAAACAAGAACTTTCCTTCATCTATCTGGTCTCGAACATTGCATTGAAAACTCAGCTCCGCGATAGTTCGGATGGGCGGGCGGACAGATGGACCGAAGGAAGAATTAAGGAAGGAAGGAAGGAGGGAAGGGAGGAAGGGAGGAAGGAAGGAAGGAAGGAAACAAGGGAGGAAGGAAGGAAGGAAGGAAGGAAGGAAGGAAGGAGGGAAGGAGGGAGCGAGGGAGGGAAGGAAGGAAGGAGGGGAGGGGAGGGGAGGGGAGGGAGGAAGAGAGAGCGGGACGAACCGAAAGACAGATGACTGACTGAGTGACCAAGTAATTGACCGGTCGTCACTGGCAATTAACGTGATGTCTAATCCACTGACAGCAGACTAGCTTAAATACTACCGAAATAGGCCTAGGTATACTGGTTTTTTTGGAGATATGGGTAACGGTTCTTTTAGGCGCCCAAAGTTGAGGTTTGATGTCACATTCGTGGATGTTTGAGATCACATTCCTGAAGGAATTTTTTTTTTAATTTGAACCAGTAACAAATCAAGTAAGCCATTGCAAAGTTCTTTGTTAACAGCATGAAAGGCCTTTTTCCTTGAAAATCCATAGTTATTGAAACGATTTTTACTGTCAAAGTCGTCACGACCTTTCAAGAACTGTGGATTTTCACGAGAAAATCGAAAAAAAAAGGCTTCTCTTGCTGTTTAAAAACAGCATTGGAATGTCTTACTCGATTCGTTAGCGGTTAAAATTTGAAAAAAAAAATCTCTCAGGAATGTGACATCAAACCTCAACTTTTGGCGCCTAAAGCAACCGTTACCCGCATCTCTGAAAGAACAGTCTACCTATTTCCTATTTATTTTTTCTTAACAAAACAAAACATTTGTTTATGTTGTGTTAAATGTAGAACCATCAACAGTCTTTGAAGTGAACTTAAACAAATCCATCACGGACTACATAGGACTCAGCATTCTCGGTAGAAGGTAAGTCCTAAGAGGAGCTGACCGATAGAAATGATCGCAGTGAAGAAGTAAATTATATTATGACCAGCTAGAAGCGAGGAATAACAAACAGGTAAGCCCATTGAACTAAAACTCAGTTTTTATCGACTTCTATAGTGGGATATGTTAGAATCTATAGTGGGGTGGTTAAAATCGTCCAAACCATAGTCTGAAATGCTTATCCTGCGATGTCAGGCGCGAGACACGCTTTCTCATGACCGTTGGTTTGCCTTACTCGGATAGCACTTGGCAGCATTGTTACAAATAACCTTTGGCCGCTGATTCCACATCGAATTGCGCTTTAGAAATAATTATTTTTATGGGGGAGGTGGGCTGAAAACCCAGAGAGAAGCCCTCAGAGCAAGAGAGAGAGTCAATAAGAAACTTCATATGTACGTACTAATGTGGGGGATTGACACCAGCCTGGCAAAGGCTGCGCTAATCCTGTTTACAATTACGAGGAGTTAATGATGACTAAGGTGTTTAATCATGAAACTTCTATTTGTCGATTCGGGCTACAACTCACAGAACATGGAAGATATACAACTCGAACGGTATCGATTTCAACCGGGATACTTCTTAGAGTTACAATCATCATTTAGTCTACTAAAACATCTACTTCATTAATTTTTTTTCTAGAGACAGAAACGGAGTATTTGTCACTTACGTGGTAGGTAACAAATAGCAGTTCGAGCGCGCGCGGAGGGGGGACGTGTTAAAGCTTTCCTTGTGAAATAAAGTGGAAGGAACTTGAGAGTTTTGGACATGTGCGCTGGTATAAAAGTTAAAAAAAAAACAAATTTCTTCTGTGTTACATCTGTTAAAAATCTTGATAAATTCTGACGAATTTTATGGCATCTCTCAGCGTAAACCTTAGTGAAAAAGATTCAGTAATGCAATTTTGAATCATTCGAAACGTCGATGAAATAATGAAGGACAACGGCTACGACGTAGGGAAAACATAGCATTCATCATTTATTCCCCTACCCCTTTCCCGCCCCAGATTTTGTTGTTTCTCTAGCATTAGCTAGCAAAAACAAAAAAGAGAGCAGTTAAATGTGCCCTCAACCTTTTTCTGTTTTTATGGGCCTTCATTCGTCATTTTTTCCCTCGTTTATCAGTCCGAGGACAGCATTGCATACAACGAGGGCTCAATACACCAGGGAGACAGGCTTCTAGAAGTTAATGGCGTAAACTTGAAGAAGGCCACCCAAGAAGAAGCCTGTAAAGCTTTGAAGGTGAGGAAAGGCAGTATTTATCTAGCTACCATCAACGACATAAGGGTTTACCAAAGAAAGTTGCTGAATCTTTCTCTTTCGAGAATCATTTGTAGTAACACTTACCTTACAGCGTCATAGTTGTTATGTCTCCAATTTGCAGCGCACGTTTGGAACTGTCAAGCTGAAGGTAGGACGCATTGCATCTCTGTACGCCTCCCTTTGTTCGTACACAACCAAGGAATCCTACGTCAACCATGCACTTGAAGAAGAAGGAGGTGATCATAAGTTAAATTTGTACGATCCGCTCATGGCTGTTAGCTGGTACTCTGTTAGCGGATTTGAACCTTAAATGCCCAAAAATTTCAATCTGTTTTTTGGGGGGTCGCCAAAGGGTCAAAATTTCATCGAGGAAACATTAGAAGTATGCGTACGATTACGAATGCTTTAGATCACATACAGTAATAACCCGCATATAAGAACAGTGATTTTCCAAGTTATAGCTTACAACGTTCCTTGCGTGATTATTTAGTGTCTTCTAAGAACTTAGCTTATTAAGGTTCTTAAATAATACTTGTTGCTGGTCAAAATTCTAAACTAATTCAATACGACTGTTGTCCCGAGTTTCCCTGTGTCTATATGTTCTACACAAACACAGATAGGCCCATCTGATGTATTTAAACCCACAACAGTCCTTTACGTTTCCAAATAAAAACCTCTTTCAATTTAGGCTACATCAGATTGCTATTTATCGGGCGTCTAAATTACAAGTTTTAGCTTGCCGGTTCTTAATCCACTAGGTTCAATAGGGTTAATGTTGTCATTGAATTCTTTTTTCAGCAAAATGCGCAACAATGCTTGCCCTCGTATTTGGAGTGTCGCAGCTGTCCAATTTAACTCTACAAGCTAGAAAAACAAGCCGAAATTGATCATCGTATTTTTACAGGTCCCAGTAAAGAATTCCGTCGATGGAATAGCTTTGGATTTGAGCAGAAGAAGAAACGCAAAATACCACGTGGCAATAATAACCCAGTACCCCAACGACGACGGTCGGTAAGCTGTCGAGATTACAGCGAGGCCTCTGGCTATGACTTGGAAGAACTAGAACGATCTTCTTCTGAACACGACATAAGAGGTGGAATCAACTTGTGTTGTGTAAAATAAGTTTGAATATTTACTAAAGTACTGTCTTTAAATGGGAATGAAAACTACCAGTCATTGCGCTGATAAAGATAATAAATCATGCCAGAATTTAGACGAGAAAGAGGAAATTGTACGAATCACCTGATCGTCGGTGTGTTTTGTTTGTTTCTTTGTTTGTTTTGTTTTACTTAACCACTGTGTTTTATGAAAATGATCTGCTGCTTTCCCAATTTCTTAGTAGCAACAATTAGCTTTATTTGCATGACTATAAGTTCTTACACTATTGCAAAAGCATAGAACCCAAACTAATCATAAATAATCTTTGATTCAAGTACAAAGGTCCAGCATATTATGTGCTTTAGAATGTACCATCGTTTTCATGAAATGGTGCTTGACTTGAAGCCACAGTGATCGACTGCTGTTACCGAGCCACAGCGACGCCAGCAAGATTTTCAATTGTTTTGTAAATTCGTTAATAATTTCAAATTTCAAAGTCAACCAAGTCACACCTAAATTTGTGAGATATATTTTTTGAAGCAATTACTTGTCAAAGTTTGTTGGTTTTTCTACCTTATTATATTTTATCTTTGTTTGTGCACAGGAAACAGTACAGCTAGGAACAACAAAAGAAATGATGAGCCCCGGGAAAGGTTTCGATATGTGCATCCGGATAGGATTGAGTTGTCTTTCCAACGAGATCAGAAAAATAAAGAATCCTATCAGAGAGAAGGTACGATTCATCCGAACTGAACAGTTGCCCCAGCAAAAATTGCACTTTCTACAGCACTAGCTTTACTCGCAGAGATAAGTTTGTTTGGTTACAGGGGACACCCGTATTGATACAGAAAGATTTCTCTGGGATTTTCTTGAGTTTAAAAACTGGTATTTTGAAGCCTTGGTGTCTAATCTGTAATAAACGTGGTAAGGCTACTAATTCATATATGTTTTTTCCTGTGAAAGCCACTTTTTGTAGCTGATTTATTTCCTCGACGTTTTGATTAGGTTCAAGACGCCTAGACCTTTTTAACTTGGCAAATTAATTTGAAGACTACTAAGCAGTAATTTCGGTATTTTTTTATTGTTTCTTTTTGCTGTACTTAGATCAAGTGGACTAACAAAGGAACGTTTGCGCATCCGTAAAACTGGGCTACATATTTAAATATGTCCTCCGAAATTCGCCTCACAGTTCTTTATCTAAACCCCCTATCCTTTTTCAGTTTTTTCAACTCTTCAGCTCTTTCAGTTATTCAACTTTTCAGCGTGCCCCAGTCACTTTAAAATGCTACCTTCTTTTTATCTGTTTTTGTTGTTATTTTAACTTGAGAAATGCTTTACCATTTTGACTGTTTTTTTCCTTTGGATATGGTTGCGTTACAGATTATGTGTAAAGGGGAATGAAAGTTTGCCGAGATGGCTGCCAACCGAGAAGAAGGAAGAGAATAAATCAAATTAAATTGATTCATTAAATCAATTATAGTAGATGATTTTTGTATAGTCTGAGAAAACCGCCGACGTTTCGGGAGGTCGTCATTTTAGCCCTCGCAAAACGACGTCTGAGTAACGAGCGCAGAAATTCCATACCGATGACGTGTCACTACCCAGATCTAGGTAGTGCTTCTGATTGTTTGAAACGCGAGGGAATTTCGTTTCAACTAATCAGAAGCACTACCTAGATCTGGGTAGTGACTCGTCATCAGTATGGAAGATTTGCCCTTGTTACTCAGACGTCGTTTTGCGAGGGCTCAAGTGGCGACCTCGCGAAACGTCGGCCGTTTTCCCAGGCTCATTTTGCAAGCATTTTTTAAAAATAAATTTTACGCAGGTTTATAAACATAACGCAATAACGTTGCTTCCAGTGCATCTAACAAATAAAAAATACAACAGATCAACGAAACAAGTAAATGCTCAAGCATTGGTCACGCCATATCGTATTGAAAGGAGACTGGGTCCAAATGGCACCATGACCTCCTCCCCAGGGCTTTCGCCATATCCATAAACAAAAAAGGGGGACCAGGGGACGACATTGAGGAGTATACGACCGGTCTAATTTATAGAAAAGAATGGATTGTTCATGTTTATTTGCCTTAGATACTTTACGGTGAAAACCCACTCCAGCGACCATTTTGGGCACTTGTCTGTTTGCACTATTAATCAATCTGTCGAGCAAGTTACTAAAGAGACTACCGCAATAGAACATTGCATTGCTACCCTTGCAACAATATTGTTCTTGCGTTTTGCAAATACATTATGTTCATTCTGTCACATGTAAAATGTTTTGTCGCTAAATAGTAAAGACTATGTGTTGTAAACAAATGTACATGTACATATAAGCATATTTGCTTATATTAAATAAACATGCTGCTCCGTTGTCTATGTTATAAGTTTCAGCATTTTCTTTCTTTCCTCCATTCCTCCCTTCCTAGGAGTGCTTTTTCTTAATTTCACTATGCTTGTTATTCAGCTGATCATCTGAAGAAAAAGCTTCCGGAAGACGTCATAAAGTCCAGAGAGGAAAACAGAGGGGTTTGCTCTTTATGCGTCACATAATTCCTTAACTGTAAAATTTTACACAATATTAAAAAAAAACAGTCTTTCTATAACTGTTTGGTCAAGCTTGTATTCTTGTTTTTGTTTTTGTCAAGTTTTTTTTTTTACTACGTTCATTGCTAATCTTGATCTACAAAAAGATCCAGCTACCAACTGCTCTTGTTTGTTAAAGTGGCCCTCGCAAGGCAATAAAATTACGAATAGAAAGCAGGTTCAAAGAGAAAAGCAACAAGTTAAGGCGGCATGACTGGAAGGTGAAATTTTGACCTTATTTTTATGTGATTGTTGTATAGTCCTAAAAACGTGTAAAAACGCCATGGAATCTAGAACATAATTACAATTGACAATGCTAGTTAAGCAAGTTCATTTACACGGGATTCATTGCAATTGACCTTTTTTGTTTTTTTGTTTTTTGTTTGTTTGTTTTTGTAGTAGTTATTGTTGTTGTTTTGTTTTGTTTTCACTAGTATGAGTGTCTGCGTTCGACAAGATTGTAAAAAAACCCGTCTTAGAACCCGTTATTAGAATACAAATCAAATTTATCGACCTTTCGAAAAGCTTTAACGGTCTTGGCGATGTTGTCATTTCTGTTGAAAATTTTCACCGACGAATTGGAGATTTGCCTTGGCAGAGAAAAACTACTCACCTTTCGACACAAGGAGATATTTTTGGGGTCCAAAGGCCGCTATTTTCTTCTGTTAAGTGAGGTCTTCTTTAGTAGAATAAAATATTCGTTTTCTAAAAGCAGCTGAATACATCCGATATTACTTTCTTTTCATGGCCTTAACACAAACTGGGGCTTTCTTTTGTCTACCTTCATTTCTATGCCCTGATCATTTTTTTAAATAATAAAATATTTGTTAGGACTACGCTAAAAAAAGTATAGTCAAAATATCTTATCTGTACAGCCTAGTTAGTCTTTTTGCGGCAGACTTAAAGCTGTTTAAATATTTCCACGAAGAATTCTGCTTGTTCCAATGTAGTAAAAAACAATGCAATACTTATACGTCCTTGGAATTTTAATTTTAATTTTCAGTAATTTTGTGGTTTAAATAGCTGTTTCCCGAATATTTACCTTTGACTTCCCCTGATTGAATTAATAGATTTTTCCTTCTATGGTAGTGGGCAATTTTGGCACTTGCAGTTTCTTTGTTTATTCAGAACGCGCTAATCTTAATCTGTGTAATTTAAATAAAAGTCTTGAAAGACTTTGTGTACACGGGGATTGCTTCAGGTATATTTAATATATATACTTTTTCAATCTTTAAAAATCTGAGAATCGAGTTCGTCGAGACAAAGGTCGAAATTTTTAACTTCACGAAACATTTAGGTAGATTTCAGATTTACGATCGCCCGGTTGTTAAACAAAAAAAACGACGCAAAGAAAACAAAAAAATTAGCATTCAAATTACACGTAAAATTACAGGGCGTCGAAATGAATTATGCTTTTCTGATAGTGAGGGGTATTTTTATCTTCTGGCCACACACATCACTACAGAGGCAAACACGACCAAGGCGATAATCATAATTGCCAGCGTCATTGATTTCAGCAGATGAAGCTTGGATCAGATTTTAATTTACCGGGCTTAATTGTAGCTGACAAGATGTACCTCTATTTTATCACTGAAATGCAATGCAGATTGGTGGAATAGAAGCGTCATAAGTGACCTTTCCAAGTCCTTGAAGTTTGTTTCGTATGCTTTGGAAAAAACCGTATTATATTGTTAAAACAAAAACATCTTAATCGACGAGGTTTTTCTCTTTTTCAGCTCTGAGATACGTCTTAACTGAATATTTGCATTTATATTGGTTTCCCCAAGACCTTAAAGTTCTTGGACGAACAACATCCATCGGTTTCAAAAACTGTTAGTATCGCTTTTTTGTTTCTTTTACATCAACAGCATCAACATGGTTGCTGAGTGGACAACAGCATCTGTCGTTGTAACAGCAGTTCCCCTCTGCATCGTTATATTAATCGGGATTTTTGGCAACCTAATGGTTGTGTTTATCAGCACCAAGGGAAATAGAGTTCGTACCAAGGGACGTCCTCTCATCGCCAGTTTGGCCCTTGCAGACACTCTGGAGTCTACAAATTTGATCTTCATGTTAGTCTCTGTTGGGAATTATGGCAGGTGGATTTTTGGTGACGAGCTATGTCAGCTAAACGGATTCATGACTACAGAATTTGTAATCTCGTCCATGTACAGTCTCACTGCCATAAGCCTCAATCGGTACTTCATGGTCGTCAAGCAGAACTATTACCGTAAGGTATTCAACACAAGAAACCAGGCGTTGATTATCGCCTTAATCTGGTGCATTCCGCTTCCTTTAGCAATTGGACCTTTGCTGGGGTGGTCAGAATATGAATTTCAAACCGGAAAATGCATTTGTATATTTTGGTTCAGTCGTTCCGTAGTGTTTTCCAGTGTGGTTCTTGTTGTCGCTGTGCCTCTTCCGCTTGGCATTATTTGCTACTGTTGTTTTAAGATTTTCAAACAAGTTAAGCGTCACTCCAAACAGGTTAGCACCATGGCAAGTAGCGCTCCAGCTGTTAATGTAGAAGAGGTTAAAATCACGAAAACGCTAGCTGTCGTAATCGGCGCGTACCTCATTTGCTTCGTGCCCGCCGCCACCATAAACCTCATCGAAATGGTTTACCCAAGTTTCAAGATACCGCTTTGGATTGATATACTATCCATGATACTGGTATTTTGTAACCATGCTAATAACCCTGTTATCTACGGAGCACTTAACAAGCAATATCGAAAGGCTTTCAGAGATATCTTTAGAAATCTCTTGGGAGGGCGTTGCACACTGGATGCGACAGGCAATAGTTCTGATAACAGTACTATATTAGCAGATCCCAGCGTTTTCTCAAGACCAGGACGAGTGTTTAAGAATTCGGTAAGTGTGGCAACAGTTTCTTCAGGAAGAAAACCGGCCGACGCCGTGGAGAAGACCGCAGCGATTGTCCCAGGACAAAACTTAGAGCAACTCAGTTCACTATAGCATATGTTGATGACTATAAAGTGTGCATAACGAATGAATATAGAAATATCACATATTTATACACCGACTGAAGTAAGGAGAGAGTAACGGCAAGTTGATTGTCATAAACCGAGGTTAACGGTGCAAACTAAAGTCAGTTTTTAACAAAAAAGTCTTTTCATTAATTTTGTCAGCTGTTAGGTATCCCTTTATGTGTGTAGAAAGAATAGACATCAACACAAAAAAACATGTCATGTTATTTCTTTTCTGTTTGACATTAGTCTTACACAGAGCGGTTTACGTTCATTTTCTTGGTTGGGAGTAAATTTTTATGCAAAATAAGTGTTATCTGGTGGTAGTGTAGAGGTATTTTAGTTTCCCCATAAATACAGCATAGGGGCACCCAACCGTTCATTTCGATAGACTATCTGTTCTGAAATCCTTAACCGCTTAGGATATTCGGATTAAGTTGTGATGAAAACTTAGAAGTTTCTTTCGTGGATTGTTGCCTTAACCTGTACGAAATATAGAAAAAATAATAATTCCTTTTGTTTTTTGGAAGGACAAATATACGAGTCAAAGAACAGCTCCAACCTAAAAACAGTGACATGGCAGAGGCCACACAAAAGGCATCACGATCGAGAAAGGGTATCCTATGCGACGCTTTAACGGCATAAGCCCTAGATAAAGACGGAAAAGAAGTAAAATAAATCCTTTAGAGTGCGCAACAAGGTCAGTCGGGATTTTCGGAAAAGTACCAACAGTTCCATAATATTCGTTCCCTATACAGGTATATGCGACTTGAGTGCTAAAGAATCCTAAATATCAAACTACTTCAGCTTACACAAATATCTAAAACTAACTAACGAAAGGGCGCATTTACGATGCAAAAGAATTTGAGAATTCGTGTTGAATTGATTTTAACTTGAATTTGCGATTTTGGCCAAACAACGTATGGGAATAGGGTCTACGAGCAAAATACCACTGGCCGATGGAATCAACATATTTGTTATTTATATTAACGCGAATTCGTTATATTCGAAAAAAAAGTAATACATATATAAAATAAAACCCGGGAATTACCACAAATCATCTGATTGTTGTGTGAGCGTGATATATACTAAAATCTGATCTTCTCTCACATTAAGCCGTTCGTGTGTGGACGTTTCTTGGGACTTAAACAGGCAATTTAGTACTTTAGCAGTCAAAACGTTTATCATACATAGCTCTGTAATAACTTTGGCGCCTCCTTTAAATCTTGCTTTCTGTAATTAACCGTCGACTGGGATTCATTACGTAGCTGTCTAAAGAGCCAGGATATCACACGGCGGCGCGAGGATATGAATTCTATTTTCGAGTGGTAAAAACGATATTTTACGAACGAGCGCAGCGAGTGAGTAAAATATTGTTTTTACCACGAGAAAATAAAATTAATATTTTCAAGTCGCCGTGTAATTTTCTTTTTATCATAAAGGAAACTACGCCACTCGAGTCCTGGATATAGTTTCGTATGAACTTTACGAGTGGTCTATTTTCCACTAAAACACTCTTGTCTATATAATAAAAATGTTTATCACACATAGCTTTGTAATAACTTTGGTGCCCCCTTTAATTCTTGTTTTATACAATGAACCCCCGACTGAGATTCATTTTATTCAATGTTTGGTTATAGTGCCCTTGATTTGAAATGCAAATGCACGCAGTTTAATTATGGTCGACTTTTCAGTTTATCCTCTGTCAATAGAAAATGTATATCTCAGAAGACCGACAAAACACGTTTCCTCGTGTGAAATGGCCAAGGAACGACAATAAATTTCAAGTATGGTCATGTATGCTACCCGAAATTTGCTTTCGTGGCCGCTACTCTGATTTTTAACCAAATCTTTCAACAACCGTTTCCATCTCTCTAACTGACCTTGGACACCTTGTGAGGTTTACACAATGTAGTACTCCTTATCATTCTAGTACTGGGTAAAGCGTAACTGTGAGTCCCATAAGACGTCCCATACGCATAATTTATAGCGGAGCCAGCGCGCTAGCGCGTCAGCGGAGCTCCATTGTTAAGGAAATTTGGCATCCTATCAAGCCAAGAAATTTTGGTAATGATGTAATAGTCACGTGACCGTCCGTCCGTACGACTGTCCGTCGGCACCACAGGGTTACCAATACACTTCATACACCGGATATAACCCTGTGCTGAATCCCTGTGTGTTTTTGGCGCGAAATCGCATGTTGACCCGCGTTGTAGCAAAACAAGCAAAGACAACAAAAGTCATAAACAAATGTTAATGGAAAAAAAAGTTCAAAAGAATACTCAGTTGTCTCTTTGGTGGAAGGGGAAAAGTTCAATTTAGGTGAAAAAATTAGGCGATAAAGTTCAGGCGAAAAGTTCAAATTTGCCTCGTCGGTTCTGTTTGAACTCGGTCGGCACACCGCTTGAGTTCGCAGCTTTTCGCAGCGGTTTCGACGCCAAATATAGCAGAGTTAGTGCTTTTTGGTTTTTTCTGTCCATAACCATCGTATTTACGGCGTTCCGAACACATTTTGCCAGGAAAAACACCAGCATTTTAATGCTAATAGGCAGCTTGTCACGAAGAAAGAAATAAGTATTAAAATTAACTTGAAAAATGACAATAAACGCTTATGGCCTAGTGGACTGATATCCGGCTTTAGATGCCTATGTCCCGGGTTCGCCTTTCAGCGAGGGTAACAATTTTTTCCTTTTCTTTTTTCTTCTTCTTTAATTTAACGACTTGAATGAGAGTATTTTCACAAATTGATAATTGCTAGCAAAAAAAAACAAAAAACAAACAAACAACACAAAAAGGGGGAGCTCCGCGTTTAGGCTTGGCTAAATCTATATATTATATAAGTTGCATAAACATCTCCCATACTTCACCTCAATCACCTAAGCTAAAGTACCCTAAGTAAGCCGAGAACAGAACCCCGTTTATTAGGCAAAGAACTGAGAGAAAAGGGCTCTGGTCAAGAAAAGAAGAGCGTTTTAGGGGTTTAGCACTGATTTACAGTGGTTATGGTTAAGCAATGATTTGAGAACGGTTAGCTTTCTCATATTGTTATCTAATGGTAACTCTCTATATGAATTTGTTAAAAGTTACCGATTCCCGCTACTAGCTCTAGTTAATTTAGTATACTTATGAAACGAACGACTCGGGTTCGGGGCACACACTGTGCGGAATTTTTTCCCTTCTTTTACTCTAAAGTGCGAAAGAGTTTAACTTCATGTAAATGTAATTATAAGAAAAAAGAAATATCAGTTTGAGATATGGAAACAAGTGCTACCTTTTTTCGGACATCGAATGTGCCACCATTTTGAACACAGATATGTTGGCTCTGGAAACTTTGTAGACTACTGTGAAATAATTGCTGCTCTATCACTTCTTCCCAGGGGTGTTCTTTCTTAACCAGGATGACATATTGTAAAAATGTTCCTTCTTTGCGATGAGATTCAGGAAAGTATATATTTAGAAAAACAAAAACGAACAAAAAAACAAAGGCAAAAATACACACACACAAACACAATATTAAGTTGTGAATGCTCTTACCCAACGCAATTCTTGTCCTTCCATTATATCATACGCATATTACATTCTCTTGGCTTGTAACACAATAAGGAGAGAAAATTGCGAGATCGTCCCTGTTGAGTTCAATGAACGTCTTTAGTAGTTGCAGCCTCTCATGCAAACAAAAAACTTATTTGTTTTATATTACTTTTATTTGTTTGTCGAGTGTTCTTAACATAACCCTCAGGCTCGGCAGATTGAGGAATTACGAGATTACTTCCTACGTCATCGACCTCAAATGACATTAATAATAATATTATTAATATTATTAATATTATTATTATTATTATTTTCTTAAATATTACTGTAAATTTTGTTACATATATTAAAATAAAGTATGAGTTAAATATGACTGGATTTTTTAACTGGCCTTGGAGGAGGCAGAATTTTGTTTAATGTTTTCTCTAAGAGCTCGTGTGTTTAATAGAAACAAAGAAAAGAAAAGAAAAGAAAAGAAAGAAAAGTTGCACATTTCACGCGAATATCCTTATACTCTAATCACTGTGAAACGAGTATAAAACATTTTGTAATTAATCTTCAATAAACACACCACACAGTTCTAGGGGCGAGCATCTCGTTTATTGATGTCCGTGAGCACACACAGGTTACAATTGCAAATCGGAACGCTAACAAGTATACAAATATACAGAAAACAGTACAGTAGGTTACACAAATTAAAAGCAAGTATAAAGAGATGCCTTCGAATGGTTTCTGCATAACTTACAATCTCTTAAATAACCAAACGAATCCCACAGGATTAATAAACAACTAAATCATTAACACAATCTTATGAATACATTCCTACATACTTCAGTTACATACCAAAACATTACAAAATACATTTATACTCTAATCACTGTGAAACGAGTATAAAACATTTTGTAATTAATCTTCAATAAACACACCACACAGTTCTAGGGGCGAGCATCTCGTTTATTGATGCTCGCGTTCGAAAAATAAAGAAAGAGAAAAGCTAATAATTAATGCTTAACAACCTAAACTACGAGAAACGGATAACAGAGAATCAAGTTTGTCTTTGACATAGCCGTCCTTAGCGCTGTCAGATTTCCATCTGCCGTGACGCTTAAATAAGCGATCGCTGATACCGGCATTAGCAGCAGCAGATGCACCTCCAGCCCTAAGACTATGCAAGCCAAACATACTCTTAGGATAACCTAACTCAGCAAAAGCATGCAAAACAATCTCTCTAGTCCTAGTGTAGCTCATACCCTCAGAACGTAACTTATAAGAACAATTGGATTTTTGATAATACAGGGCACGGAAAAAGGGTAACGTAGAAGACAGTTGCAGACCAGCGGAGCAAACATATCTTTCCAGCAAATCAAAAGGACAGGATATAGAACCCGTCTTGGCTAATAAGACTCTGGAACCATCCCTGTACTGATCTGTCTTACTCTTGACTATAGTAATCTCGACAAAGGTGTTATCGCAAAATTTAACATCACAGCAACGCAAAGCAGCTAATTCATTAAAGCGGAGAAATGCAGCATAAGCGGTAACACAAATAGCAGCTAAACGCAAATCTGAAAGGCTGGCGGAAGGGCCTGCAAATTTGATACACAATTCGTAAATCATAACAGGAGTAACAGGCTCTTTTTTAGAAACGGGTTTTGCCAACTTCCTCTTCCCAGCTTCCAGAATATTTTTAACTAAACTTGAATTACAAGGGGTGGGAAACCCGTACAAATTGTGCGCCCAACTAATGCCGTAACAGGCAGACTCTAAAGCAGAAATTGAACAATTACTTTGGAGCAAAAATTCCAAATATAAAGCAACTGAAATGTCATCTGATGGTAAAGGAGTAATCTCACGATGACAGGAAGCCCATTCTCTGAACTTCTGAAAAGCCCTTGAATACCGCTCTGTGGTAGAAGAAGCTTTGGCCTCAACCGCACGGGCAGGCAGGCATGATGCTAGTCTCCGAAGTTCGGGGTCAAGAAGACGACCAACTTTGTCTGCAAATGCATTTCCACCTTGTAAACAAAAAACAAAGGAAGAAAATAAACACATAAATACTCCAAAATGTGTGAAATGGCCGTGTGAAACGGCGGTGTGAATAGCTGCACACCAACAAAAGGCCAGTGCCTATATAGCATCATAGAAGGCCAGTGCCTTCTAGCCAAACCGATCACAGAGCTCCATCGAGCAAGAGAAAAAGCACCGGTGTGCTAAAATTCTCCGATCCAAAAATAGCATTCTTATTGGACCCATGTAAGAACACATCTTTGCCGTTCTCAACGAAGAGGTAATCGATAACAAATAAATTAAAGGACCCTTGAGAATCTACCAGAAGAGGCCAAAAAGGTGTGGATGGCCAATAAGGAATGACTAATATACCTTTGCATTTGCAAAGGCAAACATGGCGAATGACTCTGGTCACCAGTGTGACAGGAGGGACTAACCAGCAAAACTCGCCAGCCCAGCTGAAAGCAAATGAATCCACGCCTAGGCAATACGGATTGTAAAATCGAGAATAGAACCTAGGAACTTTGCAATTTTTGGAACTAGCGAAACAATCAACTGAGCACTGTCCCCAGTAGGACGTAAGTGCGTAAAAATAGCAATCCTTAACTTTCCAGTCGTCGCAATCAACGATTTTGCTAAGATAATCCGCTTTATCGTTGAGGGAACGAGGAATCCATTCGACGTCTAAGTCGATATTATAATCCCTGGTGACATAGAAAATATCCACAGATAATTTATGCAATTCTTCTTTCATGCTGCCCGAATCAACAATAATAGGGACTGCTTGATTATCAGTGAACCATTTAACAGAACTATTAGACAAACGTAGTGCGAAACTTTGGAGGGCAAAATAAACACAATGAAGTTCCCTCCAAGTGGAGCTTTGACTCATTTCCAGTGGGTCCCAGTTCTTGTGTGCAACTGGAAAATCATCCATAGATAAATAGGCGGCACAGCCCAGAGAGCTAGCGTCTGAATACGCAATCCGAGTAACTGGGCGAACATCCTCTGAAAGGGGCCTAGAATTAAGACGAAGTAAATTTTCCCGCCAGAAAATTAATTCCTTGCGAGATGGCAAATCCAAAATAACAGACGACTCCCACCCTGCTCTGCAATCCAAGGCCCTGTGCAAGTTTTTGGTCATAAGCTTACAAAGATTACCAATAACAAGCATATTAGAAATAATACTGCCTGTGACAGAAGCTAATTGCCTAGCGGGCATAGTGGTGTGGGAAAGTGCGTCATCTATTGATGTAAAGAGCCTGTCAATTTTGTCACTGGGGATCGAGAGCGATTTCTTCTTAAGATCCCAAAAATAACCCAACCATCTAAGGCACTGCACCGGGGACCAAACACTCTTAAGCATATTGGGAACAAACCCGGCACGAGACAAAACTGACTTAACGGCTAAGGCCTCCAAACGACAACACGCGAATGTTGGGCATACCCCCAAGCCATCATCTAAGTAAACGACTATCCTGTACGCCTGGCTGCGCCAATATTAAACTAGAGGCCTCATAACTTTAGTAAAGATATAAGGTCCAGTAGATAATCCAAATGGCAAAACAGTGAACTTAAAATATCTGGTTACCCCACTGAATGACCAAGAAAACCCCAAAAAGTCTTGGTCGGGAGGAAAGATATCAATATGGTGATATCCCGATTTAATGTCAAATGAATAGAACCAATTTTGGGAGTGGTCAATAAATGAATTGAGCATGGTTTTAACGTCTTCAAACTTAATTGTGAATTTTTTAACAAAAGAATTAGGATACCTGAGGTCTAATATTAGCCTCTTCTTGCCGTTAGACTGAATGGAAACAGACAAAGGGTTAATTACTGAAGGTGGAGACGAGCATTCCACAACAGAACCAACAGCTAAAAGATCAGTAATTGCTTTGTGAACAAAATCCGCATGCTGCAAGGAAGACTTATTATTACCGAAGGTGGCAGGAGCAGGTCTAAAATAAAAAGGAATTTTGTAGCCTTCCAAAATGGTTTGGCGAATAAACCAAGAAGCGCCTATATACTCCCAGAAACTAATATTACGCCTTAATCTACCTTTAACGGCAATGTTCTGCACGTCCTCTTGATAATCCGGACAAATTTCCGGAGAATCATGAAAATTAGGATCGCTAGTCGATTGGTAGAAAAAGTCAACTGGGTCACAATCGCCCAGAGAATTCACTGGAGATACAGGTAAAGGATACTCATCTTGTCCCAATCGTTTTAAGGCAGCATCGTATTTGTCCCTGGACCCATCATCCGTTTGTTGGTTTGGTGCTCGGTGGGTTTCGAGTGAGGTTGTTGCGACTGGGACAAACTGAGGAATTTGCCCAATGTCCGCGTTGGCCGCAGCTGAAACATTTGTCAGCGGGAACTGGTTGTCTTGCACGAAAGGACTGATGGCGAAAGGGCTGTTGAAGATTGAAAGAATGCTGAGCAGGAGCAGCCGAGAAAGAAGTTTGGGTTTCCGTTGCTGACTCACGCTGCGGAGCTCTGGGACGGGCAGGTTGAAATTTTCTTTTCTTTTCACGAATCTTCGACAGCGCCCTCTTCTCGGCTGAACGGAGCTTTTTCTCGTCTTCTGAATCGTCGGCGAGTTCGTCGGACTCATACTCTTCAACAGCAGTCCAACCTGCGGGGCTCTTGTCGGCGAAACGCACAAGTTTGTTGCGCTTATCGATGAGCTTCTTTGCTTCTTCGAGATCGGAAGTTGCAGAAGAGACTTTCCCTGCGCGAAGGTTCTTAGAGGCCGTCTCGATTTGGTCGAGGACGTTGAGATTAAACTCGAACTGTACTCTGTTACCTTTATAATTAAAGGTATTCGAAGCTTTCGTCTCAGTTTTCAGCTTCTTTAGCTGGCTCTGTGTAAGGTTGTCTTTCTCTTCAAGTTCGCGCTTGAAAGAAGTGAACTTCTGATCAAGCTTAGAGTCTAACAGTTGTGAAAATAACCGAAGGGTTTCGGCATTAGACAAGGAATCCTCATGTTCAGGAGGCGTAGTACTTTGGGAATCACGAGGAATATCGTGCTGTTCGGAAACGGACATCACTAAAAGCAAGTATAAAGAGATGCCTTCGAATGGTTTCTGCATAACTTACAATCTCTTAAATAACCAAACGAATCCCACAGGATTAATAAACAACTAAATCATTAACACAATCTTATGAATACATTCCTACATACTTCAGTTACATACCAAAACATTACAAAATACATATATCTTCTCTAAATTTTTCTGCTATAAATTAATTTCAAATATGTTCTCTTTTAAATAAGACACTAGAGTAGCATCAATCGCGATCCTTCTTTGCGTGGTCCTTTTGGAAACGATCCAGCAAATCTGAATTTCGCCATTAAAGTTGAACTGAAATAGAAAAATATTTCAATGATTGAGTCCAAACTGGGGCGAGTATAAATTTTGTTGGTTTAGTGCTCAGGGCTGATTGCCTCAAGCACATTACGTTGGCATCATGACTTATTTTTCTACAACTGCCGGTCACAGCAGCCGTTTTCAATAACTTGCTTGCAAAGTTAGCTGGCAACATTCGGCGATTAGAACGGCGCCTCTTTCATACATGAATACACCTGTGCTTTCACAAGTTTATCATTCAATGACAAGTCCCTCGAGAAAGCATTTAATTTGTTTCTCTTCAATTTCAATGTTTCCCTTGCCCTTCTTTCGTAATATAAAAATGGCAGACAGGAGTAAAAAAAATAATTTTCCGAGAGGAAAACAGAACAAGTAATTAAGGGATTAAGTGCATCGTTACGTTACATGCAAAAATGAAAGTGGCCCGAAATCTGCAATGGGATAGTAGATTTCGCGACTTGCGGTACGGTGATCAAAATTACCATTCTGATGGGGCTTTGAGTTTCAAGCCATTGGTTTGTCCCTCAGATTGATATGTTGTAACGATTTTTTCTTGTTATCTATTTCAATATAACAAAGCAAGCTTACAGCAAATTTCAACCCATACTTCAGGAAACTTTATTTATCAGCGTGGATATTGTCCTTTTAATAAGTCATCATGGAGTTTTTGTCACTCTATCTATAAAACGTGCAAGAAACATTTGTTTTTCTCTAAAATTTGGCGCGATGATCCGTTCACACAACATTTTGTGTACCATTTGAAATAAACAGCGTTTGCGAGTAAGTTATCCAGTGGAATGTTTTGTAATTCAGAAAAACGCTCAGTCATCGATATCCCTCCTTTCAATTTCAATAACACCACTGATCCTTCATTCTCAACCATCGCAGCCACACAATCGCAACAGTGCAGACATACGTACCGGCCGGCCTCTGATTGACTTATAAATAGCAAAAGACACCGTGCCAATTAACACCAGGCAAATTGTTTAATTTCAAACTTCTACTTCACTGAGGATCACTGAGACAATCTTATTAAGGTAGGTACAAGAGGGACTTAAATGCAATGTCAGTACACACTTGATTAAAATATGTTTTGTTTGTTTCCTTGTTTGTTTATTTGTTTCTTTTTTTTACTTGAAAACTCGTAATCAAACGCTGCTGTCAACAAACATCCTAGTATAAACGATCTTAATCACCGAATTTCTTTCCACCTTAGATATATAGCTAGGGAAGAGGCATATTCAAGTGTATTAACTATTAAGCGTGTTAACTATTTCATTCGCGTATTAATTATATTTTCGCGAAGAATCATAAAGCTGAGTGACTGAATGGGAGTATTATGAATTTTTTACTTTGACTCATGCAATTCCATTGCATTAATTCCATTGATAATTTCATTTGAAATACAGAGACCTATTTAGTTCATAATTGTTTGCTAAGAATTGATAGGCTTTCGTGAGCTAAATTCTTTTTAAAGCAAAGTTACCTCTCACTCACCTGAAAAAACATAACCACGAGTCTACCTTACCTAGGTATAAAGAAAAACATTGCATGTGAAAGAGCTGAGCGTCGCCGCAACAGCAAAAATTAACGGAGTAATTCTCAATAATCTTTTAACTGGTCCTTTTTTCTCCTGTGAAAGTTACTCAGCCAGAAAATCTCTTTAGGTATAATTGTAACCTTTATTACCTTACCAAGGGAAAAATAATACTGGGTAAATCATGTTTACCTAGGGTGGTGTAACCACGGCTATAATCGACGTTATTACGAACCATAGGGGTAATTTGCATATTGTAATTAGAAGGAAAAAATAAGGTTTTAAAACAATTTTATTCATGGCAGTTAGAGCCTGAATCTGTTCTCTATAATGAATATAATTATACGAAAAAATGTCTCACCAGCAATCGTGTTAATTAAAAACTTATGAACACTTGATGGCTAATGCTCAGTTGCTTAGGTAAAACCTAGCTATATGATTTAACGTTTGGTCCTCTTTTTGAAAAAGATTTTGCTTGTGTAGCGCAGGATCTGTCGAGTCTTAAAAGGAACGAAAGTTGTCTCATTGACACAGGGCATTTAAAAAACGGTGTTTCCTTTCAAAAGAACTGAATGACTGTGTTGGCTTAGAACGCAGAGTGTAAGGACTGTAGTGCTTAAGACGAAATAACACGTCAATAACACGCTTGTGAAGTTTCCCCGGAACCATTAGAGAAATAAGGCACCTCTTCCATACTGAATACACCTAATAGATAATTATTTGTAATTAGTTTTTTTTTTAGGACAGTAGGTAGTTTTAGTAGTTTTAATCATTGTATATTTTATATTTTAGATCTGTGACATTTGTATTTCTTATTTTAGATTTTAATACTTTTTATTTTATGGAGGACCTCCCTGAAAACCACGTATTTACGTGACAGGCGCTTTCTCTTTAAAGATTGTTCTTATTATTATTATTATTATTACCTCTACTTTTACTAATTGTGAGTTTGATTTTGGTAACAAAGAATGTTTTAATTTTCCGGTCAAAATTTACAACTGAATAACTCATAATGGCCCTTTTAGTTTATCCATCACTTCATAATGCTTTTACCTTGACCTTGGAAGAGAAATTTCTAAACTTAAAAATGTCTCATTTTTGCGTATTGAAAGACGGGTAAAGTACGGCCTGACGAGGACACGTATCTGCTTTAGTGTGTCCGAGACACAAACATCATGGGCTATTCAAAATTTCCTATACACGAATTTAAAGTGGTACTATGATCAAAAAATCTCTTTTATTTTTTCTTCGGATTTCGAAACTATGTTTGTTAAACACTCCCCAAGCGAAATTATAAGCGTTAATTTTGAGAAGAAGACCGTTAATTTAAACTGCAATTTTCCGGTTTAATGGTCCGCCATTATTACACCAGAAAGGATACAATGACGTCATACACTCAAGAGCTGTAAAATGTAGTGTGTGAACGCGGCTTACAAATTATGCAAAACACGAGTTTGAGAGTGTGAAAGCTCAAAACTCCCGTGCTGCATACTAAATAAGGCACTTTCACACACACTGCATTCTACAGCTCTTGAGTGTATGACGTCATTGTATCCTTTCTGGTGTCATAATGGCGGACAATTAAAACGGAAAATTGCAGTTTAAATTAACGGTCTTCTTCTCAAAATTAAGGCTTATAATTTCGCTTGGGGAGTGTTTAATAAACATAGTTTCGAAATCCGAAGAAAAAATAAAAGTGATTTTTTGATCATAGTACCACTTTAAAGGGCCATTTAATCCATGCGATCAACGTTATGTGTTTAAGACTAATTAAAAAAACACTTTTGTCCACCTTCCTTTGTCAGCTGTGTGCAACAACCGGACAAATACGCCGTAAAGGCACTGCATTAGCCTCCCAATTTCACGACATAAAACCATGAAAATGTGTTTTAAACAGTTTAGACTGATATCACAAATCTAAGAAGAACGCAAACCACTAAAGGCTTCGGACAGGCAAACGAGGTAGGCGTGATTTATGATAGAAAACGTTGCGACTGCAAATATAGATTTTTTTTTTTGGACTTCAGTTAAGAACAGTACGAGATCAGAAATTTAATTTTGTTTTTAGTCCTTCTCAAATCTGTTACACTGAAAACTGCCAAAAATTCAAATTGACCTTCGTTGCAAAACTTGAATTTGTATTGGCTAAGTTTTTCTTCTTCGGTTTCAGTTCTGCGCGTAGAAATAATAATAATTTATATAACATATAAATATATACGTTTTTTATTAGTCAGCTACATTCATTGGAGTACAAATATAACATCTTGAAACGAGTACAAATATATGGTATTTAATTTCTACTCCAAAAGACTGGGTTGACAGGCTTCTCTTACGGTTTACGCGATGAAAACAAAAATATGCATGGTGGAAAATGCCGATTTTTCCCAACCAAAAAAAAAATGCAAAACCAATGTCAAATTTTAAACAATCCTCGATATATATTGGTAATGCAAAATTTATATTAGGGCTAAAGTCCGTACTGGACAACAGATTTGTTAGGAAAAATGTGGATGTACTCAGACTACACACAGAAAACACCGCCCCAGTACTATATAAAAAGGGAACTAACATGTGATGTCATAATGTTACAAATTTCATATTTTAGGCCATCATTGAGTGGGAAAAAATAGCTTCAACAAAGTCTTTTGAGATGGAGATAACATAATAAATGGTGTAAAATGTCTCATAAAGACTTGCAACAGTGGAAACAACCGCACTTCATGGGAGATCGTTAAGCCCAAAAGTCCTGCGAGCATATATTTGACTAGTAGATTTCGCAACATTATTCCAAATCTGAAATGTCTGAAACAATTTTTGTGACTTCAGTAACTTCACACTATGAAGCACAGATCTTCCATTTGAGAGAACACAACAGGAACTCCCATCGAGAAAATGTAAGCCAATTTTACTTAAAATGTCACCTGCCACTTTCCCAGATCTTTTCTGGGTATTTGAAAGGGACATTGTCTCTGCGAAGAGGAGAAAAGGATCCTTTAAGAGCCTCCGACACAAAAAGGGGTGTGCTCGAGTGAACACCAATAAATTCAGGTAGACACATGGGCAAATGTTAAGCGCGAGGAAACAAGCAATAATGAGCTATTTAAATTATTTACGTTTGGTACAGACTAGTTTAAGGGAAGAGAGAGGCAATTTGTCACAATCGAAAATAATTTTGTAACCTGCGATCAGGCTCTATTTTCGTTTCGCTGGGTGAAACATTCAGGCGGGACGGGCGAAACGAAAAATAGAGCCTGATACAATTCTTCTACGGAACGTCTACCGCCCACTTTTTTGATTGATTGACATTCAACAAAACAGCCAATCAAAATTTCGTCTGCTTGCACGATCCTTGGTATGCAAATTTCCCACAACGGCAATTCGCAAAAAGTCACGCAAATGTCGGCAAAATAAGAAAATCATAGGCTACGATATATCTTCTAGGCACAAGCTTCAAATTTACACGATTGCTAACTTGAAGGTTCCGGTATTGTACATGGGTTGCTCTGTCTGAGCTGAAACTGAATGAAAATTCAAAACACGACGAGGTTGTCATGTACCAAAATATGCTACATGCTATATTAGCTGCATGCTTGAATCCTTTCCCATTTCAGGTGGTATCCGGAAATATTCTCTTCGCATTTGTCACCGATTTTCTGCGTAAAAAACCTTGGGCAGTTAAGAGAAATACCTTTAGTTTCATTCTTTAGAATAAAGATATAAATAAAACCGTTTATAAACAAAGGAGTATTTTGTAGAAGTGATAAATATTTGAGATTTTTTAAGCAGCGAATTTTATCTCTAAACAGCAGCGAATTTTAAAACGAAGAACATTTATTATAAAACTAGTCAGATCCTTTGATGTCAATGTCAGAGATCAATAAAACGACATTAGTATTAAACAATGAATGAATAAACTGAAAATCGTTATTGCGACTTGCATGATTGCGGCTCTCGCCAAACATCAGTTTACCTTTAAGTTTACCGAATTATCGGTTGACTTGTTGATCATTCTTGGCGAAAGATACTTGTTGGTCTGCTGTTCGCTTTGTTTCGTAAAACGCGGAAACAACCACTACTCTGTTCATGTTATCAACACTAGCTGAAAGCCGTCAAATGAAAATTCCGAGACACGATGCGATAAAACGGAATACATACTTCACTGTTGCTGTACTTCTCTGCTCCAGAACTCCATTCTCAGGAGAGAAAGAAATGGTGACAATTCTCCTAGAACAACGAGAATTTATTACAGCAACACATTTTACTTCGGCAGACTTGTTCCTTGGCGATGGCGTTGTGAGCGAGTCTCGTAGACAATTTACTTCCGTTGACAGCTCTATTGGTAAAGGGCCAATCAGATTGCGAGATTCCCACGGCCAAAATTTGGCCGCCGACACGGACTCTTATGAGAGATTGTATCAGGCCCTATTTTAGCGAGCGACCAACGTAAGAGAATATGAGAGCGATGCTAAAATTCGGCCTGATCGCAGGTTAATAATTTTGTAAGAGCAAGTGAAACCTACAAGCACTTTAAAAAACATGCATAACAATCTCTAATTAGTTTCTACAAGCTGTTTCTCTATTTTAGTGAGGAAGCCCATTAGCAGCTGAATATAGTGGGAAATATTAATCAATAGTAGTTTTATAAGCTCACCCAACAAGCTGCTACTCACCCGGTTTAAAATAAATACGGCGTCGACAACGAGTGAACACAAGTAAACATGAATGAACACGAGATGAAACCGTGGGAACACGAGGAAGCGCGAGTACGCACGAGTGAACAAATGAACAAGAAGAACCTTTTTTCAACGACAATCGAATTTGTTAGCAAACTAAAAAGATCATGCAAAGCTATTCATATTTACAGCATACAAGTCAATATTAATTCTCTTTCACCTAAAGTAAACAATTGATAAATTCTCTAGGTGAATGACTGACCTCTGAACTTAATGTACCTGCAGGGATAGTAAACATGACACATGGGTTACTTTTGCTCGTAACAATGGCGTCAGTATTTATCTTATTATAAAGTGCATTGTTTGTTTCTCTTGACTTAAACTAGCTTCAGGTGTCTTAAACTCACCCACGTTTTTTCTTTTTTTTTTGGTGGACTATACATCCTTGTTCCGACATAAATATTTAGTAATAGATGGTTTCTTTTTTTTCTTTTCAGATCTAAGAGCGGGGCTTAGCCACAGTTTCTTTACACAGGCCAACCAAAAATTAAAAACAGGGCGATGACCTGATCGTTAAACACACCAGGACAATACGAAGATGGCAACCTACATTTTCGCTACTCTCATGTTCATTGGTTCTACACTCAACATAGTTACAATTCTGACTTTTGTAAAGAACCGCCATCTGCTAGAACTACCACACTTACGACATGGATAACAAACCGACATGGATAACAAACCGTCACATGGACCGCCAGCTAGTTAGACAGTTGCGCTCTCAATCTAACCACTCAAACTACTCCGCGGTTGACTTTCGTCGAAACAACAACTTTCATCGTAACCTCATTACCATACCCATTCAACCGTTAATGAAACCAGCCAACCGTACTGTTCAAAACAAAGCGACTCACGGCCAGCCCCACTGTATTAAGATTTCACATCTCAATGTCCGCTCGCTAAAAAACCTTGTACATTTCCACCAGGTTCATGACCTTATCACCAGCGGCGGCTTTGACGTTTTTTCTGTATCCGAATCGTGGCTGAACTCATCGGTGAAGAACAGTGAAATTAATATCAGTGGATACAGGCTCGTTAGACTAGACCGAACAGGCAGATCTGGTGCCGGAGTTTGCGCCTATGTACGGGATTCGTTAAAAGTCACAATATTGCGTGACTTAACCGCAATCTCTGCTGATGGGTTCGAGCAATTATGGCTTAGCTTGCAGCACAAAAACCTGAAGTCACTCGTGATCTGTGTTGCCTACAGACCCCCGGATGTCCCTTTGACCTGCTTCACGAACGACCTAATCCCTGCTTATTCCCAGGTTGCTATGCTTGGAAGGGATATCATATTGACAGGGGATCTTAACTGTGACCTACTTTCTGACAAGCCTGAATCTCGTGTCCTAAGGGCTCTGTGCTCCATTTTGAACCTTCATCAGTTGATCATGGAACCCACCAGAGTAACAGACACAACCGAGTCATTAATTGACGTTATTGCCACCTCTAACAAAGACCTCGTTAAACAGAGTGAAGTGCTAAAAGTTACTATAAGTGATCACTACTTAGTTTATTGTGTGCTTAACCTGAAGTCCCCAAAGACACGACCAGCTGTTATTACCACTCGCAGCTACAAGAACTTCAACCCGGAAGCATTCAGTGAAGACATATCAAGGGTACCCTGGGACATTGTTGGACTCTTTGACCAGATTGATGATCAGGTTTTTTCATTTAACAATCTCCTCTTGGATGTTCTAGACCAACATGCCCCAATAAAAACCTTCAAAGCAAAGCATAGAAAGTCTCACGTTATAACCCCAGAGATCAAGGAACTGATGTTACGCCGTGACACCCTGCAGAAACTTGCCCGCAGGACCTCACACCCCAGTGACTGGAAGTCTTTCAGGCTACTTCGTCATCAGGTCAAATCTAAGATTAGACAGGCTGAGACTGAATTCTTTAGAGATGAAATCAATTCTAACAAAGAAAACAAAATCTCCATATGGAAAACAGTTCGTCGTGTTCTGAGCCCTTATGGCAACCAAAGTCCGCCGTTTTCCCGTGACTGCATAGAAGTTGCAAATGAGTTTAACGAATTCTTTACTTCTGTTGGCGATAAGGCCGCAAATCAGGCGAAGCAGTTGGCTTTGAAATTCGATCTGCCAGACTTAGAGCAAGTACCTCCCTCCACACCTCCTGAGGAAGAAATCGCCCCTAAGTTCACGTTTCAGCACGTCTCGTGTGGAAGAGTAAAGGAAATCATTAAAAGTATGCCCTCCAATAAGTCTCCTGGGTATGATAAGATCCATATGAGTGTTATCAAGACCTGCCTCCCGCACATTTTGCCAGTGATCACCAAAATTTTCAATGCCTCTCTGATGACCGGGTGCTTTCCCAAGGATTGGAAACTGGCGCAAGTAGTTGCCCACCCCAAAGATGGTGACCATGAGTTGGCCAGTAATAACAGGCCCATTTCTTTGCTACCCGCCCTGTCTAAGGTACTGGAGCGCATTGCTCACGAACAGTTTGTTCGTTTTCTGACATCGTACAACAAGCTTAGCATTCACCAAAGCGGGAACAAGCAGTTGCATTCCACAGAAACCCTTGGCATACTCTTTACTAGCCACCTATACAGAGCCGTTGATGAGAAAAAGGTGACAGGCGTTCTGATGCTTGATCTAAGCAAGGCTTTTGATAGTATTCACCATGAGACACTGCTTATGAAGCTTCGTACGCTCGGTGTTTCCGATGAGACTTTGTCCTGGTTTGCAAGTTACTTGTCAGACCGACAACAACGTGTGCGCATAAACAGTTCATTATCAAATTCTCTTACTATCCGACATGGGGTTCCCCAAGGCTCAATATTGGGGCCCCTCCTTTCCAACTTGTACATCAATGATCTGCCTTCAGTCTGTACAACTTGCCATGTCGAGTCCTATGTGGATGACTCCAAGCTATACCTTTCCTTCTCCCGTAAAGAAATTGAAGGTGGCCTGGAAGATCTTAAGACTGATTTACTACGCGTTGCATCTTGGTGCTGTTCGAATCGTCTCCTCATAAACCCAGACAAAACGAAATTCTGTGTGTTTGGATCCTCCAAGATGCTGGGTCAAGTCACCATTCCCCCGCTGACGTTTATGGGAAAGGATCTCCACGTAGTAGACTCTGTAAAGGATCTCGGTGTAATATTAGACAAACGACTATCATGAACATGTTGATACTCTTGTTTCTAATCTTATGGGCAAGCTATGCATGATCAGCAGAGTGAGACATGTCTTGGATACCCCTACTTTATTCACTGTTATAAATTCATTAGTTTTCAGTTCATTATTTTACTGTTCATCGGTTTGGTCTGGCACTTGTAAAGGAAATATTGCCAAACTCCAACTGGTACAGAACTTTGCTGCCCGCTTGCTGTCAGGGAAAAGAAAGTTTGACCACATCACGCCAACACTTAAGCAATTAAAGCTTCTTCCTGTTTCTGATCTCCTTTATATCAGAGACGCTGTGCAAATGTATAAATGTATGAATCATTTGGCCCCTTCCTACCTAAGTCAGTTATTTAGTAAGAGGTCACAGACTCACAGCTTTCTTACCAGGAATAGAGACAGCCTTCAACTGCCTAGATGCAGAACTGCTCTGGCGCAACAATCGTTTGTGTTCCGCGGAGTTACTATCTGGAATTCTCTTCCAGAAGAGTTAAGAAACTGTAGTTCTATTGTTTCCTTCAAAAACCAGCTGAAATCCGAGCTCTTGAGCAAGTGGCTAAACGACTAGTTTAAACTCCTTGGAAACGTTTAATGGTACTTTATATTGAATTGTAGTTATAGTAAGGTTTTATTGTATTTTTTTTATTTTATTTTTTACCATGTAAATTATTAACATTTTTCTATTTTAAAATCTTGTAAATTGAGTATGAAGATCCCTCTGGGGAACTCAATAAACTTTATTCCTATTCCTATTCCTACTTACCTGTCCTGAGTATGGCGATAGCTAACTGCTTCATGGCTACAATTGCAAGACCGTTTGGATCTGCTGCAAACGCCCGCGGTACGTGGCTATTTGGTTCCGTCGGATGCAGCTGGTACGCATGCGTCAACACAATCGTTGGCCTTGGTTCCATGTTACACCACACGGTCATTGCAGCAGAGAAGTGCTTTCATACCCATTGGCCAACGAAAGAAAGTATCAATCGGCAAGCTATGTACAAAATCATTACATTCCTTTGGGGATTCGCCATTCTGTGGGGGATGTTTCCTTTAATTGGCTGGTCATCTTATGGCCCAGAACGTTCTGGGGTCTCGTGCTCGGTCAGTTGGCAGTCAGACGATCACGCTAATGCTTGGTACATTGTTTGCCTTTTTCTCTTTTTCTTCACTTTCCCAGCTTTTGTTATTGCTTTATCTTATACAACCATCTACTACGACCTGCGAAAGATGGCAGAGAGGTCGCAGGAGCAATGGGGCAAAGAAGCAAGCCAAACGATTGAGGTCGTACTTGCTAAGAAGAAAGTAGTTTTCACAGCCTTCATTTTGATGACAAGTTTCTTCTTAGCCTGGACGCCCTACGCCGTTGTCTCCTTCCTTTCAGCCTTTGGTGAGGCCAAGTCTATACCCCCTTTAGCGGCAACTATTTCTGCCCTTTTTGCCAAAAGTTCCATCATATGTAACCCTGTAGTGTACTTCTTTCGATACAAGAAGTTTAGAAAGGGGATTAAGGAACTTTTTCAATTTAACAGGAATAAACAACCCTCCACAGCCAGCCCTCTGAGAACACCTGTCTGAACTGTCCTGTGATGCCACGAGAGAGACTGGCCAGCTGGCCGTGCCTTTAAATTTTAAATAGCAAAGAAATGAAATAGGCTAAAAAGCGGAATTCATGTTGACATTACAAGTGTTTGTCAAGGCTAACCAAGACGTATTCAAGGGGGAAACGTTGTCTTCCATGCGGTAACAGTTTATGTCACGAAAAATGTCAAGACATGTCCAAGCAAATAAAACAAACAGTTCAGATTGTAAATATTCACAGGATCGACAGATGCTGGCATAACAATAATTCGTTCAGTAGCAGTAAAAGAAGAACCTGGTACATTTGCCCTTTTGGCAGCGACTTTGAATATGTTATCCAGCTGGTTAATAACAAACGCAATCACTCTTCCATATCTCAAATTATAAGATTTTTCTTTTCAAAATTATATGGTTATTTAGATTTGTGGTAAGGACTCCGGTTTCTAAAAGCCACTTTATCGATTCATGTTTCGATGAAATTGCGCTGGAAGTTTGAGCTAAATATTGATTGATTGTTTGATTGATTGGCTGATTGATCGATTGATTGATTAATTGATTGATTGATTGATTGATTGATTGATTGATTGATTCACTCGTTCCTTCGTTCGTTCTTCTGTCATTCAATCGTTTATTTATTTATTTATTTATTTATTATTTATGCATTTATATTACACTTAGTTGCCCCAAATTTGACCCAAGAATAGAAGGAAGTGTAGATTGTTACAGTTTGTTCATTACTTAACTGATGTACTGATAATTCAACATCATTAGCTTGGGTAATGGCTAATAAACCCTACAACAACTGTAATATTATTTATTTTTTCTTCTGGTGGCCAATTTGATTGACTCAATAAACTAGTCCGATAAATAACAGAACTATAATTACAATTTTAAAATCCTCATTATGCCTTCTTTACACAAATTAATACGGTTTTGTATGTTGCATGTATGAGTAAAAATCTAGGCTGTAATTAGCTACTTTGTCTTATTTAGGTCAATTTTTAACAGAAATTGCCCAGAAATTCGGGATTAAAGGATGACATTATAGGGGGGTACGACAATGACATTTCTACGTTTGCGGGTCAAAAATGTGTTGCAAAATGCTTATACAAATTGATTTCTTAAAGTAAGAACAAAGCATTGTAAGTAATTTGTAAAAGACACAAGGGACCAACTTTACAGAAGTTGGCCTTGTGTATAGGACGGCCATTCTGGCCATACGTAGACATGGAACTTTTTAATATGTCTTTTAGCTCTTTAACGCAACACTAAAAGTAGACTAGGCAACATAGTCTCCTTAAACTAAGACTTTCTGTTAAAATCACTTCTTTAATTTGTTGATCAACACCTCAGTTATGTGAATTATTATCAGATTCAATTTTTTGTATTTTTTTCTCTCAAGGTCTTGCTTACTCACAATACAGATAAATTGGTCTATAAGCTTATTTGCTACATTAGCAATTAAGACTTGTTTAAATAGACTGCATGTTACTTGATTGGGCGATAGAGCAGGCATGTGTAAAAAAATGAACAGCAACTATCACAAGATATATAAAAATCGCTCCTCCCTTCCCCTGTAAAGATCTCGCTCAATGATCCAAGTTAATCATTTAAAATTCGTAAAACCGAGCCGCACAGCAGGAGTTCTAAGTGACACGGGCGTGCGGCCTTAATGGCTTTAATAAGTCCTAACGTTTAATAAACTAACGTGTTAACTATAACTTTTTTTACTACAACTTTGGAAGTGACGCCTTGGATTTCAATGGAGAAAGAACAGGAGAAGTAAAACGCTTAATACAACTTGAGTAAGTACATAGTATCTCTCAAATCATACCGTTGCTAAGAAATGTATTGGTTTAAAGCCTGGTAAACAAATTACACTTTCACGACCACATTTTCCTTGACAGAAATTTCAAGAAAAACTTTTCTTGTTCTGTTTTGCTATGTTTGTGGTTTTCTTTTGTGTTTGTTTGTTTGTTTGTTTGTTTGTTTGTTTGTTTTGCTTCGCTTTGACAAAAAAGGTCAATATATAGCCAACAATGAAATGGAAATAATTGTCACTAAAGTTATAATCTTTGCGGAGAAATCCAGGTATGTTGGCTTTTTTGTTTTTTCTTTTTTAAGCTGGTAAAAAATCCTCAATTTTTCAAAAGAATTGGGGAGCAATTTTAATGCAAACCGCAAAGCAAAGTTATATTTACGTTGCACTGTTTATACTATTTTGCTAGCAAATTGACGAATTTAGCTGAGCCGCGGGAGTGGCATAATTGCGAAGTGCAGCTGCTGTTTTTATTTGAGCGAGGCTTAAACAAAATCATTTAAGCCTATAAGATCCTTGGTCATAGTTACGTTAATAATTCAATATCCAAACTATACGACCACAAGCTAAGAATCTAACAAGGTATTCTTGCAATTTCTTCTGATTTGCCGCTCGTTTAAGCAATCAACCTTTCTTTGACGGGAAAGAAAAATTCCCCTCGAAATATGCTCGCTGGACGCTTCCTCGAAGTTTTAATCTTCTTTGTTATATTACTTACATGTACATCTTTTCTGCTTGCTGTTAGTGAAAATCTGGATGACAACAGGTAAGCCTTTACTAAATTTTTCGTTCTAAGCACTTTGGGCAAACCCTCGGGTTTCGACTTCAGATTAAATTTTTGTTTCAATATAGTAAACTATATTGCAACATATTGCACCAAACATGCAATTCTTAGCAACTATATTTGAAACGTGTATGTCTTTAGCGCTGTCATAAATCAGTAGCCCCGGAATTGAATTCAAGCAGTGTTACGTTATGTGTTATATTTCCATGTTGCTATACATTTAGCCTCTAACTATGCAAGTATCTTTAAAATCAGCTTTAAGCCCAAAGTCAAGTCTAGAATATCAGTTCTACTAAGATGGATAAATGTTATACGATGACAGATTTATTCAAATAATTCCTCGCTGGGTGCTATACAAATTGAATTCTCAGCAAAGTCGCCTTTGGGATCAAAGTAATTAGTGCTTTCTTGAACTGTTTTGCTTTTGAGTACGTGCGTGTACGTTTTCAAACAAATAGCAAATGAAATGACTTCTTCCATGTACGCAATACCATGTTTTCAAAAGGTTATGACTTTATTAGATCTTTCAAATATAAGAGGAAAGTTCTCGGTAGAATTGTTTTGTTCAAACCACAGAACGTGTTTATTGTTCTATTATATAGTAAAGAAACCCCAAGGGTGATCCTTAAGGACGTTTAGCATCAATTTCGTTGATATTCATAACGTTTCGAGCAATGGAAGGTCGTCTCACGCTTGCTGTTTCTTACTTCCACAATCAAATCAATTATTAAAGATTTTCAAATATAAAGCAATGTTGCCATGCACGTGGGCAAGTTTTAGGAAACTGTGTCATATTATTGTTTAACTGTGATGGCAAAATAAAAAAGAATCCTAATAAACGCGAATACCAGTTTAAAAAACCGGATAAATCGAAATCTTGCTAACTGGAACCAAAAGCAGTTTCACCTCAGGTTTCATTTTATTGCAGTCATAAAATAATTTTTTTCACAGTTTTAAATTTCTTTTTTTTAGTAGCAATTGGAATTATCGGGATACGAATGCTGTAAATAAATAATAACTTAGCTGAATACGAAAAACACACATGAAGAACTGGAATCATGCAGCCACATCTTAAAAGGAGTTAATCAAACTGGACAAAATTTACAATTTGAAAATATATTAATAATGTAGAAATTCTCAATACAAAATTAGTTCAGCACATTTTGGTACTTAAAATCCACCAAATAAAACCTAACAAAAATGGGATGATCTACGAACGTTTGGCCTACATGAACTTTATAAATACCACATGCTATAAAAAAAAAACCCTTTAACTATTTATGTGACTGGAATGGCTCCAAATATGCAATTGTTATATGTAATGTTGTTTAAATAGGCTATCAGTTTCATGATGGCGTCAATTTACTACAGCAGCCAGAATTCAATTCGTTTTTCCTGTCTTATTCGTCTTGTAGTCCCAATACGAATTCACAATATCCATAATTTGCTCCAGAAAATAACAGAGTACATGTAAATGATTCTCGTAATTGTAGTAAAATTGCGCCATCAGAGATTGGGAAAAAATGAACTATTCATACCTTTAGCTGATGTAGAGAACAGTTAAGAATTTGCATTTAATTAAATGACACCTTGCAAATATCTTCTGGGAATTTTTCAGACACAATCATAGCGATGATGTAGAAGAGCTGTTTAATGGGCGAATTGAGGCACCCAATAAAACATATATACTTGATAACCTTTTAAAAGGCTATGACAAGCGCGTGAGGCCATACTACAGAGGTAAGATCGATGCCGTGTTAGAAATATTGCAAAAGAAATCTCTCAAATAAGAAATATCTTAAAAAACGAGGCTATTGTAAAATGGCCCGTTAATTTTACAAATCTATCCCTGATTTAGTTGGATATAAACAAGAGAAATTTACGAGGGAAAACATCAGGATTTTTTTTTCTTCTTTCTTTTGTTTTTGTTTTGTTTTGTCTTTTTGTTTTTTTTAGTTCTTGAGGTACAATTGGTATTAGCCAAAAGGTTACCCCAAAATTACAATCTGGCGATTCTTCTCCCTTATTTCAATATTCTTCGTTCTTTTTGTTACCATACTATTAATTAAGATATAAAAATAACAACAAAAGAGATCAACGGACACTCGCTAAGTATTTTTGAAGTACATATGCCAAGCAAGGCTGACAAATGTTAAATTTTCTCTTTTTTTTTTTTTTAGAAAAACCAGTTAAAGTTTCATTGTATGCTGTCATCGACTCTTTTCACGACATCAAAGAAGAACAAATGGTAAGAATAATATTTTTTAAAAACACAACAAATTCTCTGCATCCTTTTTCTTCGGGTAGGGGTTTTGTTTATTTATAATCATATATATTTGTCTTCTTTCTGTACATTTATGATTTTCTCTGAGGAACAAAATTTTATTTGAAACATGGTCATGTCTACTCTAAACTTCAGTCGTTTCCCCTATACGATGTTCATACCCGTTGCTTCGGAATTCCATAATATTTCCTGGGTAGAGGCGCAGTGGCGTCGTAATAGTAATCACATCGAACTGTCGATGGGTAGAAGAGAAATCGGAGGATCGGGGTTTGGAGGCTGGGCTCTGTATCGCATTGTATTGTTTTCTCAGATCCGCGCTGTCTGTCACTACCCAGGTGTGTAAATTAGTACCAGCGGTGAGGCAACCCTGTATAGGACTACATCTCATCCAGAGTTGGGGCTGGGGGTGAGGAAGAGTAATGCATGTAGTTGATCCATCCTACACAAACTGGTGTGAAGTGCCGGTCGTGTGGGTCGCAAATCTTTGCTCATCGACTTCCCTGCATTTTTTAAGGAATACAAGGTAGAGGTAATATTAAAGGAAAACTGGAAGGACCCCAGGCTTGCTTACGGGAATGCATCTTGGTATGTCCGTCTAAAGGGTGCGACGCTGGCAAAAGTTTGGTACCCAGATACGATGATAGAAAACTCCAGAAAACATGAGGTCGATGACAAGACGAGGACAGCTTATCTCTTCGGGGACGGAACTATTTTCCTTTCTGAATGGTATGTATGGATAACAATTCTGGACTCTACTGTTATGACGTATTTAACAATGACAACAAGAAGCTCCAGACAGAGTTCAGTTTATCCTGACGACCATAAATACAGGGCCGTTTACAAGCCGGCGAGCAAGCAATTTGTTGTCTTATATCAGGGGAAGAGCTGAGGCATCCAGAACAGGAGCATTCCTTTACGACAATCCCTCCGCCAACTACATTTGGTTACGTTGACTTTACCATGTTTGATTACACGTCAAGTTCTCTCTTTTGAGAATGAGAGCAATTTTCTAAAGTCACATGGATAAAAATGCAGCCGCTTCCGTATCCTTTCCCGTGGAATCATATTTTTGTTCTTATAAAAAAAACCCTTCGAACATGCATTAGTTATTTTCATTTTTCACTTTTATATTTGTTAATTTATTATAATTTTTTAGCTATTTGCCATCTTTCTTTTTTCAGGGTTAAAGCAACCCTCTCAAGTCACATGGATTTCCAAAAATATCCCATGGATGTCCAGACATTAAGGATCCAAATTGCTGCCTGTATGTCATTAAATTCCAATGAAGTGTTTGTTAATGTTTATTTAATGCAAAATTTTTGTACTTCGAGAGCAAACTGCAATTTAATGATGTTCTCATTTTAATGAGATAGGCATTTTATTAATTTCAACTTTTGCTTATGCTAAAACAAGCTTAGCAAATATATATAAAGAGAGGAAAATGCAATTAAACTTCCAACGTGGGATATAGTGTTATTTCTTTTGACTACATAATATTAACTTTCAAAAGATCGTCTTAATTTTGTTAGACATTTGCATAGCTGACTGTTCACGAAGTTACCACAGATCTATTGATCCTTTTGTTTAGTTTCCTGGGGTATTTTCATGAATGGCAAGACTAAGGTTTATCTAATTAATTAATTATGTATTAGTTTTATTATTACTAATTTATTTTAGACAGCTACGATGACTCTCAAGTCCTGTATAAATGGACAAAGCTCTCACTTAGGGAACATGATATGACAGAATTTTACGTGGAAAAACAAACGCTCAGTTTGGAATCCACGTTTTCAATTACAGGTACGTTAGCTTGTCTAAATCAGGCACTTACCCATTATGTTAAACGCTAATCAATAAGCGTGTAAAAAAACAATTATTTACCGAAGTAGAGGTAAATACAGTATCTAGCACTCTTCACCAACACTGAGGTGAATAATTGTTTCCTTTTGGTATATACCAAACCAGTGGATAGTCAGCACCAAATAGTTTCTTTTTTCTGAGAAATAAGGGGAAAATCGTCGCAAAATCCAGAAAAGTGCCGGAAGGCGCGAAAACTGGTTTGGTGTATACTAATAAGTGCTAAACATTTAATTTGATACTTTTTTTCGGTTTTCTTTCTATCTTGCCAGATTTTTCAGATATTAACGTTCATTTTTACTCCTCAAATATTTTCATTTGAATGAACACAGTTTAGCATATTGCCAACAAACTCAACAGTTAGAAGCATAATATGAGTTACTAAAGGAAAGTACTTGGTCACACCTGGGGATTTTATCCACGCACTCAAAAGTACTACCTTGCACTGTGTAACAAACCGATGCAGAATGAATTTCTGTTCAGTAGCTTCTATTTGCAAGCTTAAAAAAGGTCACAAATAAGGATTATTATGATACACACACAAGTACTATCATGTACACCTCGTAAGTAAGACCACTACAGAAATCTTTCCTGTATTTTCAGGAACTCACACAGCAGCCGTCGCTGAATTCCAAATAAGGCGCCGTCTTCAGCACTTCATTATGGAGTTTTATTTACCCTGTTTGGCATGCACAGTCGCTTCCTGGATCCAGTTTTGGATGGATGTAACGGCCATCGGTGACCGAGCAGGCCTGGGTATAACAATAGTGCTTACAGAAATCTTTCTACTCCAGTTTAGCAGCCAAGGTATGCCCAAGGTCAGTTACATGAAAGCAGCTGAGCTCTACGTCGTCGTTTCATTTGGGTTTATTTTCTTGGCCCTCGTGGAGTCTGCACTGGTGTACAAGGCAAGCTCAATGATTATTAAGCACAATAAGAAAGACAGAGAGGAAAAAGAACACAGCGATCAGGTAAGCGCTTGAAGTGGAACGCATACGGTCTAACATTTCTTTCTTGACGGTGACAGAAGGAAAACCTTTTACTATATGTTAGGCTCTGATAGCCTTGTTTTCAAGTATTGGTGTATGGTATGTAGGAAAAAATGCCATGTATGAGGAAAAGAAAAAGAGCGAGAGATATATGATTAAGTGACGACCTCATCGTCCACAAAAGATGCCGGCAATAAGAACGTTCCTCACGCCCTTCACACGTGCAAAAGTTTGTCGATTGTTTTTTCGAACTGCGAAAACTGCTCCTGCCAGTTTTTCTGATTGCTTACTTTATAGCGCGTCATTTGGTATTACCAGAAACTCATAAGGAGTTGAAACGTGTAACTCACGTTCGATGCTCGTGAATATTCATTTTTGAAACTACCATATTTGGAAACGCCTCGCTCCAGTCTACGATGCCGCAGTTCATTTGCTTCCGTTGAAAATTGAACTTATAAGCGATACAAATGCGCAGTCGATTGAAAACTCAATCACTAGTTACCATAAAAACCAAGAAAGAACGAGAAAAAAAAAGGGAAAGGAAAAAAGGAAAATACTTGATCACATGACTGAAAGAAAAAGGCGCCAAAACCGTGTTGCAGCGTTTCTGTGCACGGCTGAATGGATCAATGAAACTGCTCCGAACTGAACAACCGAGAATAATTTTTTGAAAGTCTTCCAAATATTGGCTCTAAAATGTGGTACAGGTTTGACCTTTCCTGAAAAATTGTTGTATTCATCGTCCAAGGGAATTAAAGCTACAGTATGATTTCAGCATTGAAGATGGAGAGTGGAAACGAACACAAAACGTAGTGGTTACAGGTTCGGAGGCCGCGGACGGAATGTGTCAAAACAACAATGAATCAAACATTCAACTTCTTTTGCATTACAATCTCTTTATTTGAACATTTGGAGCTACCTGAACTCAGAGCTACATCAACTGCAGGTAAAACGATGTTATTTTGTGTAGTAAGCTTATAAAGCGGAAAAAATGTCGTCCTTTCGCATTCAGTTAATTATTTAGCTTGATTTTGGTAGCGAACAACCGAAAATGTGTGACGTGTGACACTTAAATATTATTAAACGGTTCTCTTCAGTTTTACTGTGTTAAATATTTTTGTACGGTGTCTTGATATTTTGGTGTCAAAATTTTTCCGTGTAAAACCTACCTTTTGTAAACATTTCTTGATAGTGCCACGGTGAAAGAAATCGTAAACACAACGCTAGACTAGTTTGGTTTGGTTTCGCAGTCTGGCCAGTCTACTTCTAACCCCAGCGGTTTGCTCGATGCTGTTTCAGTTACAAATTTTGTCATTTTGTTACCTGAAAAATTTCCTGCTCGGTCTTCGAAACCAGTATTTCTTTTCGCTTTGTCGTTCCAACGTTTGAAAGCTTTGTCGGCTTCTTTTCCCCCTGTTTGTCAGCCATTCTTTGAACAAGCGGGCGAACTTGGTGTGAAATTACGTCACGTCGTTCACGAAATTGATTGGTCAGTTCTCTTTCTCCTCATGTTCCAAATATGGTACTTGCGAAAATGAATAATTGCGAGCATCAGTCAAAACCTACATATGCGAGTTACACGTTTCAAGTCCTTATGAGTTTCTGGTATTACTCAGTGATTGTTACAGATATTTGGCTAGATTTTATTTTACACAGCACTACTTTGCCGACACTTTAGCAATTTGTCGTTACAATTAAGGCAAGGCAAATTGAAAGCGAGATGCAGAAGTACAGAATTTCACCAAATACTGTACGCCTTTACTAAACGTTATTCTAAATGATTATTGTATATAGCATGTAAAGAAAGAATATTCTATTTCTCGTGCACTCTTTAAATCGCTTACCAAAACCTAACATAGAAATATTGTCAACGTCGTGTAATATTTTCAGGTCCAGTCTCCTCGCTTAATGCCTGTAAAAGAGTTCAGCAATGGAGGACATACTACTATGGCGCTGTCACCCAGATTACCTCGAACGTCAAAGAATGATTCTTTTAATTATGAACAAGGAGTAAACCAGTCTTCGGAGTATATCCTTCGAGACATACCAGAAATTGAAGTCAGTGACCCTCCTGACGATCAATCCTCCCCAACTGCGAGCAACTGGGGTCTCGTGTTAGACCGGGGGGCGCGCGTACTGTTTCCTCTTACGTACGCCGCATTCACTGTCACATACTTTGTACTATTGTCTAGGTAAAGTTATGCCACATATACACGCGTTCGCAGTGCCCAGTAAATTTTGAACACTGCTCACTTTAAGCTTAAGGTGACAGTCAATCACGCGAAAAAAATGAAATAATTCCTTAGCAAGTTCAAAAACTGAGTGGATGCAAAACCAACTTTAGTTGATTTGTTAACATAACACGTCCAAAGGACATCTTCTCGAATCAGCCATTTCAGTTGAATGGTATTGACTGGAATGATGAAATGATTATCCTCACCATTTTTTTTTGGCAAGCCATAATGTAACTTGTTGAAAATTTAAATTCACGTAATTTTCTAAGCGAACGGAAGGCTAATTCTAATAAGGTTTTTGGTTTCCTTTACGCTTCCATGCCACTGTAATTTGAACACGTCTTTCGCGTTTTTTTTTGGTAACTATATGTATTTGAGCGAAGAATCAAATAAATAAACATATAAATAAAAATAAAAATTGTCTTCCGGTGCTCTCACTAGAAAATGAGAAAAATGGTTATTTTTTGGAATGCAGAGGGTTTGATTTCCGTTGAAGGATCGGAATTTTTCTGAGTAGGAAGGGCTGATTAGCATGTATGTCAACGCGAGATAAAGTGTTTGATCTCGACATTCGATGATTCTGTTATTGCGATTATACACCCTCTTGAGTGATTCATTCATCTTCTTTAAACTAAAATAATTTACATTGGTGTTCTAGTTTTCGATATCAAAAGTTAGACGAAAATTGTTTCTTTCAAGTTTCTTTAATCATGAAAGAATCTTTAATTATCATAGCACCACACAGCGCGACTTACCCCAAGCGCAAGGAGTGAATTAATTGTGATCAAATGATCACTAACAAACGAGCAAACAACGTCAGTTAAAAAGTAGCTGGATACGTGTGAGTTTAAAGGATGCGATACTGTTCACAAATTTCCCATTAGCTTAACGTTAACATGTCAAATAAAATTCAAAATTGAATTTTAAGCTTTGCTAAAAAGGCGACAAATAATTTATCAATATTTCTATAGACATTCATCAGACATCCTTTTGAAGAAAGAACGTGTGAGAGGTCTTTTAATAAATAATTGAACACTGTCAATGCACAAAGAGAAGCTGTGTACGCTTGATTCGTAACTAACGTTCGACACTTTTCATAACTTTCCCGTTAACTATACGATTTTAACTTAGCAAGAAGAAGGGTTGAATTGCAAATCGCAAAAGACATCGACAGATCATTAATCAATATTTCTACGGTTACGGTTAGTTTTGTCATTATAATTAGTAAAATCATAAAAATAAAAAGACACGAAGTTTCTAGTAATATCCAATTACTAATTGATCCACGCCAAGAAGTTCACAGTGCGAGGGCAGAACGAGTATCTTTGAGACCGATAATTCATATGTACTTATTTCAGTGCCCCCAATTAGTGAATTACTTGTGATTTGCTAGAACGTTTGACACTTAAATAAAGTTGATGATGATGATGATGATGAAACTGAATTGTTTCCTCATGCCTTCTATTTTTCGCAGGCTTTAGTAATCGTGAAAATGTACCCCCAAAGTTGTCTCACGAGACTCGATGAGACACGTAAGGATGCTAAGAAAGTTACCAAGTACCCAGTAGAAAATAGAGTTTCAAGTGTGATAACAAAAACGGAAAGGAGGGTAAAGTACATTTACACCTTTATTTTGTGTTAAGGCAGGTAGGTCAGTGATAGCCCTATCATTTCATCTCTGTAGACCACTTTTCGCGGGTTTATAAATTTCAGCGACCCTTTAACTATAAGCGAACAAAACGAAAGAAAAGTATGCAAGAACAAAAAGCAACGGGGTACCTTCCATGCAGGTTACGTAACAACAACGCCGTCTTTGCAACATACGGAGGCAATTTCTTTTTTATCGCTATATTCGACACGTTTTTAAAACAATTTGGCTTATCAGATATATCAAAATCACCCTGTTTCGGATTTGTAAAGAAACGTAAGACAAAATCCCTTATAACGTTGTTAATCTTGTTCTTGATTGCGAATTTCAACAAACAGAACACTTAACAAGCTTTCAGAAAAAAAATGGTTCATGAACATACTTCAAGCCAGTGACACACTGTTATTCAATTTGTTCATCCACTGTTGTTCAATAAATATTGAACAAAAGACACGTTGTTGTCTTGTAAAGGAGCTGAGCCAGGCAGGCGATTCACCCATGTTTGTTTAGTAAAAAGTGAACATAATTAACTTCCGCTGAACGTTCGAGCAATAAGCGCAAAAATTGAATAAAAGAAGAAGAAATTATCAATACTTGAACTCCCAAGCTGACTCCGCAAGAAAAAATTGAATTTGAAGTTATCCATATTTTAATTGAAAAGACGCTTCATGTCAGTTCAAAACAAAATGGCGCCCGTTTTTAGCATATTTTTACGAGATTTGACATTAATTTTCCCGAGAATGCTTGAGAATTTAATCGCGGGGTCACTTGGAGAAGCAAATTAAAGTGAGAGGTTTCAAATAGTATTCAAAATGTTACCGTGCTATGAGTAGTTTTTAGTAAATAATTTTTGCACTTATTGCGCGAATGTTGAGCGGAATCTATCTTAACAATTATTCACCGAAGTAGACTGAGGTGAATAATGGTGGCGAGGTAAATATCTCGATCCCTCTCTTCACCGACACTGAGGTGAATAAACGTTTTAGTATATACCAAACCAGTGAATTGCCAACACAAAATAATTCCTTTTTTTTTTCTTAGAAATGAGGGAAAACTTGCGCGCGAAATCCAGAAAATATCGGGAGGTGAGGTGAGGTGAGATTGAGCAGCCAATCAGGACGTGCGAAAAACACTATCTACTGGTTTGTAGATACTAAAATGGGATAGATCGTGCAGTGGGCCAACGTTATTCTAATTATGTTGCCACCTTGGCTTTGGTCCTCCGTCAAGGTTGAATTACGTGTTTCTCATTAAGTTTATTCTTTACTTGCTCAAAGAGAAAGGGTAAAGGTAAAGAAATTAACCAAACTTACATGTATGAGGTTATATTTAAGGCTAGAAGTTTGTTGGGTTGTGTCTATGACTGAAAAATATATTATTTGCTGATTCTTATTTTGGTGCCACGTCATCCGATCTGACAAGTAAATTGTAAAATAGAGAAACGGCAAAAATCCCCAGTGCATTCATATGCAAAACGATGAAGCCAGGATGAGGATTATTGATTGTGAAACATTGATCAATGGACGTCAATTTTGGTTTGTGAAAAGTGAAGTTGTGAAATCAACAATTTATTTTAAACCGCCAATCCTTAAAATTACATGGCATCATTTGAACTGGCTACAAAAAGGGAATGTGCTTATACAGGCAGGGGGACCTTTGAGGAAAAGCAAGGTCAAGGTTATTTAAGCATAGGAGATAACACGAAAAACTGACGCGTTGTACTCAGTTAATTATCACCGATCGCCAAACGATGCAACTAGCAAAATTTAATTGCACATAGTGTACCCCTGAGAAGCCTTTTTTGTCTCCAAAATCTCATGATGGCCCTTTTAACGGGGCCTTCTAAAAGTTGAGTGAATGTAAATTTTTCTGTAAGAAATGATGTTAAGGTCACTGCAGATTTGAGTAATATCGTAGTCATGGTAACAGGATGAATAATCTCTTTCACACAATGGTGCGAGAGCTAAGACTAAAAATAATCATTACAGGCTGTAGTGTAATCCACAGGACAAGAAATGACGTCATTAATTGATGGCAGGGTTTTCTGTGATTTTTCATCTTTTCTGCAAAAATGTTGCTCATTTATTCAAAAAGTACAGCGATTGCAGGTTTAGCACACCATACATCTAGATTATGAATAAACGCGAATTAAACACTGCTATTTTTCGCTATGATCTTTGAACATTTTTCACAGAATCAATCAATTGTGAAGGAAAAGCAGACAAATTTACCTCGTATCTTTCTACTATTTAATAATCGACAGTGCGCCCGCAGGATCTGTGACACAGAACAAAAAGTCAATGCCCATCAAGTCCATCGGAGTGGCAAATTCGTTAAATATCTCGGTAAATGTTTACCATTAAAAGAGCCTATGTTGTTTTTTAGAGCAGACGAAATCAACGACATCGAAGAGCCGTTTTGTGGACGAATTGGGACACCCAACAAAACGTACATATTTGATACAATATTCAAAGGTACGACAAGCAAGTAAGTCCTTACTACAGAGGTAAGAACATCTTTAGAACGCCATCAAAACTCCTGTTTTGGGTTATTAATCTGGTGCAAAAAGCCATTGTTGACTTTCTGTACATGTTCCAATATAGTGACCCTTTTCGCCGTGAGCAATCAGAGAGATACCTTAAGCTTGCGATTCCATAATTCAAGCTGAGGAGATTCCCTTGCAGTCTACGGTTGCGAATCAGATTCGTATATTCGGAAAAGACCACGTCTGTAACTCAGTGAAAAGAGCATACAGATATTCCAATTAACTGCCATTTCCTAAATCTTTTCTTTTTTTGTTAATCAAATTGCCAATAGCAGAATTCAAATCTTCCACTCTGCGGTTGGAAAGTTAACGAACGTTATAAATTTTGCTACAACTCTTTGCCTTCTTTGCACAACTTTGCCATGAGATGATAATTAACCTTCAAGGTTTTACGCAGAACATAAACACACGACTGTATATTTTCCGTTCTCTGTCTAAACAGGAACTCCATCCCTACGAATTCAGCTACAGGATAGTTGGACCACGTTATAGACAGTTTGAACAAGTCTACGTAACAGCGAAGTTAGTTTGAAAGAACATGAATTCGCTTTAAAGTGACGTTACACTTGGCGCTCAGCCATCGTGGCTGCTTCAAGTATCTATTAACTGGGCTGCCTGAGTGCAAGTTAATGTCAACCACGTACTGCTTTACGTTTACGCTACGACAGTTGCACGTCACGAAATATTCATTTATCTACTATAAATTGCTTTTGCCCCCGTGGTCACTACCCATCAAATTTCTTGACGCTTAAACAAATTTTTCCGACTTGTAACAAAAGAAATACATGGAGGCCAGCGAGGAGAAATGGGGCTTAAAAAAGAGTTAATTACAGAATACGAAGCGATTCTAGAAATATGATGCATGATCTTGTACATTTTAGTAAATGTTGATGACGTAACCTCTTCCAGTATAATTAGCAACACGAGCGGGTTAAAGCGGCATCCACTACGAGTAGAAAAATACCAAGGCACCCCAAAACATCTGATTTTACTTCGCCATAAATCAAGCATTATATCGAGCTCTTAAACAACAAATTCATTTTCAAGCGGACACAAAAGCCATGGTTACACACACCATGGTAAAAGCGATTTACTACGGTTATCAAATATGTACACCGCACCAATCACGACGGTGGTAAAATTAGTGCATTCACTGCCGTACCAATCACGACAATGCATACACCGCACTAGTTGTCATGTTCGATTGAAACCTACAAAGACAGCAATAGAAGCGACCAATAGCCTTTACTATAGTCGTGAAAAGTACTGAAATTTGAGAGTTCAGACTTGTTGAAAACAGGCATAATATATAATAGGACGCAAAATAAAATCGTGTCAATCGCACGATTTCATTTATAGGCGCTTGAAGCGTGCTGTCTCTAATTAAGCACACCTCCGTGGTTGGCAATATATTGTACCTTTGGAACCAAAACACCCAAGTTCAACTTAACACGTGGGTGCTTCTTTTGATCTCTTTTTAACGTTTCCAAAGACAGTACACTTATCTTGATTAAGAGCAGTCACATAATCGTTTTCCTTGCTACCGAGTAAAAAGCCTTCTCACGATTTTCATCGTGGTAAAACTGCTCATAGCATAAGTAACCCCCGTTTTAAATAGTTTCAGCATCAGTTCAGTCAGCTTTCCGTGACAAAGAATGAGGGACATACAAACCCAGTAAACATTAAGGCTGCGATTGTGAAGCTACGAAGCCATTATTACTAAAATATCATATAGACTTGACTGATAAAGAATTATAAAAATTTAATCTGGCTTACCTTTGCGGCGCTGGTAATGTCCTAGATGTATCATGTATCGTGTATCAGATTCAGCATCACTACATCACATGACGAATTGAGCGGCAAGATTTCACCAAAACAACGTTTATTTGCGTCCGTCTACAGAGTTCAGGCTTCTGGTTTGGATACAAGAGCAAAAATCCACTGGTATCAACCACACTTGCTTTGCCAAAACTGAATGACTCCCTTCGATGGATATTTCGCTAATTTGCAGTATATTTCTGTATCCATCACAGTTTTGCACGTTTAAGGTAGCTTTTTCTGAAGTTCAGCTCTTTCCGAAAACAAAGGCCAGCCTGCAAATCGCATGAACCTGATAAACAATAACTTCTTTCCGCTCTCCCGTTGCAAAACAGTCGCCATTTTTATTTGCCGTCTATGTAATCGTTCCATATCACTTTGTAACCTTTCCCCTTCATTGTACCGAGAATACACTAAGGAGAGCTGAATTGAGCCGGAAATTTTAAACAAACACGAAACCGAAGCCAACGATCATTTTTGTTTGTGTGTGTGTGTATGTGTGTCTGTGTGTGTGTATGTGTGTGTGTGTGTGTGTGCGTGTGCATGTGTGTGAATTTCAAAATAATATAATTCGGGTTTTGAACAAAGTGGAGGTCACAATAAGTGAAAAGTGGAGAGCGTCCTTAGTATCTTATACCAAACATGTTTCCTTCTGTCTCCTCTCTTTGATAAATCACTTATGGGGTTATACAACCTTTTAATTGTTTTCTTTATTTTATTTCAGGAAAACAAGTCAAAGTTTTATTGATAGTAGTCATCGACTCTTTCCACGACGTCAGAGAAGAATAAATGATGTGTTAATTATTTTCATATTTTATTGCTGAATCATGGAAGGCTGGAAAATTAAAGACTACCCCTTCCTTGTGTAACATCTAAGAAAAATTTTGGACATCTTCTTGTCAGCTCCTTTAAGGAATAAAAAATGGAATTTATACTGAAGGAGAACTGGAATGATACAAGACTTGCTTTTGGAAAAGCATCATGGTTTGTCTATCTGAAGGGTGATACGCTGGCTTAGATCTGATATCCAGACACCGTGATAGTAAATTCCAGAAGGCAAGAAATTCAAGCCTCAAGTGGACAGCAGTCAACCGAAGCTGCTGGTTTAATCAACCCTCAAAATTCGTAAATTACACTTAATTCAACATTGAACCTTCCGGTCCAGCAGGTTCCCTTTCCAGTTTAGTCCCTTTCCAGTCCAGCTGAAGAGACTGGGTGTGTGACACCTCCCTCCCCACCCACGATCTTCTCAACATTTTCCACCTTTTTTTCGTAAGCGAGCAGACACCTAATTTGGGAATACTTTTGTATAGTCACTCGTGTACCCCGTGCACCCTGCACCGGAAAAACCATTTTAAAAACTGGAACATTATCCCAGGGCTCAGTAAAATTAACTGTTATGTCAGCCTTCTGGCTTTTCATGATACTATGTTGTGGCATTTCTCTAGGGAACCCTAAGTAGTTTTTTGTAACTTCCCCTAAGGCCTTGCAACCTAAGTTTCGCCCGAATTAGGACATCCTCCGTCACAATTTCTTTCCCGAGTTTCAACGAAAATTCCTCGAGGATCCACACTTGTGTAAGTGCCTTTATTTCCTAGTTTTTAGAAAAGCCTTTGATATTGTTTTGGTAGAATTTTACCCAAAAATTGTTGTATTTTACAGCAAATTGCACCATAGACAGTGAAAGGAAGAGAAAGTGTAATATCGACATGTGAATTGTAAAACCTGTTTTGCAAACTCAGAAATCTCTCGAGCTGTTAAAATGTCTCTACATCAAGGCACAGACAACCACATTAAATATAGATGACAGGATCCTTTAACCCTCTGATTGGCTAGAAAGGGTCACGTGAGGGGAACATTCGTGGAATCAACAAGGAAGGCGACGGGGGGCTACGGACTGTATTGGTTCATTTCTTAGGTAGCCATATTTAAAGGTGTAGGCTTCCGAGCATTTTTAGCACCTGAAAAAAAGCGGAGCAGAGACAGCAAAAAAAGGCAATTTAAACAAAGGTTTTGAAAAGATACAACATTCTTGAAGTCTACCCAAGTAAACACGACAGTGAACAATTGTCATGACTCTCTTTTATTGGCCCTTAATTATATTGACACTAAATCAATGAAGGCCTACTGATTATTAGACACTTTTTTCTATAGATCCTACTGCCAATAATTGTGTAATACTGAGGCTCCTGTGGTATCCTTGTTATCTTCCTTTATTCTGTAAAACAAACAGAGATGTGTTTTTATGGAAATCAAGACCAAGACGTTAAACAATCCTTAAGCTTCCAGCACACTGCCGATTTCTCGTCGGCAGGAGACAAATAGTCTTATACTGTCGACGTGTGTTAGATAAGCATAGTCGCTACCTCATATCAAGCGTTGTGGTTCCCCTTTCGATTTTCGCTGCTTTTGATTGGTTTAACTTGTTCACGTGATCTGATTGTGTGCGTTAACGGAGACATACTTTCAGGCAATTGAGTATACATCCGGCGAAAATACCTGTATGGATAGAACTCGTCCGAAAATAGCCTGCTCCAGGTTTCAACAAAGTGGAAAAAATGAAAGAGAAATCGAGCGCGACAAACGCGTTGAGGCTCCTGCCCGTCTAGTTTTCGCGGTCCCTTTCAAATTTCCGCCATCCTTACTAGTTGAGAGCCTGAAACAGGCTAGTCGGAGAAAAATCATCTATTTTAATAATTCGACAACGAACCGAGGTCTATTTACCAGTTAAGCACACCCGTCAACTTTGCGGATTGAGAGGTGTCAACCAGGTTGCTTTCATTGTTTTTGCATTTTGTTTTTATCGGTTATTAGTTCAAGCTTTCAACTAAACGTTTCAAAAAAGTGCAATGCATGTCACAACGATTTTTGTTCGGAAGTAAAGGATAAGCTGTTAGTACAAACATTTCATCGCTTGCTCATGACGCTGCACAAAAATCTGTGTAAAAATGGACTGAAAATGTGAATAACGGTTAAAAAGAACTTTTGTTCTGACTAACAAAACAGGTTACGAAATGAACTTGCCTGAGCACACAGAGGCTTTGATTTCTCCAACTTTCTCTTGCAACTGCACAAAATCTCTCACATGGAACACAGGGTTCCCAGCTCCTGCAATTTGCTGGAGTGTGCTATTGTCAACTGCTGTTCCAACGCCAACGGCTATCGTGGTAACTTTCTTGGCCTACAACATTTGGCAGTTTTAAAATCGGTTAAAAAATTCCTAACCACCAATTTTGTTTGATTTTTGTGCCTTTTAATGTATTATTATTATTATTATTATTATTATTATTATTATTATTATTATTATTATTATTATTGTTATTATTATTATTTTCAAGCGTCGAGTAGCGTGTCGGCCATGTCGGACTAGAAGAAGGACTAGAAGACAAGGTGTCAACGAAACCTAAGGTGAAATGGACTGAGAAAATGAACAGAGATGGGAGCAACTTTAGAACACCCGTCCCCTTATTTACATGTCTCTTAATGCTTTGAAGAAAGAGGCATATGGAAGCAAAAGAAATAATTGTTATTCAATGCCATGCAAATGAGGGGACGGGTATTACAGTTTAACCCAGAGATGTTCTGGAGTGTAAAAGAAAATCAAAGGAAACAATAGCATCGCAACACCCCGCCATGTACTGGAAACGGTAGGAGAAAGGGTTATATCGAGGTGATGAAAGAACTATGGGATGAGAAAAGATACGAGATCAAGTGTCGAGGCTGGAAAAATGCAGGAATGCGCTTTGGACAACAGTGCAGGAAATACAATAGCTCTGGATATTAAGGACAGCTTTCCGGGCGGACATCAAGCCGCAGTAAATATAGGTTTCAGTCAAGAGAGCGTTTTTAAAAATCAAAACAATAGCGACCAGCAAAGCCAAAATGTTAATTTAGCGGTGTTCAACTCGGATTTGCATATGACGGCAAGCCAATTCCCAGAGGGAGCAAGAGATGCTGCACCTGATAACGCAACTTTCGAGAATCCGGCTGAAGATGATGCAAATGCTTCAGGCTATTTACCAGATTACAAGACCATCAACACGCCATTGGCTATTAATTGGGATGAAATAGAGACGGATCAGTAATAACCATTAACACTTCTACTATTTTTGATGCATGCAATGAAATTTTGACTTGCCGGAAAAATACTTTTCTTGTCTCATATGAGAAAACTGGAAGAGATTTGATCGAACAAGTAACAAAGAACATAAACAATTGGAATAATCAGAAATGCAGCATATATCCCTCAAAGTACCTGTTGTTCTTTTAGCATTAGTGCTACAAAAACCAAGACATAAATCCAAAGCAAAAGAACACCAAGAGTGCTTATAGTCCAACGCTAAATCTTTGGGGTGCTCCCATTGGTCAAAATCGATCACGTGACGCAATTGTGTCTTTCCTCAGGGAGCGCCTATCAGCGCATAGCGCCTGTTTTTGGCAATTTTCGCTGAAAATTTAGCGTTGTACAATAAAAACAATAGATAGAGTCCTTCTTTCTCAGGCTCTATGTGTAATAGGTTCCCTCGGAAATGTGATGTTCAAACTTCATATAAGCCCTCGAACTACGTTCTCGGGCTAATATTTGTTGTGAACATCAAATTTCCTCGGGCAACCTATCACACGATAGTGCCTTCGACAGAAGAACTCTATTGTTTAGTTGGTGAAGCATTTAGAATTATGAGCCAATCAGAACATTCGAAACAATTACATGTAACAAACGTCAAGCGTGGGAAAACTCGCGCGAAAAGACGCTGTTGGTTTTGGTCTTACTTCTGATTGGGTCAGAAAGTTGTGCGAGTTTCTGGACTAATCGCAGAGCACAGAAAAGCAAAACCAGGGCAAACACAATTCAAATTTCTTCCTATACTCAACTAGTAAAAAGCACTCTAACCTCAAAATCAATTGTAATCTTGGAGATAAAAAATTATTCAGCCATCAAAGCACCCTAAAAGCCTAATTTATGATAGTTAACTAACAGGGACGCTCACCTTAAAATCCCGTTGGATGTTCCGTGCAAACTCTGGGAAATTCATCGTCTGGGGCCGTGGACATGTCGGTTTGCCATCAGTCAGCACAATCATAACATTTGCTTTGTCTGGTCTGTCTCCTCCTGCAGTGGTGAAAAGCTCATCTCTCGCCATTTCCAAGGCTAGATCGGTACGAGTGTAGCCTTTTGGTTTTACTGGTATCTTATTTATTTTCTGCAAAAGGGCATCTTTGCTCTGGTAACTTGAATCGGCGAACTTAAACACCATGCGAACGTTTGTCTTAAATATGATCAATCCAAAGTGATCGCCATCTCTACCAGGGTGGAGTTTTTCAACAAGTTTTTTTATAAAGTCGAGAGAAGATCTGAATGATGTTTTACTGAGGCTTCCTGATTTGTCCAGGAGTATTGCAATGTCAAGTCCTTCTTTACAAGGTGGTGCTGTTGAAAAAAATAATGGCATTTTAGATATCTAATGTACTATTTAAAGCCTTGCTGTATACTGGGAAAATGTATTCGTGATAACGGGTTCGTTACAAACGAAAATTGTAGATAAAGTACAAAAATCTTTGTTTACGCTGTGTCGGGGGTTGGCTGATATTTGCTCTCCCTTGAAATTAAAGTGTTTTGTTGCACAACTCAGCATTCGGTGTAATCGTACAATTAATTAAACCCAGATTAGGACAATTCAATAAAATTCCTCATTTAAAGACTACATACATTTATCTTGAACGGTTTTGCATTAATCTTCAGTCGCGTGATAGCAATTCGTTACATGAGGGCAAATTTTAAGTTTGGGATTCTGGGTTGTGTTCGTTATATCGGGGGTCTCGTTATACCGGGGTTCGTTATATCGGAAACCTCATTTTAAAGGGCTTTGTACTATTGGGGTTTCACTGTACTAAAAGGCAACTTTCATTTTTCTGTTTCACGTGAGAGGCCTCAAAGTGTGCAGTTTTACCAATGTACAAATTTATCTGGAAACATTTTTGTACGGCATTTCATGGTTCTCAAACTTGACAGGCACGTTTTTCATGGTTTATATTTTGCCTGTTGTTAAATAAAAAAATGTGAATTCTTTGTCGTAATTTTTACATTTTCGTATTATTCTGGCATTTTATTATTGGTTTTCGTTACTTCTGAGTAAAATAATTAAGTTACCGGTTCTGTTAATTTTTTTGAGAAATGGAGAAGTCCAAAATGGAAGAGTCAAGATCATGGCGGCTGTGCGGAATCATCTTATTTAGGTTTCGACGCGACGTACATATGTGCCCACAAAGTTTATGTTTAAGGCTGTTGGAGCTGTAGAGGAAGGGGATGGGGAGATTATCGCTCTTCCGGTCTGTGAAGACCAAAAAACTCGGTCTAAACAGAGTAAACGTCAAAACAAGTAGTACTAAAAGGAAACCTACGACACGGCTGCGTGTTGCAATCCACTATTTTGGTGCAGGTGCTTGTAAGTGTCTGTGTTCCTCCTCCACACGACACACTGCATGCTGAAGCCGGTTTCCAGGGGGTGCACTGCTCATTAGAACTGCTATCGTCATCTGAACCGTCAATTCCTGAAGGTTAAATTAGACAATAGCATCCTCGAGACATTGACAAAGTGGATGTCACTGGCGTGGGCTTAAATAGAGGGTGTTTCCAACATTTGTTCCTATGGTCAAAATCCTTGTTAAATCTGTGGTTTGTGCATCATTATGAAATTTAGCGTGCACTCATTTCTTGTCACACAGTTCGTTTGTTTGTTTGTTTGCTGGTTGTTTTTAGTGAAATTTTTAAAATGGATATTTGTTAATAACTAAACTTAGGTATTTTACGTCTAGCATAACTTCAAAGTCTGATAAGACGCCTCCATAAGGAAGACACTAAAATAACCGTATCCAACAAATTGGTAATTGCCGTTAAACAAATTATAAAGCGAGGCTTTGGGTCTTTAGGGAACACCTTCCTTGTCTATCTCCCAAGTGACTTACAGCGACTAAAATTGTTGCACTCGACACTGAAGAGAACGGACAGCCTTGCAAACTAGTGGTAAGTGAGAAGTGATGCTGAGACAAAAATTCCCATGTAGATGTATCACGCCATCTAAATGTGATGACAAATGTACTTTTTCTTACCTAAAGACAAGCCGAGGATAACAGCAGTCAAAATCCACAGAGATTCCATAGTGTTGTACAGGTAGTATCTGAGCTCTGAAGAAAGATAAGAGATTGAAACAAAAAAAAATGTTAGCGTTATTAAATGCTGAGTTTTTAGTGAATGTACCCTAGATAAACTCCAGGTAAGAAAAATAGACATGCTATTCTACCTCTATTATTTTCGACAAGCTAACATTAAGATTTGTTAATGAAATCGCAAAAATTAAATCCTAAATTAAATCCTAAACAAAAAATCTCTCTTTTAAATTGCAATCACATGTTCCTTACTGACACCACGGAACCACCCAAAAAGTTCCCCCAAATATTGCATGAACCACTGAGTATTACAGGCTAAAGTACAGCCCCAGTTATTTTCCAGACATTTCGCAATCTAAAGATAAAAAAGGTTCAAGCTAGATATCACTATTATGAGATAAAGACTGGGCACTTTAAAATTGTGACTTACGTTCAACCGCTGAGGTGTTGTAAAGTGATCTGCCAGGAGTGATGTAAATTTTAGTTGATCTGCAAAGCTGAATGCTAAACCGCTTATTAGCGTTTGTTATATGGAATCTATATGTGTCACGTGGTGTAAGCATAATAATATGAGGTAATGCTTGAGTTGAAATATTTCATTTGTAAATCAAACCAGTGTCCTTTGTTTAAATGGTGGTCCATTGAAATGTTTAAATACAAGCAGGTCATACGTCCTGGAACAACTAAACGCTATGCCCTGAATGAAGTGGAAAAATATGACATACAATACGTTCTCTGCTCTCAACGATCAACTCAATGGAGTGAGTAAAACGGTGGTCTAATAAAGTATTTAAATGACAGCAGATAATACTCCGTGGAACAACTTGAATAATGTCAAAAAAGGCAAGTTATATGTTTTCTTCTCTGCGACCTACTAAATGAAGCGAGGAAAACTGAAGAGTAAACAAAAAAATCGTTAACATACAACACATTTTTGAGACTATAGCCAGATGATGACCAATTATGTATTTAACTGGAACGAGTAAAATTGAAGAATAAAAAAGCCGTTAAAATACAACACACTTTGGAGACTGTTAGTAGTCAATAATTAACAAATAATGCATTTTCTTCTCTCAACGACTAACTAAATGGAATAAAACGAATAAATATTCAAGTCGTTAGAACAAAGCATATTTTTGAGACTGTAGGCCTTGGGTTTTCAAAATTGTTCAGCCATCTTGTAAGAACTCAACAATGAGTTTAACCTTTTAGCCGGATAAAACGACCGTTGCTTAACATTTAGCAGAACTGTAATAAGGAGCTATAAGATCCAAGTGCCTCCATCACGCAAGCATAAGCATGCATAACGAAAAGAACAAGCACAAGAACAAAATAATTTGATCCTTGTGCGTGCACTTATGCTCGCTTCGCACGCAGGTGAAAAAGGAAATATAACACAAGCAAAACTGAGAAAAAAGAAGATTTTCAGTCAGGAATTACTTTGGAGGAATTTCTGAACAACTGAACTGTTTGTTAATAAAACCATCCGTCGATATGTATATATGTATGTATTTTATTATTGCGTTTTTTGAATCCTAAAAGCCTTGGTTATCGTAATTTAGCTAGTTAAAAACGTTCCTGCCGGGAAAATTGTCGGTTTTGAGAGCTCAGGTTCAAGTCAAGCCAAAAGCAAATTACTCAAGCTCTCAGTCAATGAAAAAAACCTAACTGAAAAATTGCTTTTTTTAATTATTTTTAATTGCTTTCCTTAATTAGTTTTAGTTTTAGTTTCAATTGCTGTAGTTTTAATTGCTTTTTTAAATTGCTTTATCAAAAACGTAACGGAATGGGAAGGAAGTTCTGATCTAGTGAAAACTCACGCGACAGAAGCAGAGACAGGACATTTGCTTTCGTGCTATACAAAAAAAATTAAAGATGGTGCAGTGAAAGATGTTGGTGAGAATGCGCTTTTAACGCTGTAGCCTGTAATTTTTGTTCGTCGTAGAAAACTTAGAACGCAATTGCGAAACAGAAGAGCGAAAGAGGTGATGAAGGGTAATGTATCTTTACAGTTGACAAAAAGGCCTTTGACTTGGATTATCACAACTTGTTGGACAGTTCCAGCAAGTGTTTTTCTAGTGAAACCACGGTAGAGTCCACCATGCCGGTCTTTCTACCTTAAAAATCTTCGCTGAAACTGTGGTTTTTCCCGTCCGCATGTGCTTCTGATTCCGTTCGAAGGCGAAAAATGTAGAATCGAAGAAAAAAAAAAGAAAGAAAGAAAGCCTCGCGATCCTTCCGATTTCGGTTCCGTCGAGGTTACGATCCTCCTAACGTCTACGAATTTTGACTTTTGTCTTAGTGTGAACACGAAACTAGGCGTAATAAACGTATAAAAGTTCTGAATTTCTTTGAAAACCGACCTCTTTTCAGTTACAATAATTTATAACTTAAAGCCGGTATGTCAGTCTCGACAGACAAGTGGGAATTTTCTTCATTGTGTTATAACCTGATTGATAGCCGTCGATGACTGTCATAGATTTGAAAAACATAACTGCCGATAACAAACCCACCGCGTTTGTTAAGTGAACTACTTTCTCCTCGACAAACTCATGTTGGTAACTTGTTCTACGTGAGGGAAACGTACACTGTTTAGTTAAAATCCTTTTCTTTAGCTCTAAAGAAACAGGTTAATTTTACATAGTAGTTTTGAAGGTAATAAAAACAAGAAGACTGTTTTCTTGATCCTTAAAAGATCGACAACTTTAGCGTTACTGACAATTTGGGCATTCGTCAGTTAAACAACCCCCAGCGACAAGTGACGGGATAAAATTTTGTTTTTCTCATTTAACTTGATATCCCACGCAAACATAAACGCAATGACAGGAATGAAGAACGTTTTTTTCTTGTTCTCGCGTTTGCGCTTTCGCCTGAATGTTTGTACCGCAGTATTAAATTTACAGCCACTTGTTTTAATAGGTTTCTACTTGCGTTGCGTGTGTACCACCACCAGAAACAAAAGACCTCTCGATTTGAAAAAATATTTGGTCCTATATAAAGGTGCTAAAGCGAAGGGGACTGTTTTTAGTAAGCAACTACATATATGTGCTTTATATATGTGTATCTGACTCTACTTGTGCGAAAACGTACACATTTAAAGTCAATCCCAATATTCTGACTATTATCACATGGACTTTAAAAATGATTTTGTGAGGGCAGCAAATAGTACTTCATTTCAGTCGATAATTTAATCTTAAACTGTTTCGTAAATTCTTTGCATTTGTTTAGTTAAACTCGTGTGTTACGTCTTAAACGGTTTTAAGTGTTCATTTTCCTCTTATTGTGACCTCCAAAAAGTGGACTGCATGAGAGGGAAAATCGAATAACAGCTTTTATCTTTCAAAGTTCCTTTGAATGAAAGTTTACGAGCGACGTTAGCATCAGAAGTACCCTGTTTTAGTTATCAAAATATTCAACGTGCGAGCTTTTAAATTATATTAATTGCGTAATTACAGCGCAACGAATAAATGCCCTAAACAACTGCCTATCATTCAATTTCACCAGAAAATTTGGCAGGGATGAGAGCTCTGACGTACTTTGGGTCGGAGTTGCTGCATTATTAACTTATTTTGCTATCCTTTAGCCGTTTATTTCTAAAAGTTAGGAAAGGTATGATGTCGTAAAAGTCTCTGATTAGCCCAAGACATGAACGCGAAAACATTAAAGAAAGCACAAGAGATAGAAAATGACAAGTAAGTTTTCGATTTTGGTGACTGGTGCTCTAATGTGAAATATAAATGCAAACGGGTGTTAATAGCAGGGGACATCTACAACGCTATGCCTTGAATGACAAATGTGGTTCCGGCCGTCTTCTCCGCTTGGAAAAGTCAGTTCTTCACTCAGGTGGGTTTAACGCAAAATAGTTTGAAATGCAACGGATTTGGTGACTTTAGGGCTTCAATGCTTTCAGTTCTGTACCCTGTTAACGAGCAGAAAAAGAATAATCCACCTAAAAAACACCCTCCTCTTAATATTTGGCTTATTAGTTTGCTGCGTTAAAATAATATTAATAAATAAAAGTCGTGGACTCAGTACTAGCTACCGATACTTTATCGAACAAAAAATAAATAAAATTCCTTATCTTAACAGAGTATTTGAGTACCTAAATTCGTACCTTAATTCGTACCTTCGTACCTTACACTTGTACTCGAGATAAAAAAAAAAAAAAGAAGATTGGAAAGGTCTTCTTCTATCACTTCTTTCTAATCCAAGGCTAGGTAACAAAGGTTCCCCTCGCGTGCTTTTGAGGTTCAAGCCGAAACATCTGGCAATGAAGCCCGCGATAACCTCCAACGCAGACGTCCTTGGCGGTGCTCGTCACGAACCCAAAAAATATCTGCGTTGGAGGCTGAGCACGCGAGTGTTTGCTAAAACATAAATATAGGAATAGTTCTTATGATTTTGACAAAGATTAATAAAGTTGGTCAGCCTACTGAAGATTGTCCCTTGTTAACACTTGAGGAGAAAGAAGGGTAGACAAGGTGAATTACAGCAATAATCCAGCCTAAACAAACCAACATTAAACAATTGCCATCTTTTCTTCTATTTTATTGGATCTTCTGTGACATCAACTTACATTTAAATTAATTTGCACTATACTATATTACACTTTTTTAACGTTACATACAGTTGTTAACTGATTCTTCCTGAGGTCCATGGTAATGTCCAGTATTCTTGCCTTTAATCTGTAAAATCCCCTTATTCAAGGGTCCACTGACATTTTCGATATTCTTGCCTTTACGCTGCAAAATAAGCAATCGGATACTTAAATGCTAATTTACACACGTATTAGAGACCGAATATAAAATCTATAATAGTCGACTTATTTACAATCGGCTCAGTATTTCACTGAAAATGGATGCATGGGCTGCCATCTATGTAATTCTTAGTTTCTGTAATTTATATATTGATTATTTTAAATTAGTTTTTTATGTATGTAGTCTTGTAGTTATTTTAGGTGTATGTGTCACAGCAAATTTTATATTTTTCATTGTTATAATAGTTACCTTATAGTTACCTTTAACTGTTAGTTAGGTGTCCCCTATTAGCAGGGGGATCCCCCCCTCCTAGACACTTTAGACACGTTAATAAAGTTTCTGTTCTATTCTATTCTATTCTATTCTATTAAAATGACTCTCAGCTAGTCATTCATAAACATATTTTAACTTATTTAGGTTTGTCACAAAATCAATAAAAGTGCCATGTGGTGATTTACATGTGCGGTACAGTTCCTGTTGAAGTTTACGTTCATATTTAGCGTACATTACTTTACGAGCGAGAATCAACGCCTCTCAGAACTTGATCCTTATACATACATTGTATTAAGCGAAGCGAAAAGGTAAACACCGGAGACTATTTGGAGCCAATGATTAACACGTTGTAACTTCAAATCCGTCCCATAAAGGTTCCAACTTTTGCGCCCTTGGTTGATCAGTGAAAAATTCACCGTTCGTCTTCGATGTAGTGTCATCTTCTATTTTTCTTTGCCCTTAGTTTTCTTCCTTTACTCCGTCATTGCTAATTTTTTTCTTTTCTGCAGAAGAAATAAAGGACTTTCCCTGCCCGTCTTCACCCGTAAGGAAACAGTGATTGACGTTTGTAGGTTCAAAGCAGCGTTTCTATCCGCAAGTCGACGTGCGAGCAGACTAACTGAAAACAGAAAAGGTTTTGTAAAGAAATCTTTTTTCCAATAATGAAATACATACGCTGCCTCACGTCTTCTTTTTACCAAGTTTCAGATTATATTTTTAGAGTTTTATTATTCTTTTGCACTATTTATAACTGGTGCAATATTGTTATTTTCCCGCTGCCGGAAATTGCTTCCAGGTGGTTCCAAGAAAAGCTCCCGCCTTTTGAAGAGAGTCGTCTTTTGGTTACATTTTTTTCCAGCGGCGATCACAAAGTATTTTTTGGCTTTTCGCGGCTAAAGAGGAATTTGGAAAACAATAGCGATTGCCTTTTCGTCCCTTCGGTTGGCCAGTATCCAAGATCTCCTGACAAGGTTTCAAGAGCTGCCACCCGGCACTTTTTTGGATACCCTTGTACCAGAGGTTTTTTTCTCGCTAGCGTGGACCGAAATCGGCCGAAGGCCGAGCCGCGTCGGCCAAAAGCCGACGCAACGAGCGGCTTGATAACATAAGCTGCAACCGGAAACGCGCGAGAAAAGCCTCTGGCACCCAGGGTATTTTGGGGATGACACCAACGGTTTAGAACCCGCGCCTCGGATTCGAAGAAAACGCTTGGTTACCAAGACGAACGCTGGCGTTATTTGTCAATCGAATTAGAGCAAAACAACCTGTGTAACTGCTTTTATCTCTACCACCTTCCACTAGTCTTTAATGTGACCACTTGTATAGAGTATCTAACCAGTTGCTGGTTAATTTAAATGTAAGGTGTGCCGATAAAACTTGTTTATAACGCTAGAATTTAAGTAAGGCAATTTAAGTAGGGTATCTGAGTAGAAAACCTTAATCACCTCAACAACCGTAAAGTTCCACCCTCATTGATATACTGTTTTGCCATTCGGTTGGTAGGAAACGAATGTAACGTGCAGTGATTGGTGGGTTAAGATCATGATACACAACGGTGTCCCGGTCAGTGTTTCCATCAAACTCCTAAACCAATGAAGAGAGAAATTGTCAGCTTTGCACTTAAATAATTTTTCTTAGAATTTTCACTCAAGCTCCCCAGCTTTAAATTATTATTGAGCTATAATTTAGGCACGTCTTATCCCTAGTTAGCCTGGAAGGGGGGGGGGGGGAGGGGCACATTGTGCCCGCGCTGACTTTAACGAATCATAACTTTTTAACGGCTAGACGAATAATCACAAAATCTTATGACTTTTCCTGAAATTTATCAGAGAACATTTTCCTATGTTAATAATATGTCTGTGATGATTGACGTTTCCATAGCAACCGTCTACTCAGGAGGTGTTTTGACTATTTTCCGTCTTTTTTTCAGTTTATTTTTTCAATTACTTCCTCTTCGTTTGTAAGAAGAAGATAATCCTTTACTTTTTGTGCTTGATTTGATAAAGTATTTTTCTTAGAACAAATTCATGTTTTTTCGATGACGTCATTGTCAACTGTATGACTGCATGCTCGGGATTCAAGATGACGGCTCAAAATTCAAAATGGCTGCTTTTTGACGTCATTGTGACGTCATTGTGACGTCATGAAACGTCATAATCGGCACTTCATAAACCCAATCTGTTAAGCTAATTACGTGCTAATAAAAAAACGTGCCAAGTTTCATCACAAGAGCGTGAAAACTTTTCGAGATCTAAAGGGGGGCACTTTGGGCCAGGCGAAATAGGATTAAGCTCCATTGCGACCTTGTTGATTCTACTGATACGTGTCAGTTTCCTTTACCAGTAAAAATGTCTGTCACACAAAGTATTTTTACCTTAGGTGCGGTCTCTCCCTCTTCCACGTAGTCCTGGAAGCTGGAACCATCGTCACTGTACTGCAAAGTGTACTTAGTCACCCACTGGCTGTGAGATCCATGGGGCCAAGCAGAGTTATAATTTCGCCCTTGCGTTGCCACACGCTTTACGGTGGGAGGTATACTATAAGTATGATAATAGCCGTCCAGATCAATCTGCAGCCATTGATGGACATCTTCAGTTTTGGCTACCCAAGATCCCGCTTCGCTATCAGTTTCTTCAAAATTCAGTCTTCCTTGGGAGGTGGCATGGAAGTTATCTCTCTCCGAAGAGGCACTGATTTGTGCGTCAGGGATTTTACGGTTTTGCATGCCCAACGGTACTTTGCATTCTAAAAATAAAACAAGTATTTTGATTTAAAGACAGTGCCTCCTAATACAGATGTATGGGGAAAAAGGAGATCTTAGCAAGACCTACTGGAATCCAAAAGGAAAAATGTGGGTAGCCATGCATTTTTCAGAGATAATTAAGCAACCATAAACCTAAAAAAGCTTTAAAATACAAAGAATGTATGGCAACTTCGTTCAGGATTAAAGCTCAATTATCTCTGAAAAATGCGTCGCTACCCCCTATCTTCTTTTTGGATCCTGATAGCCCTCGCTAAGATCTACTTTTTCCACATAGTCATAAACCGCGCAGAAATATTGTTATATTAGGAGGCAAATTCCTTAAGAAACCCGAATATCCCGAGATGCGCAGTACGTATGCACAGTAACAAAAGGAGACACCGTCCTTAAATGAAGTATTAAGCAATTTTTTTCCTATACGAAACAAATGTTTATTCCTGCGTTTTGTCTAAGATGCAAGTCAGGAACTTGTATAGTTCTTCTGTGTTGTATGAGCTAGACGCTTTTTGAAGTTGTTTTCAACGAATGTTTTTAGTTCAGAATTGTATTCTTCGTGCAAAACGGTTGTTCCACCGATGTTTTATGTCATCATTGGCATCCAAGCAATATTCCATTCTGCAGCAGTTTAATGACTGCCTCGTGTTTAAGTGCGAATGATGCTACAATGATTTCTCTCTGCAAATGTATCATGATCTCTCTCAAGCGAAATCCAAGGCTCGGTTCTTTTAGTACAGAGGATCGAATGTACCTTCCTCCTTTCTCGTTGCTCGTTATTTTTAGGCCAGTAGTGTTAATTTCATTTCGATTCACGCCAAGATGTATTTTGGTTAGAAAGTTTAAAATGTGATTGACAGGGCTACACGATTCTCACGGTAGTATTTTAATAATAATAATAATATTATTATTATTAATGACTGTAATAGTTTAGTAATAATAGTAATTTAATAATAATAGTGTAGTAGATTAGTAATAATTTCATTGGCACAATGAGACTACGCGATGTAGTTGTTTTGTCAGCCCACAATTGCCCATCGCTCACCACTAGAGTTCTCGTAGCCCAGTAGTTAGAGCATCTGACTAGTGTAGGAAGGTAGTCAGGGTTCAAATCCCATCTGGAACTCAGCATTTTTGTGAGTTTCCTCTCTCCACACATCATTTTATTTTCATTTAATATTTATAATGCGCATATTTCGTGTGAATATGCTCATATGCGCAAAAAGTTCCATGAAATAAATGAATGGATGAACGAATGAATGACTAAATAAACAAATAAATAAATAAACAACAAATAATAGTAATAAATCTAATAAGTATTAAAATTTTAAAAAATATTTCAGCAGAAATTTTGCTCCTATGAATTTTATGACCGCATTATGGAGGGTATTTGAATATGTCATGTAGTCATGGCTGTTTTTTTTTATTACATTTCGTTCCTTCATGAAGCTGCATTGGTCAATCAAGCTCGATCTGAAGTCCCGATATCAGATTAGCATCAGATCACACCCAACATAACTTGCAGTGCTATTAATATTACAAACTACACATAAACAGCAGAGAAAGGAAACCGAACCCCACTGTTAAACAGCATAACAAAATTCCAAACTACCCACCTGAACAACTGGATTTGTTGAATTTTGCAAGGTCCATTTTCCACTGATTCAAATCTCTTCTATTGGGGTCAAGGAACATTACAGGGTTCCCATTTACTTTTCCTACCAGTCGCTCGAGGGTTTGACGCGAGTAACTTTTGCCGGTGAGTAGTCCAATCGCGCGGACATCTTTGGCCTACAACATTTGACGGTTATACAGTGAAACCTGTATTAAGTGGGCCCCACATTACGTGGGCACTCTTTATTAAGCGGGCATCAGCTTAAGTCCCTAAATTTCTTTCCCATGTTTACTTTAAATCGAACCCGCATTCAGCGGCCACCTCTATTAGGCGGTCACGCCGACACCAAAGTCAGGCCATTTTGTTACGAGAAACATTAGTTTGATTGCAGCATTGACAGCATAACGGACAAAAAGGAATTTCGGAGTTAAACCTCTGTTTTTAAATCTTTGACGCATGAGAGGAGAATGTAAGAGGGCGGGGTTAAGGGATGCTAGCTAAAGCGAACAAACTTGGATGCTTTCCCTAACATTTACTTTGGAATAATTTAGTGTAGCGCGTCGTTTTTCAGCAAACTTAACGTTATATTTTTAGATATTTGAATTTTCCTCTTTTTATAAAAAATACAACTTAATTGAGGTAACTTTTAAATTTTCAGAGCATTGTAGTGTTCTTTTATTGATCTTGATTACATTTTTGTCAATTTAGGTGCTATTTAGAGGCCTTGGAAGACTAAAATTAAATCCAGAAAGTTAAGGTAAGACCATTTGATTAGCACAACCAGAACATTTCCAGAATAAATGGAACGTCTTGAGAGTTGACCTATTATCACAATTGGAGGATCCGAAGGGAAGATTGTGCTCCTTTTTTATCATTCTATCAGTTCAAGGCCTTGCAACATAGCCAAACTAGTTCCAGAATCTTTCTATAAATTGCGCCAACGGTGAGCGCCAATCTTGAACACAATTTCCCATTCGTCTTTGGTGTTCACCATTTGCACAGAACGTTGACCAACTGGTTTCCCAAGAAATCCAAGTTGGCGGATTTGAGATGGCCACCGTTTGAAAACATGGCTTAGTTCTTGCGCCTTGTGACCATTAGCGCATATTTCAGGTGACAAAAAAAACATTTTTGGACCTACTATCTAACCTGTAAAGTTTGCTGTCGTAGTTTCAATATTCCCGGAGTTAAGGAGGCCAGTTTGGAGTTTGACCTATTTTGCTGCAAGCCTTTGAGCTTTTGTTATGCAAATGACGATGATCGGAAATAATTATGTTTGCAAAAGAATGTTGAAAGTACTTCAGTTGCTTGTTCATGTAGTAAATTACTACTTACACACTACTCCACTGCAGAAATTTTGAAGGTGGGAGGGTGGTAGCAAACAGTAAAGCCAGGCTATCACCGTTTTCCGGTGATAGCCTAGCGAAGAGTAAAGTCGTCAGCAGGACACAAACAGGAGACTGGAATATCACAGGCGAGAAATCTTGGAACATACACATCGTAGCTTAAATTTAGCTTGATAGCACAGCGCTGTGACAAACGAAATTCCTCAACAACGCGAGAATCGATACAAGGTCTTCGAAACGAGAACTCAGTCACACCAATTGAATAATGAGAATGAGCTTAGCGGCCACAAACTCTTCGAGAAAATGTGTGCTGAAACCGATCAGGAACGGTGACACCGACAGGAAGTGCTTCGACAAAATGATTTTATTATGGAAGCAACGAGAGGCGACAGAAAATACACGATCATCAAAATACTTTTGCGAGAAATATACCTTTCCAACGGACGGTGACTGAACAGGTTGGCTCAAAATTATTTCTCTTTACTCTTGATGTACCAGTAATTATTATCAACATATAATTACTTTTCCAAGTATGATCAAAATTACAGATTATACAGTCACGAGAAATGAAATTGTTTCACAAAATAGCTATAGATTTCAGTTCCCCAAACAACTTGCATATTTGTGCATGAGTAGTAAAAAGAATTTAAATTTTAAGTTTAGGACGTTCCCGAAAAAAATATCTGAAAGAAATAATTCATATTGGATCAGTAGGAATTTATAAAAGTTTATGTTTTGGATATTGACCCTGTTAATAGTTAAAAAAATAATATTCAGATGGATCGGAAAAGACAATTTCTGTTCACAATTTGGTTTGAAAATACACTTACAAGTACTGCTCTGCCTGACAATTACCACTTTAAAATGTGTAGCGGGGATAGGTACATACAGGAATGTATTTGATGTGAAACAAAAATTACTGCTTAAACTTAATAATTTCATGCTACATACAGTGACCAGCATCACAGGTCTCCTCGCAGTGCACAAGCAAACACCAAACTCATGGGAATTGAGATCCTGATCACCTTCAACATGATTTGTCTATGTGAAAGTTTACTTACTTCTGAAGGTTTCACATGCTATAATCTACACTCACCCTTTCCCTTAATTAGCTAATCTTGCTTTCCATACCAATTGACCTCACTAAGCCCCAATGTAAACCTGCAAATTCTCCTTACTGGTCTTCATACATTTATTGTAGTACTAGTGCAGAGAACTTCTTTCTACTGACATTAACACTATTCATGTTTGGTGATCAGGTCCTTACTTCTGATGACCTAATTAAAGCATTGCTATTGTAGGGAGATGCTGGTCACTGGGGCTTCAAGGGTTAATGTATTATTTTATTGTGACAATAATCATCTAATTCAATTTTTATAGTATGTTGGGGGGAATGAATAAACATGCTACCACGTCAATATGAAACGCTGTGCTTTGCTTGCCATTATTCTGTATTATTCTCATTTCAATTTTTGGGTGAAAATGGATAATTTTTTTTAATGCGCCGCATCACTCTTCAGCAGTAGTAGACTCCTGCTACCTTATCTCAACCATTCAAGGGAAATAATGAATTGTTTTAGCTATTGACACTTGTCAATACCCAGTAAATAGAACAAAAACTGGACAATAGAATCTAAAGGAAATGGTCGGATTAATGTTGGAGATAACAAGTTCCAAGTTGGAATTTGAACTGCATTTCTGATAAACCTACTCTCATCCAACCAAAATAAACAGAAACTTTATACGTATTGTCTTGGACAACAGGTCCACAGCAATACTATACATCCTCTCTAGAGAGCAATTTACATAATGTCAGAATGAAGAGAGGTGGGGGGGGGGGGGGGGCTGAACGTATTTTCGCATACATGACAGAGGATTGGATGCAAGTTACATGGAAACGACTGGGAACCAGAATGTCGATCTTAACTGCCAATTCGGGACCATTGTGGCCACCCATCCACGCCTCCAGTTAAACCGACATTCCATCCCCTCCCCACCCCCATCGCTCAATTTTTTTGGTGCACCCGTGCCCGAGGTTCGCGAGGTTCTGTGAGTCACGTATTTCTAATTATTAATTACAGCCGAGTCACTAACCTTTAAATTTGCTGCAACTGTATCCACAAAACTATTGAATTGCCTTCTTTGCGTGACAGTGCTCAGCACTGGTTTAACATCGGCATCAGTCAGCACAATCAAAACATTTGGTTTTTCTGGTCTGTCTCCTCCTGACACAGTAAATAGCTGGTCCGCCTTCTCCAAGGCAAGTTGGGGTTGTGAGCTTTTTGAATCGTCTTGTTCTTTGGTTTCTTTGCGTGAATGTACAGAGCGTAAGTCGTCTAATTTATTTAACACGGCTTTCTTGTTGTAGAAACTCGTATCGCCAAAGTTGAATTCCACTCTTGCATTTTTGTTGAAAGTAATTAGCCCAAAGTGAGTGCCTTTTGATCCCAGTTCGGTGTCGTTTACCAGATGTTTCAAGAACAAAATAGCCTTTGCCATATCGTCTGTACCAAGGCTGTTGGAAACATCGAGTACTATTCCAATATCAAGTCCCTCTATACAAGGTGGCTCTGCAAGAACAAATGTGAGCAGTGAAAAATTACGATGATAACGGTGGGCCCGGGGTGGGTTTAAACATGTCACCAAAAACAATTTAGAGGATAATTTTGGCTCTATCTTTGCTGATGTTTATTTGATTACAGTTGACTCGAACATACAAGGGAAACCAGAAAGGTTCGAGTTATCGGGGGACGTGATTCCTGCTGACATCACTTATTAGTCCATGGGCCGGACTCTCTTAAATGTACCACTCAGAGGGACCAGCTTGGAGTATTATAGAATTAAAGCTTGGTTGGGGGTGATAACAAAAAGTTATGATAGCAAAGCCAAATGAGTAGCTTATTTGTATATTTCTTTAGCTAAAATATCACCAAAATCCGCTTCTGCATGAAAACGAGGCCTGTTTTCAAAACAATATTAAAAACTTATTGCTGGACCAAAAATAGTCTTCACAGCTTCATTTTTAAAAAGGAAGCACTAAGATTATTTACAATGAACCAAATTCCGAATTTTACTTGTTTAAAAGCGAAAAAAGCAAGTTGAACGGCTTATTGAAACTTTGCGTTGCATTGTGGGAAAATCCAAGATGGCGGCCTTCATGGCAGGTGAGTGCATATAACTTGTTGCTTGATTTTCATCGTTTTAAAGTAGAAATCTGTTTAAAATTGGACAAAGTTTGTGAAAAATTACAAGATAACTAAGTAGCAAGCATTTTGATTAAGACTTTTATAAATTTCAACCACAAATTATACAAAAACTTACAGTCATTCGAGATGTGTATGGACACCAAAATCCATGATTTTTTTCTTAACCACCGTGTGGACCTTTTCACAAGTTTTACTTTTCAAATCTATTTTATCCTGAATAACAGTAATAATAAACAGCTTCATAACCAAACAACAAGAATTTTTATAATGGTATCGTAGTTATTTAACCACAAATTTAACTTAAACTTTCAGGCCTTCGAGATCTGTATGGACTCGATAATCTAAGATTTATTTATAAAACCGCTTTTAAAACGAGTTCCAAATTTTAACTTTGTTCTAACATATGAACCTTTAAAACTTCTTATGAAAAAAATCAATGTTTTTAAAAGCGACTTTGTATGCTTTACTTTTTATAAAAAATATAAGGAGGAAAACGAAGAACGTTAGAAAAAAATGGTGAAAATAACAAGAGACAAAGGAAAGAAAACTGTGAATGCATAATCCACTGTTGTGACGAAACTGGAGATTTGGCCTCTTTAAAAGATCTCGACTCGTGGAAAACGCTCCATAATGCTGCTGTTATTCGTAACCATGAGGGGATTCTTGATATTGCGAAAACTTTAAAGGAAGGAGAAGTACCACAGATATCATATCACAGGAAATGCCGCAGTATCTTTACGTTGAAGAGGGATCTACAAAAACTGGCTCAGTCTGATAACAAGGTTGAAGAACAAGATGACACAAGTAGCCGTAGGTCTTCCGGCCGACAACCGGCGAACACCCAAAGTAGGGTCTATGAGCGAATTTGTGTATTTTGCGAGAAGGCCAAGTACCTCAAGGGAATCAAAACAAGAGAGGCTCTGATACAGTGTGTTGACTTGCGTGCTGATAACACAGTCAGGAGAGCAGCTATGAGCAAAAACGATTCAAGGATACTGGCTATTGTCTCCAGAGAGCTTGTAGCGGCAGAAGCATGCTACCATAAATCGTGCTACCGTGACTACACTCGAAACGTTCCAGGACCTTTAAACATCAGGGAAACAAAAGAAGAAGTGTGTGATGAGTATATCAGGGCAGAAACACATGCCTATGAGATGCTGTTTAATCATATAAGAACAAACCTACTTCAGAACCCAAGGGTTGTTAGAATGTCGGAGTTGTATACCCTATTTACATCATTCTTCAAGTCTCAAGACATAGAGATCAAAGAATCTACGAGAACCCATTTCAGAAGAAAACTTGAAGGAGAATTTGGAGACATGCTGGAGTTTGAAGATCTTTTTGGCAACAAAAGAGTTTTTGTCATTCCACGTGGTCTTTCCAGACTTCATTTAGCCAAGCTAGCTGTGGAGAACTCTAATATTTCCAAGCCTTTTAAGGGTACAGAAGAAATATCCAAAACCGCTCTCCACCTTAGAAAAGCAATCCAGGAGCAAGAAATCATAGAATCGTGGCCTCCAAAACCTTGCGAACTAACTGAAAATGCCGTGATCATTCCAGATGTTCTGAAAGAGTTTTTGTACACTTTGCTCACCGGTAGTACTGAATTTCCAGGTTTGCAGTCTTGTTCTCCAAAGATTCAGCGTCTCATTACATCGTTTGGACAGGACTTGGTCTTTGGTACGAGTGGTGGACGACAGAAGCCCCCAAAGCATGTTTTACTTCCATATGCCGTAAAATCTCTTTCCAACAACGTTGAATTAATTCAAATTATAAACCGCTGTGGTCACGGAATTGCCTACTCCCAACTTGAAGAGATAAATACTGCATTGTGCCTTCAAAAGTTAGCAGCAACCTCATGCAACGAAGTCCCCCTCCCCGAAAACATCCGTCCGTTTATCAGTACAACGCTGGCCTGGGATAATATAGATCGTCTTGAGGAGACTTTGTCTGGCGAGGGCACTTCCCACCGAGTCAATGGAATCGCAGTTCAAGCTAATCATTTTGGCCCTCACCCTCCGTCAGCTTCACTTCCAGTCATCATGAAATCAAAGAAGAGAAGTATCGAGTCTGTGGGTGACGAAGCTATCCCTATCTACAATGCAGGGGAGCGCTGTGGGCCCCATTCTAGAGGATATGTGGAAGTCAAGTTAAATGAAATCATGGAATGCGCATGGAAAAAGAACTTGCTGTGGGTTTTAGCACGAATTCATGCAAGTGAAAAGCAATCCGTTCCTAGTTGGACTGGCTTTAACATTTTAGTGCGAAATGACCAAGAAGTTACTAAGGATAACGTGGGTTACCTTCCGACAATCAATGCCCCAGCAACAAACATGTCTACTGTGTACCAAATCCTTTTGAAGTCTCTACAGATCAAAGAAACCTTGAAACTTCACAGCATGGTAGTTGTGTTTGATCAGGCACTTTATGCGAAAGCTGCAGAGATAAAGTGGAAACACAGAGCGCAGTTTAATGATCTTGTGTTGAGGATGGGAGTGTTCCATACCATTTGCACGTTCTTGTCGGTGATAGGGAAGCGTTTCCAGGATGCTGGTTTACGAGATGTGATTATCGAGTCTGGAGTAATTGCTGAAGGATCCACGTCTGGTGTCCTTGAAGGCCGTGCATATAATCGCGCCATAAGATTTCACAAGCTAATGTTTGAAGCACTTAACAGGCTGGCATGGATTGGTTTCATTTCTTGGGTGGAGGAGCATCACAAAGAGAAGAAGCCTCTTGTCGATGAGTTCTTCAAAGGTCTAAAAACGCTTTGTGATAGAACATGTGAGCGAGAATTCAATGCCACAATTACAAGTCCCTCATTTCAAGAAGTGTCGCAACTATTCAGCATGTATATGCACTATCTCCGGCATGGGAACGGGAAGCTCTCCAAGTTCTGGATGTCATATGTTGACATGGTTGAAATACTTCTTGAGCTGTTAAGAGCGTCTCGGGAAGGGGACTGGGAACTTCACCTTTCATCTATCAGCGAAATAGTCCCTTGGTGTTTCGCATATGACAAGCCTAACTATGCCAGGTACCTTTCTGCATATCTGCATGAAATGTCACATCTACCAGAAGAACACCCTGACACCCTTGAATACCTTCGATCGGGAGGATTTTCCGTTCAGATTGGAGAAGACAACCCTTTCGGGAGAATCCCCGTTGATCAGACGTGTGAGGAAACCGTCAACAAAGACACTCAAACGTCAGGAGGAACCAAAGGTTTCAGCCTGAAGCCGAATGCAGTTAGCAAATTCTATTTAGTCGCTGAATACCGAAGCACATTCCTGAGGCAACTCAAAGATATGTTACACATCAGTCCATCGTCTTCCCAACACAATGATCTACAGCCTTCAAGAATCGCCAGGGATGAAGCTGATGTTAAGTCCATTGTGTCAATTCTTCAAGACACTTGGCTCAACCCATTCAACCCTGATCTTCAAGATCTTGTCTGTCTTTCCACAGGAAAGGTAGCCACTCCTGATGTAGAGCGTGACTTGCTAGGAGCTAAAGATATTGGTGAGGAAGCCTATAAGGCATTCAGAGAGCAACGCCTTCAATGTAATACACCTAAAGTCAAGTTCCATGATGCAATCACCAAAGCCAAGTTGATGACCTTTACTCACCTGACCAAAAAGGTAACGATAAAGGCTGGTAAGAACCAAGAGGTAATCCTCAAAGCCGACAGAAGATTGTTTGCGCAAATGATCGTCATTGCAGAGAGCAGAAACCTACAGATGAGAGACGTGTTATCCCATCCTCTCGGACCACTCCCATGGTCATTAGCTACCCCAGATGGCTTGCTCCGTAAAACAAACAAGGCGTCCCTGGAAAAAGAACTCCAGAAAAATGTCCAAGCCTCAGATGTTATTCCCCATCCTTCTGCATGTGTTATAGACGGGATGGCTCTAGTCCAGCGCCTCAAAGGTGATCAGAAGACGTTCGCAGCAGTTGCTGAAGCTTTGCTTGGCAGAGTTCTAAATGAAGGTGGAACGAGTGACAGGATTGATGTCGTCTTTGATGATTACAGGGAGGAATCCATAAAGAATGCTGAAAGAATAAACAGAGGTGAAGGATCAGGAAGCGAATACCGCAATATTCAAGCCGATCACAAGGTCAAACAATGGAGAAGATTCCTGTGTAGCTCAAAGAACAAACAAGCACTCATTGTGTTTGTGACAAGCGAGTGGAAGAAAGACAAGTACAAAGAGAAGCTTTTAGGAAAGACACTTGTTATCACCTGTGGCGACAAATGTTATCAGTTATCCTCTGGAATGGTGCAACCTATTAGTGAGCTCGAATCTACTCAAGAGGAGGCCGATACCAGAGTCATCTTACATGCAGTCCATGCAGCTCGATCAAGATTCGCTTCCGTCGTTGTGGTATCAGAAGATACTGATGTCTTAATACTTCTTCTAGCCTTCAAGAGTTCCATTTCTTCCTCGCTGTTTATCAAATGTGGTTCACAGACCAGAGTCAAGTACATTGATGTTTCCAGAGTAGTTGAGAGCATTGGAGCAAATATATGCAGATCACTACCAGGCTTTCACGCGTTCACTGGTTGTGATACGGTTAGTGCCTTTGCTGGACGAGGCAAGGTATCAGGATATCGAATTGTGTCACGAAGTGCAGAATTTCAAGGAATCTTCCAGCAACTGGGTACAGAATGGGACCTTTCCGATCACCTTTACTGTAGTCTTGAGAAATTTACTTGCTCCGTGTACTGCAGCAACCCGGGAACAAGTGACATAAACGAGCTTCGATACCGACTGTTCTGCTTGAAGAGAGGAGACGTTGAATCTAATCAGCTGCCACCATGCAGAGACACGCTGCGAAAACACTCTCAAAGGGCAAACTATCAAGCTGCAGTATGGAAACGGTGCTTAGAAAGATGTCCAGTCATCCCACCACCAGAAGGAGCTGGCTGGTGCACCGAGGATGAAAAACTGGTTGTAGACTGGATGGGTGGCCAGCCAGCTCCACAAGCAGTCCTGGAGCTTCTTTCATGTCAGTGCAGTAGGGCGTGCAAACCTCCATCATGCTCTTGCATCGCCAATGGTCTCAAATGCACTGACATGTGCCGACTTCAAGAATGTACCAACAGGTCTGATGAAGACAACGATGTTGTCCCTGCTGGAGACGATGACGATGATGATGACGATGAAGAAAGGTAATAAACTCGTAGCCATTAGCCAACATCAAATAACTTCCCTTTTACAGTACTCTTCTTAGAAATTTCAAAGTTCCTTGCACTTGACTGTTAGCATGACAATTGGTTTAAATTTTGAACAGCGCACCTTATTACTTACATTTAATAACTGTTGTTGTCATGGCAACTGCTTAACATTTAAAGCATAAATCAACTGCTACTTTTGTCTAAAATTGAACATGACCCTTTGTTTACATTTCAGTGAAAATGATATTTGAACAAAGCGATGTATGAAAAGCTATGAAAGTTTCAAGACTCCAGTGTGTTAAGTGGGGGATTTTACTGCCGAAGAGGAGTCATAGAGGAAGCTCTCAAGTTTTCCTTTGCTGGATTATTAATCCCAGAGTGTGCTTAAGTGATCTGCAAATGAGTGAACTCTAGTGGTGATATGTATTTTTATCCCAATTTTTAAAATTAGGAAGCGGAAAACAATATTGAACATTTTCAGTGAGTTTTACTTCATTCGTGGGCTAAATGAACATTTCCGTTGCCATGGCAACGGGAACTTTAATTTTTAACTTATTAATTACAGTACAATTGAATCCAACATCATACTCTGTTTGGTTATGTACAAAATGTGGTTTCAAAACCAATTGCACAAAAGTTATAAGTCAGAAGTTAATGCTATTAAGTACATCTAAGGCGAAAAGGCAGTTGGAAAGAAGTCATTTGATCACATGACTACAGCAAGAAAGCTACTCGTAGAGGCTTGCTATCATACCTTAAAATAAACTTTAGATATTGAAGATTTAAAAAATACATTAGGCATTGGTCCTTTCACATGGTACAAAAAACCTTATTTTGGGGGTCTTGGCCCATGGACTATATCACGTGAAGTCTCACAGAAAGAACTGACACATTTTTTGCTACAGGACATCAAGGCATTACTGAAAAAAAGAAATTGACACAAAGCACAACTGACCAGCCACTTCAAAAATACATTTCTTCACTTCAAATACTTTTTGAAATTTGATTTAAAATAAATTCAACGTTATGGATTGATTATGTTTTGACTCATGAGAAGTGAGGTTTGAGTTATCGAGGGAAAAATTACAGAGGAAATGACCTGAAGGGAGAAAAAAAATCGCTTCGAGTTGCCGGGAGGTTCAAGTTATCGAAGATAAAATTATGGTGAATGTATGGAGAAAATCCAGGGAAAATCAATTGTGGTTCAAGCAAGGACGAACTTTTCGAGTTACCGGGAGTCAACTTTACAGTGTGCCCTTTACTGGCCTTTAGACTTTTTGTGTGGTCGCATTGATAAGGCAAATTTATTAAGAATATGACTTTTTTGTCAATCCAAACAGCGCTTGTAACAAGATAAGCACAAAATTTTGGATTGATCAACTGAGTTGATATTAGGTAGATTGGCCACCCTAAATCGATTGGCCAATCTATCTTATCAAGTCAGTTGATCAATCCAAAATTTTGTGTTTCACGTGCACGTCCCCACCCATGCAGCACCACAGTTTCTTTAGAAACTAAACCCTTTGTTTGTTTCTTGTAACAAGGAGCTTCGCGATATTGCGAACTTTTTTCTGTTTTGGTGAAAATCGTGCAATGTATTTAAAATAATAAATAGAGGACAGATTGCATTTCTATATAATTAATTTAAAGGGGCATAGTCACGAGGATTTCGCAGATGTCTGGTCAAAACTGTGCTAAAAATATCGGTAGCTAACTTTATCCATGCCCGACATTGTGTTTGAACATTTCATTAAGAGAAAACAAACCATGACCATTTAATATCGATTTAATGTCAACGCGCTAAAAGAATTTGTAAAGTTTAGCCTTATTTTTTCAAATTGCAATCCGTTTCCATCCGTGCCATCCGTAGCAACAAACGACAGAAAATAGTTTCAGTGAAGTAATATAGTCTTTGGTAACAAAACTAGACCATTATTTGTGGGCGTTCATTGACGTGAGGACATCTTTTTTATTTTTAAAGTGAACTAAAATAGCGTGACTATGCCCCTTTAACCCTTGGACGTACAAGGTGTGTGTGTGTGGGTGGGGGGGGGGGGGGTGGGGGGACAGTGGCATAAGGTTTTCCTTGCTTTTTTCCAAGGCGATTTATAATCTGCACCTGCCCTTATCAGTGGCTATGCCCACATCCCTTAGACATTTTGACACAAATTTGGTGAGAATCGGCTAATAAGGTTAAAGATATGGTGTCTCGAATAGCTAGTGGTCAAGCCAATTTTTGAAGCAAAATGTGTGTTTTTGACCATTTTTAGGTCAAAAAGCATAAAATGTTGACGAAATGCACCAAAGTGTTTACTAGTGTAAGATTGCACAGGTCTAGCATCAAACACTTTCAATTTCCGAAGTTTTTTAATAATTTCTAATTTTGGGACAATCCAAGATGGTGGCCATCCTGGATCACGTCCCATGCCCCTAGCAGCGCTGTAAACTCATTCAATATATATCTGATCTTTGTAGAGCACATCACAGGCTTTCTACCAAAGGTAAAATCTTTTCAAAATTTATGTAACACAGCAAAAACCCAAGGTGGGTCTACCACCTCCCCCCCCCCCCCCCCATTACCGCGGTGGGGACATGACTTTCCTTGTACTTAAGGGTTAATCCTCCTTTGTGGTGCATTGTATAGTTTGAGATAATTTCTAAGTACTTTAGCTCAGCAGTTTTTTTTTCAAGCACAAACATTAACTAGGATTGCCTTGTGGCAAGTATTATTAACCGATGACGTCATAATGACGTAAAGAATAAAACTTCGTCTCTGATGTCTGTCCACCTTTGTAAAGCTTAAGGGTCCTGTTTGAGTTTTTGGGTGGGGGTGTGCAGCCTGGACTCTAAAAACCTCACGCTGACTATGCCATAGACAGTGTACATACTTCGATAGCTTAAAAATGGGAGAACCTCCTCTGGACTGTGAAGTGAGAAGGAAATATTTAATTTTGTGTCAAATGCGTTGTTTTTTGACTTTGAGGTTTGGCAGGATTTTGCTGCGTTTACTTAGTCGTGACACAAATTTCCCTAACAAGCACATCAGAAATTATACACAAGACGGACTCAGGGCTGCAATGAACGCAAGTCGACTTACTTCGCAAGTTCCCATACATATTAATTTTTGGTTTTTGTAGGAGAATATTTTGATTTACAACCAGCTTCTCCGAGACATTTCGAATACGAGACAAATGTTTACGAAGACTGGAAAGGGAGCAGATTTTGAGATAGCGAGCTGAATTTTAACATTTTGCACTGTTCCAAAGCAAAGCAAATGAATTTTGACATATCGCACTAATCGGCTATAAGCTGAGACTCAAAACAAACAGGCGAGCTTGTTTCTAAAAATAGATTTCAACATGAGAACTTATCAGGAGCGCACGTGACTCAATTAAGAAATGTAAACAAATAGGCACGCTTTAGTCACTTCGCTTGAATTGTGATGGAAAAATGCGGAACCAAAAAAAAACGAACAATTAATATGGCCGACTTGGATACAAAGCGAGAAGACATTTATGTGACGAATTTGTATTCTTTAAGTTCTCGGCTCTATTAAGCGGAACTTCGGTCTACAGAAAAAATAATAACGGCAATAAAACTATTTCAATCGTGTCTATAAACGTTAGTTTTAACCGATTTCGAGTGAAAATTTTGTGGATACAGAAAACGTACATAAGACCAAAGACTCTTGTTTCAGCACGAAGAACGTAGGTGGTGGACCGAGAGCCGAGAAATTCAAACAACGTAATGCCAGTCACGTGTCGGACAAATCATGCCAGTGAGCTCTGAAAACTTATTGGAGAGTAACTGGTAGAGGTAGGAAAATAAAAGGGTCATCTGTAGTAAGATTAACTCCATCGAGAGCAATGTTGTGAAACAAAACTTCATTGGCTCTAGCTCTGCGCGCATTGCGTGCCTGTATTTGAACTAAGCAAGTTACTTTTGATTTTGTCCGAAAATGTGGCAGTCATTGAGAATACCACAGTTTTTTTTCTCTGACTGACACCTCCGCACTCTGAAATACAGCTTAGACCCGGCTTTTTTTCCTTATAAGGAAAGTGGATGTTATGTCAAGTGACGCGGCGTAAAAATGATGTCGCGAGGAAGCAAAAGTTTTTTGTCTGTTGTTACGTAAAAATTGGCGAATTCTTTGTCGTAACTTGTACACTTTCATTTAATTATGGCATTTTATTATTGGTTTTGGCTACTTCTGAGTAAGAATCATACCAGTTCTATTAATTTTTGGAGAAATGGAGAAGTCCAAACTGGAAGATTCAAGATCAAGCTATAGAGGAAGGGGGGGGGGGGGGGGTTAATACAACCCCCTTCCGGTCTGTGGAGACTAAAGTTAACTCTAAACAGAGTTAACTTTAAAACAAGTAGTACTAAAAGAAAACCTACGTCATGGATTTGGACGTGACGTAGATATATGCTCACAAAGTTTAAGTTCAAGGCTATTAAAACTATAGAGGAAGTGAGGGAAGGTGCAGTTATTGCCCTTCCGGTCTGTGAAGATCAACAAACTTGTTCTAAACAGAGTAAACGTTAAAACAAGTAGTACTGAAAGAAAACCTACCACAAGGCTTCTCGTTACACTCTACTTTGGAGGAGCAAATTCTTGTAAGTGTCTTTGTTCCTTTGCCACATGACACACTGCACGGTGAAGGCTCCCAGGGTGTGCACTGCTCATTAGAACTGCTATCGTCACTTGAAATGTCAATTCCTAAAGGTAAGATTGGACAACAGTTTCCTCGAGACATTGACAAAGTGGATGTCACTGGCGTGGGCTTAGAATGAAAGGGTGGTTCCAACAGTATCCTCGCGATTCTAAAGTAAAGTACTTGTGCACGACTATAAGATTGAGACTATAACTATATTAAGACGATAACCGTATCCAGCAAATTGGAAATTGCCGTTGAATAAATTATCAAACGTAGACAGGGAACACCTTCCCTGTCTATCTCCCAAGTGACTTACAAAGGCTAAAATTATTTCACTCAGCACTGAACAGAACAGAACAGACAGTCTTGCAAACTATTGGTAAGTGAGAAGTGACATTGAGACAACAATTCCCATGTAGATGTATCACGATATCTAAACATGAGGACGATTGTACTTTTTCTTACCATTAGCCAAGCCGAGGATAATAACAGTCAAAATCCACAGAGATTCCATGGTGTTGTATAGATAGTATCTGAACTCTGAAGAAAGATAAGAGATTCACAGAAACAAAAATGTTAGCATCAGTAATTGCTGAGTTTATAGTGAATGTGCCCATGATAAGATTATATCAGGTAAGAAGGTATAAAAAATAGATATGCTATTCTATCTCTATTATTCTCGACAAGCTAACATTTAAGATTTGTTGATGAAATCGCAAAAATTAAATCCTAAATCAAATCCAAGAAAAAAAATTTTTTTTCAAAATTCCAAACACAGTTTCGTTACTGACACCACGGAATCACCAGAAAAGCTCCCCAAATATTGCATGAAATCACTGAATATGTTAATGGATTGATTGCAGGCCTGAGTAAAGCCCTAGATATTTACCATAGATTCGCAGTCTAAAGATAAAAAAGGTTTAAGATATAACTGTTATGAGAAGAAGACTGGGCACGTTAAAATTGTGACTTACTTCCAACTCTGAAGTGCTTGTAAAGTGATCTGGCAGACGTGATTCTTGACTCTGAAGTGATCCCCAAGACTGAATGCTAAACCAGTTGTTAGTGTTTGCTTTTATGGAATCTTTAAGTGTCACGTGGCTTAAGCTTAATCGTAGTATGAGATAATGCTTGAGTTGAAAATATTTGACTCGTGAATTAAGCCACTTACTTAAGAGCAGCGTAATTTGTTTAAATGGTGGTCTATTGAAATATCTAAATAGATGCAGGTCATATACCCTGAAACAACTGAACGCTATGCCCTGAATTAAGTGGAAAAATATGACATATAACACATTCCCTGCTCTCAACGATCAACTCAACGGAGTGAGTGAAACGATGGTCTAAAAAACTATTTAAATGAGAGCAAATAATATTCCTTGAAACAACTTTATAACGCTATGCCCTTAATAAAGTTAAAAATGACAAATGATGTGTTTTCTTCTCTGCGACCTACTAAATAAAGTGAGGGACACTGAGAAATAAGACAGACGTTAACATACAAAAAAATGCGGTAACTTAGTCAAAGAACGACAAATAATGCATGCGTTTTTTCGACGACCAACTAAATGGAAAAAACGAATAAATATTTAAGTCGTTAGAGACAGAGCATATTTTTGAGATTGTAGACCTAGAGCTTTCAAAACTGTTCAGCTATCTTGTAAGAACTCAACAGTGAGTTTGGCCGTTTAGATAAAACGACCGTAGCTTAACAATTAACAGAACTGTAAAAAGGAGCTACAACTGAAAAAAGTGCCAGGTTATTAGTGCTTTTTCATGAGTGCAAGTGTAAGGCGTGCCCAAGTGAAAACACCGTGAAAGTGTACTTGACGCAAGCATAATCAGAACGACAAGAACAAGAACAAAAACCAAAATATTTTGAGACAGTCCCCTTCGTTTTGCCATTTTTAGGATATTCGTTTTTCAAATAACATTTAACAGACTGAATTGTAATAAAGTTCTATAAGTAAAACAAGCGCCAGGTTATTAGTGGTGTTGCATGAGCGCAAGTGTAAGGGAGGAAACACCGTGAAAGTGTGCCTGACGCAAGCATAGCCATTAAACGACAAGAACAAGCACAAAGACCAAAATAGTTTCAGACAGTCCCTTTCATCTTGACATTTTTAAGGACATATATATAAACATTTTTTCAAATCAAGTCTTGTAACGGCGGTATACACGCGACGTAAGTAGTGTATACCTGAAACGTGTAGGCATAAACCGGTGCGGAACAAGCATTTCAGAAAGAGCATAAACGCAAGAACAAGAATAGAAAATCTTTTATTTTTTTCCTGTGTTTGCGTTTACGTTTGCGTGGGATATTAAGATCAGAAAAACAAATAAGGAATTAGAAATAAAAAAGGTCGTAAACATACATCACATTTTGAACACTGTAGCCAGATGATGACCGGCCAATAATGTATCGTCCTCCCTCTCACCCTAAACAACCAGCTGGAACGCGATCTAGAAAAATTGACGAATAAAGAAGTCTTTAAAATATAACACACTTTGGAGACTGTAGTAAAAAAAATGGCAAATAATTCGTTTTACTCTCCCATCGTCCAATTATAGCTATAAATAGAATAAAATGAATAAATATTGAAGTCGTTAGAACAAAGCATTTAACTGACTGTAGGCCTAGGCTTTTCAAGAATGTTCAGCTATATTGTAAGAACACAACAATGACAGAGTTTAGACTTTTAGATAAAACGACTGTTGCTCAACATTTAACAGAACTGTAAAAAGAAGCTACAAGTGAAATAAGTGCCAGGTTATTAGTGCTTTTTACTAAAAACACAACGCATGAACGTAAGCGTAAGGCGTGCACAAGTAAAAACACCGTGAAAGCGTGCTTGACGCAAGCATAATCATAACGACAAGAACAAGCACAAAGACCAAAATATTTTGATCCTTGTGCTTCCACTTATGCTCGCTTCGCATGCAGGTGAAAAAGACATATAACACGAGCGTAACTGAGAAAAAAAGTAGATTTTCAGCCGGGAATTACTTTCAAAGAGTTTTTGAACAACTGAAAACCATCTGCCGAGATATAAATGTATTTAATATATAACTGTATTTTATTTCTTCATTTTTGGAACCCTTAAAGCCTCGGTTATCGTAATTTCGCTAGTTAAAAACGTTGCTGCCGGGAAAACTGCCCTTCTTGAGCTCAGGTTCAAGTCAAGCCGAAAGCAAATTATTAAAGCTCTCAGTCAATTAAAAAATAACTAATTAAAAAAAATTGCTTTTAAAATTAGTTTTAATTGCTGTGTGAATAAGGTTTTATTTTAATTGCTTTTTTAATTACTTTTTTCGAAAACGGACCGAAATGGTAAGGGAATTCTGATCTAGTGAAAACCCACGCCACAGAAGCAGAGACAAGAGACTTCCTTTTGTGCTATAAAAATTAAAGATGGTGCAGTGAAAGGTGTTGGCAATTAAGTTTTCTATGACGAACAAAAAATACAGGCAACAGTGTTAAAATCCCATTCTTACCAACACCTTTCACTGCACCATCTTTAATTTTTATAGCACGAAAGGAAGTCTCTTGTCCCTGCTTCTGCGGGTAATGTACCTTTACAGTAATCAAAAAGGCTTTTGACTTGGGTTATCAGTCAAGACAAAGAACTTTTTGGACAGTTCCAGCGAATGTTAGGCAAAACAGTCTTGGAATCTACATTTTTTGTTCAAACTTAAGCCGTCTCAGTATCTTGATCTTTTGGCGAAGCCTCTTAGAGCCTTGAGTTTTTAAAAAGAAGGCCATAAAATGAATCTTGAAGTTCTGATATGCTTAGGTAACATCTTTAGCTGTTCGAAACTGGGGCCCGTTTCTCGAAACTCCCGATAACTTTCCGGGCCCGGTAAGTATTTTTTCGAGCTCATTTATTTGTCAGCTAATGGTAATTATTGGCGTAAACTTAGCGAGATATTTCACGAAAATATAAAGATTAAAATTTTCCTTCCAAAATCAATTTAGAATTGTATAGTTATTCGAGAATGCTGTGCACGTAAAAGAGTTTCTGGGCCCGGAAAGCTATCAGGAGTTTCGACTGAAAGTCTCGGGTTCGAATTTGTATGTGCTACAACGTTTTAGGCTTGCATGTAGAAAACTCTAAAAGATCGGTCTCGCAATTTAAAAATTGAAAGTTTCTCGGGCTAGCACAAGGAAACGGTCGTCTCGCCGTCTCGCAAAGCCTCAAATTTACCATTCCGGTGTCACCCCTTATTCGGAGACAAAAATGTCATCCTCCTTGAGTGGTATGTAAAGCTTATTCCCTAGGCTTAAGCAAGCTTCAAAATTCGCGAATTAAACTTATTTCAATATTGAACCTTCCAGTCTAGCAGTTTCCCTTTCCAGGTCGTTCCCTTTCCAGTCCAGCTGAAGGGATTGAGTGTGTGATATCCCCCTCCACTTCCACGATCTTCTCGATATGTACCAACTTTCTTCGTTACCGCGAGCATACAGCTTTGGGGAGCACTTTTATATAGTAACGTGTGTATCCGGAGGACCCTTCACCTTTACCGGAAAAACCATTTTATAAACTGGAACATTATCTTAAGGCTCTTAAAACTGACTGAAATCAAATGAGCCTTTTGGCTTTTCAAAGTAAGACTAAACTTTGAAACATTCCTCTAGTGAACCGCCCTAAGTAATTTTTTGTAACTTTACATAAGGCCTTCCGCCTCGCCTCGCCTCGCATAGGGTATCATCCGTGACATTTTCTTTCCCGAGTTACAACGAAAATACTTCGAAAATCCACAATTGTGTAAGTGTCTTTAATTCCTAAACTTCAGAGAAGCCTTTGACATTGTTTTGGCAGAATTTTACCCTTTAAACGGTTGTATTTACAACGAACTGCACTACAGTTGAAATCGGGAGAAGGTGTAACATCGACATGTAGATTATTGAACCTGTTTTGTAAACTCAAAAGTCTCTCGAACTGTTGAAATGTCCGTCTACATCAAGGCACAGATGAACAAAATAAAAATAGGTAACATGGTCTCTTCAAGCCTTTGATTGCCTAGAAGGGATCACGTGAAGGGGACTTTCGTGGAATCAAGGCGATGGCGATGGCGATGGCGATGGCGATGGCGATGGCAATGGGTGGACCACGGACTGGGTTAGTTCATTTCCAAGGTAGTCATTTTTTAAGGATAAGTTTTCCCAAACATTTTGAAAGCTTCTGGGCATTTCCAGCACTTGAGAAAAAGGAGCAGGGAAAGAAAAGGACGGCATTTTAAGCAAAGGAATTAAAAAGATACAGCATTCTTAATAGTCTACCAAAGTAAACACGACAGTGAACAGTTATCATGACTCTTTTTATTGGAACTCAATTATATTGACATCATATCATAACACACTTTTTTTTATCGAGATCCTACTGCCAAATTGTGTAATACTGAGGCCCGCATTGGATCCTTGTTGTCTTCCTTTATTCTGTAAAATAAACATAGATATTTCCATGTAAATTTTAAAAAATCGGTCAAACCGGGATTGTACAGTGCTATACGCTGGAGGTATATTTAGCACATTCTCTTGCCCTTATATGGTAAAATGACATAACTGTGGATTAATAAACAGGTTTGTTTACCAGTTAAGCCTACCATGCATTTAACTTTGAGGATTGACCGGTGTCAGCCAGTATCTTTTTACATCTTTCAAGTTTCAAGCTTCAACTAAACGCGTCAAATAAGAGCAATGCATCTTAAAGTGATTTTTGTTCGAAAGTAGAGGATAGCTGTTAGCACAAACATTGCATCGCTTGCTCATGCCGCTGCACAAAAATCCGTGCAAAATTGGACTGAAAATAGACTGCGAGTAGTCTCTAATTTTGGCGATGGCGATTGTGCCGCGGGCGAAATACACACGCGCGCGCGAAAGATTGAGGAGACGCGACGCGAAGGGAAGTGAACTTGCCTGAGCACACAGAGGCTTTGATTTCTGCAACTTTCGTTAGCAACTGCGAGTAATCTGTCACATGGAACACAGGGTTTCCAGGTCCTGCAATTAGCTGGAGATTGTTATTGTCAACTCTTGTGCCGACGCCAACGGCTATCGTGGTGACCTTCTTGGCCTATAACATTTGGAAGTTTAAACATTGGTTAAAAAATTCATAATACCAATTTTGTGTGATGTTCGTAGCTTTTGACTGATCATCATCATCATCATCATCATTATTATTATTATTTTTATTAATTATCCCAACCAATCTTAGCTAACACAAATTACCTAATGAACCAATCTGAACTCGAAACAAATACATGCAACAGACGTCAAACGCTGGAAAACTCGCCCCAAAAAAATACAAACAAAACAAAAAACAAGGGTGCTCTCCATTATGCTAAAATTTCCGGAAATTTCGGTCGAAACATAAATGGAACACTCCGGTCCAGGTGGAAATTTTGCGAAGGAAGTGGTCCACCTACAGAGGTAGTCCTCTTTGACCGATCGGTCTGGTCCGACAGAAACTTGCCGTTCCATTTTCAAAAATTCTCGTTTCCAGTCCCCCTTAGCTGAGAAGTAATCAAAATTTTGGCCGAAACGTAAATGGAACGCTTCGGTCCGGTTGGGAATTTGTTTCTGGTCGAAAATTTTTTTTCCTTTTTCCCTTGGTTAGTTTCACTGGTCTCTAACCGATCGGTCAGGCATAATGGAAAGCCCCACAAAGTTGGTTTGATGAGCAATTCGGTCTTAATTCTCCTTGGGTGAGAAAGTGGCGAGACATTTTGGACCAATCGCAGAGCACAGAAGAGCAAAACCAAAGTAAACGCAAACCACTTTCGACGCTCAACAAAAAACCAATCTAACCTTAAAATCAATTGTAATCGGTTTTTTTTTTTCAATATTGTTGAACTCTTCAGGGAGATTAGGGTTGTCATTAATCAGCTATCAAAGCACCCTAAAAACCTTATTAATGGTAGTTAACTGACAGGGCCGCTAACCTTTAATGCCCTTTGGATGTTAGGTATAATTGTGGTGAAGTCTATCGTCTCGGGGTCTCCTGATTTCGGCTTGCCATCAGTCAGCACAAGCACTACATTTGCTTTGTCTGGTCTGTCTCCTCCTGCAACGGTGAAAAGCTTATCTCTGGCCATTTCCAAGGCAAGATCGGTACGAGTGTAGCCCGAGGTCGGTCCCATTTGCTGATCTATTTTCTGTTTCAGGGCATGTTTGCTTTGGTATCTTGAATCGGCGAATTTAAACACCATGCGAACGCGTGTCTGAAACGTGATCAATCCAAAGTGATCTCCATCGGTACCAGGGCGGAATTTTTCAACAAAGTTTTTTAGGAAGTCGAGAGCAGATCTGAATGATTTTTTACCGATGCTTCCTGATTTGTCCAGGAGTATTGCAATGTCAAGTCCTTCTATGCAAGGCGGTGCTGTTGAAAACAAATAGCTACGTTTTAGATTTTTAACGTACGATTTAACGTCTTGCATAATACTGGGTAAATGTTTTCGTTATTTAAGGAGCTCGTTATAAAGTAGGGGTTTAATTTCCATTGGAAAGTGAAGTGCTGCGGATAAAGCGCATCCAGAGGAACAGTGGTTTAACGGCCAAAAGTGAATTTTCTTAAGTAAAGACCACAGATGGCCTCAAACACAAAAATCTTGGTCGTTGGTAAAACGCATGACGGTCAAGTACCCGTGACCTACGTCACTGACGCATCCGTGACACATACGTGACGAGAACGTACAACAATTCAGTTTAGGCAAATATTTCACTCGGATAAAAAGTGCATGCGTTCAATCCTCGCTTTATCGTGTAAACGTTTACAAAAGCCATTACCGGATTAGAATTAGATCTAAACAATTGCGCGACTTGTCCACATTTTCCGCAAAAACTCTAAACTGCAGCATTTCATCCATGTAAAAAAAATTCCAGAAAAAAAAATGAATCTCCAGAAACGAATTGGCTGCAATTCGAGGGAATTTATCCGCACTGGCTCTCAAACTCGCCTTCGCCTTAGCAAAAGCGTGGCTTTCTACGCGAAACAGGATTTTCTCCTCTATAAGTTTTCCACATCCCATTATATCAACAGTCGAGTGTTCTTTAGGGCTCCAACGTGAAAACGGTGTGTTTTCTTAAAATACAACAAATGAATACAACAATGAAATCTCGAATTTATTTTATACCCAGTTTTAACACCATCAGTTCCAAGAATTCGATATAAAAGGATTTGTAGTATTGGGGCTCCACTTCACTGAAATGCAACGTTGATTTTTCTGTTTCATGTTAGAGGTCTCAAAGTTTGCAGTTTTACGAATTTACAAATTTAGCTCGAAAGAAATTTTGGTGCGGTTGGAACGGTATTTCATTTTTCTCGGAGTTACAGGCACGTTTTTCAAAGTTCAGTTATATTTTGTCTGTTCTTAGATAAAAATTGGTGAATTCTTTGTCGTAACTTTTACATTTTCATATAATTCTGGCATTTTACTATTGGCTTTAGTTCCTTCTGAGTAAAATATGATACCAGTTCTCTTAATTTTTGGAGAAATGGAGAAGTCCAAAATGGAAGATTCAAACAGAATAATCTTATTTACATTTCGACGTGACGTACATATGTGCCCACAAAGTTTAAGTTTAAGGCTGTTGGAGCTGTAGAGGAAGGGGATGGGGAGATTATAGCCCTTCCGGTCTGTGAAGACCAAAAAACTTGGTCTAAACAGAGTAAACGTTTAAACAAGTAGTACTAAAAGGAAACCTACGACACGGCTGCGTGTTGCAATCCACTATTTTGGTGCAGGTGCTTGTAAGTGTCTGTGTTCCTCCTCCACACGACACACTACACGCTGAAGCCGGCTTCCAGGGAGTGCACTGCTCATTAGAACTGCTATCGTCATCTGAACCGTCAATTCCTAAAGGTTAAATTAGACAATAATTTCCTTGAGACATTGACAAAGTGGATGCCACTGGCGTGGGCTTAGATAGAGGATGTCTATGGTCAAAATTCTGGTTAAATCTGTGGTTGCCCATCATTAGGAAATTTTTTAATGTTCACTCCATTATTCCTTGCGGTTTGTTTCTTTGTTTGCTGGTTGCTTTTAATGAAAATGTTAAAATGGATTTTTCTTTACATATAGCATAACTTGAAGTCTGATAAGACGCCTTCATAAGGAAGACACTAAAATAACCGTATCCCACAAATTGGCAATTGCCTTTGAATAGATTACAAAACGAGGCTTTGCGTCTTCAGGGAACACATTCCCTGTCTCAATGCCTTACAACGACTAAAATTCACTCATCACTCACTCAGCACTGAAGAGGACGGCCAGCCTTGCAAACTAACAGTAAGTGAAAAGTGACACTGAGACAAGAGTTCCCATGTAGATGTATCACGCTATCTAAACCTGATGACGATTGTACGTTTTCTTACCTAAAGACAAGCCGAGGATAGTAACAGTCAAAATCCACAGAGATTTCATAGTGATGTGCAGATAGTATCTGAACTCTGAAGAAACATAAGAGATTGAACAAAAATGTTAGCGTCAGTAAATGCTGAGTTTATAATGGATGTGCCCAAGATAAGATTCAGGTAAGAAGATATCAGAAAAATAGATATGCTATTCTATTTCTATTATTTTCGACAAGCTAACATTAAGATTTGCTAATAAAATCGCAAAAATTAAATCCAAAATTAAATTTTTAAAGAAAAAATCTCTCTTTCAAATTACAATCACAGTTTCCTTTAACTGACACCACGGAATCGCCAAAAAAATCTCCCCAAATATTGCATGAACGGGCACTGAATATGTTATTGGACTGAGTATTGCAGGCTTGTGTGAAGCCTTAGTTATTTACCATAGATTTCGCAGTCTAAAGATGAAAAAGGCATAAGATATAACTGTTATAAGAAGAAGATTGGGCACGTTAAAATTGTGACTTACTTCCAACTCTGAAGTGTTTGTAAAGTGATCTGGCAGACGTGATTCTTGACTCTGAACTGATCCACAAGACTGAATGCTAAACCAGTTGTTTGCGTTTGGTTTTATGGAATCTTTAAGTGTCACGTGGCGTAAGCTTAATCGTAATATGAGATAATACTTGAGTTGAAAATATTTGACTCGCGAATTAAGCCAATTATTTAAGGGCAGTGTAATTTGTTTAAATGGTGTTCCATTGAAATATCTGAATAGATGCAGGTCATATGCCCTGAAACAACTTAACGCTCGATGCCCTGAATCAAGTGGGAAAATATGATATATAATACGTGATCTGCTCTCAACGATCAACTCAATGGAGTGAGTAAACGGTGGCCTAATAAAGCATTTAAATGGCAGCAGACAATACTCCGTGAAACAACTTGACGATATGCCTTCAATAAAGTTAAAAATGACAAATAATGTGTTTTCTTCTCTACGAACTACTAAATGAAGCGAGTAAAACTGAGGAATAAAAAAACAAACGTTAACATACAACACATTTTGGAGACTGTAGTCAAAGAAAGACCACTAATGGGTTTTCTTCTCTCGACGTCCAACTAAATGGAATAAAACAAAAAAAATATTTAAGTCGTTAGAACAAAACATATTTTTGAGACTGCAGGCCTAGAGCTTCGAACACTGTTCAGCTATCTTGTAAGAACTCAACAATGAGTTTACCCTTTTAGATAAAACGACCGTAGCTTAACATTTAACAGAACTGTAACTAAGGATCTATAAGTGCCCGATTATTAGTGCTTTTTGATGAGCGCAAGTGTAAAGCGTACACAGTGGAAACACCGTGAAAGCGTGCTTGACGCAAGTGTAAGCATAACAACAAGAACAAGCACAAAGACCAAAATATTTTGAGACAGTCCCCTTCGTTTTGACATCTTGAGGATATTCTTTTCTTTAAATCAACTCTTGTAACGGTGGTACACACGGGACTCAACCTGAATCACGTGGGCGCAAACCGGTTGGCACAAACATTTCAGAGAAAGCATAAACGCAAGAACAATAATTGAAAAACGTTCTTCATTTTTTTTCCTGTGCTTGCGTTTGCGTTTACGTGGGATATTAAGTTAAGATCAGAAAAACAAATAAGGAATGAGGAATAAAAAAAACCTCGTTTACATACATCACAGTTTGGAGACTGTAACCAGATGACAACCAATTATATATTTTCCTCCCTTGACAACCAACTGGAAAGAGTAAACTGAAGAATAAAAAAGACGTTAAAATACAACAGAAATTGAAGACTGTACTAAACAAAACTGACAAATAATTCAGTTTCTTCTCTCAACGACCATCTAAATGGAATAAAACAAATAAATATTTAAGTCGTTAGAACAAAGCATTTTTAAAAGACTGCAGGCCTAGGTTTTTCAAAATTGTTCAGCTATCTTGTAAGAACTCTGCAATGAGTTTAGCCTTTTAGATAAAACGACCGTTGCTTAACGTGTAGCAGAACACTAATAAGGAACTATGAGTGCCAGGTTATTAGTGCTTTTTACTAACAACACAACGCATGAGCGTATTAGTGTAAGGCCTGCACAAGAGAAAACAGCGTAAAAGCGTGCTTCACGCAAGGATAAGCATGAAGACAAGAACAAGCACAAGGATCAAAATATTTTGAGACAGTCCCCTTTGCTTTGGCATTTTTAGGATATTCTTTTTTTTTTAATCAAGTCTTGTAATGGCGGTACACACGCAACACAAATAGTATAAGCCTGAAACACGTGGGCGAAAACCGATGCGTCGCAAACATTTCAGAAAAAGCATAAAAGCAAGAACAAGAATAGGAAATCTTTAATTTTTCCTGTGCTTGCGTGGAATATTGCGTTAAGATCAGAGCAACAAATAGATACCGTCACTTTGCGCTGGGGCTGGTTCCACAAACGAGTAAAAGAATTATCGTAACCGTATACTTGTTGGCTATTGAAGAATTTGAGTGGCTGGTGCTCTAATGAGATATTAAATGCAAGCGGGTGATAATTTGCAGGGAACAACAATGATGCTATGTTCTCAGTGACAAATTTGACTGCCTTCTCTGCTTGGAAAGACCAGTTGTTCACTCCGGTGGGTTTAACTTAAGTTCGTATGAAATACTACGAATTTGGTGACTTTAGGGTAACCGTTTCGATATTGTTTGAACTCTGTTAAAGAATTGAACAAGAATTATACCGCTTCTCCATTTTGGAAAACTTGCGTTAAAGGGGTTAAAATGAAACATGTGCGCGCTAAACGAAAAAGGTCGTGGACTTACCACAATCACATTACCGACACTTGATCGCATGGAAAATCAAATTTCTTACTTCTACAGGGTATATATGAGAATACAGCAGAAGCTATCCTCGCGATTACTCTCGCAAGCGAGGAGCAGTAGCTACGACTTGCTTTGTGAAACCCCGTTTGAAGTGTCACTTGAACTCTCGAAAGAGCCGTGACCACTTTTCTTTTGTTTCTAACTACAAGCTCTTGTAAGCGACTGCTCAGTATACACTTCAATAAAAACACTTACGTCCTGATCAAATTAAGAGTAATACATGACATAAGTGCTAATGGTTCGTTGACCTGTACATACGCGAACTATTTTTTGTGATCGGCAATAAAAAAAGCTATTTAATATTTTTGCTACAATGCTATTAGTAACCAGCTCTAGCTGCGACCAATTTTCTAAATTCCCAAGGTGGTCGCTTACGAGAGCTTCGACTGCCACTAAACTCGTTGGCGATTTCAAATTATAACATAGGCACGCAGTGCGTGCGGAGGCAATGGCGTTTTGTTCCACAATATGGTAAAGTTATGAGTTTTACACCACTGCAGTGTCGTCCCACCCGAACTCCCTCAACCACGCCTCCGCCTCCCCAACAACTTGCTGTTAATCAACATATTCAGCTGTCATTAAACCGGGTAACGATCAGCGTGACTACGTCACAGTTAATTATAGCGTGACATTAAAATTGTGCGCGAAGTAAAACAAGTGACGTTTTCTTCTTACTATTATTTTTTCTTCCTTGTCACAATTTTCCTGTTGTATAAGTTACCGAAGATCGTGTTTGAGGTAGCAGGACTTAAGGTAGCTAGACCCAGTTTTTCACTAACCATACCTACTCTCTTTGAACACGAAATACAAAGATGCCTCAAACGAAACAGGAAATCGAGTTATACCTATTTGTAGGATATAGATTGAAGTTTAAAAAAATTGGGTTTTTTCGAGATCGACGTAGCCATAGCAACACAGTGACGTCATTGCTATTTTTATTTTTCCTTAATTTGTAAGAAATCCAGACATTCGTTTTTAAAGCTATATATAGGACTTGTAGTTCATATAAATGTCTTCACTTGTACCGATTTTAAAATTTTTTTATGAGAGAGTTCTCGAGAAATAATTGATTGACGTTTTAAGCTGCTGCAAACAAACGAATGATAAACAATTCTTTTCGCGTTCCTCAAACTGACATTTATCCTGACTGTGGAAAGAAAACTTTGGCCTCAAATTGTTTCGAGAGATTTCAGCTATCTTGCAGGAATAGATGAAAGAATTCGCTTCATCCGATTTCCAATAATGTGAACGTAATTAAAACTAACATTCCACTTTTTTGTCATAAATTACCTTGCTGTTAAGTTCCAAGATAATAATACAAAATCTCTTGGATGCATTTATTTGAAACTCTGTTTGTATTTTTTGTTATGTTGTATTTTACATGACCTCCAATTGTTAAGTGCTGTGAAGTACTTTTACCTCTGCAATATACTAAAATAAAGTCAGGAAACTTGACGTTGGTGTTCGGAGGCAAGTTGATAATTTGTTTGTTATTGGCGGCTTTCTTTGTTGCATAAGGGTATTGTCTGGTTTTTTCGTGCACATCTGGATTCTAACACCTCTTACATTTCATTTATCGCTTGATTGCCCTTGGAGAAGGAACCCGAACGCCAATTAGTCAGGTCGGCATTACAGTCACATTGGAAAATCACAAAATCCGGCGTTATCTCTTAGAACGATGTAACGCTCTTATAGTCGTTATGCTCCTATTGCTCTTTGCCCCAAAGAAAAAAAGTTTTTTCATACTAGTTAAGTAAATTTACAGACAAAGAAAAATGCTGTTAATATATTATTAGAGACTAGATTTAAAAGAGAAGGCGAATAACATGCTCTACGATGATTTTTCCAGACATGTTATTTTGGTTAAAATATCTGACCCTGTACTGAGTTGAACACAAATAATGCTATTATTCAAAGTAATACATCCTTTAGTGATCTAGCCAACGATCCAAGTTAATAATACCGCTGTTTGGATCACTCACTCGATAAGCCCTTATATTTGGCCAAAAATCTTACCTAGACGATCTCTAATTATTATAATTCCTTACTTTAGTGACTCAACAGTTAATTGCCTTTACATAGTTGTTTTGGTATTCTGTTTATAAAAGAGAAAGAATTGCAAAAAAGGTGATTTATTTCGCGATAGCGTAATCTATGTTTACATGTATATGTACACGGTTATCTGTTCAAGCCACCATTATATGCTACAAGTATGTGATTGGGCATGCCGCGTATAAACAAGAGGTCATGCCCAAATGGTAAAATTAAACAAAAACAATTAGCGGGAAAATGACTTCTAATCTGCTTTATATGGAAATACTTCAACATTTTTCTCACTTATAGACTAATTTTAAGGAACAAATAATCTTAGTTAATACTTTCACGTTCTTAGAGACCCTTGGTTTGGCATTTTCTTGGCTGATTTGGCCATATCTTTTAGGCAGAGCCAGTGTAGCAAGTAATCCCCTCGCCCCTCCTTTTTTACAGACTTCGGATAGCTTGCTCTGTTCCAGACCAGCATTAGCCAGTTTCTCCTTTATGGAATCCGATACTGGCATTGCCTGCAAAGTCGACTTCCACCCCTTTGATTATTGCCTTCTTTGCAAGCTGACATAAAAACTTCTGACGGAGACTGAACTTTGCAAAAGTTTTCTTTGAGACAGTTTCAACGAGGACCTGAAGAGAATCCGTGAAAGTGCTGTTACATCTTCCAGAGCATCGTGAGCCTGGAATTTCTTCTTGAATAGAAATTCATAAAGTTCTGGTAGAGAATTGCGCTGACATGATTTGATTGGGTTATGGGTTCACTTCACCTGTTTTATCACCTTGAGGGAATCAAGCAAAGGGGTATTTAAGCTGAAGAAAATGTGTAGGAGATCTTGTCTCTTGAGGGCATTTAATAATATAGGAAAGTCAAACTGGCTGCCATTGTGGGCCACTTAAACAACATTTCCTACGCAAGATGCTTGATCCTGGAGAAAATCACAAAACTAGATGAGTCCCCTTTCTTGAGCTGTTCTCGTCAGTTCTTTACCTTCACGGACTAAAACTTTCTGACCATTTCTGAACTCAACACTTATTCCATGTACTCTTGTGGCAGAGTCTGCGATATCGTCTGTAGGAAGTAAGTACCCTGAAAATTTAGAGCTTCTATCTTGCGATGTACATGGAATCTGTATGATGTCTGAATTCCGGTGAAGTCCTGTTGTTTCGATATCAAACATGAGGAAAAGACAGTTACATTCTAAATCATCTACACAAAGTTCAGAGGGGTCGTCTTGATCTTGTCCCACAAGGCTTGATTTGTTGATGATTTCAGCATATCCATTAAAATCCTCCTCCGTTAATGAAGCCTTTAGGTTATTTATAGTGCCATTTGATATGGTTGCTTTGTCTTCTTCACTCTGAGTCAATGCCACACAACTTTCGTACGTAGCCCCCTCGTGTAATTCAAGTGTACGTGTTTTCTGAGTTTTCGTTTTTCGCGAGTTTCTTGTTGCACTTTTAAAGGCTCTTTGTGGCTTTCGCCGGCCATCCTTTTCTCGCTTTTTGCTCATTATCTGAATATACGTTTTAGTTGTAGTGTTAGGAGCTAAGCCTATTTCCTCGGCTGCTTGAGCAACGTAATCATATCCTTCGTTAAACTGCGTAACTCCGGCGACAGTTCGAAAGTCGCTACTCTCAGAACCCCCGTAGTGCCTAATTTTGGGTACTTTACTCCTTACAACGCTATTCAGACACTCATTTCGTTGCGAAGATCCACCTGGAGCTAGCTTTCTGGCTGCTTCTTCGAATACAGGCGCGAACCTAAGGCTCGGCATGCCTGGTTGATATCACTCCACTTTACGATGTCGTAATTCACCAGTGTTTTCAGACGGCTTTCTGTCCTACTATCATCATCACCAATATATGTCGAGTAGGATGCACCACTAGCGGTAGCATCAGTAAAGAGTTCCACGGCCACATTAGCCTCCATGCTCTTAGAAGATCCATGGTGGTTCTTCCTGCAATCATGTGCGTCTGGTTCCTTGTTGTTCTTTTCCGCCTCTTGGCAAACTCGACGCATAGTATTGCGGGTGGCATAGCTTAGTACCTTCCCGGTTTTCACGCCAATAGCTGAGCCCATTCTTAGGACAAGTCATGGGAGCGCCCTCTTTTTCTCCAGCCCATGTTATAAGATACACCTATTTTTACCACATCTTCCTCGTCAGCCCTCGTCAACTGTGTCAGCTCTTTTTCCTTCTCGGTATGAAGATCACATGTCCGTTTAGCAACTCAACTCTTCCATTCTCTCTCTCTCTCCCGGAGCGTAAAGTTTCGTGAGGTAAGTGATGGCAATCCAAGTAACGATAGAAAGGCAGAACAATGATTATGTCCAAGACCGGAATGTAAAGCCCCAAGACCAGCACGCGAGTTTATGTCCAACGCAGGGGGCCTCTTTTCCCTGATCGATGGCTGTCCACCGGACGGAACGTATTTGTTAGGTTGCAATGATTGCATTTTATCTTTAAAACCGGGCACACACCTTCTGAGGGGATATCCTCTGTTATGTTAGAAAGGTTCAACGGTATCTTGCATATTTATAACATAAGGAAGATCAACATTTGCGACTTTCTTGTATGGAAAAGTTGACCGCAACACGGGACACTTGGTAGGTTGTTCCTTTTGCTGTGCTTGTACTGTATTAGTAGTTGCTTGCGCTTTGTCACCACACCAGCGTTTGCTTCGCATAGCGCTACATTGTGTTTTCCGTAAGCGCTTCAATTTGGTACTCTGGCCCATGCCGTTATTGACCACACTCTTTGGCTTTTCTGATGTTTGTTGGCATATTCCCTGAGATATAGGCATCAGTACTAATGTGAGAGGTTATAATCGGACGCAAAAATTATAAACATTTTCCTCAACAGGCTAAGTACAACACAAAGAATTTAAAGAAGGTGCAATACCTGGTCCTCTTGTTCAATTTTTTTTTCTTTTTTGACAACGGCTGCTCTGTAACCTCCAAACTGTTTTTCCTTTTCCGCTCGCTTTTACGCTCCATGTCGTTTCTCTTTTGGGGGCATAAATAATAGGCTTGTGTGATTTTCCATTGTCACGGTAATGCCAACCTGACAAATAAGCATGTTCGGGTTCCTTCCTTCTCCGAGGGCAACCAAGCGATAAACGAAATGTAAGAGGGGTTGGAATCCACATGTGCACGAAAAACTAGACAATGGCCTTATGTAACAAAGAAAGCCGCCAATAACAAACAAATTATCAACTTGCGTCCGAACACCAACGTCAAGTTTCCTGACTTTATTTTAGTATCTTGCAGAGGTAAAAGTACTTCACAGCACTAAACAATTGGAGGTCATGTAAAATACAACATAACAAAAAAGACAAACAGAGTTTCAAATAAATGCATCTAACAGATTTTGCATTATTATCTGGGAGCTTAACAGCAAGGTAATTAATGACAAAAAGCTGGAATGTTGCTTTTAATTACGTTCACATTATTGAAAATCGGATGAAGCGATTTCTTTCATCTATTCCTGCGGGATAGCTGAAATCTCAAGAAACAATTTAAAGCCACGGCAGGATAAATGTCAGTTTGAGGAACACGAAAAGAATTGTTTATGATTCGGTTGTTTGCAGCAGCTAACTGACTTCAATCAATTATTTCTCGAAAACGCTCTCATAAAAAATGTTTAAAATCGGTACAAGTGAAGAAAATTATATGAACTACAAGACCTATAAATAGCTTTAAAAACGAATGACTGGATTTCTTACAAATTAAGGAAAGGTAAAAATAGCAATGACGTCGCTGTGTTACTATGGCTCCGTCGATCTCGAAAAAAACCCCACTTTTTTAAAACTTCAATCTTTACTCTATCTACAGATTGGTATAACTCCATTTCCTGTTCCGTTTGAGACATCTTTGTATTTCGTGTTCAAAGAGAGTAGGTATGGTTAGTGAAAAACCGGGTCTAGCCACCTTAAGAGCCATTTTCTGAGAATATCGAGAATCGAAAGACACTCACAAAAAAAATGATTTTTTATTTTATTTTGCCAAAACATCCCTTTGGGTAAGCTAATTCAAGAAAAAATAATCCAAAGTACCAAAGAGTTATTTAACGGACGAAAATTTAAAAAGTTTGAAAAATGCATAAAATGGCGGTTTTAGTGTCTCTAAACGGGTCAAATTCTCACTCAACTTTAAGAAGCCGGTGAGAGCGTAAAAAAGATTCTTTTAAAACGAAACAAACCACGAACATTATTTAACCTTTGTACTTTAAAACTATGTAATTAATTTGCCAATGTTTCGTTTCGAACATTTCAAGCGGCGCTCTTATCGTGCCGCTCTTAATCTCGTTTATCACAAGGTAAAATGAAGGCCAACTTCGGCCACTTAAAACGGCACCTGGTATGCATCATTCAATAACTAAGGCTACACAAAAAGAAAGCTCTGTCATTGCACTTTAAACCAGGAAAGTTACAGCTTTGGAAATTAAATACTTCTCCGTCAGTAAATTTTACTGTTTAGGGATCTGAGCGGGAAGAAAGGTCGTTTAAGATAGGCTCACCATAAGTTACACATAAGTTACACATAAGTTATTTTGCTTTGCGAGACACCCTCGTGACACTTTGGATTTCCTGTCCCCCGAAACACGTGATGTGGCAGCGCGTGATTCGGGGGACGGGTGAGTTCAAGGTATGGAACTTGATACAGGGTACGGGTTGGAAAATATATTTGCGTTGGCTCTCTGAGCTGGCGTTATTTATATTTGCTACACCGCGCTGATGAGTCTCAATAAGGACGAAACAGCTGTCCGCGGTTGCAATCCTCCTGTATCGGTTCTAGTCGTGTGGGTGTCTTGCAAAGTCTACTTTTCACGTAGTACGATCAGCCTTACAGTCTTGTTTACAATGTTTTACCCGATCTTTGAAAGAATGTTCGGTGTTCTGGAGTCGTGCTGGGTCTTACAATGTTAAAACAGAGCATATTTTCAACGGCATTTCAACAAGACGGCAATCCACTCATTCAACTGAACCAAGATAACATCGAAAACACTGTGATACAACGTATTATGCCGACTACCTTGCCAAACAAAAAAGCAACAATATTAATACAATAGGAAACCATTCCAAACTGTAAACAAACGAATTTTCAGTTTCCTGATAGAGCGAACATATTTTAAACTTATCGCGTAGGGTGTCAGTAAAACGCCGACTCGGGGTCGGGGCCAGGGCCGGGGTGGGGGTCGGGGTTGAGGTCGGGGTCGGGGTCGGGGTCGGGGTCGGGGTCGGGGTCGGGGTCGGGGTCGGGGTCGGGGTCGGGGTCGGGGTCGGGGTCGGGGTCGGGGTCGGGGTCGGGGTCGGGGTCGGGGTCGGGGTCGGGGTCGGGGTCGGGGTCGGGTGTCTTTTTTTTTTCGATTGATTTGGAAATAGATTCCTGTCGGTCGAAAAAAGTATCGTTACGGTGTTCGAAAAGTGTCACTGAAAAAATGTCTGTTTTGATTCTTGTCTTGTCTCGATTTCATTTGTTTTGTGCGACTTTTGACTTCTCAAATGAGCTTTTGATTTTGTTTGATTTATTTTGTTTCCTTTTTGATTTCTCAAAAGAGTTTTGATTTCTCAAAAGAGTTTTGATTTCCAAAATGTGTGCGTTTGATTTCAGGGATGGTTTTTTGATTTCCAAAATTTCCCCGTTTGATTTCTCAAATGAGTTTTTTATTTCAAAAAATATTTTCGTTTGATTTCTCAAACGGTCAGTGGTAGACGCAGACTGCGGACTGCAGACTGCGGACTAGGGGTAAAATACAGACTGAGGGTAAAAAGCAGACTGAGGGTAAAACGCAGACTGCAGACTAAGGTTAAAATGCAGAATAAAGACTGCACACTAGGGGTAAAATGCAGAATGAAAACCGCAGACCAGGGGTAAAATGCAGAATGAAAACTACAGACTACAGAGCAGGGGAAAAATGAGAGATAAGACAGCTGGAAATACGTCTGGTTCCGTATAATAGAAGTTCTATGAAATCTATGAAAATCTATCTAAAATGGCCAAAATGTTTGCCTTTTTTTTTTCGCGTCCTAATAGGAAAGTTTGTTTTCTAATTGAGAAGTAGAGCTTATTTCCTGTTTTTCCACGAAGGATTGTCCGGAATACGTTGTTCATAAAAGAGTTTTGCTTTAACTTCAAGCCGTAGATTATTCAGAATTTGATCGCACTACGGAAAAAAACCTGCATAATATTAGAAGCGAATAAGCTCAGACGGGAATAAATGTTGAGCTAAATATCTCATTGATCGGAACTTAAAGTGTTCAAAAAGATCGCTTTTTTACGAATGAACTTTATTTGAGAACTAGCTGAGGTAAAAGTCAAACCCCGCTAGCTACATGTGCTTCAAACTATGGGATTTCCTTTCCGCCATGTTCGTGACTGAGAGGAAAGGAAAACGTGGAAAAGACTTCATGATTGACCACGTGACCATTTTTGCTGGAAAATGAGCCAATCGAAGGAAGCTCAGGTCACATGCACACCTCCATTTTTATCCCAACAGATATTTTTTCGACGAAAAGGAATCTATTTGCAAATAAATCGCCAAAAAAAAATAAACTGTAAAAAAAAGAGACACCCCGACCCCGACCCCGACCCCGACCCTGACCCTGACCCTGACCCTGGCCCCGGCCCCGGCCCCGACCCCGAGTCGGCGTTTTACTGACACCCTACGCAATGAGTTTTAAATATGTTCTCTTAATCAGGAAACTGAAAATTCGTTTTTTTACAGTTAGGAATGGTTTTCTATTGTATTAATATTGTTGATCTTTTGGTTGGCAAGGTAGGCGGCATAATACGTTGTATCACAGTGTTTTCGATGTTATCTTGGTTCAGTTGAATGAGTGGATTGCCGTCTTGTTGAAATGCCGTTAAAAATATGCTCTCTTTTAACATGGTAAGACTCAGCAGGACTCCAGAACACCGAACATTCTTTCAAAGATCGGGTAAAACATTGTGTGTGCATGTGTAACTTATGGTGAGCCTATCTTAAACGACCTTTGTAATTGTTAGCAGTATTCCAGGAAGTAAATCTGTAATTTGCATATAATTCTTCCCGTTCAGATCATTAAACAGTAAAATTTACTGACGAGAAAGTATTCAATTTCAAAAGCTGTAACTTTCCTGGTTTAAAGTACAATGACAGAGCTTTCTTTTTGTGTAGCCTTAGTCATTGAATGATGCATATCAGGTGCCGTTTTGAGCGGCCGAAGTTGGCCTTCATTTTATCTTGTGATAAACGAGGTTAAGAGCGGCACGACAAGAGCGCTGCTTGAAAATGTTCGAAACCAAACATTGGCAAATTAATTACACAGTTTTAAAGTACAAAGGTTAAATAATGTTCGTGGTTTGTTTTGTTTTAGAAGAATCGCTCTCACCGGCTTCCTAAAGTTGAGTGGGAATTTGACCCGTTTAGAGACCCTAAAACCGCCATTTTATGCATTTTTCAAACTTTTTAAATTTTCGTCCGTTAAATAACTCGTTGGAACTTTAGATTATTTTTTCTTGAATTAGCTTACCCAAAGGGATGTTTTGACAAAATAAAAATAAAAAATTCGATTTTTTTTGTGAGTGTTTTTCGATTCTCGATATTCTCAGAAAATAGCTCTTAAGTCCTGTTACATCAAATACCATCTTCGGTAATTTATACAACAGGAAAATTGCGACAAGGTGAAAAAAATAATAATAAGAAGAAAACGTCACATGTTTTACTTCGCGCACAATTTTAATGTCACGTTATAATTAACTGTCACGTAGTCACGCTGATCGTTACCCGGTTTTATGACAGCTGAATATGTTGATTAACAGCAAGTTGTTGGGGAGGCGGAGGCGTGGTTGAGGGAGTTCGGGTGGGACGACACTGCAGTGGTGTAAAACTCATAACTTTACCATATTGTGGAACAAAACGCCATTGGCTCTGCACGCACTGCGTGCCTATGTTATAATTTGAATTCGCCAACGACTTTAGTGGCAGTCGAAGCTCTTGTAAGAGACCACCTCGGAATTCAGAAAATTGGTCGCAACTAGAGCTGGTTACTAATAGCATTGTAGCAAAAATATTAAATAGCTTTTTTATTGCCGATCAAAGAAATAGTTCGCGTATGTACAGGTCAACGAACCAGTAGCACTTTGTATCACTCTTAATTTGATCAAGACGTAAGTGTTGTTATTGAAGTGTATACTGAGCAGTCGCTTATAAGAACTTGTAGTTCGAAACAAGGGAAAAGTGGTCACGGTCTCTTTCGAGAGTTTAAGTGACACTTCAAACGGGTTTCACAATGCAAGTCGTAACTACTGCTCCTCGCTTGCGAGAGTAATCGCAAGGATAGCTTCTGCAGTGTATTCTCATATATACCCTGTACAAGTAAGAAATTGGATTTTCCATGCCATCAAGTGTCGGTAATCTGATTGTGGTAAGTCCACGACGTTTTTCGTTTAGCGCACATGTTTCATTTTAACCCTTTTAACGCAAGTTTTCCAAAATGGAGAAGCAGCCATTTTTCAAGAGGTATAATTCTTGTTCAATTCGTTAGCAGAGTTCAAACAATATCGAAACGGTTACCCTAAAGTCACCACTGATTCGTAGTATTTCACACGATTTTAAGTTAAACCCACCGGAGTGAACAACTGGTCTTTCCAAGCAGAGAAGACAGTCAAATTTGTCACTGAGAGCATAGCGTCATTGTTGTTCCCTGCAAATTATCACCCGCTTGCATTTAATATCTCATTAGAGCACCAGCCACTCAAATTCTTCAATAGTCGACAAGTATACGGTTACCGATAATTCTTTTACTCGTTTGTGGAACCAGCCCCAGCAAAAAGTGACGGAATCTATTTGTTGCTCTTATATCTTAACGCAATATTCCACGCAAGCACAGGAAAAATGAAAGATTTCCTATTCTTGTTCTTGCTTTTATGCTTTCTCTGAAATGTTTGTGACGCACCAGTTTTCGCCCACGTGCCGCAGGCTTATACTATTTGCGTTGCTTGTGTACCGCCATTACAAGACTTGATTAAAAATATATATCCTAAAAATGCCAAAGCGAAGGAGACTGTCTCAAAATATTTTGGTCCTTGTGCTTGTTCTTGTCTTTATGCTTATGCTTGCGTGAAGCACGCTTTAACGCTGTTTTCTCTTGTGCAGGCCTTACACTTACGCTCATGCGTTGTGTTGTAAGTAAAAATCACTAATAACCTGGCACTCATAGTTCCTTATTAGTGTTCTGCTACACGTTAAGCAACGGTCGTTTTATCTAAAAGGCTAAACTCATTGCAGAGTTCTTACAAGATAGCTGAACAATTTTGAAAAACCTAGGCCTGCAGTCTTTTAAAAATGCTTTGTTCTAACGACTTGAATATTTATTTGTTTTATTCCATTTAGATGGTCGTTGAGAGAAGAAACCGAATTATTTGTCAGTTTTTTTTAGTACAGTCTTCAATGTCCGTTGTATTTTAACGTCTTTTTTATTCGTCAGTTTTCTCTGTCCAGTTGGTTGTTAAGGGAGGAAAATATATAATTGGTTATCATCTGGTTACAGTCTCCAAACTGTGATGTATGTAAACGAGGTTTTTTTTTTATTCCTCATTCCTTATTTGTTTTTCTGATCTTAACTTAATATCCCACGTAAACGCAAACATGAGCACAGGAAAAAAAATGAAGAACGTTTTTCTATTCTTGTTCTTGCGTTTATGCTTTCTCTGAAATGTTTGTGTCAACCGGTTTGCGCCCACGTGTTTCAAGTTTGTACTACTTGAGTCGCGTGTGTACCACCATTACAAGACTTGATTTTAAAAAAAGAATATCCTCAAGATGTCAAAACGAAGGGGACTGTCTTTAAATATATTTTGGTCTTTGTGCTTGTTCTTGTTGTTATGCTTACGCTTGCGCCAAGCACGCTTTCACGGTGTTTCCACTGTGCACGCTTTACACTTGCGCTCATCAAAAAGCACTAATAACCTGGCACTTATAGCTCCTTAGTTACAGTTCTGTTAAATCTTAAGCTACGGTCGTTTTATCTAAAAGGGTAAATTCATTGTTGAGTTCTTACAAGATAGCTGAACAGTGTTCGAAGCTCCAGGCCTGCAGTCTCAAAAATATGCTTTGTTCTAACGACTTGAATTTTTTTTTTTTGTTTTATTCCATTTAGTTGGACGTCGAGAGAAGAAAACGCATTTTATTGGTCTTTGACTACAGTCTCCAAAATGTGTTGTATGTTACTTTTTTTTTTATTCCTCAGTTTTAGTCGCTTCATTTAGTAGGTCGCAGAGAAGAAAACACATTATTTGTCATTTTTAACTTTATTTATCGTCAAGTTGTTTCACGGAGTATTGTCTGCTGCCATTTAAATACTTTATTAGACCACCGTTTTACTCACTCCATTGAGTTGATCGCTGAGAGCAGATCACGTATTATATGTCATATTTTCCCACTTGATTCAGGGCATCGAGCGTTAAGTTGTTTCAGTGCATATGACCTGCATCTATTCAGATATTCAATGTAACACCATTTAAACAAATTACGCTGCTCTTAAGTAAGTGGTTTTATTCACGAGTCAAATATTTTCAACTCAAGCATTATCTGATACTACGATTAAGCTTACGCCACGTGACATTTAAAGATTCCATAAAAGCAAACACTAACAACTGGTTTAGCATTCAGTCTTGCGGATCACTTTAGAGTCAAGAATGACGTCTGCCAGGTCACTTTAAAAACACTTCAGAGTTGGAAGTAAGTCACAATTTTAACGTGCCCAATCTTCTTATCATAACAGTTATATCTTATATAACTAGGGCTTCACACAAACCTGCAATACTCAGTCCAGTAACATATTCAGTGGTTTATGCAATATTTGGGGAGATTTTTTTGGCGATTCCGTGGTGTCAGTTACAGTGCGGCTACTCCAACCGGGCCAGTGGGAAGAAAACTGACCAATCGCGACTCTAATTGAGAACAAAAGATAGCAAAGTTTTTTTGCAAATAACCAATAACGTTGAAGCAAGCAGACAATGCAAGTTCGAAAAAATTTGACACCGTGACCTCTGATCATGACTGCTCGGGAAACTGTCATGTCTACGATTGGTTGCTTTCAATCCTAAATGTGCGAAATCAGAACATTGAGATGTCGAATTCGGAATTGATAATAAAATTTTCGCCCATAAACAAATCTTAAACAACACTTTCGCTTCAGCAGTGCAGCTAATGCATGAGTTTGTTTGTAGAACAAACCTTTTCCAAAATGAAATTCGGTAACGCAACAAACTTGCTTGATTCTGATGAGCGTTCACCCAGCGCAGCGAATATAAATAAACAAACACAGATCTAAAGATAAATATCGACATTTGCGCCCTTTGATCGTTTAATTATAAACGGAGGTTCCCAAATCTCCTTATTCACTAAGTGCTTTTTGAATCAACAGGTGCTTATCATTGGTGTATTGATTCTGGTCTTCTGCAGCCCTTTCGCAGCCGCGGTCTCGACAATATAATACTGCAAGGAAATCCAAATCCTTTATGTGAGCGTGGTGCAAGTCTGAAACGTAATCTCGTAATGCTGGGACTGTCGGCGACTGTTGCCGTATATGCCGCCCTCTCGATTCAGTCTTACTTGTATTTTCTGGGCAAAAGCCATTTTGAAAACATTTACATTTACAATAAGCTTATAGCTTATGTGGTGCGTAAAAACAATCCGCCAGGTTTCAATCACATCGAGTCAACACTACACCGTTTGAAAACGTTAAAAAAAACTATCATTGAAGCTAACCGGTGAAAAAATTCGACTATTTCCCGAGAGGTCCGCAGAATGAGACAGTTTCAAATTTATTAGATGTATTGTCTAGATCCTTTAACGTTATTGGTCAGTTTATGAAAATTGTTGCCTTCTTTTGTTCTCAATTAGCGTTGCGATTGGTCAATTTTCTTCCAAGTGGCCCGGTTCGAGTAGCTGCACTGTAAAGGAAATTGTGATTGCAATTTGAAAGAGAGATTTTTTCTTTAAAAATTTAATTTAGGATTTAACTTTTGCGATTTTATTATCAAATCTTAATATTAGCTTGTCGAAAATAATAGAGATAGAATAGCATATCTATTTTTCTGATATCTTCTTACCTGAATCATATCTTGGGCACAGCCATTACAAACTCAGCATTTACTGGCGCTAACATTTTTGTTCAATCTCTTATGTTTCTTCAGAGTTCAGATACCATCTGCACATCACTATGGAATCTCTGTGGATTTTGACTGTTATTATCCTCGGCTTGTCTTTAGGTAAGAAAATGTACAGTCGTCATCACGTTTGGATAGCGTGATACATCTACATGGGAATTCTTGTCTCAGTGTCACTTTTCACTTACCATTAATTAGCTTTCAAGGCTGGCTGTTCTCTTCAGTGCTGAGTGAATTTTAGTCGTTGCAAGGCATTGAGAGATAGAGAGGGAAGGGGTTCCCTAAAGACGCAAAGCCTCGTTTCGTAATCTATTCAAAGGCAATTGCCAATTTGTTGGATACGGTTATTTTAGTGTCTTCCTTATGAAGGCGTCTTATCAGACTTCAAGTTATGCTATATGTAAAATACCGAAGTTTAGTTATTAACAAAAATCCATTTAAAAATTTTCATTAAAAGCAACAAGCAAACAAAGAAACAAACTGCAAGGAATGGAGTGCACATTAAAAAATTTCATAATGATGGGCAACCACAGATTTAACCCGAATTTTGACCATAGACACCCTCTATCTAAGCCCACGCCAGTGGCATCCACTTTGTCAATGTCTCGAGGAAATTATTGTCTAATTTAACCTTTAGGAATTGACGGTTCAGATGACGATAGCAGTTCTTGTGAGCACTGCAGCCCCTGGAAGCCGGCTTCAGCGTGCAGTGTGTCTTGTGGAGGAGGAACACAGACACTTACAAGCACCTGCACCAAAATAGTGGATTGCAACACGCAGCCGTGTCGTAGGTTTTTTTTAGTACTACCTGTTTTAACATTTACTCTGTTTAGACCGAGTTTTTTGGTCTTCACAGACCGGAAGGGCTATAATCTCCCCATCCCCTTCCCCTACAGCTTCAACAGCCTTAAACTTAAACTTTGTGGGCACATATGTACGTCACGTCGAAATCTAAATAAGATTATTCCGCACAGCCGCTATGATCCTGAATCTTCCATTTTGGGCTTCTCCATTTCTCCAAAAATTAAGAGAACTGGTATCATATTTTACTCAGAAGTAACTAAAACCAATAGTAAAATGCCAGAATTATATGAAAATGTAAAAGTTACGACAAAGAATTCACAAAATCTTATATAAGAACAGACAAAATATAACTGAATTTTGAAAAACGTGCCTGTAACTCCGAGAAAAATGAAATACCGTTCCGACCGCACCAAAATTTCTTTCGAGCTAAATTTATAAATTCGTAAAACTACAAACTCTGAGGCCTCTAACATGAAACAGAAAAATCAGCGTTGCATTTCAGTGCAGTGGAGCCCCAATACTACAAAGTTTTTTATAACGAATTCTTGGAACTCGGTGTTAAAACTGGGTATAAAATAAATTCGATATTTCATTGTCGTATTTATGTCATTGAGTAAAACGATTCAGAAAGAAAACAAACCGTTTTCACGTTGGAGCCCTAAAGAACACTCGACTGTTGATATAATGGGATGTGGAAAACTTATAGCGGAGAAAATCCTGTTCGCGTAGAAAGCCACGCTTTTGCTAAGGCGGAGGCGAGTTTGAGAGCCATTGTGGATAAATTCCCTTGAATTGCAGCCAATTCGTTTCTGGAGATTCATTTTTTTTTTCTGGGATTTTTTTTACATGGATGGAATGCTGCAGTTAAGAGTTTTTACGGAAAATGTGGACAAGTCGCGCAATTGTTTAGATCTAATTCTAATCCGGTAATGGCCTTTGTAAACGTTTACACGATAATGCGAAGATCAAACGCATGCAGTTTTTATCCGAGTGAATATATTTGCCTAAACTGAATTGTTGTACGTTCTCGTCACGTATGTGTCACGGATGCGTCACTGACGTAGGTGACGGGTACTTGACCGTCACGCATTTTACCAACGACCAAGATTTTTGTGTTTGAGGCCATCTGTGGTCTTTACTAAAGAAAATTCACTTTTGGCCGTTAAACCACTGTTCCTCTGCATGTGCTTTATCAGCAGCAATGGAAATTAAATCCCTACTTTATAACGAGCTCCTTAAATAACGAAAACATTTACCCAGTATTATGCAAGGCGTTAAATCGTACGTTAAAAATCTAAAACGTGGCTATTTGTTTTCAACAGCACCGCCTTGCATAGAAGGACTTGACATTGCAATACTCCTGGACAAATCAGGAAGCATCGGTACAAATTCATTCAGATCTGCTCTCGACTTCCTAAAAAAACTTGTTGAAAAATTCCGCCCTGGTACTGATGGAGATCACTTTGGATTGATCACGTTTCAGACACGCGTTCGCATGGTGTTTAAATTTGCTGATTCAAGATACCAAAGCAAACATGCCCTGAAACAGAAAATAGATCAGCAAATGGGACCGACCTCGGGCTACACTCGTACCGATCTTGCCTTGGAAATGGCCAGAGATAACCTTTTCACCGCTGCAGGAGGAGACAGACCAGACAAAGCAAATGTAGTGCTTGTGCTGACTGATGGCAAGCCGAAATCAGGAGACCCCGAGACGATAAACTTCACCGAAATTATACCTAACATCCAAAGGGCATTAAAGGTTAGCGGCCCTGTCAGTTAACTATCATTAATAAGGTTTTTAGGGTGCTTTGATAGCTGATTAATGACAATCCCAATCTCCCTGAAGAGTTCAACAATATTGAAAAAAAAAAACAGATTACAATTGATTTTAAGGTTAGATTGGTTTTTAGTTGAGCGTGGAAAGTGGTTTGCGTTTGCTTTGGTTTTGCTCTTCTGTGCTCTGCGATTGGTCCAAAATCTCGCGCCACTTTCACACCCAAGCAGAATTAAGACCGAATTGGTCACAAAAAACAACTTTTTAGGTGCTTTCCATTATACCTTACCGATCGGTTAGAGTCCAGTGAAACTAACCAAGTGAAGATGGAACAAAATTTTTCGATTAGAAACAAATTCCCAACCGGACCGAAGCGTTCCATTTACGTTTCGACCAAAATTTTGATTACTTCTCAGCTAAGTGGGACTGGAAACGAGAATTTTTGAAAATGGAACGGCAAGTTTCGGTCGAACCAGACCGACCGGTCAAAGAACACTACCTCTGGAGGTGGACCACTTTCTTCCCAAAATTTCCACCTGGACTGGAGTGTTCCATTTATGTTTCGACCGAAATTTCCGGAAATTTTAGCATAATGGAGAGCACCCTTGTTTTTTTGTTTTGTTTGTTTGTTTGTTTTTTTGCGCGAGTTTTCCCGCGTTTGACGTCTGTTGCATGTATTTGTTTCGAGTTCAGGTAATTTGTAATTTGTGTTAGCTAAGATTGGTTGGGATAATTAATAATAATAACAATAATAATTATAATGATGATGATGATGATGATCATCATCATCATCATCATCATCATCATCATCAATCAAAAGCTACGAACATGACACAAAATTGGTATTATGAATTTTTTAACTAATGTTTAAACTGCCAAATGTTATAGGCCAAGAAGGTCACCACGATAGCCGTTGGCGTCGGCACCAGAGTTGACAATAACAATCTCCAGCTAATTGCAGGGCCTGGGAACCCACTGTTCCATGTGGCAGATTACTCGCAGTTGCTAACGAAAGTTGCAGAAATCAAAGCCTCTGTGTGCTCAGGCAAGTTCACTTCGTAACCATTTTTCGTTAGTCAGAAAAAAGTTCACTTCTTAACGGTTATCCAAATTTTTTGAGTAAGTTTCAGTCCAATTTTGCACGGATTTTTGTGCAGCGGCATGAGCAAGAGATGCAATGTTTGTGCTAACAGCTATCCTCTACTTTTGAACAAAAATCGCTTTAAGATGCATTGCTCTTATTTGACCCGTTTAGTTGAAGCTTGAAATAAAAGATGCAAAAAGATACTGGCTGACACCGGTCAATCCTCAAAGTTAAATGCATGGTAGGCTTAACTGGTAAACAAACCTGTTTATTAACCCACAGTTATGTCATTTTACCATATAAGGGCAAGAGAACGCGCTAAATATACCAGCGTATTGCCCGGTTTGACCGATTTTTTAAAATTTACATGGAAATATCTATGTTTATTTTACAGAATAAAGGAAGACAACAAGGATCCAATAGGGGCCTCAGTATTACACAATTTGGCAATAGGATCTAGAGAAAAAAAACGTGTTATGTTAATTATGATGTCAATATAATTGAGGTCCAATAAAAAGAGTCATGAAAACTGTTCACTGTCGTGTTTACTTTGGTAGACTCTCAAGAATGCTGTATCTTTTTAATTCCTTTGCTTAAAATGCCGTCCTTTTCTTTCCCTGCTCCTTTTTCTCAAGTGCTGGAAATGCTCGGAAGCTTTCAAAATGTTTGGGAAAACTTATCCTTAAAAAATGACTACCTTGGAAATGAACTAACCCAGTCCGTGGTCCCCCCATCGCCGTCGCCATCGCTATCGCCATCGCCTTGATTCCACGAAAGTCCCCTTCACGTGATCCCTACTAGGCAATCAAAGGCTTAAAGAGACCATGTTACCTATTTTTAGTTGGCTCATCTGTGTCTTGATGTAGACGGACATTTCAACAGTTCGAGAGACTTCTGAGTTTACAAAACAGGTTTAATAATCCACATGTCGATGTTACACCGTTTCTCGGTTTCAACTGTAGTGCAGTTCGTTGTAAATAAAACCGTTTTAAGGGTAAAATTCTGCCAAAACAATGTCAAAGGCTTCTCTGAAGTTTACGAATTAAAGGCACTTACACAATTGTGAATTTTCGAAGTATTTTCGTTGTAACTCGGGAAAGAAAATGTCACGGAGGATGCATGCCCTATGCGAGGCGAGTTGAGGCCCAAGGCCTTATGTAAAGTTACAAAAAATTACTTAGGGTGGTTCACTAGAGGAATGTCACAATGTTTAGTCTTACTTTCAAAACACAAAAGGCTCATTTGATTTCAGTCAGTTTTAAGAGTCTTAAGATAACGTTCCAGTTTATAAAATGGTTTTTCCGGTAAAGGTGGAGGGTCCTCCGGATTCACACGTTACTATATAAAAGTGCTCCCCAAAGCTGTATGCTCGCGGTAACGAAGAAAGTTGGTACATATCGAGAAGATCGTGGAAGGGGAGGGGGATGTCACACACTCAATCCCTTCAGCTGGACTGGAAAGGGAATGACCTGGAAAGGGAAACTGCTAGACTGGAAGGTTCAATATTGAAATAAGTTTAATTCGCGAATTTTGAAGCTTGCTTAAGCCTAGAGAATAAGCTTTACATACCACTCAAAGAGGATGACATTTCCGTCTCCAAATAAGGGGTGACACCGGAACGGCAAATTTGAGGCTTTGCGACATGACGGCGAGACGACCATTTTCTTGTGATAGCCCGAGAAACTTTCAATTTTTAAATTGCGAGACCGATCTTTTAGAGTTTTCTACATGCAAGCCTAAAACGTTGTAGCACATAGAAATTCGAACCCGAGACTTTCAGTCGAAACTCCCGATAGCTTTCCGGGCCCGGAAACTCTGTTAGGTGCACAACATTCTCGAATAACTATACAATTTTAAATTGATTTTGGAAGCAAAATTTTAATCTTTATATTTTCGTGAAGCATCTCGCTAAGTTTACGCCAATAATTACCATTAGCTGACAAATAAATGAGCTCGAAAAAATACTTACCGGGCTCGGAAAGTTATCGGGAGTTTCCAGAAACAGGCCCAAGTTTCGAACAGCTAAAGATGTTACCTAAGCATATCTGCTTAGGTAGTAAATCTGTAAATCTGTAATTTACTTTACCACTGAACTGAAAGAAGGAATTGAAAATTTAAACAAAAGTCGCCGGGTTCTTTCCAGATCGCCTTAGCTTTCAAAAAAATCAAGTATGTCTTCAAACAAGGATTTCTTGCTTTCAAACTCTCCCATATCTTCTACATGCGCCATCGACATTGTAGCAATCCTTTTCCTTTTCATGATGAACTGTTACAAGTCTTCATTCCAAGAATGTATTAAAATTATCGTATTGAAAATCGAGTGTACGAGGAACCAGCCGCCATATTGTTTACTTCAAGAAAAGACGACATTCTGCCTTCCCCGGTCGGGTTGTCTTGGGACTCCCCTCGCCCTCCCCCAGAGTCTGTACGCGCGGACGGACGCTGACGTCAGAACTAAAATTTTTCGGCTCAACGGATTACCAAATTTGCTTACCTATGGTGCTCCGCGAGCTCCGCTAAAAAGAAAAAAAGTTACACTATTCTCACTGCATACATAATTAGCCCGTCACGCGGGAAGGCTTAAGATTTTCAAATTCCAGCATTCTGTTATTGCGCACTGTTGGCGTGATGCTTTGCGGCCTTCTGCTTTAAATATCCAAGTTTCAGTCACCTCGTGGTCAGTTTAACGGAGTTCGGTTGAGTCACCATAAAGGTTTCTTCTAGTTTTTTGACCGCCACCAGCACTCATGGCCGAAGCCGACGCCGATCCTGTTTTGCCTTTGCCGCCAGCTCCGGCGGCGCCAGTTCCTGATCCATTACCCGTTGTTATACCGGCTGTTGAACCGGCACCTGTTGCACCGGCTCCTGTGGTTGTTCAAGAGGTAGATTTTCATTTCTGTGTTTAGTCTTATGTTACGTTTTGGATTTTCGCGGCGCGGGTTAGGTTTCGCGCTTTAGTCGTTACGCTGGCCTGCTTGTTCGCCTCCTCGCGTTTTCTTGTCTGGCTTTTTCTTCGTGTTGTTTGCCTATCATCGTTTTTGGCCGTTATTGCATGCGGGTTTTGGTAGTTTTTTTTTTCGCTAACTTAGTGTCCTTGTTCGGTTTTCTATCTTTAACACTGTTTTACGGCTTTTTGGCACAAGGTGCGATTCCCTTTTGTTTTATTTTCAACCTCGTTAGTCTTGTTGTGTTTTTGGTTCGCTGTTTTACAAGTTTTTTGCCCTCTTGGGGTGTTTATTTCTTTTGGGGTCAGTTTTTTGCATATTTGTCCTTTTTCATTCTCTTATTTTAGATTGTTTGTTTCGTAGTTTGTTTCGCGCTTTTCATTGCGGTTTACTGCGTTATTCCTGTTGTTTCGTTGCTCTTTCGCGTTCATGTAGTCTATGCCGCCGCCTTTTGCGTGCCTCGACCTACCTTAAGGTCGTCGCTTACTGCTTTATACGTTCAAGTTCTTGATGTTTATATGGCCCGTTGGGCCGGCAACCTCTAGGGTTGTATGTTGTTTTTTGAGTGTGGCCCAGAGAGCCAGAAACCTGTAGCGGTGACACAATTTTTGAAGCATGGCCTGGAGAGCCAACAGCCTGGAGAGCTGTAAATTATTATTTAAGTGTGGCCTGGAGAGCCAACAGCCTGGAGAGCTGTAAATTATTATTTAAGTGTGGCCTGGAGAGCCAACAGCCTGGAGAGCTGTAAATTATTATTTAAGTGTGGCCTGGAGAGCCAACAGCCTGGAGAGCTGTAAATTATTATTTAAGTGCGGCCTGGAGTGCCAAAAGTCTGTAGAGCTGCAAATTATTATTTAAGTGCGGTCCGGAGAGCCAAAGGTCTGTAGAGCTGTGAATTATTATTTAAGTGCGGCCTGGAGAGCCAACAGCCTGGAGAGCTGTAAGTTGTTATTTAAGTGCGGCCTGGAGAGCCAACAGCCTGGAGGGCTGTGAATTGTTATTTAAGTGCGGCCTGGAGAGCCAACAGCCTAGAGCTGTAAATTGCTCTTTGACTGCGGCCTGGAGAGCCAAAAGTCTGTAGAGCTTTGACATAATTTTTCGAGTTTGGCCTAGGGCCGGCCGCCTGGAGGGCTGTGGATTGTTTAGTCCGGGTCTTCAGTTGAAAGCTTAACAATAAAGGCTAGGCAGCCGTCCCTCGGCGCCGACCATCTTCAGCGTTTGATGCTTGGTCTTGTTGGGGATCCCCTAAGAGCTAAAATGGCCAAGGAGGCTGCGTCGATTCTGAAGGGGATGTCCAAGGCGCCCTCTCCAAGTTTCCAGGCAAGACGTCCCTTGCGCCAGTCTGCCCCGTATTCGGTCCAGTGTCACGCTTGTGCAGGATGGGGACACATTGCGCGTAACTGCAAATCCAGACGTGGAGGCGGTCCTGGACGTGGGCGTGGACGCCAATGATTGTGTCTACAATTCTATAATTCAAGGATTTTGTATGTTTTGTATTAAATATTTTTCTTTGTTTGTTCAAACTTGTCTTCTTTGCCTTGGGGTGGGTATTTGCCCTTGCCCAGTTGACCTCGGGGGGACCTTCTCAGTGTCTCAATTTCGGACCTAGTTCGGAGCCTGGGGTCAACAAAGGGTTGGGTTCCCTTTAAGCTTTTTCGGGTGTTTGTTTCGGCTCATTTTCGTTTCCCTTTCGTTACGTTTTAGGCAAATCATTCTTCGTTTATTTCAAGACTCAGTATGGCTCAGCTACACGTCTCTGCGGGAGATGTGCCTCTTCGCTGCATAACACAGGGAGCTCCTCCCTTTGTTGGCCCCTTGCCTCCTCTGGAGCTGGTGGCGTCGCGTCCGGGTTTGGGTAATCTAGCTCATTTGCGCTTCTTCGACCCTGCCCACTTCAGGGCTGGCAATATTCATAACAAGCCGTCCATTTGGCAGGGCCTTCTTGATAAATCGCCCTGTTCTGAAGTTGACCTTTTGAAGGTTATCAAAGATGGAGTTCGCGTCGACCGATTTTTCAGGCCTTTTAGGGGGAATATCAAGGGACAGGCGTACGACTCCGAACATCCTCCTCCAATAATCCTAAAGAACTCGCCTACCACAGCCAAGTTTTCCCAGTTTGTCTCCGATTCCATAATACAATGGGTCACCGCGGGGGTTTTAGCAGTTTGGGGCCCAGTGGATAGTGTGGCGCCCCCACGTTTGGTTTTACCACTAACTGTCGAGCCTTCAAAGCCGCGGTTGTGTCATGATGAGCGATATCTCAATTTATGGATTCGTGACCTCCCATTCAAGCTTGACCACCTTTGCGATTTGCCGCGGTATGTTCTCCCCGGTCACTTCCAGAGTTCCTGTGATGATAAGAGTGGTTATCAACATGTCTTGCTTCATCCCTCGTCTCAAACTTATTTCGCCTTCCAGTGGCATGGTTTCTATTTTGTGTTTCGTACACTGCCGCTTGGATGGAAGGCCAGCGCGTTTATTTACCATAAGCTCGGACTTGCAGTTTCGGCCTCCGCACGGTCTCACGGAGTCCCAGTTTCCCAGTACATTGATGATCGGCACGTTGGACAACTTTTTACTTCTCCATTGCGGGTTAGTTGCGAGCCATCTCTCGAGCGAGCTAAGGCGGCAGTTTATATTATGTGTTATCTGCTCATTGAAGCTGGATATTTCATTGGTCTTGACAAATCGCAGCTGGTTCCTTCGACATGGGTTCGTTTTCTGGGTTTTGTTTGCGATTCTGTACGTCAGGCCTTCCTCGTCCCTGAGGACAAGAAAGTCAAGTTCGCGGCGTTGAGGGAAGACATTCTTTCGTCTCCATACGTGGGATTGAAAACACTTCAACGATTTTCGGGGAAGGTCATTTCTTTTAGCCTTGCCATTCCTGGATGTAAGTTGTACGTGCGCGACGTCTTTAGGGCGATCTCCCGCCTTTCAGGATCTACTCGGCCTTCCCTCAAGGTAGAGGCGACTCTTCGCACCGAGATAGAGTTTTGGCGTTTTCTTGATAATTGGAAGGACTGCCTTCCATGGAGAACTGAACGCCACGCAGTGGTTACGCTTTATTGTGATGCCTCCAAGAGGGCCTGGGGTGGTACTCTGCTACAGGACGGTCGCAGCCTGGAGTCGAGAGATTACTGGATAGACAGCTCGCAAGATATCAATGTTTTAGAGACTCGGGCTTTGCTGCATTCGCTCCTTTCGTTCAGGCATCATCTCAGCTCCCGTAGGGTGGACGTTCACACTGATAGCCTCGTTTTGAAGTCTGCTCTGGCAAATGACGGTTGTAAAAACCAAGACATTAACAATGTCCTTAAAGACATTTTTGATTGCTGCAGAGAATTCAATTTCAGCCTTGATGTGCATTATGTTCCTTCAAGTGAGAACCCGGCTGACATCCCTTCCAGGAAGGTTTCAGATATCGATTGCATGTTGTCAGAAAGAGCTTGGGAGCCCGTCGAGCGCCTTTTTGGGCCTCACACCTTCGACCTTATGTCTTTGGATAGCAATTGTCAACGTGATGGGGAAGGCCGGTGTTTGCCCCATTTTACACCTTGTGCGACTCCAAGCTCTTGCGGAATTAACGTTTTCGCACAGTCTCTGCCTTTGGACCACAACTTGTATGTGTTTCCACCGTTTGTGCTAATTGCGCCCCTTCTAAAGTGCATGTTCGAGCAAGATTTTCATGGTGCCTTTACGATCATCGTCCCGGATTTAAAGCCTCGACGTTTCTGGTGGGCGTTGTTGCAGTCGCTTACTGTTGATCGACTCCTTTTAGGGAAGAAAGGCGAAGATGGCATTTTGTTGTTTCCCTCTCAAAACAGCCGTCGCTGGTACTCAAAAGAGCTTCAGTGGGATCTGTGGGCCTTCCGTTGTGTTTGCTAAGCCAGCCTGATCTCTTCTTTTAGATTATGCGTCCATGGAAGTCAGCCCGACGCTGTTCAGCCTGCCTTTACCCTAACGATTCCGATGCGAATTATTGTCAGGCGTGCGGGACATCGACCGGACTTCACCTTGCTGTTACGTCAACTGTTCGCGTGGATGAAACGGCGATCAAGGAACGGTTTAAAGAATTTCAATCTGTTATACGCTCTAACCCTTACCAAAGGCAGAAATCCGCTTTGGAGCAACAGCTCTCCCAGTTTTTGGGTGCATTGACTCCCCCTAGGACAGTGACTTCTTGTACTGCTAGTGACATTGTCAACTTTCTAATTTTTAAGGATAAGTCAGGGAGAACTGTAGTACATTCGTCTTTATGTTCAAGGGCTTCCTGCACCTGTCCTAAGCGCTTGGCAGCCGGGTCGGTAGATTCCCTTATAGGTCGTTTGAGGGCCGTGTTTAATAATCTAGGACGTCTTAATAATTCTAACCCGGTTGCCCACCCCTTAGTTAAGGACTACTTAAAATTTGTCAGGCAGGAGCAGGCGGGTTTGGCTATAACACCTGTTCAAGCAGTACCTTTGTTTTTCGATAAATTTCGTAGACTCATAGCTTTCTTACGAGGTTTACTTTTAAGTCACGCGCCTCTTTCGCGCTCAGGTAAATACATACTCGTTCGGGACGCTACGTTTTTTGTGGTGGATTTTTTCACCGGGGATAGGGCCTCTGACCTCGGTCGCCTTCAGTCTTGCAACATTTTTAGGTTAAGGGATCGGGAAGGCTTTTTGCTCAAGTTTACTCTCACTAAAAATATCTGCAAGGGCTCACCTCGCTCTTTTGCTTTGATTAAGTTTACTCATCCCGAGGTTTGCCCGGTTGCCCGGGTCCAGCATTATATTACGGTGTGCCAGTGCCTGAAAATTTCATTGGATCAAGGGTACTTTTTTAGAGCCACGGAACGCGATGGTTCGGTGGGGGACAAACCCTTTACAGGTTCCGCGGTTAACAATCGGTTGAGGAAACACCTTTTAGAGTCCAAACTCCATGCTGGAGAGACTCCGCACAGTTTTCGGGTAGGATTATCCAACACTCTAAGGCTTTTAGGCTGTTCCCAGGAAGAGGTTGCTCAATACCTAGGCTGGAAAAGTGGGGAAGTCGCGAGTAGATATATGCAGCGCTCACATGCTGACGCTTCCCTTACAATATTAGAAAGCGTGTTCCCCAGAGTGGCTTCCGGCTTGGTAACCCCGGTCTCACATCCCAATAATTTGGACGCTGCTGTTTAGCTAGCTCCGAGATGTACAAGAAGGGGTTGGGGTTCTGAGTAATGGAAGGAATAAAGTTTACGATTCTTTGTTTGAGTGTGGTATTTTGGTTTTCTGCATTCCTTACCCCCCTTTCCGAAATTGACAGCGGAGTGTCTGGGGCAGGAGCGGGTATCCTCCCAGAACTTAGCTTCCCGTGTCAGGGCAATTGTTTGCGGTGAGAATGTTTTACTATTCTCACTGCATACATAATTAGCCCGTCACGCGGGAAGGCTTAAGATTTTCAAATTCCAGCATTCTGTTATTGCGCACTGTTGGCGTGATGCTTTGCGGCCTTCTGCTTTAAATATCCAAGTTTCAGTCACCTCGTGGTCAGTTTAACGGAGTTCGGTTGAGTCACCACAAAGGTTTCGCCCCTCTCACCTCCCCTGGTGGCGGTCGATCACTGCTGTATCCATAACTTAGCTTCCCGTGTCAGGGCAATTGTTTGCGGTGAGAATGTTTTACTAATTTAATTACAGCTCATGAAATAAAATATTAAAATATTGCAGTAAGTTACGTTCCTGAGAGTGTGTTAGTACTGATAAATGGCGTCGTGTAGTGTTTCCGCTCTTCTGGAGGGTTGTGCCTAAATAATACCGTCCAGAAGGACAGCCGAGGAGTACTACGAACGACTTTCCGATTCGGCCGGCTTTCGGAAAATTGTCGGCAAATATCCAATATGGCGGACTGAGCATTCAAAGCAGGCATTAAAGAGGCCGAGAAACAAGGTTTTTACTGTACGCTTCACCCCATTCATGTACAGTGCTTGTTTAAACATGAAATTGGCGTCGAACTGTTCAATGTCTTCGAAAAAAACTTCTGTTAGCCGACGCTAAATTAGCTCAAGTACTCCAAATTAAGAAACTGAAACGGGAAGCTTGTGAGGGTCTTGTAAGAATTGAAATGTTTATTTAAATACCATGTTTTTGCGATTGAGACATTGTCTTAGAAATAATGGATCCTTTGTCACAAGTCTATTCCGTTTTATGTGTAACGAGGTTGTCTTGTCCCTCTAGTCGGTATTACCCTAAGAAGTAATACCGCCCAGGGGGACATACAGACATATGAGCTTCTTATACATCATATTTTGAATATTTTTTTCAAACCATTGCAGGCCTTGCTGATAAGGTATAATGGTAACTCGGAAAACTTGACTTATCGTAAATATTTTTAAACTTAGTGCTCTTGCCTTCACCTTTGGGGGGGGGGGGGGTTGCAAGCTGTGTATATGTATATTCATCTTTCATTTACTTTCCACCTGGATTTCTATTACACAGTTTCTTTCAGATTATGCTGTTTACAGGTTTCTACTATAACTCTGATACAGACTTAGTAGTCCTTGTCCCTTTGACTGGTATTACCTAAAAAGATTGTACCATCTGTGAAAGGACATACTGTGTGTTCACGAGCATTCACAGCTTACATTTCGTTAATATTATCAAAGATATTGGTCTTGTCCCTTTGAACCATATTACCTAAGTAAATAGTACTGTAGTACCGCCTAGATGGACACATGGCTATTCAGCTTGCATGTTGTAGATATTCTCATGCTTAGTAGTCTTGTCCTTTTGGCAGGTATTACCCAAAGAGATAGTAGCATCTGGGGGACACACTGTTTGTATTCATGAGTATTCAGCTCACATTTCATTAATATCTTCAGACTTAGTGGTCTTGTCCTTTTGAATGGTATTACGTAAGAAAATAGTACCACCTAGAAGGACACATGACTATTCAGCTTGCATGTTGTAGACATTCTCATGCTTAGTACTCTTGTCCTTTTGGCAGGTATTACCCAAAGAGATAGTACCATCTGGGGTGACAAACTGTTTGTATTCATGAGTATTCAGCTCACATTTCATTAATATCTTTAGACTTAGTGGTCTTGTCCCTTTGAATGGTATTACCTAAGAAAATAGTACCGCCTAGAAGGACACATGACTATTCAGCTTCCATGTTGTAGATATTCTCATGCTTAGTTGTCTTGTCCCTTTGGCTGGTATTACCTAAGAAAATAGTACCACCCAGAAGGACACACGGGTATTCAGCTCGCATGTCACCAAATGAGACCCTGCTCGCAGGGTACCATCCATGCTAGATTGAGGTGTCTAATTGCAGTATTAAGAAAACTCCCACAAAGGTGAATTTGTTAACAGAGGTATCAGCTAAGGGCTATTTGTTAATTCATAAATTCTTGTACAAGTAAAATTGAAATATTGTGAATGGAACAAAATTATTGTTTGAAAATTAGATTAATTGTTCTGTGTCATTAATGTAGTATTTCATTACAGGAATTGTCCATTTCTCTTCCATGGAAGGTTTTTTTGGGGGGGGTGGGGTGGGGTTGAGGCACCTCCCCTCACCCCACCCCTTGAAAGATTTTAAAACTTTGTATTTTGAGATCTCCACCCACCTTCAAATTTCTGAGAACATTCCGTGGGGGAGGTATGGTTGTTTTCTGGAACAACACAATTATATTTTTGACTTGAGGTTGCAGTGATATTAATGGAACTGTTTCTCACTCTGCCCATGAAGGAGGCAAAGGCTATTGGAAGGAAAACAAACATTAATTTTAATTAATTTTGGTTATTTTTAATTTTTAGTTAATTTTGTTTTTTATCTGGAGATACTAGCAGGAATTGCTACTGTAGAAATTCGAATGTGTAAATAAAGTTTATGTATGTAATTGTTTCAAATGTAATAAAAATGAGTTATTGTTGATTGTTTGCCTTTTTCTATTCTGTTTTTCATTTTTACAATGACAAGGGAATAGCAACTGTAATCGACTTGTTCACCATCTGTTGAAGAAAAAACCCGCTCGTAACTGAGACTGCTCAATTAGGAACGATGTGGTGCTAATTTTGGTTAAGGGTGGTAAAAGAAAGACACAGAAGACGAAAACAGAGAATTTTGCTACATAAAACATTTAACAAAAAATTGTCCTTTTAAATCCATTTAATTATTTAATCAATTTCTTTACTTTATCAAGATGGGTGATGACTACAACAAGTTCTAATTTTTAGAATGATTACTGAATGGCATTCTTAATGTGACTGTGTTAACTTTAACATTGCCATGGGTTTTCAAACCCAGCCTTCAGACGTGTGCGCATTCCGGCAGTAAAATTGGCGGGAAAAACGACTGTTTCGAAGTAGGACTTTGCAATATTCTTAGCTTTCCTTGGAGACAGCTGAAAATTTGGTCCTCTGGCGGTGAGTTGTTTGTCTCCACACTGGAAGAAACAAATAGAGTGATCTCAGAATTCAAGAAAGCCACAATCAGCAAATTCATTGTGAGAACAGTAGACAAATGCTTTGGTGCCAAAAGTCAGTGTTATTGTATTAACCTTAATTTTCAGTTCAATGGGAACCTTTAACAGTTTTACCTCTGAGTTTTCCTGTAGTTGGATTTCGCTTGAATGAACTTTATGGTTTTGAAATGCGCCAATTAATTGATTAGCGCATCATTAAATTGCATTCTCTATTTTTTTTTACAAACAGTGACATATTTCTTTCGAAAATGCTAAGAATAAGCAGGGTTTTCATTTTGAGAGAGCATCCGACTGCATACGAGTTTCTTGTGGTAAAATCTGAGAGAGTGAGGAACAGTTCCATTAATATCACTGCAACCCCCAGTTAAAAATATAATTGTGTTGTTCCAGAAAATAGCCATACCTCCACCACGGAATGTTCTCGGAAATTTGGAGGCGTTTGGAGGTTTCAAAATACAAAGTTTTAAAATCTCTCAAGGGCTTGGGTGAGGGGAGGTGTCTCAGCCCCCCCCCCCCCCCCCCCAAAAAAAAACAACCTTCCATGGAAGGGAAATGGACAATTCCTGTAATGAAAGACTACACAGAACACTGAAACACAGAACACAGAACAATGAATCTAATTTTCAAACAATAATTCACAATATTTCAATTTTACGTGTACAAGAAATTTATGAATTAACAAATAGCCCTTAGCTGATACCTCTGTTAACCCATTCACCTTTGTGGGCGTTTTCTGACAATACTTAAAACTGCAATTAGACACCTCAATCTAGGATGGATGGTACAAGACCACTAAGCATGATAGCATGCGAGCAGGCTCTCGTTTGGTGACATGCGAGCTGAATACCCGTGTGTCCTTCTGGGTGGTACTATTTTCTTAGGTAATACCAGCCAAAGGGACAAGACTACTAAGCATGAGAATATCTACAACATGCAAGCTGAATAGTCATGTGTCCTTCTAGGCGGTCCTATTTTCTTAGGTAATACCATTCAAAGGGACAAGACCACTAAGTCTGAAGATATTTATGAAATGTGAGCTGAACACTCATGAATACAAACAGTTTGTCCCCCCAGATGGTACTATCTCTTTGGGTAATACCTGCCAAAGGGACCAGACTACTAAGCATGAGAATATCTACAACATGCAAGCTGAATAGTCATCCGTCCTTCTAGGCGGTATTATTTTCTTAGGTAATACCATTCAAAGGGACAAGACCACTAAGTCTGAAGATATTTATGAAATGTGAGCTGAATACTCATGAATACAAACAGTTTGTCCCCCCAGATGGTACTATCTCTTTGGGTAATACCTGCCAAGGGGACCAGACTACTAAGCATGAGAATATTTACAGCATGCAAGCTGAATAGTCATGTGTCCTTCTAGGCGGTACTATTTTCTTAGGTAATACCATTCAAAGGGACAAGACCACTAAGTCTGAAGATATTAATGAAATGTGAGCTGAATACTCATGAATACTAACAGTGTGTCCCTCAGATGGTGCTATCTCTTTGGGTAATACCTGCCAAAAGGACAAGACTACTAAGCATGAGAATATCTACAGCATGCAAGCCGAATAGCCATGTGTCCATCTAGGCGGTACTACAGTACTATTTACTTAGGTAATATGGTTCAAAGGGACAAGACCAATATCTTTGATAATATTAACGAAATGTAAGCTGTGAATGCTTGCAAACACAGAGTATGTCCTTTCACAGATGGTACAATCTTTTTAGGTAATACCAGTCAAAGGGACAAGGACTACTAAGTCTGTATCAGAGTTATAGTAGAAACCTGTAAACAGCATAATCTGAAAGAAACTGTGTAATAGAAATCCAGGTGGAAAGTAAATGAAAGATGAATATACATATACACAGCTTGCACCCCCCCCCCCCCCCAAAGGTGAAGGAAAGAACACTAAGTTTAAAAATATTTACGATAAGTCAAGTTTTCCGAGTTACCATTATACCTTATCAGCAAGGCCTGCAATGGTTTGAAAAAATATTCAAAATATGATGTATAAGAAGCTCATATGTCTGTATGTCCCCCTGGGCGGTATTACTTCTTAGGGTAATACAGACTAGAGGGACAAGACAACCTAGTTACACATAAAACGGAATAGACTTGTGACAAAGGATCCATTATTTCTAAGACAATGTCTCAATCGCAAAAACACGGTTTTTAAATAAACATTTCAATTCTTACAAGACCCTCACAAGCTTCCCGTTTCAGTTTCTTAATTTGGAGTACTTGAGCTAATTTAGCGTCGGCTAACAGAAGTTTTTTTCGAAGACATTGAACAGTTCGACGCCAATTTCATGTTTAAACAAGCACTGTACATGAATGGGGTGAAGTGTACAGTGAAAACCTTGCTTCTCGGCCTCTTTAATGCCTGCTTTGAATGCTCAGTCCGCCATATTGGATATTTGCCGACAATTTTCCGAAAGCCGGCCGAATCGGAAAGTCGTTCCTAGTACTCCTCGGCTGTCCTTCTGGACGGTATTATTTAGGCACAACCCTTCTGGAGAGGGTTACTGCCTGTGGATTAAGCAGTGATTACCCAGGCCACATTGAAGTTGTTTCCTTAAACGAATGCACAAGAGACATCTTCGCGGCATCTAAGTGCAGATGAAGCGGTTGACAGTGAATTCTTATTCAAGTTGTTGTTAGCCCGAGCATGAAATGTTATTGCTCTTTGTTCTGGAATTACCGTGTTCCATAATTTTGGCCACAGATACTTCATAGCATTTGGCGTCCCTTAATCTAGGTTCTGCAGAGATCAGGACTTCAAAAGTCGCCTGCTCCCGTGCCTCTGGGAAGGCTGGGGAGGAAGGGAACGGTGACCGTAAAAACTCCTTTGTGGAGCTTATGCTAACATGTAGTCCATGTAGTGAAAGTGTTTTTTTTTTCTTTTTTAATTTTCACCAAGTTTTTATTCCTGTAGTTATATCTCAAATCGAATACGTGACTCTCTTTGTCGGTGTAATGTGACACGTGCGGTTCATTGCAGAGCTCATCTCGCTTCCGCTTATTCCTCTACGCGATGGGCTCTCAGTAAGACGCCAACTCGGGTTCGGAACCGGGGTAGGGGGCGGGGTCGGTTTATTATTATTATTAATTTTTTTTTTTGGCGACTTATTTGCAAATAGATTTCTTTTCGTCGAAAAAATATCTGTTGGGATACAACTGAAAATCTGTTTTTAATAAAATGTGAAAACAAATGGAGCTGTGCATGTGACCTGAGCTTCCTTCGGTTGGCTCATTTTCCAGCAAAAATGGTCACGTGGTCAATGATGAAGTCTTTTCCACGTTTTCCTTTCCTCTCAGTCACGAACATGGCGGAAAGGAAATCCCATAGTTTGAAGCACATGTAGCCAGCGGGGTTTGCCTTTTACCTCAGCTAGTTCTCAAATAAAGTTCATTCGTAAAATAGCGATCTTTAGGTACATTTTAAGTTCCGATCAATGAGATGTTTAGCTCAACATTTATCCCCTACCGAGCTTACTCGCTTCTAATATTATGCAGGTTTTTTTTCCGTAGTGCGATCAAATTCTGAATAATCTACGGCTTGAAGTTAAAGCAAAACTCTTTTATGAACAACGTATTCCGGACAATCTTTGGTAGAAAAACAGTAAGTTCTACTTCTCAATTAGTAAACAAACTTTCCTATTAGGACGCGAAAAAAAAGGCAAACATTTTGGCCATATTAAATAGATTTTAATAGATTTCTTAGAACTTCTATTATACGGAACCAGACATATTTCCGGCTGTCTTATCTCTCATTTTTCCCCTGCTCTGTAGTCTGTAGTTTTCATTCTGCATTTTATCCCTAGCGTGCAGTCTTTAGTCTGCATTTTAACCTTAGTCTGCAGTCTGCGTTTTACCCTCAGTCTGTATTTTACCCTTAGTCCGCAGTCTGCAGCCCGCAGTCTGCGTCTTACACTGACCGTTTGAGAAGTCAAACGAAAATATTTTTGAAATAAAAAACTCATTTGAGAAATCAAACAGGGAAATTTTGGAAATCAAAAAACCATTCCTGAAATCAAACGGATACATTTTGGAAATCAAAACCCTTTTGAGAAATCAAAAATGAAACAAAATAAATAAAAAAAAAATCAAAAGCTCATTTGAGAAGTCAAAGGTCGCTCAAAACAAATGAAATCGAGACAAGACAAGAATCAAAAAAGACACTTTTTCCGTCATCAGTGATACTTCTCGAACACCGTAACGATGCTTTTTTCGACCGAAAGGAATCTATTTCCAAATCAATCGCAAAAAAGCAAAGACACCCGACCCCGACCCCGACCCCGACCCCGACCCCGACCTTGACCCCAACCCCGGCCCCGACCCCGAGTCGGCGTTTTACTGACACCCCCAAAAAAGTATCGTTACGGTGTTCTAGGAGTATCACTGAAAAAAGTGTCTTTTTTGATTCTTGTCTTGTCTCGATTTCATTTGTTTTGTACGACTTTTGACTTCTCAAATGAGATTTTGATTTTGTTTGATTTATTTTGTTTCATTTTGGATTTCTCAAAAGAGTTTTGATTTCCAAAATGTGTCCGTTTGATTTCAGGAATGGTTTTTTGATTTCCAAAATTTCCCTGTTTGATTTCTCAAATGAGTTTCTTATTTCAAAAAATATTTTCGTTTCATTTCTCAAACAGAATGAAAACCGCAGACCAGGCTAGGGATAAAATGCAGAATGAAAACTACAGACTACAGAGCAGGGGGAAAATGAGAGATAAGACAGCTGGAAATACGTCTGGTTCCGCATAATAGAAGTTCTAAGAAATCTATTAAAATCTATTTAATACGGTCAAAATGTTTGCCTTTTTTTTTTCGCGTCGTAATAGGAAAGTTTGTTTACTAATTGAGAAGTAGAACTTACTGTTTTTCCACCAAGGATTGCCTGGAATACGTTGTTCATAAAAGAGTTTTGCTTTAACTTCAAGCCGTAGATTATTCAGAATTTGATCGCACTACCGAATAAAACCTGCATTATATTAGGAGCGAGTAAGCTCGGACGCGAATAAATGTTGAGCTAAATATCTCATTGATCGGAACTTAAAGTATACCTAAAGATCGCTATTTTACGAATGAACTTTATTTAAGAACTAGCTGAGGTAAAAGTCAAACCCCGCTGGCTACATGTGCTTCAAACTATGGGATTTCCTTTCCGCCATGTTCGTGACTGAGAGGAAAGGAAAACGTGGAAAAGACTTCATCATTGACCACGTGACCATTTTTGCTGGAAAATGAGCCAACCGAAGGAAGCTCAGGTCACATGGACAGCTCCATTTGTTTTCACATTTTATTAAAAACAGAATTTCAGTTGTCTTCCAACGCATAGTTTTTCGACGAAATGGAATCTATTTGCAAATAAATCGCAATATATATAATTATATATATATATATATATACTGAAAAAACAAAGACACCCCGACCCCGACCCCGGCCCCGACCCCGGTTCCGAACCCGAGTTGCCATTTTACTGAGAGCCCATCGCGTAGAGGAATAAGCGGAAACGCAGATGACCTCTGCAATGACCCGCACGTGTCACATCACACCAACAAAGAGAGTCATGTATTCGATTTGAGATATAACTACAGGAATAAAAACTTGGTGAAAAATTAAAAAAGAAAAAAAAAACACTTTCACTACATGGACTACATGTTAGCATAAGCTCCACAAAGGAGTTTTTACGGTCACAGTTCGGCAGTGCGGAAAAACCGCTGATTTGCTGTTTATTTCGAGGGTATGAGCACTAATCGCTGACCAAAGTAAAGCGGCTCAAGTTAACTAAAAAATTTGGAGAGATTTAGCCTAAAATAACTACATTCACACGACAACAATAGTACAACGAAGTCGCTTTCCTAAAAGTCCAACTCCTTGAAAAGTCATGTATTAATTTTCATAACCTTTGGATCAGTTTTTGTACTTCATCTATTCCGTGAAACATGCGACTTTACGTAGCTAAATTCAAGCCATCGTGCGAGGGCGTGCGATCGACACTCTGCACAAAATTTGAAAAAATAAGAAAGTTTTCGGATATTTAAGGACAAAAATCGGACGATCTGAGAGATTAAAAGCAGAGAAACAAAATATCAAATACGCAAAAGAATGGTAAGATACGAGCATCAAATTTTTTCAAGTCTTTATGTTCCACTTGCGAAAACTATATTCGAAGTCATTCGCAAACACAAGCTTTTGCGATCGCAGCGGCTTATAAACTGATCCTACACACGTATTCGACTAAGAGCTCGGCAACAATAACCCATAGATAAGCAATTTTATTTCCTTTTGCGTTACAGGCTCCAAACACCTCATGAAATTCTTTAAGACACTGTGCTCTCCTGATTACACACCTTTCAATTCGCCGCTTGGCGCTTGCCACAGGCTACTCTCTAGCGCGGGAAATTATAAATGACTTGGCGCCACCTTTCAAATTTACCGGCCGCTGTTTTCAGTTTTCGTTACGTAATAAAGGGCCCTTCAAAGTCCCCTTAAAGAGTTATTTTTCTTTTTGCGCTTGCGACTTTCATGGAGACCACATAAGATGGAAAATCTCTGCGAATGCAGCTCTCACTTGCGAAGAGGGTCGGGAAAGTGTTGGGAACTGTGACTCTTTTTCCGGGCGAAGACGCAATTTTACGTGGATTTTCCAGGCCCGTTTGATTATGGCGAAATCACGCTACTAAGGTCAAGCTAAAAATACGGAGCAAAGAAATCTGCTACTTTCCCTCATAGTTAACTATGTTTCCCTCTAAAGACAAGTGGTCAAACAACTCCAACTTGGTGCCCTGTCCCCAGAGGGTTCTGAGGATACTAATGGCACTGAGTGAGCTTAAGTTAACTGAATAAGTAAAAAGATATCTTTGGGAATGTGATGAAACCTTCACTAAAATTCACTTTATGAAAAAGCAGCAATAATCCCAGTTAAGAACAAACAAAGGGACAAGTCATAGTATTTTTCTCAGGGCCAAGTCCCCTGTAGTGTTCACAGAAGAGGACAGGTTGCAGGGACTTGCAACAAGTCTGTCATCTGAAGACAAGTCCCTTGAGTGTTTAGATAGGGGTCTTTTTTGCAGGGAGAATCCATTTTGCTCTTTGCATTGATTGGTTAATTCCGTGTCATTAGGTCACAGGGACTAGGTTCAGTCTGCACAGCCCTCTCCCTCCTGTTTTGGCAGCTGCCACAGAGGGTTGGACTAGTACCATAAACAATACAAATGAAATGACAAGTCATGGGGGAGGTCAACAATTATGGGTGATTCAAAATTCAGTGAGATGGTACACCTCAGTTAGCCCTGCATTTAATTTTTGTTAAAATTTTGCTCTTATGCTATAATCTAGCAGATAGGTGAAACTATTCTGCACTTTATGACAAAAGCATGAAACTTGACACACTAATACTAGGTATCACAGGGAACGTTTTAAAGATTAGAGGCAATCTGGATAGGATCTGTGGCAGGCGGGAAGGGGGGGGGGGATTTTTCAATATGGCCGCCATTCAGACTATAAAGACTATTATTGGAAAAATGAAGCACAAGTAACTTGATACAGTGTTGAATTGTCATTTTAGTTATGTTTGCCTGTTAAATGTCCCATCAAAACAAAACGTTAACATTTTTCAGGGTGATTTAACTGAATTCAGGGGATCGCTTTATTCTAGGTCAAAAATATGCAAATTAGATATCTAATTAATTCAATTACAATGGTCTAATCGTTTAACCACAATTTCGCTTTCTCCTCAATAATTTCGGTGGCCACTTTCAAGCTTACCTGTTTAACTGTTTCATAGCAGAACTATGATGCAGTTAAAGAACACTCTATTCATTCTGTTATTTGTCCTTTCATTTCCCATTCTCTACGACACAAGCACAGTTACTTCCAAAACAGATTTTCGTTGGCAAATTTACTCCTTTGTCTATAGCCTTTACAGATGTCGATTGTTGGACTGGGCAGTTTAGCGCTAAAGGAGCATATATAAGGCCCACAAATAGCCAGCTTTTTATCCTGCCAGTGTCTAAATGAGGGGTTACGGAAGGAACTTCTGTGCAGACGAAGTAGTATGTTTTCTAACATCTTCCCTGAAAAACGTTTTTCTTGCATTATTCACATCGTTATCAGGCATTGGAAGAAGCGATGAGCTGAAATTCTTCAAGCTTGGAAAAATTTGGAAAAAGTCTGTGTGCTGCTGTGAATTGCGCGCATTGTCTGTGCAAGTATGTGCAATGCGGGCATACATGTAGCATCAATGAGAATACTCTATAGCGATCTAGCTATCTAGCTATGCACCTTCTTCTTTCCGTAAAACACGGAATGGTGCCGCATCTAGTACATGGCACATGCACTGCACCTGTTATTGTTTGACGCACTGAACTACGCGAGTTACATAATGTACCCGAGTATTAAACGTCCCGTCCGCATTCCAGTTTGATAGTGACCCTGATAGTCGATAGCGACTTCAAACATCGCCTGGAACACGTCACTGTCTGCGGCATGAAGTAGCATAATCCGTTAAGAGTATAATCTCTCGATGAGTTTGCCAACTTTAAGCATTATTATCTCATGTAGGTGCAAACCAAGGACGCGTACCTCGTTGCAATTCTAGAATATAAATTAGCTTTTTTCTACTTCTTAAGACTTCCAACAGAAGTGTCTTTTAACGATAGCTTGATCTAGCTATCCTAGGCCAGGTTGTCGAACTCCTTCCGTCTGGCAGAAATGTTATTGCAATCGTTATGGTGCGCCCTTAGTACGCGCACAACTCACGAAGCTTGGTTTCGCGCTGCGAGAATTTTGTACCTTAGATGCGGTGCCTTTTGAACTAACACATAGAGCGCGAGTGTTAACCTGGTGTGCATGGAAGCTTTCCTTGGCATTCAATGCTTTCAGGAATGAATCTGCATATGTGGTTGTAGTATGTTTTCTTATACAAGTACCGAAATCGAATCGCTGCATACAAGTATTTCCACATGCTTTTAGCAATACAAGTGAGTAGTAAATGTAGGTAATACCCAAGATGGCCCCCTGTATCAACCACATCCTCTTCAAACAGTGGAATTATTTGCAATAGGTATCTATGGCTGTTTAGTTACTCTTGTGTTTTGTATAGTGGATAAACAATAAGTAGTTATCCAAAAATAGGACAATCAGTAGCACTTCCATCTTTTAACCGCATAAGTCAAGACGCTGTAACTAACCTAATTCAAGACAACTTTTTTTTCATTACTGGCCATTTATAAGCCCCCGGGAAAGATAGTTCAGTGTCGTATATTCTTTTACTAGTTAGAACGAACAATTTATGGTTGTCTCGTGTAAAGTTTGAGACGTTAGTAATAACAAAATAAGCTACAACCATGCAATCATCAAGTGTGAATTAATTAAAATTCCTCATTTGCATAATTATGACCACAGAATTATCTTTTCAATTTTTCATTCTCAGAAACCTTCTATGCCAATTTTGATAGCATTATTGTAATCTTTAAACGTATTTCAGTAGAACATTACCATCAGACATTGCTTGAGACAATTATGCTGTATGTTTCCACACCAAAGAAGTATCGCTGGCGGCGGCCATTTTGAATAATTACTCCCACTACTTTTACCACCCTCTTCTGGCTAACACAGAGCAAATCCCGATTGCCTCCAATCTTCAAAATGTTTTCCACGATGTCTAGTATTAACGTGCCCAGTTTGATGTTTTTATCATAAAGTGCAGTACTCACCCCTTATTTGACACTTATCTGCCGGACTACTAAGACCATCAATGAAAGAACTTGAGTGCGTTGCAAAAGAAAACTGTTTAGCATTTATATCCACCACAAGATAAAGAAGAGAAAAACTAGAAATGTACGTAGATCATCGCAGTGAAGGTGTTTCAACCCAAGCGGTTGAAAAGAAGAAACCTGAAAAAATTCAGGCTGGAACGGGAATCGAACCCATGACCTCTGCGATACCGGTGCAGGCGCCCTAACCAACTGAGCTATCAAGCCAACTGGGAGCTGGTCAATTGAGAGTTCGTATTTATCCCGTAGATGGAGAATAGATAAACATTAATTTATGAAATTCATATATTCGAACTGCGAATAAAGATAGAAATGTACGTAGAGCATCGCAGTGAAGGTGTTTCAACCCAAGCGGTTGAAAAGAAGAAGCCTGAAAAAATTCAGGCTTGAATGGGAATCGAACCCATGACCTCTGCGATACCGGTGCAGGCGCTCTAACCAACTGAGCTATCAAGCCAACTGGGAGCTGGTCAATTGAGAGTTCGTATTTATCCCGTAGATGGAGAATAGATAAACATTAATATATGAAATTCATATATTCGAACTGCGGATAAAGATAGAAATGTACGTATATCATCGCAGTGAAGGTGTTTCAACCCAAGCGGTTGAAAAGAAGAAACCTGAAAAATTCAGGCTTGAACGAGAATCGAACCCATGACCTCTGTGATACCGGTGCAGGCACTCTAACCAACTGAGCTATCAAGCCAACTGGGAGCTGGTCAATTGAGAATTTATTTTCAACCGCTTGGGTTGAAACACCTTCACTGCGATGATCTACGTACATTTCTATCTTTATCCGCAGTTCGAACGTATGAATTTCATATATTAATGTTTAAGAGAAAAACTACAGGCCATTTTGTCTTTAAGCAATGATGTGATGACATCATGGTTTATTAATTATTGAACTATGAACAAAATTAAACAAATTTTATGGCAAAATCCAGAGCCATCTGACAATTACATGACTATGACTCTGTAATAGAGCCGAAATATTGTATCAATATCAATTATCTTGTAAAATAAAAATAAAAAAAAATCAACTTTGTAATAAGCCAAAACTTGGTTTTGGCAATGATATCATTTCTTGGCCTTGCCTTCGTATGGCAAAACATTCCTCAAATCAAGCTGTTGGGATAAACTACACTAAACACACGAAACAAGCCCCCAAACAAAGCAATTTCACTTTTGAGCCTAAATATACCCCTTCTTGCACAATGAATTTAATTACCTTCCCTTCGAGAAAAACAAAAATATTTTCTCAGGAGACATTGACAAAACAAACAAAGCAAGGCAAGATGAAAAATCCCCTCCATCTCTTCCCCCCCCCCCCCCCGCCCAACTGCAAAAACAACAATTTAAGGTTTTCAGAAAAAAAAACAAACAACAACAACAAAAACAGAAAACAAACAACAACAACAGTCTGTTCTCCCCGTTAAAGATAGATAACACGCTATTTTCATCCATGCAAATCCAGGCTCATCAAACTCTGGGTTCCTCATTGCTTTCTTCAGGATCTTTATCATCACCGAAGGTACAACCCACTGCAGCTAGCAGACATCCAAACATTCCACTAGCAATGACAAACATACAGTCGAACAGTACAGGGAAGGATTTGAAATCTGATCCATGAACTGAAAAAAACGTTTCTTTGTGTTGAATATTAATGACCTCTTTGTTTGCCACTTGCTGCTAATAACACTTAATAACGTAGACTGCACAAAACAATGTTGTTGATGAAATGTGGATAACCTAGGATAAAGAAAGTGAAAATAATAATTGCAAACAATATTAAATTTCCTTTTAAACTTAAAATGCCTACCATGAAATACATCACAATGTTGCCATTCAATACATTTTTGCAAATATCACATATTCCTTTCACCCACACAACAGGTTTGGATAGGCAAGTTGTTAAGGTTCAGTGCAACTTCATTTTTAAAAACAGTGGGACCAACCCATTAAATAGTTAGATCACCTTTAATTTTGCCCGAGCAAAAGCTCATGCAGTTGTTGTCATATTTGAGGACCCCTTAATATAAGGTAATTGGTTAGGCCTGTCGGTAGTTGTATTAACATGGCTCCATTGTAAAATCTGTAGAATGATAAAGTATACAAATAAATTGCCAGACAAGTAAATTTTGACAAAGAATTTGACATCTGCATATAACTAAAAAATAACTCCAAAATAGCACATCATGAAGCCAAAACAAAAGCCAATGATACACAAGTCAATACTGTCCAACACTGTAAACAAATGTCATCATATACATTGGTCAACAAATGCCGCACGGTGTGTCAGGTGCTGTTGAAAACTGTTTGGTGCAAGTTAACATGTTCAACACAGTTGAAAAAGAAGCCTTGTGTAATCACGTTAACATCAGTTCAACAACATGTTGATCTGCAGTAGGACTTGACACACAACACCTAGCAACTTTTTTTGAGCAACAGTGCTGACTTCTGCATCACTGGTTTACGGAAAAGTTTCTTTAAAATATGGGCAATGGCCATCAGAAGCCCTTCCCTCAGTAGATCAACACTCTTTTCCAACTGATCACATCTTAGCTTGTGACAGAGAAACAAGTGAGTTAACCGTGTTAACGCAGCCTTCAAGCATGCAAGCATCTGTCTCAGGTGTGGCCAGACAATGGATTGACAAAGGGTAATTCTACTATGGAAACATGGAAGCAGGAAAATACAGCCCGACAATACAATCCTTTCTTCACAACAAGGAATGAAAAACAACCTATAACATTACACTGGCTGGAACTGTAGCATTTTTGTTGTTTTCATGTATAATTGTAAATCAAACACACTATTGCAGTGTACGAGGGCTAAAATAGTCCCTGTGAACACCAGTGAAGACAATTATCGACCCACTCAACCTTCCATATAATGAAAAGATCTAAGAAAACGTGGATCATCAGTAAAGTCAAATATTATTGGGCTTTCTGCAGCAAAACAACTCGAGGACTTTCCGCCATTTTGAAAACTTTTATCTCGCGCATGAGCATCAACGATTTCATGACGCGTTTGACGTCATATCTTTCAGCCAATCAGCGGTTTTTCCGCACTGCCTCATGGTTCCCTTCCTCCCCGGCCTTCCCAGAGGCACGGGAGTAGGCGACTTTTGAAGTCCTGACCTCTGCAGAACCTAGATTAAGGGACGCCGAATGTTATTAAGTATCTGTGGCCAAAATTATGGAACACAGTTAGTGTGTAATTCCAGAACAAAAAGCAATAACATTTCCTGCTCGGGCTAACAACAACTTGAATAAGAATTCACTGTCAACCACTTTATCTGCACTTAGATGCCGCCAAGATGTCTCTTGTGTATTCGTTTAAGAAAACAACTTCAATGTGGCCTGGGTAATCACGGCTTAATCCACAGGCACTAACCCTCTCCAGAAGAGCGGAAACACTACACGACGCCATTTATCAGTACTATCACACTCTCAGGAACGTACTGAACTTACTGCAATATTTTAATATTTTATTTCATGAGCTGTAATTAAATTAGTGGTAAAATTACAACAGCACGTACACTGTGAAATTACCGCGCTTTATAGAAAGAGTTTTGACTGTAAAAATTCCTTTGTAGACCATGTAGCGCAACTTTTTTTCTTTTTAGCGGAGCTCGCAGAGCACCATTGGTAAGCAAATTTGGTAACCCGTTGATCAGAAAAGTTTTGGTTCTGACGTCAGCGTCCGTCCGCGCGTGCAGACTCTGGGGGAGGGCGAGGGGAGTCCCAAGACAACCCGACCGGGGAAGACGGAACGCCATCTTTTCCTGAAGAAAACATTGGCGGCTGGTTCCTCGTACGCTCGATTTTCAATGCGATAATTTTTAATACATTCTTGGAATGAAGACTTGTAATAGTTAATCAGGAAAAGGAAAAGGATTGCTTCAATCTCGATGGCGCATGTAAAAGATATTGGAGAGCTTGAAGGCAAGAAATCCTTGTTTGAGGGCATCCTTGTTTTTTTTTAAAGCTAAGGCGATCTGGAAAGAACCCGGCGACTTTCGTTTAAATTTTCGATTCCTTCTTTCAGTTCAGTGGTAAAGTAAATTACAGATTTACTACCTAAGGTAACATCTCAAGCTGTTCGAAACTTGGGCCAGTTTCTCGAAACTCCCGATAACTAACCGGGCCCGGTAAGTATTTTTTCGAGCTCATTTATTTGTCAGCTAATGGTAATTATTGGCGTAAACTTAGCGAGATGCTTCACGAAAATATATAGATTAAAATTTTGCTTCCAAAATCAATTAAAAGTTGCATAGTTATTCAAGAATGTTGTGCACCTAAAAGAGTTTCCGGGCCCGGAAAGCTATCGGGAGTTTCGACTGAAAGTCTCGGGTTCGAATTTGTATGTGCTACAACGTTTTAGGCTTACATGTAGAAAACTCTAAAAGATCGGTCTCGCAATTTAAAAATTGAAAGTTTCTCGGGCTATCACAAGAAAATGGTCGTCTCGCCGTCTCGCAAAGCCTCAAATTTACCGTTCCGGTGACACCCCTTATTCGGAGACGGAAATGTCATCCTCTTTGAGTGGTATGTAAAGCTTATTCTCTAGGTTTAAGCAAGCCTCAAAATTTGCGAATTAATCTTATTTCAATATTGAACCTTCCAGTCTAGCAGTTTCCCTTTCCAGGTCATTCCCTTTCCAGTCCAGCTGAAGGGATTGAGTGAGTGACATCCCTCTCCCCTTCCACGATCTTCTCGATATGTAGCAACCTTCTTCGTTACCGCGCGTATACAGCTTTGGGGAGCACTTTTATATAGTAACGTGTGTATCCGGAGGACCCTTCACCTTTACCGGAGAAACCATTTTATAAACTGGAACATTACCTTAAGGCTCTTTAAACTGACTGAAATCAAATGAGCCTTTTGGCTTTTCAAAGTAAAACTATAAACTTTGAAACATTCCTCTAGTGAACGGCCCTAAGTAATTTTTTGCAACTTTACATAAGGCCTTGCACCTCGCCTCGCCTCGCATAGGGCATCCTCCGTGACATTTTCTTTCCCGAGTTACAACGAAAATACTTCGAAAATCCACAATTGCACAATTGTGTAAGTGCCTTTAATTCGTAAACTTCAGAGAAGCCTTTGACATTGTTTCGGCAGAATTTTACCCTTAAAACGGTTGTATTTACAACAAAATAGACTACAGTTACGCTGAAACCGAGAGAAGGTGTAACATCGACATGTGGATTATTAGACCTGTTTTGTAAACTCAGAAGTCTCTCGAACTGTTGAAATGTCCGTCTACATCAAGGCACAGATGAGCAAACTAAAAATAGGTAACATGGTCTCTTTAAGCCTTTGATTGCCTAAAAGGGATCACGTGAAGGGGCCGACGGCGATGGGGGGAACACAGACTGGGTTAGTTCATTTCCAAATTAGTCATTTTTAAGGATAAGTTTTCCCAAACATTTTGAAAGCTTCTGATCATTTCCAGCACTTGAGAAAAACGAGCAGGGAGAGGAAAGGACGGCATTTTAAACAAAGGAATTAAAAAGATACAGCATTCTTGAGAGTCTACCAAGGTAAACACGACAGTGAACAGTTATCATGACTCTTTTTATTGGACCTCGATTATATTGACATCATAACATAACACACCTTTTTATCTAGATGCTACTGCCAAATTGTGTAATACTGAGGCCCCCATTGGATCCTTGTTGTCTTCCTTTATTCTGCAAAATAAACATAGATATTTCCATGTAAATTTTAAAAAATCGGTCAAACCGGGATTGTACAGTGCAATACGCTGGTATACTTAGCGCGCTCTCTTGCCCTTATATGGTAAAATGACATAACTGTGGATTAATAAACAGGTTTGTTTACCAGTTAAGCCTACCATATGCATGCATCTAACTTTGAGGATTGACCGGTGTCAGCCAGTATCTTTTTGCATCTTTTATTTCAAGCTTCAACTAAACGCGTCAAATTAGAGCAAAGCATCTTAAACCGCATCTTAAATTTTTGTTTCGTTAGCAACTGCGAGTAGTCTCTCATATGGAACACAGGGTTCCCAGGTCCTGCAATTAGCTGGAGATTATTATTGTCAACTCTTGTGCCGACGCCAACGGCTATCGTGGTGACCTTCTTGGCCTATAACATTTGGCAGTTTAAACATTGGTTAAAAAATTCATAATACCAATTTTGTGTGATGTTCGTAGCTTTCGATTGATCATCATCATCATCATCATCATCATCATCATCATCATTATTACTATTATTTAACAATTATTCTACGAGGGCGCGCTGGATATGAAATTGATTGGTTATAATCAGTCCGGGCCACAACCAGAACTGGATATATAGTTTCCTGTAATTTGATTGGTTCAGATGCTGAACCAAAACATTGGCTTGACCGCGAAAGGACTAAGTTCCAGATAAATTTCCTCGTAGAAGAAATACAGAATGCTGGTAGGATTACCGTGAAAATCAACTTTAGCAGGGATAAATCTAGACGATTTTATTCGTCCAAGGATTTGATTCACAGATCTCAAGATGCTGAGGGACCAGGAATCTTTTTGTACAAGCTGTACGCAGGCAACCAGTGCAGTTAAACGTTTGGACTTGTGTGAATATTTCACGAGACCGAAGCAATGAGCCGAGAAGAAAACACCGATAGAATGCATGTTTTGCAGTGAACACGGCTTGAGTACCGATACATACGCAGACGATGAGCTTTTAAAAGTCGAGTACTAGTCTATATGTTTGTTGTGAGCGAAGATATTTCCACCTGGAGTGGTCCATTCTATTCTGCACCGGACGCATTACCCTACTCGCTTGAATACAACCTTGATCGAACAAGACTCCTAAAGTATTCTCTTGCTAGACATGAATTTATCAGAGTTCAAATAGCTGAACCTGTGAGAAGAAATATCTTGGACACATGGTAACTGGTACGTACGCAGTCTCTGTCGTTCGTTCATTGCAAACCCAATGTAATTGGCAGTAATGGCCAGCTGGTGTTTAGATACCGTGTCAACATGAACAAAATTTGGATAAGGCATTTCACATGGCAGAAATTGAGATTTTGAAACAACCCTGAGAAACTGAATCCTTTAGCTTTCAAAAATGAAATGGAAGTACAGAGTGCAATCCATGTTGCAAATAATAATACTAATAATAAATAAATATGTAAATATATAAACAAATAAATTGGTTTTCACAGGAGACAAGAAAAGAAGTTTATTTTCATTTTTCCCTTTGCTTACTACTAAAATCTGGTAATGTGGAAATGGCTGTCAATATAGGTGGAATCCATAAAAACTAAAACTTTTGATAGGCACATGAAACCTCCAGAGTGTTGACAGTGTATGCTCGATTAGATGGTATGCAAATATTCCATATAAAATATGAGAGCATTTTTATACCAGTAAATTCCATGTTTTCTCAAATAAGCATCCCCAGACCAGTATTTATTTAATAGATGCCTGTGTCCAACTGACGTTAATTTGAAGGAAACCTTTATTTGAGGTGTACTTTTAATTGAGGCATATTTGACAGCCCCATTCCTTTTCATCATATGTACTAAATACACAAACAAGAGCAAACTGGAAAACATTATTTAGCTGTAGCAATGTCAAATGGACAATAATTCAGGAGAAATGTATTCTTATTGGCAAAATTCCATGTGCAGAAGTTTTCCTCCAGGCTGGCATGCACTCTAAGGGGTGGTCAATGGTCCTCTGGAAAACATGTGTCTCAGCAATCTTCACTCTGTCTTGAAAATTTTGCACTGCCAAAGGATTGCTCTTGGAAATTTTTTTTAATGTGCTGTCACTTATTGTAAATCCTTGAATAAGCACCTGGGGGCACTTTTTTCAATATTTGTAGGATGAGGTGGGGAGTGCTTATTCAGAGGAGGCATTTATTTGAGGGGAGGCCCTTTTTAATCTTTCACAAATCGTGACCACTTGGATAGTAATTTGTGTAATTGGCTTGTGACCAATCTTATCTACATAACATAGTGGCTTACTACTCAGCATTAATTTCAAAAGTTGTTTGCATTTGCTGCAGTTTGCTTTATTTTGCTCAAGAGCAGTTAAACGTTCATTTAGAATTACCAATGACTAAAAAATGACGAGAGATAATGCGCCGATCAATTCGAAAGTTCAACATCCCCCCCCGGGCAACCCCCCGGGCATTTGAACTTTTGAAGATTGGCTTGTTCAAATTCCCTACCCTCGGGGCAAAAAAGCCGTTCAAATGCCCCACCAATTACTACTAAAATACCTCTCCTCAAAGACAAAATTCGTCTTCAGTCAAACACTTTACACGCTTTTCAGAGAGATATGCCATAATGGCACCTTCAAACGTCTTTTAAAGACCCTTTTTGAAAGAGTTATTCACTAAGAAAGGGGAAATTCGGTCTTGTAAATCCGTCAAACCCTGCAAAAACCGAAAAAACTCACGGGCGTATTACGTCAGAACAAGAGATAAATCCGGTTCAAATTCCCCACCCTTCAAACGCAACGTTCAAATTCCCCCCTCCCCGGGCACGATGCACAGTCAAATGCCCGGGGTATGCCCGGGGGGGGGGGGCATGTTGAAGTTTCGAATTGATCGGCGCATAAACACAACAAATGCTACACTCAACCTTTGTCTCATTAGTCCACTACAAAAAGCAGGCCAGGGGAGGGGTGTACTTACTCAAAGGGAAGCGCTTATTTCAAATTTACGATAAGGCTGGGGGCACTTGTTGTTTTCAAAGGAACCTCAAACACCGGGATACCAAAAGAACTATTATCTTAAAATGGCCTCATCCAATAATAATGACAATTATTGTCATTATAAGTAATTAACAAAGCCAGCATATACTTATTTGGGGTCTAGCATTTAAATCCAGAAAACAAAAAAGGAATTTGATGCAAATTGAACTGCAATCATTTAATATTCAATTTACTAGATTAATATTAATATAGTTTTCATGAGTCATTTTTGAAATTCAGACCATTTTCAGTCACCTTTACTGAAAGATGGTTGGGGAAAATATAATTTTACTACAAAAAGCCATATGTCAACTTTTGTGGAAAAAATCTGCCTCAAACTGAAGTTTTGAAAAATATGGATGTGGTGAGTTGAAAGTTCATATTCAAAGTAAATTTGAGAATTTATTGGGTGGAAAGAAAGAAGCGGTTCCATTAATTCATTTCATATTTTTCCTCAATTGACTGTGAACATTTTCACTATTTATAAGTTTCAATGAGCTCATTCAGTGTCCCAGTGTTTAACTGTTTCATTTAGAGCATAATTTTTTTTTTTTTTAATTTAAGATTTTTATCACCATACTAGTTTTTTAGGGTTGCGCCTCGCATGGGTAACATTATTTTCCCGTTCGCGCAATTCTTTTTTGGTCCTTCTAATTATTATTGTAAATTTTGAGACCAATAAAGTTGATAGATCATAGATCATAAATCATAGATCATAAATTCATAGTTTCCGAAACCATGAAAATATGAGTTATGGTTAATTTCCTTCAGCCATGTTTCACACTTTCCATCTTGCAGGTCGTAACCTAAAGTAAAAGGAAGAATAAATTAAAACGTGCCAGTAAGAAAGTTAATGCATTTGATATCACAGAAAATACAATACAGAATCACTAGGTCATACAGTAGTCTGTATTCTTCTAATTCACAGAAATGAAAGGGCTATCATGAAGGGATAGCCAGTGCACTAAGTAATACATCTGTGTTTTCATTTTCTAAAATGTAAATTGCAAATTTAGGCTAATGCATAACATAAATGGTAATGGTTCATACATTTGTGAGCTGCTTCTGTGATAGGTAACAAAAAACTAAGCTTATTTAGTATTATTACAGCAACACTGGTAGTAAGTACAAGCTTTATCATAACAGCCATTCTCGTAAGCGACCAGCTCTAGTTGTAACCACTGGTCTGAATTGCCAAGGTAGTCGTTTACGAGAGCTTCGACTGTATTATTTCCGTTGTCAAAAGTTGATGTTTTTGAAGATGGACTCTTGCTCCCATCCCAATCTGTGTGCCCTTTCCCAGAATACAGATCATCTTCAATTGCTTACAATGTAACATGAACATGGCGTGAGCAGTCCAGTCGATGTATCACTTTACAAACAACACATAAGCTTATAGCGCAACTCACTGTTGCATCTTCAAAAGCACAGCACTATGTGAAGAAGTCTTGCACTGCAACGAAAATACTACCAAATACAAGCAAATTTTATGTAGATTTCAAAAAAAATTTTTTGAAAGACAGAAAAAATTGTTACGTACCTTCTTTCTCTAGATGTTTGGCACTTGGTCAGACAAATTTGTCCGCTGAGTCACCCCCAATTTCAATCGTTTCACGTCTAAATCGCATGCGAAACTTCAACGTACGCCATCTTTTCCACACTCGTCTGTTTCCTCATTGTTCAAACGCATGGTACCCAAAGTACTGTGGGAAAAGGGCACTTCACAGCCTAGAAAAGAGCTGAGAAGTGACCAAGCATCGTGTCCCTTCGTGTGGCCGCCATCTTGGAAAGTTGGATGACGTCACCATATAACCGTTCTGGTTGTGGCCCGGACTGATAATCATTTGATATCCAGCAAGCCTGAGTAGAATAATTGTTTTATTAAAAAATCAACTACTATTTTTGTTAAAAAAAAATCAAGAAAGAAAGAGAAAAATGAGAAAAGGGATAAAAAGGGAGCAAGAATCGATCACATGACTGAACGAAAAAGGCGCCAAAACCTTGCGAAGCGTTGCAGCGTTTCATTGCAAAGCTGAATGAATCAATGAAAACTGCGCGGAAGTGAACGAAGTGGCACAAGTTTGGGAAAAAATATTCTAATTGTTGGCTCTGAAATATGGTACATGTTTGATTTTTCCCGAAACATTGTTGTAGTCATCGTTCAAAGCGGATTGAAGCTGTACAATTTCACCCTATTAGCTGCTGGAGTTGAAACAGAACAAGTTTGTAATCTGTTCGCGCAACGGAGCCATCATGTGCGTGTTTGAACGAGATGAAGACAGAACCAATTTGAACTTGAAGAAGTAGTTTCGATGCAGCTCAGAAGTAAGATTACTGTAGCGAGGAACATTAGAATTCACCATCATAGTTTGTTTAATGTAAAGCACAAAATGCAGTTGTTCTCGGTTTAGAGGTTGCGGACGGAATGGTAAAAACAACATTCAAACAACTGGAAAAACGATTCAACTCCGTTTACATGGCATCCGATTTCTATCTGAGCATTTGGACCTGTTGGAACACAGAGCTACAACGAGTGCAGGTAAACCAGTGTCAATTTTGCGTGTTAAAGCCGAAAAAATTTTCGCCCTTCCTTCGGCCTTCTTGGTTGTTCGCCTGTTCCAGGCGTTCAGATAGTGGTGCGCGAGCGGAAAATATAGCGAGCGAAAGAGCGGGAAAAAACGAGGGGAGACTGGGGAAGAGGACGAGGGAACGCCTGTGAAATTACTTTTAAAAAGCCCATGCCGCCCACTTTAGACCGCCGACAGCGGCAGAGAAACATGAACCCAGGGTCAGGTCAAAGTAAACAAGAAAGGTTTGGAATATATGCTCACCGAAATAGGTTTCACCCGAGTTTGAAGCGTTGGGAAAAGTAGATGATACTTTAAGAAATCTGACATACCGAATGAACATTACAAAATTTTCTGCGATACACAAACGCAAATGTCATCTCCACTACTGGACCAATAAAGGTAACGAGAATCACAGACGACTTTATATACACATCGGTTTATCAAGTTGATGAATAGAAAGCTTTTCACTCTATGACGGAATGAACTTCGTCGTCTTCATCGATTGCGATGGCTACGATATGTTTGTTGTTGTTCTTTTCTCCATTCCTTAGACAGCAAGCTTTCAGGACTTTCATAAACAATCTAGCCGATCCATTTTCCCTGCTCCTTCTTCGTCTTCTTCTTCGTCTACTCCGATAGCCAGCGCTCTAATTCCGATGCTTTAAAGCTGTTCTACTTGGTCTTTCATGATTGCGACAAGCGGAGTGACCACAATTATTTTAGAAACAGCGTTTCTTTGCAATGCGTTGATTAACCTTGGAAAAAGTTGAAAGATCAAGCTATTTCCAAATCCTGTTGGAAGAATGGCGATGAGACCTCTTCCCAGAAACACGTTTTGAAGACAATCTTTTTATTCCATTTGTAAAGTATTTACATTTGGGAGATCGTCAAGCGCTTGCCGTGCAGTTATTCAACCGTGCGTGACTCGATGGAGGATGACCTTCGCACGGGCACGCCGTATCGCATTTCTTGTCTGCGTCAACAACCCTCTGGTGTTGACAGGAGGTGTCAAATTTGGCCAATCAGAGGGTATACCAGATTCTGGTATACCGTCATGAGCTTTTTAAAAGTAATTTCACAGGCGTTCACTCGTCCTCTTCCCCAGTCTCCCCTCGTTTTTTCCCGCTTTTTGGCTCGCTATATTTTCCGCTCGCGCTCCACTATCTGAACGCCTGGAACAGGCTACTTGGTAGTTTGTAGCTGTAGTTTGTTTAGTACTTGTTTAGACTGCTTCATGATTTTCGAACCGAATCGTCATGAATGTGTGACAGTTGTTATTAAATGCTTCTGCCCCATTTCACTATGTTTTATTTTGTCTTGTCTTGATATTTTGAAGTGGAAAGGCTTCCTGATAAAACCTACCGTTTGTTCAATTTTAATGATCGACATGACGATCGATGAAAGAAATTAATTGTAAACACAACGCTCAATGCTTAAATTTCTAATTTCTTTTTCTGCAGAGTTTCTTCAAACAATTTTGACTTGTGTTAGACGACGCTGTTAGTGTAAGTAAGTAAGTAAGTAAGTAAGTAAGTAAGTAAGTAGGTAAAGTCTCTATTTAACGAGGGTAACACTAAAATAGCATAAAAAATACTAAAAAACCAGTGGCCCTCTAAAATTATTTACAATAAAATATAAAAATACACTAGAATACGAATATTAAAACTATGGATAAACTATGAGACAATATAGTGACGCTGTTGGAATTTCTGCTCAATTCAAATTCGCTGCCAAGTGATTTTTCTTGTCTATTTTTCTCGCCGGGTTGCTGGCGAGGAAAAAACTTCCAGCTCACTTTGTTCATTTTGTTGTTAAGTGTTCATTGTCAATATTTGATCACAGCAGGTATATGAGCTGATAGCCTGGCTCCGTTCAGCCAATCAGAATGGAAGAAATCCAATATACCTAGTGCAGTTTTCAATAATATTTATTATCCCAACCAATCTTAGCTAACACAAATTACCTAATGAACCAATCTGAACTCGAAACAAATACATGCATCAGACGTCAAACGTAGGAAAACTCGCGCAAAAAAAAAACAAACAAACAAAACAAAAAACAAAAAAAACAAGGGTGCTCTCCATTATGCTACACTTTCCAGAAATTTCGGACGAAACATAAATGGAACTCTCCGGTCCAGGTGGAAATTTTACGAAGAAAGTGGTCCACCGCCACCTCCGACCGAAATTTGCCGTTCCATTTTCAAAAATTCTCGTTTCCAGTCCCACTTAGCTGAGAAGTAATCAAAATTTTGGTCGAAACGTAAATGGAACGCTTCGGTCCGGTTGGGATTTTGTTTCTAATCCAAAAATTTCGTTCCATTTTCACTTGGTTAGTTTCACTGGTCTCTAACCGGTCGGTAAGGTATAATGGAAAGCACCCAAAAAGTTGGTTTTTGTGACCAATTCGGTCTTAATTCTGCTTGGGTGTGAAAGTGGCGCGAGATTTTGGACCAATTGCAGAGCACAGAAGAGCAAAACCAAAGCAAACGCAAACCACTTTCAACACTGAACTAAAAACCAATCTAACCTTAAAAGAGGTCAGATTGGTTTGGTTAGAGATTAGAGGTTAGAGGTTAGATTGAGGTTGAATTGATTCTCTCCAGCGAGAACTCTGGAGAGACTAGGTGAACATAAGAAACAAACAACATCTGCAATCCGGGAACACCAGTCTCAGGCCAATCACGAGATCGACTGGGAAGGAGTCAAGATTCTTGATAAAGAGTCCGTAGATGTTAAAAGAAAAATCAAGGAGGCCATCTATATCAGACGTCAACGCCCAACGCTGAACAGAGACGGGGGCTATGATCTTCCCGCCATTTTTGACCAGCTGTTGTCACGTGATTAAAAAATTTGCATTCACGTGACAACGTGAGCTCACTTTAATCGCTGATGAAGACTGTGCAATACAGTCGAAAGCTTCGCTTACAAATTTTGCAGACCTTGTGACAAGAATTATTTTTCGTTTATTTACAACCAAGGTCAAGATGAACGTACATAGTCAATTGTAATCTGTCTTTTTTTTTTCAGTATTGTTGAACTCTTCGGGAGATTAGGATTGTCATTAATCAGCTATCAAAGCACCCTAAAAACTTTATTAATGATAGTTTAGTGACTGGCCATGGGCCGCTAACCTTTAATTCCCTTTGGATGTTAGGTATAATTTCTTTGAAGTTTAACGTCTCGGGGTCTCCTGATTTCGGCTTGCCATCAGTCAGCACAAGCACTACATTTGCTTTGTCTGGTCTGTCTCCTCCTGCAACGGTAAAAAGCTTATCTCTGGCCATTTTTAAGGCAAGATCGGTACGAGTGTAGCCCTCGGTCTTTCCCATTTGCTGATCTAATTTCTGTGTCACGGCATGTTTGCTTTGGAATCCTGAATCGGCGAATTTAAACACCCTGCGAACGCCTGTCTGAAACGTGATCAATCCAAAGTGATCTCCATCTGGACCAGGGCGGAATTTTTTAACAAGGTTTTTTAGGAAGTCGAGAGCAGATCTGAGTGAATTTTGACTGATGCTTCCTGATTTGTCCAGGAGTATTGCAATGTCAAGTCCTTCTATGCAAGGCGGTGCTGTTGAAAACAAATAGCCACGTTTTAGATTTTTAACGTACGAGTTAATGCCTTGTATAATACTGGGTAAATGTTTTCGTTATTCAAAGGGAACCAGTGATGTTATAACATATTTACGTCAAACTGCTCTAAATCCCCCCCCCCCCCCCCAGAATCCAGTGAAATATGTAAAATCTTCTGGATCGCAAACATTTTCCAGAAAATACACTTCAAATTTCGCGCCTGTGGCCGCCATCTTGGAACACGCAATGGCCTATGGGATTGATGACGTTTCACGGCTCCCAGTTGGCGCGAGCTTTAAATTTTCACAACAATTTGTTGTTTTGTTTTTGACGTAAACATGCCGAAGTGTAGCGCATTTGGCTGTAATTACACTACAAAAAGTAAGGGAAGTAAGAAAAACCCAAATATTAGTCTTCATAATTTTCCTAAAGATGAAAAACTGAGGAAAAGGTGGATCAAGGCCGCGCGGTGTATCAGATTATCAAAAGACCCAAGATCGTGTTCGCAACATTTTTTGCCAGATGACTTTGAAATTAGTGTCCTTCTGCAAAAGAAACTGCTTGGGCATAGCAGTTGGAAAAGAAAACTGAAAGACAGTCCTGTGCCAACCATATTTGCTTTCACGCCAGTAAAGAAACCGAGATTGCAGAGCGAGCAACGTGCCGAGCGACGGCAACGTCAACAGGTAAATATTCTAAGTTTTTAAAATCACTTTACTTCGATTACGCTCTTTTTTATAAGAACGCGTACAATTTTCCTGAGCCTGAGGATGTTCTTATTTCAGCCCATACATTTTCTTAAATTTGGGGGCAAATCTCAGCCTGACTGCACGTTGTTTTATTGTCCGACTGTCGTTAAATTAAGCCGCTTACCTTTCAGACCATCGAAGAACTTCTTGCTTCTCATCGAGAAGTGAAAAGTAAAGAAGAGCAGGAGGAGGTCATTGATATCACGGAAACTCGGCATGAAGTGAGTACGCAAACAGAGCCCTTACCTGAACTAATATCATGTGGAGTGCAAGTTGAACAGTTACCGGTACCTGCAATAACTAGAGATTTCGCGAATCAGTTTCCACAAGATGCTTCAGTCGAAGAGCCGCAGTGTCAGTTACTTGTACGGCAGGAAAGGGAGGACCAAAGCGAAACTGAGGAAACTGTGATCGAGGATTCCTCGCGGTGCGTTGACTCTACTGAACAAGTGGAGGAATTGTGCAGCTCACAGTATAGCGAAACAACAAATCCAGTCGCAAGCCAATCCGAATATTACCCTAGCGATTCTGAAGACGAGTGTTTTAAGAGTCAACAATTATCACAGAACGAGTCAGAGGAAAATTCAGTTAATTTCGAAGGCAGGCTATTTCTTGTATACGAGGAGCAACTTAAAGAACTGTATCGTTTTTGTCCAAAATGCGGTTCCTTTACAGTTGACGCGCATGAGATTCAAAATGAGGGTTCGCAGCTTTCCATACACTTGACTTGCCAAAATGGCTGTAGTTACAAGTGGCAGTCTCAACCCCCATTGTCTACCACTAAAGGCAGAGGAAATTTAGCCCTCACTGCAGCGATCTTTTTCAGCGGGATCCACTTTGCAAAATTTGAACGATTTGCTCATTGTTTAAAACTTAAAACAGTATCAGAATCTTCGTATTATGTACTTCGTAAAAGATTCGTTTTCCCTGTCGTAGAGAGAGCTTGGCAAACAGAGCAGGCATCCGTTTCTAATGAACTGGTCTCCAGACCAAGCAATGTTTTAGTGGGAGATGGTAGATGCGATTCCCCTGGACATTGCGCCAAGTATTGTACTTATACACTCATGGATATTGACACATGCGAAGTCGTTGATTTCAAGGTAGTAAGTGTTTCGCAAGTAGCAAATTCCAATGTCATGGAAATAAAGGGATTCAAAGAAGGTCTGAATTCAGTAGAGAACCAAGGTATCAGGGTTTCCGTCATTTCAACCGATCGTCACCCGCAGATTAGAAAAGAAATGCACACTAATCATCCAGACAAGGAACACCAGTTTGATCCATGGCAGTTGGCTAAGTCCATCTCAAAGAAACTTAAGCTTCAGCTTCAAACAAAACTGGATGTCAAGACCTAAAGCCGTGGATCCCATCTGTCATTAGCCATCTTTGGTGGAGTGCCACCACCTGTGAAGGAAATGCACAGTTGCTTAAAGAGAAATGGGTTTCACCGTGCCATCATGTTACAAACAGACACGAGTGGCCTGGGAACCAATTTTACCACAAGTGTGCTCATCAGCCCTATCTGCCAGAAGCTGCTCGCAGGAAGAAGTGGTTAAAACCCGGATCACCTGCTCACCAGGCCCTAGTCAGTGTAGTTAAAGATAAAGGCCTGCTTAAGGATATGGAGCACCTTACCAAGTGTGTACGCACCACAATCCCCGAGGTTTAACACTCAATGTACCTAAAATACCTACCAAAGCAGATGCACTACACTCACGAAGTCATGGAAAAGGAACATTGCTGGCTGCATTGGACCACAGCAAAAATGTTAAGAGAGCACAGGTCAGTCAACCTGATATTGACAGACTATATAAGGGCCCCTTTAGCAATGCTTTAAAAGCTCTATTAATTTCCTGTAGGGAGTTGTCTGAGATAAAAAAATCTGAATTTCAAGCAGGAGGCTTAACAGAACTTTTACTTTTACAAAATGTAGTTAACACTGAACACAATACTTATCATTTACCAGTTACACAATTAAATGTGCTGTTTTAATGGTCAGGCAGTCAAATTTTAAATAAAATGGAATATTCTGGAATAAAAAGTAGCAAAAAATCTGATCAACAACACTACCTGAGAAGGTGAGGTGTGAGTACATATTATACTCTAGAAAGGTTTTGTAAGCCAAAAACACTCACCACACCATCTGAACATGTTAGCTGCTAACATGCCATAAATATAACTTGTTGGCACTGGTGAAGCAAAGGGGGAACCACGCTTCAAAATCTCATGGGACAAGGTTTCCAAGCGGTTCGGCGCAGATCCTGTTCCTCAGAAAAAGACATATGATTATTTAACTGACATGTTAGAAGAAAGTGTAACCCTAGCAAATTCCACTGGCCAAGGGAATCTTCAGAGAGAAGACAAAGTAGACAGAATTCATGTTCTTGCCCCAGAAGAACGACCTGCTAGACACGAAATCATCAAAAAGCGCCTTGAAATGTCACGTTTCTGAGGCATCTGGTCAAGTTGTTTTTCATATCTAATCAAGTTATAAATTAGGATGGGTTGATATCAATACCATTGATAGAGGAAAATGCATGTGATGTATTGAAACTTGCAGTGACAACATTTATGTTTATCAGTTTAATACTGCACAATTTAACCATTTGGTAGGATATCAAACAGAATGAATATTCCATGCAGTTTTAGGAAAATTCTTAGTATCTATAAAATGTAATCCTTTGTTGCCAAGTTTGATACCAAGATCATGTGAAAAATCAATTACTACTTTGGACTGTTATGAATGTTGTTAACCATTTCATTTAATCAAGGACTCTGTATAATTTCTGTGACGACACAGTCTTGAAAGATGTTAGATACATGTAGAACATCTTATTCATATTTGCATCCTAATTATAAAAAAAACTGGTGTCAACCTACCCAAAGGTTATCACGGCAGTTACCCACAATAAGTGACCCACTGCCTTCAAAACAGACAGATAAAGTTGAGTTTTGATGGATGTCAATCAGAGAAAAGTCTCTGTTTTAATTACTATGAATTCTGACCGGGTATCAAGGCAGCAGCGCCAAACAATAATATTTTTGACAATTTCGCACGCTGAGAGGGTTAATTTTATCAAAATTGATTCCTGTATAGAAACGGACACAATCGAAAAAACTTACTTGTAGACCTTCCTCCAGACTGTATTTCAAAGATAAATTCAGACTCATACATCAACAACTCAGACAACGTTCAGATTTACGAAGACTCTCAGTTCAGTTCGTGGGGGGTGGAAAATTCCCAGAAAACACACTCGGGTCCAGTTTTCCACACACTCTCCCGCGTTGATTGATACTATCAATCAAAGTTCAGTTCAGAAAAAATCTCTCTCAAAAACACTACTCTTTACAAAATAGACTCGGATAAGAAATCTGTCTTAGGTAGTGTTCACACCAACGTTTGGGATATCGTCATCCCTTACTACTCTAATAGGAATGTTCGCCGCATGCGGTGCAGGGTTGTCGGGTTCAGCATTCACTTCCAAGGGATACAACCTCTGCAAGGGGCGTCTAAATTCTGATGTAGGTGAGTTCGCAGATTTCACTCTTACTACAGCACTTCGAACGTGACCATCTCGTCCTCGAAGTAAGCGTTCAACCTTTCCCAGGCGCCATAGTTGTCTTGGGATCTTGTGCTCGTGTAGGCACACGATGTCTCCCACTTGAACTTCACGGAGCGAATGTGCTCTCTTAGAATGTCGATGATGTTCACGAAGTTCTGTCAGATACTCGGATCGCCACCGATTCCAAAAGTGGTCAAGAATTCGCTGTAGAAACCTTGCTCTTCTTGTGAGTGTTGTTACATCATTCCGGCCAACTTCATTAGAAGTGCTTCTTGATGGCATCGATAGAATTCTACGGCCGATGATCAGGTGAGAAGGTGTCAATGGTTCTTCCATTTCATCGTACACATATGTCAATGGTCGTGAATTCAGAACTGCTTCAATTTCTATCAAGGTAGTAGATAGTTCCACAAAGTTCAATCGAGCATTCCGCAAACACTTCTTCAAACTTAGCTTGACTGATTCTACCACCCGCTCGAAGAAACCACCCCACCAAGGGGCTGCCTCGACATTGAACTTCCACTTGACGCCTTCACGCTGACAATAGGACTGCACCCTTGAATCCTTGAAAGTTTTCCCATTGTCACTGACAATCAAGGCAGGTGTTCCTCGTCTTCCCTTAAATCGAATAAGGGCACTTATGAAACTTTCGGCACTCAAATTTGGCACGAGTTCCAGATGTACAGCTCGGCATGTTGCACATGTGAATAATGTAATGTACGCCTTGTTCATCTCTCTCTTCTTTGAGAATACATCCTTGACATACACAGGTCCGGCGAAGTCCACTCCGACGCGAGTGAAGGCAAACTCATCACTTAACCGAAATTCAGGAAGAGGAGGGGGAGGAGGAACTGCATAGCTTCTGCCTTCAATCTTCTTACAAACAGAACATTTTCCAATCACATTCTTCACAGTCTGACGTCCCTTGGTCACCCAGAATTTCGATCTTAGCTCTGTAAGTGTATCTCTCACACCGTTGTTAAGGACCTTGAGATGACATTCATTGATGACCAGGTGTGTGAAACGTGAACATCTTGGCAGAAGTATTGGATAGCGAGCATCAAAGGGAATTGGCGCATTCTTAAGGCGGCCTCTACATCTTAGAATTCTCTTTTCGTCCCTAAACAATGACAATGAACACTTGACTTGGTCAAATTTCTCGTCTTCAAGAACAGATCTTTGTAGTTCCTTGTACCAAAGTTCCTTTCTCGCTGTACTTCTTCTTGCTTTATTTCTCCATCAGTCAACTCGTTATTTGCTTTCTTTCGCTTGAGATTGGATACAAACCGCAAGACATACGCGGTGACTCGTATCAGCCTTGGTAGACTACTGAAACGTTCCAAAGAAATAATGCATTCAAGATCCAACTTTGCTGTTGTCCCCCTTTCAGTGACAATGTTCGCGAGAACTGTGCTGTCCTGCTGTTTCTTGTAGCTGCGAGACTGTTCCTTCTTCAGCTCTAGCCTTGGGTCAGAGTCATCTCCCGTGACCTTGAAGACTTGGCCAGAAATCTTGGTTCTTCAGAAGAAAATCAGGACCATTCCACCACATCCGATTGGCAAAAAGTTTAGAAGCCATTGAACCACGAGAACAAATGTCAGCTGGATTGGATTCTGTGGGGCAGTAATTCCACTGTGTTGGCTTCACAAGACGACGAATCTCTACCACTCTATTTTGCACAAATTGCTTGAATTCCTTGTTCACGCCCCAAATCCACCACAGGGCAATTTGAGAGTCCAACCAGCAGAATCAGTCGGGCTAAAATAAGAGCACCTATAAGTTCCATGCGAGGTATGGTCTCCCCATTGATCGGAGCAACTCGAGTTTTTGATGAGACAAGTTGGGTGAAAACAGTTCCAGAGATCAGTTCAACGCGTAAATAAACAACTGCTCCATAGGCCTTCTCTGAGGCATCAGCGAATCCGTGGAGTTGAGCGCTTTGCAAATCTGCTGATGATGAACCACGAAAGTAATGTATCTTCAGCTCTACCACTCCAACTTTCCTTGTGTCCTGAACGAGCTTCAACCATTGTTCGTGAAGAAATGAATCAACAGGATCATCCCAATCTACCTTAGATTTGCAAATGGCTTGGAAGATGAGCTTAGATAGAACGATGACTGGGCTAACTAGCCCCAGAGGATCGTAAAACTTGCTTGTAGCACCAAGAATTGCTCTCTTAGTGATTGTACCATTGCCGATGGTTTCCAGTGGGGAGGCTCGGTCCAGGAACAACAAGTCTCTCTGATTATCCCATCCTACGCCCAGGACCTTTAACCTTTCTCTGCTAGGATTCTTTGCTGACTCGAATAGAGAGCTTGAGAAGGTTTGATCTTCGTCTTGAATCTTAGGCTCTTCAACAGACTTGCTTTGAACTTGACACACTTGGGAAGACTGTTCTTCGGAGTCTTTAATTCTTTCTTGTAAATTTGCAGAGTTGGACACCCACTTTCGCATGTTGAAGCCTCCATTACTGAAAGATGACTAAAGTTTCTTGTACGTCTCGAAGACAGAATCATCAGAATCATCTCCACCCGCGAAGTCGTCCACGTACAGACTTTTCAATACCTTGTCAGCAAATTCTCTGGGAATATCAGTGGACGTGAGGTGATGACGGATGGTTGCGTTCAGTAAGAAAGGACTGGAGGAGACACCAAAGGCAACTCTTGCAAATCTGTAAACTTGGATGTTTGGGTGTCTCCTTGTTACATCATCAACCCACAGGAAGCGTAGATAATCCCGATCTCTCGGGTCAACTGAAACATTCAGAAAGGCTTTCTCAATGGCTATCTTGTTAATACGAAACCTCAAGAGAACATCGTAAATGTAGGGAGACAGGGGTGGACCTGCATACAGACAGTCATTGAGACTTGGTGAGTTTCTCCCTGCTCGAGCACTCGCGTCATAAACAACACGCAGCTTTGTAGTTTCCTTGTCAACACGGATCACTTCATGATGAGGGATGTAATGAACCTTGCCCACGCCATTGTTCACACCTTGCTCTACCGGTTCAATAATTCCTTGTTTAAGCTGCTCTTGGATGACGTCATTGTAGTGCCTTGATATTTCAGTTTTTAGATTCAAACGTTTCAACAGTGATGCAAGCCTTGATTTACACAGGACAAAGTTATCTGGAAGAAGTTCATGGTCCTCCTTGAAGGGTAACCGAACTTGAGACCTTCCTTCCACGAATTCAACCTCAGCAACAAACTTGTCATACAGAGATAAACTTTGATCCTGGATTCCAAGAGATTCATAGTCCCAGAATCTTCTAAGTTCAGACGTCAATGAATCATGTTGCATGACAGTTGATTCCACTTTCAGAACGTGAGTTGCAGTCAGATTCACAGAATTGCCATTCTCGTCATCTACCATAACTATAGAGGGACCTGAAAGGACATATCCCAGTTTGGTCGCTAGGGCAACAGGTTCCCATGGAGCGCCCCTTATAACAGTACCTTCAACCAAGGACCAATAGTAGTCAGCACCAATCAGAATATTAACTGCTAGATCTCTTGCACCAGCTTTATCTGCCAGAGGAAGTCCACGTAGGTGTTCATAGCTACATTGAGCAAGTTCGATAGGTTGCTGAGTTAGTGGGCCACATATCACTGGTACTACATATGCCTGAATATACACTGTTGCTTCACACGCAGTTTTGATACCCACTTGGACAATTTCACATGACCGTAACCTGGCGTCAGACTGACCAAATGTTTTTATCAACAGCGAATCCCTGCCAATGACTGGTAACCCTAATTCGGTCTTAAGGTTCTCTGTGATGTAAGATCGCTGACTACAAGAATCAAACACTAGACGAATACTTCTGGAGCTACTGTCATTATCAGGGCGTAGCACTTCGGCAGTTGCAGTCTGTAAGAAGACTGATCCCTTAGACTGATCCACATACATACTGGTGGATACACTGGGTACATTTTCACTTTGGGCTTGGCCTGTCTGAGGCTGATCAGAGCAGTCACAAATTGCAACATGGTGAGGCCCGTGACATTTGAAGCATTTCACAGAACTTTGACAGCTACGCGACAGGTGTCCTGTCTTTAGACAGAGAAAACACTTCCCTTTCCTCTTAAGAATTTGCTTCCTAGACTCAGGGCTTGTCACAACATTACAACTGGAGCTTTGGTGGTCTTGATTACAGAATGAACACCACACACGAGCAACTTTCTTATCCTTAGAACTATTAGAGAACAATGCTGATGTGGAATGCAGTGACTCACCTCTCTGACTCGAGCTCGAGGGCCTCAACTCCTTAGTGTTCAGAAGACATTGTTCTCTCAACTGCAGTTCCTTGTGAAATTCTCTCAGAATATCCTTGAGATTCCATGTTTCAGAACCCAGACTTCGTGTGATTGCGATTCGAAACTCCTCAGGTAATTTCTGCATAATAATTGGAGTCAAAAAACAACCATACATATCAGGAGAAATCTCCATACTCTCCAAACCGCGCACATGTGACTCCACCGTGTCATACAAGCTTCGAAGCCGCTTAACTTCGCTGATCGACATTATCTTAGGAATTCTTGTGAGCGCTTCCATGTGACTAGAGATTACTATTTGTCGATTTCCAAATCTTGCTTGAAGCAATTCAACTGCCTTTTCATGATTTGCACTCGTAAGCGCAAGACCAGCGACGACATTTTGAGCAGTCCCCACAAGAAGCGACTTCAAATAGTTGAATTTATCCACTTCGGACAGATTAGGATTCTTGTGAACAGCAGACTCGAACGATTCCCAGAAAGGATACCATTCAATGGGGTTGCCATGGAATTTCCTCAGCTCGAGCTTCGGTAGCTTCGCATGCATGATAACTTTCGGTGGCTGGCTTTGGGAAATTCCAGCGCTTCCAGAGCCCAATTCCTGACTCTTTCGTTGTGCTTCTTCTGCAGCCAGAGCGGTTTCTAACTGCAAAATACACGCGTGAATCGCACTGGATAATTCGCAACTTTCTACTACATCTTGTTCGATTTTTGAGACATCATCTAACAGTTCCGCTATCTCCTGGTCCAACGCTTGAAGTTCCGAATACTTTGTTTGAAGAGCGGCGCGAAAGAGTTTTAGCTTCTTTACGTCGATGGGATATCCCCCAGAAAGTAATTCCGTAGCGCTGGTAATAGTTTTCCGGACAAAGCTTCGATGTCCGTCGCGAAATTTTCTAAGATTCTTTAGCTTCTTCTTTTCTGACATGACCACGTGCTTTCAGTTGAATAACCAAGCAGCTTAGAAGGAGGTTTTCGACTGATAAAATGCAGTTTTTCGGCTCCCGGGTCTCGGCACCAATGTATAGAAACGGACACAATCGAAAAAACTTACTTGTAGACCTTCCTCCAGACTGTATTTCAAAGATAAATTCAGACTCATACATCAACAACTCAGACAACGTTCAGATTTACGAAAACTCTCAGTTCAGTTCGTGGGGGGTGGAAAATTCCCAGAAAACACACTCAGGTCTAATTTTCCACAATTCCCAAGCCAGTGTAAGCTAAAAGAAAGCATGTCCTTTACATTTCACTACATGTCACTGCATGCGTCACTGAGTTTGAAATTATCTTGTACAGTGCAAGTGAAATTCAAACATAATCCCCAGAGTCATTAAACAAATTCTCCTGTATGGTGTCCATATATTTTGTTGAGTACTTAGTTCTCATGACCTGAACCTGTTGTAAATGCACTGATATGATGAGGAGAAATTTGATGTAGATCACTGTTGAGGCCTTAAGGATTAAAAATGTGACATTCTGTACAAGACAGGTTTTCTTTTAGTTTGAACTGGCTTGGAAATTATTATTCTGATATTGTTCTACCCTAATTTTGTGAGTTAAATTCTCAATTTTTGGTTCCATTTCAACGAAATTGTGTCAAAATTCAGGATAATTTCAATGGCTTTACTCAACTTTACTACCCGTCTGCTGAAGGCAGTGGGGCATATATTGTTGATAACTGCTACAATAAAATAGAGAAGAAATTTCAGTCTACAAATGGAGAAAATCTCTCCATGCTTGTTCTAGTTCACTAAGCTCCTCCTCCTCCTCAACATCCCCTGCTTTGAATCCAACATACATGCCATCAGGCTCTGGGAAGGCATTACGAATTCTTTTTATGGCACATGCGGGGATAACACGTCGCACTTTCTTCCCAAGCCAACCATATATGAACCCACCAAGTGAATTGGCGGTATGCAGCATACCGATAAGACCTGAACAAAAGGGAAAGCTTTTCCTTATCTCCACTCTGTGACAATGAAATTTTGACTTGAACATCCAAGCAGAAACGGAAAAACATTGTTTATTAAATAGTAATTTATTTGCAAATTCAAAAGCAACTTCTCAAAAAGAAATACAAATTTTAAACCTGTTTGTGACGCTGTTGCGTTTAGGTAATTCAGCACTTTCGCAGTCATGAAGGCTCACTAATGCCGTCCAAATGACCTCTTTGTTCAGACAAACTGAACTAAAACTGGTGTGGTTAGTAACACAATCAAGACCTGAAAGAAAAAGTTCAGAAAGTATGTCAAGCAAAAACAGAGAAAAATGGGTCACACAAAAATGCAGGAGGCAAAACAATTTTGTTCTGTCACAACCTTCTAAAAAGATAAATTTACCTCAGTAGGAACAAGTGCATAATACAGGGCAACTACTGAAACATTAAGCTTAGCTGATCTTAGGGACATTGTTAGAGATCTGTTGATAAGTATAAGTCAAAATTAAGCTTACGCATTGAGAGTATTAAGTTAACTGGGTAGTTTTGTTCATTATTTATGTCGATTTGTTTGACCAATATATTCTGTCATGTAGTGATAACTTCTTTCTTACCCTGCGACTAGAATAACAAATGAGAACAGTAAAAAACTAAAGAATATGAGCCTGCTGTGAAGTTCACTATTCATTGTGTTAAAACATGACAATATAATTGTTCCAAACAAAAACCCCTGACAGCTGGGCTTAAAGAATATCACAGATATCTCCAATAAATATCCCCTCAGTCGTGTAAAACTTACCTTCGATCATCTTTTCAATATTTTTCGATTCATTTCCCGGCAACAAACACATTCCATTTCTGTTGGCATTTCACTACATTCCCCACACTTGCACCACGAAGAATTACGCAAGTGACCGGCATTAACATTCACCGGCAAGTCTAACTCATCTACTTCATCCTCGAGAAGCTCTTCCTCGGAAGAATACTCTGGTTCCAGTCTAAAAGGCTGAATTTGTGCCATAATTTATCACAACAACAACAACAACATCGAACAAGCTGAGGGAGCCGTGAAACGTCATCAGTCCCATAGGTCATTGCGTGTTCCAAGATGGCGGCCACAGGCGAACTCGCAGGGGTAAAAGCGCGAAATTGTATCTTCTGGAAAATGTTTGCGATCTACAAGATTTTACATATTTCACTGGATTCTGGGGGAGATTTAGAGCAGTTTGAGGTAAATATGTTAACATCACTTGTTCCCTTTAAGAGCCGCCGTCAGTAACTTTCGAGAATCCGCGGTCAGGAAGCGAAAATTCGAATTCTCTTTTTTTACACCAAAAAGACTCTTTTAATGAACCTTTTTAAGAAATGATACCCTAAAGTTCCAGCGACGTCTTATTTTGACAAAAACGGGGAAAGTTCGAAAAGCAGCCAAACCGTCATCGAAGGCCGAAGTAAATTATGTAAATTAGCGCATTTTTGAAATCGCCAGAACATGACAACAAAAGCTCGACATGAATTCATTTTTTCACCATTTGTTAGCCATCTCTTGGACGTCTTTTTAAACTATATTTCATCTCCATGTTAACAATTTTTGTTTCCTATCCACACGCTTAAGTACTATAAAATTCGCTCTTCAATTGATTGACCACATTTTACCTTATTTCGGAAGATCACAGCGCCGGGGTATACGTATATACAGGCTAAAACAGGGTTCTATTGAACGGGCAATTATTACTCTTTATCATACTCAAATGGTTAGTTTGGCCCGCAAAAAGCAAGCGCTAGAGGAAAAAACGTAGAGCCCGTTTTCACATCTTTCGCCATTTTCTTTGTTGTTCTCATGTTATAAGCTGCACTTCATTTTGAAACAAAAAACAATGATATTGGTCAGTACTAGTAGTAGAGGAGTATTCAAACAAATAACACCTCGTTATTTTGTAATTATACCTTTTTGTTTTTTAAAAGCTTAAAAATCATTAAAAACCCTCCCACCGGCTGCCAGTAAACAATGGAAACCGCAAAAACCTTTTCTGGCCGTCCGACCGTGGTTTTCTCGGGGCGCCGCGCGAAGCGATGAAACCCGTTTCTCCGCTTTTTGCGCATCTTTAGGTAAACATGCTTGTTTTTTTTTTAGTTAGCAAATTCAAGCGGCTCAGTGTGAATACCATCATCCAATACCAGACGTTTATCGTAATGAGCGCTCAGCCCCAGTTTTTGTTGTTCCTAAGTAACAATTTTTCCCCCGTTTATCCGAAAACCAATGTTTTTAGCCATATCTTTGTTTCCATCCAATGCTGCTTTAAAACGCCACCATGTAATTTCGTTTTGTTTTTTCGAAACACCTTTTGTGCTGAAAAAGCGATCGAATTTTTTCTCGGCTGCTATAAAAGCCTACGCGACATTTCTTCGATAAGTTTATTACAAGTGCTTCGAAGCTCCCAAAATCCTTTCTTTCGGATAATCCCAGTAAAATGCCGGCGAAATGCCTGTACAAAGTTTTGACCAGACTATTAGTGGCAGTTCATGTTATTTGTTAGCATCCGAACGCAATGAAGATAACCCATTTAAATTTTGTTGTTGTAAATGAGCGCCGTTTGAAGTTCATTCAAGCGAACAGCCAATAATCCAAGGAGATTTGACAAGGCTTGACAGTTAATGACAGGCATGGAAACATTGCAAAAACCAAGCAAGACGGCTCGTGAGTAAAATATGTGTTCAGTTTGATGCCCGATAAAAAAAACACTTTTAATTTGTTGTACAATGTTGATCAAGGTGGCCAAACAAATTCACCATTGTTGTTCACACCAGATATCAAAGAAAGTTCGAATCAACATTGTTCAGACAACTTGTGGCAAAATAAATTCAATATTCAAATGTTGAAGCTGTTTGTCCAATGCTTTACAGATGTAGTTGTCAACAAATCAACAAAATGTTGAGAAACACTTTTCGGAAGCGAACGAGCCAAAAAAAGCCCCGAAATATATTTCAGACCGAAAAGTTTCAGGACTATTTTTTGAGAAACGAACACCATTTTATTCCTTGGCGGTTCCGCTTTTAGGCTTGGCTAAATCTATATATTTAGGGATATGTATAGAGTTCTCTCCTGTATTGAAGAGCAGCATTTAGTTTACTAATTGTTTCTCTTTTTCTAAATGCCGTTCTTTTTGAATGTGGACGTGTTTAACGAAACGTAAATTCTCATTTTGACGAGTAGCATTTAATTTACTAATTGCTGTTTTTTTGTTAATGCCGTTCTATATAAATGCGGAGATGTTTGGCAAACGTTGATCAAATTATTTTGTCGTGATATTTGAAAGAGACAAACCGAGCTGGTAAGCTTAATGCGGACTGGCCCTTGTCAGCACTTTAGTATCGAGAGAGGGTGAGTAGACACTGTAAAAGCACTAAACGGTTGTCATCTTTTCTTCTTCTTTTTTTTCTTTTATTGGACCTTCTGTTGACATCAAGTTAGTTTTAAAAGTTATTATATTCTCATTATACTATATCAATGCTACTGTCTCGAGTAGTGTTTTATCCTGAGGTCCATTACTTCCGGGTATCCTTGCCTTTATTCTGTAAAATCCTTTATGCAGTAGCCCATTATCTTCGATATTCTTGCTTTTATGCTGGGGAATAAACAATGGGATACTTTACTTCCTGTATGTAAAAGGTTCGACCAAACGGATTCAACATTTCTTTTAACACCGTTCAACATTGCCAGCCAAAAACTATCGCGATTTTAATTTCACTAAATGTTTGTCTCTAAAGCCCTTTCAGTGTCTTGAAACTTAAAAATGTGACTGCTACCTTTTCAAATCAGCTACTGGATGGACCCCTTAAATCAGATCTGTAATATGAGTTTCCCTTTTATGTTCCAGGAATAAATCTTACGGGAATTATTTCCCATAAGCCTTTTTTAATTTCATACAAACACTGCATTTCTCGTCATTTTTGCAGCCCGCCCCTGTCGACGCAGAAAGAGCCTTCACACAACGAAGAAGGCTAGCATCTCTCTTTCCCTCTCTACGTTTTCGGACCTCCTCTCAATTTGTGTGTATTATTTTTAGATATGTCAGCCGCCTGAGGGAGACTATGTAAAAAGAAGGGTTCTAAATGAAATTAGCATCTAAGCCACTTTTTATGCATCCACTCCCCCACTCCCCCACTCCCACCTTCCAACCTTTTGCTCCACCCTTAGGATGGTCAAAAAAAGGTGAATTAAAACAAGATGAAGCTTTGTAATGTAGAAAGTGAACAATTAAAATTTGAAAATAGGCAGATATCCGATCCGAAGAACTTCAGTCTGATTTATTTCAGATCAGCTGCACCCCCTTCTACGTTATGTAGGAAAGTTGACAGTCTAAGATTCATTCCTACTGTAAGGTTTTCATTTGTTGGTCCTATTGAATTCAAACGTTCTTCAATGCTGTTATGTAGGTGGTATAGGCTTGTTCCCAACCTGCCCCTAAACACCACTCTACCCCCACCCAAACACAGACAGACAGACACCCCTTCTTCTTTGAAATGGCTTGACACTCTAAAAACCATGATCAGAACGCCAAAAAGTAAACAAGGCTATATTTTTAATATGAAGAATAACAGAGAAGGAAATCTTGAGTACCTCAACAGCCATAAAGCTCCACCCTCATTGCCACGCTATTGCCATTCCAAGCTGTTGGTAAAAAACGGATGTAACGCGCTGTGATTGGGGGGTCTAGGTTATGATAAATAACGCTGTCCCGGTCTGTGTTTCCATCAAAGACCTAAGCCAATAAGAGGAGAAAATTGTCGGGCTTTGTATTTAATTTGAAATGTTTGAATATTTTCTGTTTGAAGGTTACATTCACCTCCGGCCCCCAGCACAATAGTAATAATAATAATAATAATAGTAATAATAATAATAATAATAATAATAATAATAATAATAATTCAAAACAAAACGGCGTCTTTCTCAGGATCGAAAAAATTTAACTAAGTCACAAGCTTTCGACTCCGTGATTATTATGACAGGATCAAGCAACAATTTTTTCACTAATAATAATAATAATAATAATAATAATAATAATAATAATAATATGAGTATTTCCTATATTCACTCTCAATAATAGAACTATAATGTGAACGTCTTGAGCGTTTATCGCCACCTTGTTGATACTAGTGGTATGTTCCAGTTTTAATTATCAGCTGTTTGTAAAACAAAATATTGTTACCTTCTCTTTAGTTTGTCCTCGTTCCCTGTAGTACTTGAATCTCCCAGGATTGTCACCGTACTGCAATTTGTACTTCGTTACCCACTGTCTGTGATATCTCCATGAATACTTAGGGTTATAATTACGTCCTTGTGTTGCCACACGTGTAACGTTTTTGGTTTTAATCAGATCAATCTGAAGCCAACTCAGGTGGTCATTAGCCTTAGCTGCCCAAGCTCCTGATAGGACCGTGTTTTCTTTAAAGTTCAACCTTCCTTGTCTGGCGAGTTGGTAAACATTCCGCTCTGAAGAAGCACTGATTTGTTTGTTAGAGATTGCACCGCTTTCCATACCGAGAGCGTTTTGACATACTGAAAATACAAACGATCGCCGTAATATGAATAGTGAAGGCTCAAACAATGTTCTCCTGCATTAAACTTTTTTCTGTCCCTGGGTTTTGGCTCAGCATATTTATAAAGGAATTAAATAGAGAGAGAAAGGGGTACGGTACTGGGGAACAATCTGTGAGTGTTTGGGTGGGGGTGTGCCGCTAGGACTCTAAGACTTTATCCTATTCCACATCATGCTCAGCTGCAAATTGTAACCCTATTCTAGAATAGACATCAAAAATCCCTACCATATTGCAGACTAGACTTGCTGAGGGACATTTCCCATTGTAGACTAAATTCTTCAAACCATTTACCATTTTCCCCACGAATAATACCCTATTATAGACCAAAACACTCTGATTTTTATACCCTATTCAGGACTAAACGGCTCAAAAACCATACCCACTCCAACTATACCCATACCCAAAGATCTTCCGGATGGGAGTATCCCCGGGTTCCGCACCCCGACCACCGAGGCCTCCCCGCTAGTCTGTCACTGAATACAATTCTAAAAGAGATTTCCCTTTCCGTTCAAAATAGTCCGACTATTAAATTTCCATTCAAGCATTTGAAATCTATCTCATATAAAGAGGGAATAAACATGCTAAAAGTTACACTGGGTTAATTTGTCGAATCAAAACACATAGTGAAAAGTAAACTTCAACAAAATGCAACAAAATGCATTTGCATAAAAGATTCATTTAAGAGAAACCTTTAACCCCAGGCGTTTAGTTGGGGATCACCTTTCGACAAGTAGTCACGCAAATATACAGGTATATAATGCCATTCTGTAAAACTCATGGCATTTCTTACTATGTTGTAAAATACTGAAAATGCGAAAGCTGTAGGATAATTCCGAGGTTTAATTCTTGCAACTACGGCTTGGTTTGAAGTTCTTGTGGGTTTTCATTTTTGCTATATGTATTTTGTGCAATTTCGAAAACAGATCTCGTAAAAAAATATATTTTAACAGCTAGTAGAAAAAATATTTTTAAAATCAGTTAAGAATTCATGTAGCTCATGAGAACCCATGGGCGAACAAATTAACTCCTGCTTGAAGGAGCAGGCTTTGATAAACGAAAGGTTTTCTTGTTATCACATATTAGTATAATCGCTCAGGTGATTATAGAGAAGCGCGCGCACTGATTGGTCGAGGAGTACGTCATATCTTACCATAATCACCCCGCGCATGGTGATTATTATTAATACTGAAGCACTAATTTTCAAAATGCCCACTGCGCCATTTTTGATGTTTCTGGAGAAAAGAAAAAAGAAAATGCATTTGCTCTGATAATCACCTCCGCAATTATGTTAAAATAATTATTCTCCTCAGGCTCAGAGAATAATTGTTAAATATTCAACACGTATTGATTGTTAAGCATTTTTATGTTAAGTAAGAATTTCGTCTTGTTATTCAAACTTAAAACAATTGTTACTTCAAGCAAACGTACTGCATGAGTAAGTGTTGCACTTCTCCGTGAACATCTTGATACAGCTTCTCGTGATTTGCCTTTTTCCTCCTGCACACGATACGCTGCACTTTGACGCTGACAAAACGGTGCATTTATCATTTGAACCGCCAATTTCTAAAGGAAAGACAAAAATTCTGACTCGTTACCATGCTGACAGATTTCATAAGATAAGCAAGGGCATGCGTCATTCAATGCAACGGATATTGCCGCTCACGCCTTTGAGTCTGTGGATGAACTGGATTGATGAAGCAATAGATAGAGCCAATCAGTGGACATGCCAGTTCAAATTCCCATTTCAAAGCTTTTGAGCAGTTCTCTCTTAAACGCATGTTGTTTGTGTGTTTTTATTAGCCTTTCATCTTCAAGAGGTTCAACGAGATAATATTGCTTTACCCTTAAGCATTCTGATGAAACTGAGCCTTAAAAGAAATTTTCATGTAGAAGGCAATCAGATAAACTTACAAATTATCAAGAATCAAGTTGAAAATACGGTTGCAAACAAAGGAAGCTTTAATGGAGAAGGTTCCCTTACCTGAAGATAGACTTAGAATGATCACAGCCAGAACCCACAGAGATTCCATTGATGGCACAGTAGAATATTTTACTGTAAAAAAGATCGTATAATTACTACCATTAAGAAGTGGAACGGAAAAACCTAGCTGCCAATGACCTTTTTACAGCGCTGACGTTTGCTTCAAAAGCAGTTACGTTAACATTGCGTATGGTACATCTTGAGAGTCTCTCCTTTATACGTCCTGTGGCACTCTCGATGCACTTAATAACCATTAGTCTCAAATTTTTGAATTTCTATCACAAATTTTGAGAATTCGTCGCCTTTCTTTACAGAACCCAATCACAGATAAAGAGTGGGTTTATTTGCAGCTACACATGCACTCAAACACAAAAAATTGAGGGCTTCCCATAGGCAAATGCGACAGCAGTATCAATACAACCGTAACGTAAAGCATTCAATTATTTATACAAAAATGATATGTGTTGAGATGATATTAAGGTAATTTTTCTTTCTCTATAACAATAATCACACTCATTTATAACATTACGGGCAGAACGTACCTTCGGTGTGTGTAGTGTTCTTAGCTCTGTTTAACTTGTGTTAGGTTCCAACACGGCAGACACTCTTAAATGCCATCTTTTATGGTAAATTTTGTTTGGGCATTTAATTTTTTTTAGAAAAATTCTATTTAAAACTATCGTTACGTTTCAACAAACCAAAATTAGCCAAACATTTTGATGTCGGTTGATCGAGAATAAACAGGAAAAACCGGAATATCTGGGAGCCACTGTCCACCGGCGCATTCTAATGCAAAAAGCTATACTTCACATAGAATCTTTCCTATATTTAGTTACCTTCAAAACATCAGTTCCTTATTTTGGTTTTTTGGTCGTTTTGGTTGACCCGTTCTACTGGTTCCGGTTGATTCGGTCGTTTCCTTTCCGCGATTTTCTCTCGCTGTTTCCGTTTTTAGCACACACGTCAAGTTTAAAAAGATCTTCCCTGGTGGACGATCGACCATTTGTGAAGCTATTTTGACCACCATTAGATGTAAATTAAAGGGCGCTATCAAAACCAGTAACAGCCCAAAATGGGACATGATGAAGCCGGCCCATTCTCTGAAGATAGGCCTCATTTTGCCCTTATTAGGAGAGCTTAAGTCAGCCTCAAACTATAGGGCTTATTAAAGACAGCGAAACGATCCCATTTTTGGGGCCAAAGCAGAGCTTCCGAATTGAAAGTTCTTGCCGTTTTAAGCAGAAATTTATATCAAACATGAAGACAAATTTTTAAACCCATTGCTCGGAGAGTTAAAGCAATATAGCTGGAAAAATATAATTTTTCGTCATCCCATTTAGTCATATTTTGCAACGACTATAATACTGAATAGTATCTCAACAAAACAGAACTTAAAACAGGTTGAAATGTTCGTTTGTGACCAAGGAAAGAGCTATAGTACACAGGTCAGCATTTTTCTCTGTAGTATTGGTTAGCACTGATAAACTCATAATGCACCAAGGCCATAGCCCGGTTATGGGCTTCTGCCAACTGAGGGCATATTTCCAACCCCAAGAGACCCCTTCATCTTGTATTGATGCTGCGCTGTTATAGTAGGATATCAAATTTCGCGACGTTAATTTTTGCGACAACTTTTCACGGGTCTCAATATTGCGATTTTTTGGTGATCGCGAAAGTTAAGGATGTCACGTGACCGCTCACTCTCTTAATAGAGCAATAGCACTCTCATCCGTTAATTTTAATCATGCCCAAGGCTGTAAAACTTTTTAAAACTGTTGCTGCTGAGCTACATGCTATGATTATCCTGGGAGCCTTAGATCACACATTGCTCTTCTGGAACATTTGTTAATTAAACATGCATACACACCTTTATAATTCGTTTATTTTTACTCTGCATGTAACGGGTTGCTTGTTTCTACGATAGTGATTCTTTTCCTGTGCATTACGTACCAAATACAGTCAAGGTTTTTCGCTTTTTTTTTTTTATTCGTGAGGATGCGTACGTTTAGTTGAGTTATCGTTTAGAATTATCTAAATGGGTGTTGTCAAGTTGATAAAAAAGAAATAAGCTACTAAAGTAAGCTACTGTACTTTTTGCTATTGCAATTGCCATAGCTCCTAGATGAGAAAAATTCCTTACGACTGTGTTCAGTAAGCGATCTACCGGGCTTAAAGAAAAGAAAAAGAACAATCTCCGCTTAACTTACAGTTTCGGACACATTACAGTGGAACACTTATCTTAATGTCATGATTCATCCATAATAGGGCAATTTCAAGGTCACGATACTCTATTATGTAGTTCAGGAACATAGCTGGTGCTCACAACTGTAGGCGTAAGGGCCTTGTAAGGGGCCGTCCTTGAAAAGCCAGAGGCTTCCTTGTTCCATATATATTACACAAATCCTAAAGATAGGCTGCTTTTTTATTTCTTGCAAAGACCCCTTTATAAAGGGTCCACAGTAGGTTTGGCGGGATGCGGGATTTGACTTATTTTGGGGGCGATATTCGGGATGCGAATTAAAAATAGGAGCGGAAAGGAGGAATTTCACCTACGAGCGGAAGAAGGATTTCGTATGTTTGAGGGGTTGGGATGCGAGAATCGCCAGGGGCTAGTAGCGGGAAATGGGATTACAAATTTTACGTAACTTAATAAATTGACCATGTAGATTCCATGTAGCCTGCGTGGCAGGCGCTAAATCACGTATCCAATGGGCGCTTTCAAGTGATACAATAGCAAAGAAGGTGCACCCTGTTAAGAAGTCCTATTGTGTTGATTTCCATTTTCGTCACTTTCGTCTCGTGAAAGGTGTATCAAGTCACATTTTACATGTCCTGTCTGTCTCAGCCTTGACTGGTCTTGACTTAGCTCTTGACCCCTTTCTTAACGTTTCAATCCTCGCCATTGAGCATTTTCCTTGATCCTTCTTTGCAGAAACAGTCGAAACAGCCGCTATATGACTAGTCTGGCCAATGTGGCCACCCTGGCCGACGATGAGGTATTCGACAAAATAAATTGTGTGGGCTTATACTATGAAAAGGGTGCTTGCGGAAATACCTTCCTTAGAAACCTAGATTTCCAGCCAAGATTTACGATACTGAAAGCTTTTGAAAGAAACTGTTAGTGAGACGACTTCTATTAGTCTTTTTTAATCTATTAATTTTTGCGACCTTTTAACCATGCTAAACGTTCATGTGTACAGTAATTACTTGAACTGACTTTTCCCATCGATCGCAAAATAACAGGTGAACGATCATAAAAGTCGTAAAGCGTCTCCTCAATGAGGGAAGAAGACGATGAGTTGAAATTATTCATTCAAATTTTATTTCAGCTTGAGAATTTTACACCTCCCCCCCTGCCCCACCCCTCACTGATAACTTTTCTGATGGTTAAATATAATAGCCGCAGTCAAATTCCCACGAACATGTTTTCCACAAAGCAGGCCCGAGAAAATCGGAACGAAGAATCTTTATCTTTCACTGATATGTGGGCAAAAGAAAACAAAACCACAAACCCAACAAAATGAAACATTACGGTCATTTGTGGCGATGCCGAGGCCATTGACCATCAAAGCTTGTCACAGTACTCATCTGCTTCCCATCGCTCAAAGGTAAGTCTGTCATATTATATTTACACTAATCAAATTAACACAGAAAATTTGTTAAAAATCGTGGCCGAACGGGATTTTCACGTGAAGAAGGGCGGGATGGCGGAATTAGCCTCAAAACAAGGGGAGGATAGCGGGATCTGCGAACGCCATCAGCGGACCCTATTTATATCTAAAGGTGTTTTTAAGGTGGCTTACTACAGTTTCTCTGAGACACAACTGCGCACGCTGAGAAATTCTCTCTGACGCCATTTGTATTTTTGCGTGTGCAATACTCTACGCCATCATCGAGAAAAAGCTGAAAACACCTCTGAGATTTGGCTTGTAGAAATCGCTCGTGGCGTACTATTAACATTCTGTATCATGAATGGACGAAGTCTTGAAGCAGTTAGTGAGCGCTACTGGTAGAAAATATCTGTAAAAGTTTGACAAAAACCTCGAGAAGTTGTTGTACAATTTCCTATGTTTATCGCACGCGCCATATTGCGTTATTTCAGCTTGCGCATAAGTTGCACGCATGCCCAGTTTTGCTCACGAAGGAGGTCGCAAAAAAAGTCGCAAATCGACTTTTTGACCCCAAGATACTCGAAAACTGACCGTGTAACCCACAGTAAAAAATTCAGAATCAATTCATAGTAGTAAGTTTCACCTGTAGACAAAATATTGGCAAAATCTGTAAGAGAGATTTTTAGAAATTCTCAAATTAGCGAGAATTCGCATTTTCTTCATTAGCAAAAATTCTGCCTTACAGATTTTCATCTTCTTTTGCATAGTTGTTTATTTATAGCCACTTTCCAAATCCTGCAGGTTAACAGCCAGGAAATTTAGATGTCATGTTGCAGCAATTTCTCTGTGAATTAATCAGCGTAGCCAAACTTCAAAAGCTCTGTCGTCTACCTCTAAGTTCGTAAGATCTTTGTCAAAGGCTGGTCAAAACACAAAACCAATGTCAATCAATTAAAGTTGGCTTCGGTTGATTTCTGAAACTTTGTCAGCCTTAGTGAGGATGAGCCCTTGTTAATTGGCACTTGAGGAGAGAGAGAGAGAAGGAGGGGATTGGGGGAACAACGGACATTTTCAAGGCAGTCATCCACCTAAAGTAAACAGAACAGTGCACGATTGTCATCTTTTCTCCTATTTTATTGGAACTTCTGTTGACATCAAGTTATTTTTAAAGTTTTTTATTGTTACTATACTATATCAATCTTATTGTCAACTGCCTTATCCTACATCGTCTTTTGGTATCTTTGCCTTTATTCTGTAAGATCCTTTATCTTGCGGTGGTCCATTATTCCCTCGTATCCTTGCCTTTAAACTGTAACAAAAACGGTGGTTGGATTAACGAGGTTATATGATAGAAACTAAAACTGCATATGATTTGGGGGCCTCGAAAAAGTGAATAATAACTTTAATTAATCCAGTGGGGAGGAAGGAAAAAAATCTGCTTACACGGACTTTGAACATTTATTACTTTTTTTAATGGACAAGTTAAAGCCGCCAAACTTCGTGACCTTTCCTAAAATTCTTCTGAGTACAATTTGTTAGAGTTTGACTTTGTTCATCAGATTTGAAGTTACCACGGCAACCATATTTTAACAGACATTTTCTTCAGAATTTTCAACTTTCCCCTTCTTAATGATATGTTTAAACTTCATTGAAAAAATATATTTTTAGAGCATTAAGCTTTTTTATTGCTTTTGGTTACTTTTTGGTCAATTGTAATGCTTTTCTCAGATTTTGACAAAGTCAAGAGTACCAAGATGAGAGATCCACGGCTGTACGCCGTTTGACAACAGGACGTAATTCTTTTGTCAAATAACGTCATCAGTCTATGTTGCCGACCTCAAAGGAATCAATTTTGGATGTACTATCTGCCCTCTAAGTTTCGTTTGTGGTAGGCGGGCATCCGCTTCTCCGGGATAACACTAAATAGCCAGGTCCGAGAAGGGTTACCGAGGTAGTCGTAAAACAGTTATAACAGCTGAAGGAAAACATGATCCGAAGCGCGCAACGCATCTAATAAGCACACAAGAAGAAAGCATACCGAATGGTGAGCTGAGCAATAAAATTGAAATTCACCATACACGCCTAAAACGATCTTCCAGCAAACATTACTGAGCAAGAAGCTGACGGGCGCTTTCACTTGTTGTTTGCCGCCATTGCCCATCTCGTTTCGACCCTGGCATTTTAGTTACGTCATCGCATGAGGCCGAGTAGAATTAAGGATACATTTTCACGCGTATTTTCAAAGTTTTCACAAAATTGCGCAACTAGGGCAATTTTGTACATTTCCAGATTCCAACAAAAGAGTTTTGTTGATTTTGTTCATTTCCAGACACCAACAATGGCCTAAGACGGACAATACATGTATGGTGGCCAAACAAATTGGGCAAAAATGTGGCCGGAATCATAACAAAAAACCCCAGCGTGATTTTTCAGCAATCCTTTGTGTTAGGTGTCAGGCATTAGGAATGGATTTACAAATGCCTACCCACTAAATTGCCATTTTCCAATGGCAATACCATGGTATTTTTCAAAATCGCTCTATCACACGAGTTCGAATTCATTGTTAATTGTTGATTTTCTTTCGACAAAATGTTACTATATCCTTTTTCTTCTTCAAAAATAAAATCGAGTAAAGAAATCACTTTTAAAAGCTGCTTTAGATAAGTGGGAAGGTTTAAAGAATTGCAAGGTTTAGCTCCTTTGGTAGGTGGTGTAAGGTACATATTAGCGGAGCACTACGGTTAAGCAAATTTGGTAACCTATCGATCCAGAAAATTTTGGCGGAGGGGGAGGGGAGTCGCAAGACAGCCCGATGGAGGGTGGAGAATGCCATCTTTTCTTGGGGGGAAATCGTGCAGTGCTTTGGGGTAACAGGCGTTTTTCTTGGGGGGAAATTGCATGACGATCGTCGCTTTTGAAGAAGAGGTTTCTTTAAAAGACTCAAGTTTATTTAGCAAAACGATTGTTCGACAGTACTGAAGTTTTAAACTTGAGAAAAAAACATGTGTTATCTGTAAATGGAAAGAAAAAGTTGAAAAGAATACTGGTGGAAGGCGAAAAGTTCATTACGAAAGCTGCCTTCAAAGGACTTCATCTTCCAGTTTGTTTTCTTCACAGTGGAGAGCTTACCTTGTTCTGCAACACAACCGAGTAAGTGGAGTTTTTAAAGGATCTAAGGTACATGATTTTGAGCATTACGGTCAAAGAAATTACCTTTTAAAATGAAAATTTGATTTATGTCATTAGAAATGTGTCATTTACTTTTGACTTTAAAACAAATTACTAGAAAACGCGCTCAGATTTGTGACAGATGTAGTCTTGAATATTTTGCCATGCTCAGCCGATTTCACTCCCGTGGACGGACTCACGATGCTGGAAGTGTAACGCGAATTGCATTTAAGTATAAACTAACGGGTTTTCGAATAAACTTTTTCAAAAATTTCTCTGTCCATTTTTTGTATTCATAACAGTAGGTCAAAGCACAGTCGCAAGGCAACAGCAAAAGCATCACTTTAGTGAGATTACGGCGAATAATTGCTTTCAATTTTGACTTCCGGGTCCATCTCTTTGAGCAATTGTGGATTTTCTTGTCCTAGAAGTTTTCAACAGTAATAATGTTTTAAGCGAGGCAGTTATCGGTTTAAAGCTATTTTATCTGAAAAGCTTTCGAAAACACTTTTGTACGATCCTCAAAGCGCCGAACTTTATATAGGCTTACTTTGCATCAGCAAATTTTATGCCATAATTTAAAACGTGTCTGGTGTTCGTTTTTTTTTTTTTTCAGTTTTGATAGTCTTTAGTTAGAGAACGAAATATAAAAGTTACTTAAGTAACTATAAGCGAAGCAGTTTTGGGTTTAAAGCTATTTTATCCGGTAAGAAATGTGTGTTCCTCAAAGTGTTCGAATTTGTTCGCGGCCGCTAAAACCTACGCGACATTTCTTCGATAAAGTTTTATTACAGGTGCTTCGAAGCTCCCTAAATCCTTTCTTTCGGGTAATTCTGGTAAAATGCCTGTGAAATGCCAGTATAAATTTTTGACTAGACAAAAAGCGGCAGTTCATGTTATTTGTTAATATCCGAACGCGATGAAGATAACCCATTTACTTCAGAACCAGAGAAGATAAAGGGGTAAGAGAGTTATTCCCCCATACTGGCCCTCTACCTATCCTAATCCCTTTTAAGTTATTTTTAGATCTCCTCCGAGATCCGGTATCCCCATGAGGGTTACGAAATAGCCAATCATACGGCATGAATTTTAGCCGCGTTGATAGCTGAGCCCATTCCCACGCACTGGCTTCGCGTCCGTCGCAAATTGACCTTCCAAAAAAATGGCGGAACATGTGGGAAGCAGCGTTTGTATACGTTTTGTAGACGAACGTGAGTTTAAGGAAGTATCGGTAGCAGGAAAACGCAGATTGCGAAAGAATCGTCCGTCAGGATTTGTTTTAGAGCCCAACTGTGCGGAAAGCTCAAGAGAAAGTTCAAGTGAGGACAACGAAGTTGACTGCAGCAGTGAGCTCGAGATCGAGAGCGATGAGGCCGAAACCGAAACTCGAGGGAGCTGTAGCTCTAGAGAATTCTCATAAGACGAAGGAAGCAAAGGTAAAAGGCCAAGTAAAGTAACAACAACAAATTGAAAGTCAAGGAATTCGATTTCAAAACCAACAACCCGGGCAACCTAACTGAAGACGAAGCTGATAATATGTAAAATGACATTCCAAACACGACTCTCGCTAGTCGCTTAAGCTTTTCTAGCCTTCAAAATAGAACTTTCTTAAGTACATTCGTAACAGCTTTGTCCCTTTGATCCAGATGATCTAAAGGCGACACAACTGTGCCAGTAAATTGTGTGGTTGACCTTGGCACACTCAAGCTGTGATATATACTGCTTGGAGGGTTTTACGTTACGTTCTTAGAGCCGTTTCAAATCTTTGTGCCCTTGTGTGTGGTAGCTCTTTGGCAATTAGTTAGCTTTTTGGGCTCAGATTAATTGCAAGATTCCTTAAAGCCGCTTAAAAGAGTGATGTTTTCTGAAAGGAGGCCAAGTTTCTACGCCCGTGATTAGATGTTTGCTTGCGGTTGTGTGCAGACATGTAACTTTCTTTATCACGGATGTCGTATAGAGTGTCTAAAGGATCCAACTTATTCTGAGACTATTGCAATCTCCTTTCATCGTGTGGAAGCTACGGCTTCTTGCGCTGTCGTTTTAAATCCTTTTCATGGTTGTGGTTCTAGAAATAGAATTGCTTCGAGTTAAAACATTGCACCTCCATTGTCTTGTGGGGCTACTAGCATCCAGCAGATACATCTCCAGCAGTTTAATTGCCCTTAGTTATTCTGAAAGAGGTTATTGTTTCATCTTCCTGTGACTGTCTGTTTGTAAAACGTAAGCGATTTTCTAAACCTTCATTTGTTAAATCTGCAGCAGTTAAAATGCTGGTTGGAATAACTCAAGGATGCTTCTCCTGAATAAGTTGTGTTATTTCTCAAGCAAGACTTGAGTTTCGGTTCTTCAGTGAACCTCATCAGTTGCTCCTATGGTAAAGTCTCATGAATGATTTAGAATCATTCTGTTAAAAAACGTGTGACCTTCGTGGAGTATTTCCTCGGCAAGTGCGATCTAGCGAAGAGCAAAATCAATACAAGTTACAAGTTACTTTTCGACAGGGTCGGTTTTTGTACGGACATGTGAATTTCAACGTTTCCCTCGTGCTCTAAATCATCTCCAGAAAATGAAACTAAACTTTCTTTGTTCCACTTTGCTCCCGCAGTTGAATCTTCAGCCCACTTCTTTTCCTTGATTCCGATTGATCCAAGTAAAAATTGACAAAAAAAAAAAAGAATAAACAACGCTATTCTCATTTCGCATTCGACAATCCCCGCCATGTTTATGGATTCCTCCTCCACGAAACTTCCACGCAACGCGCGAGGTAACATTATCCGCGGGAATTCGATACCTTCTAAAAATAACTTGAGAGGGAATAGGATGAGGATAGGGCCTATATGAGGGATTAACTCTCTTACCCCTTTATCCTCTCTTGCTTCAGAATAAGTTTTATTTTGTTGTTGTAAATGAGTGCCGTTTCAAGTTCATTCAAGCGAACAGCCAATAATCCAAGGAGATTTGAAAAGCCTTGACAGTTAAGATGATTCCCTTCAATTACATTGTGCAACCTTTCTGCGCATCATTTTTTGCGTGGTTTAAGCGCGCGCACCTTCGGAGCTTGATAGGTTTTCTATGAAAGCTGAGCAGTTCAGAGCAATATTAAACAGGTCGTTTTCTCCTAAACGAGCTCGGTACCCCCATTTTTCCATACAAAAATTCAAATGGCACACTATCGAGAACAATATATCGCGATCTCAAGAAAAGCTTAAAATTCTGCTTCGAGATATTTTACTTAAATGCCGAAAACTGACACGTCTTTAGGTACAGCAGGGTATGTACGCACGCAGCAATTTCTTTAACCTGTTTTTATCCTTAATTTTTGTTCAACTAAAATAGTATACAATGCAAGATGAATGTTCATTTTGTTGAAGTGCCCCAATATTTCAAAACGAGCAATGCTTTTTATGGCAATTATAGTTCTCATATCTGATAACTTAGGGTTTCTCGGGAAAACCTTGTGGGCCGTATAGTTGCTATCAATAGCTATCCGTGTTGTGCCAAAACAAGCTCGGTGACCCTATCTTTCATTGCATTTTTGAAATGTTGTAGACGTAATAACCAGTTGGACCAAGTCTTAGACAATTTTAAATATTCCTTTTCTTTCGATGGAATCACCTTAAATGACAGGATATGGGAGCATTGCAAAAACCAGGCAAGACGGCACGTGAGCTAGTAAAATATGCGTTCAGTTTGATGCCCGAAAAAAAAGATAATCAAGCTGTGCTCAGCCTCTAGAATAATCTTTCGAGCTTGGTTTTACAGAACAGATCTCAAAAATACTGGAGGACAATTCGGAACACTTTCGGCTTTTCGAGAAAGTTTTCGAAAGCGAACGAGCCAAAAAAGCCCCGAAATATATTTCGGACCGAAAAGTTTCAGGCCTATTTTGGAGAAACGAACGCCAGTTTATTCCTTGGCAGCTCCGCTTTTAGACTTGGCTAAATCTATATATTTACCCATTTCATCACTGTTGTCCTCCAATCTAAAAGGCCTTCTCATTACTGTCTCCATCCAGTCCCTAAAATACAAAGTATCAGAGAACACTGCCGGGTCCTTTTGGTCGGTACAGCCTTCATGGCTCCAACTTGTAATACCAACCAAATACCAGCGTCCATCACGCTCACAGGCAAGTGGTCCGCCACTGTCCCCTCTACACGTGCCTTTACTTTGACCGATATACCCAGCGCAGCGCATGCCTGACAACACGGAATAGGATAATTTTTGGAGGTGACCTTTGCAAACTCCGTGGTCCAAGAGGGGAACAGTGGCCTCTTGAAGAATGTCCGCTGGCAAACGGCCACGTCTTGGGTAACCCCAGCCAGTGACGTAACACGTGGTACCAATAGAAAAATTAAAGTTTGGAAGGCAGATTGGCGAGACATACGTATTGAAGACAATTGGGCGTCTGAGTTTCATAAGGGCTATGTCGTTTTGAAGACCTGAATGGTTATAATTCTCATGTAAAACTATCCTTTCCACTGGGATGTTCTGTTCTCTTCCCTCCGCAACACTTCTGCGGTGTTCTCCTACAGTTAAAAAAAATCGTTACACATAACTAAAAACACTCATGGCATTGATTAAGGAAAATTCACAAAACATGACATAAAAATTATACTGTCTTTATTTTTTTATACTCAAACATATTTTGGATGGCAGTGAGGTATAGCGCTGCTAAAAATAACTTGAACTGCACCAGCACTACAGCACATTTACAGTTATTTAAATATAACAAGCTTTCAGCCCAATAATCCCACTTCAGGATTTCATCCTACATTGAAGCTGCAGCTTCAATGGGGCGTTTCTAGGCACCTGCTGCATTTTAAGTTCAAAAAAATCTCAACATTTCGAGATCGAAGTTTAACTAACATGTGCTTCCCCACGAGGATTCAATTTTGACTTGTTTAGGATAAATGGGTTGAACGAGAACGATTCACTACTCTCTCTACTTCAGGGTCAATATTAAAAGCCACCACCAACAACAAAACACTGTAAAACATCCGCTGAGCATATTCTGCTTGCCTTTAAAGGAGCTTCTGCCTGTTGCAGCTAGCTCGATTTATTAAATAGTCAGTCAAAACTCATTTTGTACACCGTCGGTTGGGAGAAAAGAAGGGCAAATTATTTTGTCTTAAGCCGCAACGTTAGGATTCTGAACTGTGTTCGACTGAAAAATCTAACAATATTACGACACTTGGGTGCGATCTACCATTAATCTATCGCCCCTCTCACACCTTAGTTGTGTGACATGAGCAAGTTAACTTACCAAAGGTAACGTTAAAGTTAGCTGCAGTTCTGAACCTGACTCCCCTCACACAATGTGCTGCTGTAACAATCCAGTAATGATCCAAGATGGACGCACCGCAGAGATGAGAAGTACTTTCAGCGTGGTCAGAGTATCCTAACTGCACCTGCCACGGCCACTCCCCTGGCTTAGCGGCGGCACCTGCTACGATCTGTGCTGCCCGGGCAACATGAACTCGCTTAACACCACAAGGACCTATCGAAAAAGGAATAAGTAATTGAAGATTCGGCCCGGCCACAAAGACTTAATTTCCCCATATCACACGGAGGTGTTATGTGAATGCTCGTATAATCCCTAAACACGAAAAAAAAAATTAATAATTAACGCTTAAAAAGAAACACTTGTAATAGGTGGCCAAAAGGGCTCGAACGAAGAAGGAAGCTGCAAAATAGCCTTTCACTTCAGCCATGCACGCGCTCTTCTTAAAAGGAAAACAATACTAAAACCAACTTGAGTATACTCGTGTCAGGAGGCTAAACGGTTGTAAACTTGCATTCACTTACGTGCAAATTTGAGCTTGTTGCAGCTCAATTGAGTGCATTAGTTATAGCATGCCATTGCATTTACACCGAAGCGATGGGCAAACGGAGTAACAAGTAACACTTTGTAACTTACCTACAAATGTAACGTTCAAAACGGCCCTTTCTCCGGCTCCATAAGCATTTTTAGGTATACAGACGTATGTTCCGTTATGCTCTGGTAGTGCGTGCGTAACGTTATAAATGCCGGTCGATGAATTAGAAACCAGGATTCCATTGTGGAAAATATTGTATGCAATAACGGGTGGGTTGGCTTTCGTAGTGCAATAGAAGATCATGGAGGAGTTAACTACTCCGATGTCATCTGGCATTGAGGTCTCTAGTTTAGTATCGTATGGTTTATCTGCAGGGGAAAAGAGATCAGTGCAATAAACCAGCCATTTCGTCCTAGTACCACTACCACATTAAAAGCTTAGTACATGGTCAATTTTTTTTTTTTTTTTTTGCTTTGTTTGTTTGTTTGTCTGTTTGTTTTTTAGAACAGAGAGGTGTTTTTATCGCAAAGATCCAGTCAGTCGAAAACGAGATCAAACTTTTTATATCGTTCTCATACCGGCAGAAACTTTCTCGGTAATCGAAGGATATCGATTAAGGGTTATCTGTCTACTCACAAATGGGATTTATTTATGGTTTTATTAATTGTCACTTATTTATTGTGTTAAACTGTAGATGGTTTGAATCCAGGAGCCATATCATAGGTCGGTAAATTATGATCGTCCGGGTGAGTGTAGTCCTGAGAAGGACTGTTTGTCATGACATTGACTGACGTTTCGACAACCTGAGTGGAAGTCATGACTCTGATGATGACTTCCGCTCAGGTTGTCGAAACGTCAGTCAATGTCATCACAAACAGTCCTTCCCAGGACTACACTCACCCTGACGATCATAATTTACCGACCTTATTTATTGTGTGCTACATTATTAACTCCTTATAAATCACTGGCCTCGACGCATCACTTACAAATCACTTTTAAATTTAAAACCCATGGTAGGTTTTCAGCTATGGATAAACCTAGACGCAGTGAAATACAAATCTTCAGTCGATACAAGTTTAATCTATATCGAGTATAACTAAAAAAATCTACATTCCAAGGAACATAAAACAAATATTCCAGACAAACATAAACATATCGTAAGTATAAAGTACATTTTTTTCACGCTAATCTAGTTTATACTCACGTAATACGCCTAGAACAGCTTTCGCCGTATCAGGAAGTCCCATTCCATTCTCAGCCTTGCAGACGTACGTTCCTGCATCGTGTGGAGTCACGTTCTGCAGATTAAGATGATGTCCTGGTGGAAACACTTTGTTTCTGTCTCCTAGCTTACTCCAGGTGATGTGAGTTGGAAGAGCCGGGAATGCGGGGACTCCAGGTGGGTAGGAGGCAGCACTACAGAAAAAGGTTGCACTTCTAGTTTCGTTCACAGTCACGTCTTGTGGAAGGTTCGTGATAGAAAGAGCACCTGTGAACAAGGAGTGATATTTGAAGATCAGTTCACCAATTCGGGGGGAGGGAGGGGTCTCAATGAACATTTCGGCTCCGCACCGACTGTTTAAACCCTTATGCTTTATCGTACTAAACTTCATCGAAATGGTACCCATCCCGAAATATACCTAGAACAAAAATGCCACGTCTTTTATATCTCAACAATGAACCTAAAACAGTAGATCATGGCGGGATTTTCCTATCTCGAAGGCTCTTAGCTTTTGTCTATATTTGTGTCGCGATTTCTGCCAAAATTTTGTACAAATTTTAGCACTTGGACCTAGTTACTATTTCGCTTAGTTTAAGGGGTGTATTTCGGTAACCCTTAAACGTATTAAGAAGTTACAGTCATTTTCCCCATAGCCTTTTGTATACTGCAAGCGCAAAAAAGGCACCCCTTTCTGACAGAGCCTCCCCGTGTTGCCCACTACCTAAAGTACCCCAAGCTACGACGAGTATTAGCGAATAGTCAACGAAATGGTGCAGAATTGACTATCGCTAAGAGAAAAATACATACAAGTGGTCTAACTGTTTTAGCAGAGAAGTTAATGATTGCAATCAGAAAACAATTATCGTACTTAAGAGGTCGTATTTACAAGGTGTGTTTCCGTATTTTTGTCGTATTTAGGTCGTATTTATGTATTGACAAGGTCCCAGTTACAAAAATAAACCAAACAAGAAAGCCTAATAGGCATTTTAACCGGCCTTTCTGACCCTCCCCACCCCTAGGTTTTACAAATGTTGGCGCGATCCTGTATTTATGCGAACCGGCGTGACGAAAAGAAGATTGTGTGAAACAATATTTTGACTACAGCGTTACTGGATGACGTAATGTTTAAACTCTGATGACTCAGGTTATCTTTCTTATCGCTTTTATTTCTGCTGAAAAACGCAATTTCACTCAAACGTTGAATGTCGGTATAAATTTGCCCACAACTGAGGATGCCTACAAAGGGATGACAAAATATTTACTGCTGTGCCTCAGTAGACCGTGAATACAAACAGTGAACATAGCAGTAGAATCAAAATATAACGCTTGATAAACACGAGCTCGAACAGATTGTCAGAGTATGGGGCACGTTAAGGCATATCTCATGACGTGAAGTTTAAATCCGGTTTGCTAACCCGGGAATCCCCATGCAAAGTAAACAAGTTCACTCGGAACTACGTGCCAGACTACGCACAAAATTACCTCAAACCAACCAACACCACACGCAAACCACACGCATCGCTTGATAATATTCAGTTATTTTCTAACTTAAAGACTCGTAACAGCTACCTTATTAATTGATCTCCTTATTAATGACCGATTCCTTCGTCTTTATGCAATTAAAATCAACTTCTCGCGTCAAGTAAACACTCATCTCTTTCCTTCCTCAAGAACTGTGATGTATCGATGGTGCAATCCACTAATTACGTCATCATACTAGTGCCAATCCCTTCTCTTCCTAAGCCACCGTTCCTTACCGTGCTAATAAGCTGCAAACGTTGAGGGAAACTGTCTCTCACGCAGCACAATATTACACCGCTGCTATACAAAACGTAACTTTCAAAGCAAATCACATTCACAGAAGCGTGATATGCTCCTCACATTCACAAATCCTTCAACTCCCACATTTTTACATCCCTCAAAATTTCAATCCCCATAACAAAACTCCTGGACTAAAAAAAATTTCACCATAACCACTAACTACACAACACAGCCAATTTCGCAGTCAATCCTATTACCCACTTTACTCAGTTGCGCATGCGTTATGCAAGACAAATACTGAAACCCCAAACTTAACAACCCTTCGCCGTTCATATCTTTAAATACTGTAAATTAAAAGACAAGAACACACGAAGGTAACATTCAGCAGACTAATATGCGCATGCGTCTTTTATAAGATAGTACCGCTCTTGAGTACCCGTACCACAAGCTTTGCAGCACTTTGTTCGTATGTTAAGCCAACTGACGAAGGAAAAGAAACCGTGTCCATTTTATAAACCAGCGGTCGCCATATGGCGATTTGCAAATTCGCACAGCGGATGTCTGCAAAGTAAATTGTCGAAATAAAAAACTAATATTTTCAACTTTCGCAAAGTTATTGAAAAGTCTGGATGCTATAAAGCCTTAAATATAAAAGAGCACGTATGGGGCGCGAACGTAACCTATGGCACTTACTAGTGTAATGACCTAACATCTTATATTAATTCTTGCTTTCTGTAGAGTGTATTATAGCGTCCGGTTAATTCAATGCAATACGTCCTACAAAATAAACTTAATATATACATTTAGTTTTATTACGCGTATCATTTTAGTATAAACTTAGAGCTATAATTCTGTTTCATGATTCAAGCAAATCTACTTTATCTATCTGTGCTTTCGCTTTAAGTTCTCTAGGCAAATTCATACAATCGTTTATCGGCATTTTTCATTTGTTTTGATTGCTCTTATTTTACTTGTCGCTTTGTGTTTTGTAATTGGAGACGCGTGTTCGCTAAGTTCGAAACTACCAGAAATTCTCTTCTGGTTTTGTTTACAGATTATTGCACAGTATTGCACACATTTTGTCGTAAATTCAATCTGTTTATTGCAAATAACTTTGATTCTGTCTTACAACTGTCAATTGGAAAGCTATGTTCTTTTTAATTCTGTTTGGTAAAACGGATTCGCTTCATTTGTTTTAAAATTCAAAGGTCATGCTTTATGTCAGAATTATTTGTTTGCAAATTAGTACTTTTCTGCTCGACTTATAAGCTTGGTTTTGCTCTTACCTTACATCCTTGAATGTAGAATCCTGTTTTTCATCATGCTATGGCCGTTGGGTACCATTTTACTGTAAAATTATCCATTGTTTTCGCGAGTTATTTTATCGGTACGCGGGTCGTTTGTGCAACACGTGTCAAAAGAATACGCGATTCCTCGCACGCCATTGGCTAGAAGCTGCGCGAAAATTGCTACATGTAAGAATGCCATGAAATGCGACGTACAGACGTACGGCGCACGCGCCCGCGAGTCATTCCGCTTGCCAATGACCATAACAAATTGCCAGCATGCCTCTTAGTATGAGTATGGGGCTCTACTCTTGAGGTCTTCGGCCGCAAAGGAGTGCCGCTGAAACTGGAAAAAGAACTGTGCCTCGAGTTATATAGAACTGAAAACTAACCGTAGACAGTAACATAGGCAGAGCTGTTAGTCCCAGTCCCCAAGCGATTGACAGGAGCACACGTATAAGTTCCTGTGTCAGAATACCTGGCCTTCTGGATGACATGTATCCCTGTAGACCCGGTTCGGAGGTAGACACCGTTATGATAAAACACGTATTGATTAGCTGGAGGGTTCGCATCTGTTCTGCAGGTCAGTGCAATGCGGCCATTTCCAGGAACAAGTCCATTCGCTTTATCGGTGATTAATCTTGTGGAAGATGGTACATCTTTAACACAATAACAGGGTGTAAGAGTGAGAAATAATATTACCAGTTGTCATTAGACATAATTAGGTTGAGTAGACAGATAAAAGACACATGAAACTGGGGGAATAGAATTGTTGCCACCTCTTTCCGAAGCACGACTACCCCTGAATGGGACGTAGTCCATCTTAGGGTTAGTCCTAAAGCAATTTCTCATGCTTTCTTATTTGTTCATTGGTACCCATTTGTACGCTCAGGTGGAGAGAGACAATGCAGAGCAAATTGACTCCCGATAACTCCAACTCTCGACAACACGAAGTTCGCGCCAACTCGCACCAGAATTCTAGTTCCCTTGGTATTGCTTCCTACAGTTACTGTAACGTTACCCTCCATACCTTCAACCGTTGGTAGCTCAAACCTTCTGCTAACTCGAAGAAAATTCGTTTTCCCTTCGGGTGACGGTCTTAATAATTTTACCCTCGATAACTCGATGTTTCAAATAAAAAGATTCTCCAATAACAACTTCCACGAATTAGGACACACACAACAAATGTGTATTAAAGCATAACTGTTTTAAGCTTTAAAGCTGACCTTAATATAAACTAATATTTTGCGTTCGCGGGAAAGCCTAACAGAAGGTTTAAGCAACTTAAAGTTGATTTTTTAGAAGTTTAGCTGACATTTCGAGCAAATATAAACACTGCTCAAACCTCAAACATTCGATGTCATCTCCTGATAACTCAAACCTTTTGGAGGTTAAAGTGATCGAGCATCCACTTTAGTTTGTATTTTTTTTATAGCAGAATCATTATAACTTGGTTTAAAATAAACTTACAATGCACATCAAGATATGCTGATTTAGAAGCAGGGATTCCTATTCCATTATCTGCTACACATCTGTACTCCCCGCGATCTGATCGGTCAGCAGCTGTGATCAATAAAGCATTTCCAGAAGCCAATGTTGTCCCGTCTCGCGCTCGTACCCAGGAGATCCGCGCCTTTGGCCGTCCTGTAGCATTGCAATACATCATGACATTCTTTCTTTCTGTTTCTTTGACAGTGTAATTCTGTAGATGCTCAATATTCGGTGAAACTGCAGTTAACAAAGCAAACTCTCTCGTTACAATTGCGTAAAAAACAGCTTCCACTGAAATGGTCCATTTTAGGACTTCATCCAGCAGACTCAAAAGCTATGTCAGTAGCTACATGACATTGACTTACAATTGTCCTGCTCAACTGAAGCTTCAGCAGTAACACTCTCCCCACGTACGCTCGTAGCTGTGCAGCGGTATGTTCCAAAGTACGATTTGTCAGCATTTTCTACTCGCAGTGTTTTCCTCGCGGGAAACACCTTGCTATTGTCGCCAACTATTGTCCATGTTACTCTTGGAGGAGGGCTTCCCACCGCATTACAGGTAATTTCAAAAGTATCTGTTTCATTTACGCGTTGATGCATTGGTAGAATGGTGTGGATACGTGGAGATTCTGTTGCGGTTTCAAGAAAAAAGTAATGATTCTCGGGTGAAATAAAAAATTTCTGATAACTTGTTAGGCGGAAAATTCTAATCTTTGGCGACACCGACGTCAGAAGCAATTTGGAGTAATTTTGCAGCGTATGGAGAGGGGAAAGGAGTGATAGAGAGAACGCAACTACCAAAGACAATGGGGTGCATGGAGAGGGCACTGTTTACTACTCCAAACATAGCCACACAGTTGCTGAGTTTGTGATTTCACAGTACAATTGTACTGTGAATTGTAAACATTTATTAATTCACACTTTGTGCGACAACATGTATTTAATAAACCTTCATTATTATTATTATTATTATTATTATTATTATTATTATTATTATTATTATTATTATTATTATTATTGTTGTTGTTGTTGTTATTGTTATTATGTAACAGTGGATTTTTCCTTTTGTATCTTCTTTTCTAGGGGGGGACTGTTAATAGTTAGATTCTATGACGTTTTAGCCGTTTTGCTTATCTTCTCGAGGTTTCATTCAACTCGAAAGGGCGACCGTAGGATGTAGTGGAAGGTCCCATAAATCTTTCAAAATAGGCTATTTTTAAAATGTATGTTAAAAAAAAGGGAAAGGGGGTATTGATGAGTTTTAGGGACATCAGAACATGTTAAGATTTAAATGTGAGTTAAAATTATAATTCAAAAGCAATAATCAATACATGGACACCACAAAACAGTGGCAAACAACCTCAAGGGCTCTTGCATTGGGGTGGACTCACTGGACTGCCTGGAAGTGTGTAAAAGAATATCCTCCTCTAGTTCCTCTCTTAAAACGTATCTTATTTCATAAAACGTTAGCAATGATCTCCGCCCCCCTCCCCTCCCAACACACACACACACACTGCCCTATACTGCTTTTCTCTCTTTACAAGAACGACTGCACTCACCATATAGAACAAGAGTGATACTAGCCTCGTCCACTCCCGCTATATTGGAGCAGTTGCAGTTGTATTCTCCTTGATCTGCCGCTTTGAAGTTCTGAATAACATAAACGCTTCCCCTAACGACCATTAAGTTTCTCTTGTTGTAAAGATTGCAAACCGGCTCAGGAAGACCATTAGACGTGCAGTGTATAGCAACGTGTTCACCCAGAGCAGCCACATTGTAAGAAACGTTGGTCTTGATATTGGTGTCCACTGGGCTTACTGCATGAAAAGAAGAGATTCATGTACAAGAAATGTTTCTAGAACAACTAGTTTTTGGCGGAGATAAAAATGTACTCCAGTAGAAAAAAGAATCTGATTCACCTCCAAGAGCGCGAACGAAAAAATTGAAAAGTGCGAAATCTCGATTTAAACGTTACTACGATTTTCAGTTGAGTAAGGCACAAGAGAAGTTTGGTCAAAACGTTTTAACGTTCAAATTGCCATGTTGTCAAGAGCATTACTTGCTCCGTTTCCAAGGGAGACTGCATGAATTGATCACGACACGTCATACAAAAAAGCAATTCATGCAGTCTCCCTTGGAAACGGAGCAAGTAATGCTCTTGACAACATGGTAATTTGAACGTTAAAACTTTTTGACCAAACTTCTCTCGTGCCTTACTCAACTGAAAATAGTAGTATGTGGCACATAAAAGTACCGCTCAGTAGCTTTGATTTGAATGGACACTTTGGATTTTCAGAAAAGACCACGTTAAGGTAAGACCACGTTTACTTATAAATATGAGGTTTGATTCTGGGAATAAAAAAGAAATCCAGAAATATTCAACTGTTTACACGTCAGTCATGAATGAGCAAGGTTAATAAGAGAGTAATATGAACGGACTGAGCATTGATATTATATGATAGAGCAGTGACATTGTATGTTTTTAAAAGTCAAAGATTCCTATACATGCAGTCACTCCTCCACACTGGACGTCTCCCGTGGGTGGACACTCACTCATACTTCCATCGTAAGTGGACACTTGAGTGAGACGCCAAGTGCGTCTACTTATCTTCTAACCTTCAGCGCTGATGGATGTTGTTCTCGTGTCCACATTCTCGTTTCTCAGAAAGTTAATAGCTGAACACTCATATATTCCGCTGTTTGACCAGGAGATGTTAAATATGGTGATGGAAGCAGTCTTTTTTTTCTCCTTTAGTACCAGCCCATTTTTCTTCCATACAACACGTGGTGTCGGCTGACCAGTCGCATTGCATTCTAAAGTCACATTGCTACCAGGTTCGGCTTTTTTCTTGGGAGAAATCCAAGTTATCATGGGCGGCACTGAAAACATTACAGCATTGTTCAAATTGATATGAGAGCTATACCTGGGCAGAAACATTTTAAAGTGTGACGCTAGAGTGACAATATGGATGTAGAGTGTCAAAAAAAGGGTGTTAGAGAAGAAGAAGAAGAAGAAGAAGAAGAAGAAGAAGAAGAAGAAGAAGAAGAAGAAGAAGAAGAAGAAGAAGAAGAAGAAGATGAAGAAGAAGAAGATGAAGAAGAAGAAGAAGAAGATGAAGAAGAAGAAGAAGATGAAGAAGAAGAAGAAGAAGAAGAAGAAGAAGAAGAAGAAGAAGAAGAAGAAGAAGAAGAAGAAGAAGAAGATGAAGAAGAAGAAGAAGAAGATGAAGAAGAAGAAGGAAAGGAAGAAGAAGAAACAGCAAGCATTTTGACTGACAGTTGCCAGTCTTCAACAGGAGATTGATGTTTATTTTTTTCGAAGAAATACTTCACCAAAGGTCTCAGCCGTTGTCGAACAGACTGTGTCTTCTTGAAATTTGATGTCATCAATAGCAATATCACCGAAACCATCAAAACCAACCACACCTTCAAAGGTGACCTATAGTGAACATGAATAGAGAAAAATTCAACAACAACAAATCAGTGTTTATAGTCTTCTGTGCTGGTTGTCCGCATTAAATAGCAATGGAGGGCACAAAAATACGTATTTGTTGTGGTTGCTTGAATATTGTCCAAAACTAATACTTAGAAAATCCTATTAGGATAAAAATTAAGACCCAAGCGAGATGAAACCAAGTGACCGAAAATGTTTTAGACCACTTTCCCTATGCGAAACTCGAACACATTTCTCAAGCAAATTAAGCTTTTCGTTGTTGAAGTCAGAGAGAAATTCGAAGGTCCACAAAGCCTTACAATTCCTCAGACGGCCTCTAAATCAATAAAATAGATAAATAAATCAACTTTGTTTAACGAGGGTGACACCTAACAGTCTGGGACTGACAAACCTGTGGCCCTCGGGTTCCGGATCGAATTGGAATTTGGAAATGTTGGTTTTTAAGGAGAGGGGAAAACTGGAGCACCCGGAGAAAAAGCTCTCGGAGCAAGGATGAGAACCAACAACAAACTCAACCCACATATGACACCGGGACCAGGAGTCGAACCCGGGCCACATTGGTGGGAGGCGAGCGCTCTCACCACTGCACCATCCCTGCTCCCCTTCTCCGAAGCAGACACTCAGACAACCCCCCCCCCCCCCCCCCCGCCTCGGTACGGTAGTCGGAGGCCTGCAAGTTCAAAGAGAGCACTTAAACGGCCAGGGTCTTCACTTATTGAAGGTTTAATTATGATGACATTGAGGATTCAGATCCCCCACCCCAGGAATGCAATTATCGTTTCGTACAAGGGACTTTCTTTCGAACGCTGACATGAAGCTGTCAAGGACAGCGTATACAAGACACTAAAACAGCAAGTGACAAAACCCTTTGACATACAGAATAACTTCACATGTTCGTACCTTATATACGCCATTGAAGTTAAGGGGCACTGTGGCTTTGTTCCAGCTGTTCCCTTGGTTTTCTGACATCTCCCACAAAACACGATCTTCAACTTTTACTCTGAGGCTGCCAATGGACTTTCCGTATAGATGGTAGTAAAACTCCATACATGTAGCGTTCCCGTTGCTTCGTATTTCTGGAGACTCGATTCTAGCATAGCTACCAACAGTTTTTTCTGAAGCCTCCACATATAAGTAATATCCTGAAATAGAAACACCACATACATTAGAGTTTGAGTTAAAACTTCTCAACTTGAAAAGGAATGCCTTGCTCCTAGAAATCTTAGAGTTACAATACAATACAGTTTATCAGGGTTTTTTTTTTTAATTTTTTTAATCCAGTTAAACGCTTACTGTGAGCGAACTATTCAAGATGGTAGATATGACGTCAAGATGTGTTTTTTTAATTAAATGAGGCCTCAAAATAACGCAAGAAAACTAAAAATAACGAAGACAGTATATCTACATCAACAAAATTAAGAAATCTTATTTACATGTAACAGTTGCTGACTCGTCCCCAGTCTCTCTCTCTAATATAACCAGTAGGGAAAGTGCCTTCTCTTGACCCCTTGCGCGCCCTTGAAAAGATATGTGAAAGACGACTGGGGACGAGTCAGTAGCAGTTGTATACCTGTTCAACGCCTGCAAGCAGAAGACAGGTGGGTCAAGAGCACAACACAATTAAGAAAACAAACAAGGTTGTATAAAAACTTAGTAAAGGCTTACATTTAATCGTATTTTAAGAGCAGAGGAAATAGGTAAATATTAAAAGGAATATGTCAAAATGACGAAAAATGGATAAAAATAAAATTTATTACAATGGGGAGTTACAAATGAAGAAGCATTTCAGAAAACGGTGGGATATAAACTAGAAGAATACAAACAGAAAATTAGAAACTGAAACGCGCCACGTATCGTGTTATTACAAGACAGCAACGATCAACACGTATTACAGTACTATCGTATTAAAGCATTGCTATTCATCGTTATGACAATTTTCCACAGCGTACCTCCTCCAGAGGTGTGGTCCCTTGATGGTCCGGTGTCGTGGGATGGCGTAGGACCAAACTGGCGCGTCCAGTTAAAGCCAAGTGGGTGACCATACCCAATATTCCAACCACAGTACCAAGTGTCAAAGTTACAACTTGCATCTGCAGATATATTGCAGAAGCAGTAAACAGTTACTTAATTAGTGAACACCTGGCTTAAAAATAACCTAATGTATCGGGAGTACAAACAAACTTATACCATCAACCTTGTACAAGGGAAGAGGGGTGAATGGAACCTTCCCTCTAGTTTTTATGGAGTTACAATATATCGAACAAAATTTAACTTTGGTAGTTAGCTAGCCTGTGATGTGCTTTACAAGATGAGGTAAATATTGTGGGTCGTAACGCTGCAGGGGGCATGTAAAGTCATCGCAAGGGCGGCCAACATGGCCGCAACCTTGAATTTTACTCAAATTAAGAAATTATCAATAGATTGAATTGTTCATGTTAGACCTGTAGAATATGAGATAATGAACCACTTAGTTGCTTTTTGCCGAAATAATATATTTTTCACCAACAAAGGTGAAAAATATGAATTCTATTAAGCAATGGCTTGACCTCATGGTAACTGACTTCATATCTCACATCTCATAGTATTTACGACGTCATATAACCAGTCAGTAGCTAATTGTCACCAAACTTTGCCAAATTTACCAAATTTTTCAACAAAGGTGAAAAATATGAATTTTATTAAGCAATGGCTTGACCTCATGGTAACTGACTTCATATCTCACATCTCATAATATTTACTACGTCATATAACCAGTCAGTAGCTAATTGTCACCAAACTTTGCCAAACGCTCTCTAATAGATATGCGTGCAGCTACTGTAAAACGGCAGGTCCTGATAAAAAAAATAACCCTTAAAAAATTGTAGAAAAGCCTTAGAAGGGGTGGCATCTAACCCCCCCCCCCCACCACGCCCCTCGTGTTACTTAAGGGCGATTCTCATTAGCGATGTAAGTCAAAACACAAGCAAAACCCAAGTGAATACAGCTGTCAACAAAAACAGAAATGCAAAAACATCATTACCAAAAAACGACTTAAGGGAGTACCCGAAAAGCATTTTCTCCTGCATGTCCTATAAAGCTCCCATTCTAACAAAGTCGGCCTCAGGGCCCTGAAAGCCTAACCTTGTCCTGTGGAAGGTAGGTATTAATGCACGTACTCAAGCGACAACCGTTTTCCAACGGATTCGAAGTCGAAAATTGATGTTGCCTCTCCGTCTTCTCACTATTTTGAAAAACAAAATTTGACAGTCGATTTTACGACGATATCTAAAAACAAAATTCAAATTTCGAGTTTTGATCTCCGACAAACGAAATTCGAAATTCGAGTTTTAGTTTCCGTTCTTCGGTTTCCGTTCTTCGATAAAATTGACAAACGATTTGTTTTGTGTGGTTCATTTTCAAGGATATTTCGCAAAAAACCTACCACAAAGTCTAGACCTCTTGAAAATGGCGCCGCGTGGCGTGGCGGTCGCCTTATGGCAACGACCGGTTAATAAACGGTCCTTGAAGAACCGCTGAGAACTCAGGTATATTAAGGACTGGGTCTGCAAGTATCTGATCCAGAAAGTAATGGGGGTGGTCTATCTTCGAAAGGAAACATGTGATAAGTATGAGACTTGGCCATGGCCTTTATCCTGTTGATATAGTATTTTTGACATTGACATTTCCGTGGCAACACATTGCGTGACCAATTAAAGTTTTACTTCCGGTTTTGTTCTTTAGGGCTTATGCACACTAGGAAAAAATACGTTTACCTGGCGTTTCCAGTGATTACGTTTCTACCTTTACGAGGTACTTTCCAAATGTAACTGGAAAGGTGGTCTCCCCACCCTGGATGAGGGTCTTATGGCTATTGCGTGACAGCAAAATCATGACATTTCAATGACCTCGTGACCTGGACACGCCTTCCAGTTAATTTCGTGTAGAACTTAATGCAAGGAAAGCTATTAAGACGTCATTTTGTAAGTTAGGTTTGCATAAGTTCTCCTGCATCTCGCCTAAAGAATAACATCGAAATTCAATACCTTAATTAGTCACGTGATCCCTATTGTGACAGTTGTTTATCAAAATGAGCCTTCGTAACAAGTTTCACCTTTTTGCTCAATTTAGTGTCAATAGGTTGCATACTTATTAAGATAGACCACCCCCCTTCATTTTTGAACGTACCTCAAATGACCCAGTCCTTAATATACCTGAGAATGCAATGAACCCTAGGTTTGGCTGTGACGACCATCTGTGGGAGTATGGTATGCTGGTTTTTTACCACAATTTTGTACGCGTTAATGAGCCCATAACTCTGAAAATAGCCCGAAGTCAACGGCAATGAAAACTTGCTGAGCGTTGGATAAAGCAATTAGCTCAATTCCTTTCACTCTTAACATTCAGGAGTTCATCTTTTATTGGCAACCGTTGAACTAAGCTATTTTATGGTATAGATGGGATCAGCTTCACCCTTTGCATTTACGATGTAGTTGTTGTAGTCACAGACCACGCCAGCATCTTCAGAATGATTGCAGCTATAGATTCCCCATTCGCCATGTGGACAAGCTGCGAGTGTGTTTTCGTTTCCCGTGCAGTTCACCTCATCTAGCCATATTGGAACATCCTTGGGACCACCAAATTCGGACTTTGTCACAGCACCAAGAGCTCTTGGGTACCCCAACATACGGCACACCACATGTGCATCATTTATGTCCCATGATTTACCACACACTGTCCCCCACTCGCCACTGTTAGTAACCATCACCCGACCATGAAATGGGTAACCAAACAGGTGATCCCATAGCTCGATTTTTATATCTGCAGGAAAAACATTCAACAACTTATACCGTCTATTCCTAGTATTCCTATTCCGGAATAGTCCCAAAAGAGCGCGCCCTCTATAAGTTGTTGAAGGTGCTCGCGGCGGCCATGCTAGAGGAGTGGGAAACAATAGAATTCCTTTCCATTGGGAAAAAAAAGTTTTATTTTTATGCAAATAGCTTTTATTGTTTCACTCCCCCAACATGGCCGCCATGAACACACTCTATAGTTATATTGTTAATGTAAAATTCCATACAAGCAACTGTCCAACTACTCTTTCCGAATTGGATAACATATTGCCCACATTATAAGGTAAATATTATGCAATACGACTGTAGATGTCCAGTTTATAAATACGTACAGTCACGTTGGTTCAAAAAATTTCATCTGATTCGACCGGCCTCGACCAATTTGTCAGTTCCCGGAAGTTTCCTTATTCTCAGGACAAGATGATCCTTTCACAAGGTGATCGGTTCTTGTCCCAAGTAACCTGGTTTTTTGGTCTTCCCCTCCCTGTTTGGTTAGATTAGTTCTACCGAATGAAGGTACTGTCTTTCTAATGTCTTTCACAAGGATACGAATGGTAGGATCACAAGCAAGCAAGCACTCTTCAAAATTTTGCGAGGGAGTTGAGCAGAAGCCAAATTTTGCAAGCATTTGCAAAATTTTAAGAGGCCATTCAACACCCATTTTTTCAAGTGCCGCGGCGTTCAAACGTTTTCGCTGCATGAGAAGCAAAGTATTGAACAAAAATATTGTGACGTTTACCGAAGTCGAAAATTACACGCAGTTGTTATTCATCCTGTGTGGATTCATATGAACTTTACTTAACACAATTGCTATTAAAAACAAACGTACCGCAGGAATTTTCGTTGCAATCCTCACTGACTGTTTCGACGCAGCTTCTCCAAACTTGCCTTGTTCCTCCTCCACATGACATACTGCACTTGGTGGCATACACGTCGGTGCATTTTTCAGGTGAACCGTCAGTTCCTAGGAGGGAAGACAAAAATTCTTCCTCGTTACCATACAATTAAAGAGATTCAATGAGATTGCAAGCGCAATCGCAAACTGAAAATAGTGTAACGTCTGTTGCCGATCAGTTCGCCGATCAGTGTGTGTGAATGCTTTTTATTTTAAAAAAATCAGTGCAGCCTTTTTAACTCCGTAGAATCACAATCAACGGTTTTAATAAGTAAAGCTTTTGAGCAGTTCTTTCGTAACATCTGCTGCATTTTGGTGGTTCGGCTGAATCCTACAAAAACACAGATAGGAAGATTTCAGTGATTTAACTGGAGATCAAACCATAATAACTTATTAGCGATTTTTCTAAGACTTTGGGGAAGAAATTTACAAATTGGCTCAATTTGTGACAAGCTGCAAGCCATTTCTATCCTCACCACTTTGTGTAGCAAAGGCACTGCTTTGTAAACTGTGCTTTAATTATTTAACCGTCACCAACAATACTTTACAGCCGCAAAACAAAACAAAACAAAACAAAAACAAAGAAAATACAAAACAGACGAACAAATACTGACACTATTTTCATGTACTTCATGTATTCTATAACTTCATGTACTATAAATTAAAAATAGTAATTATTACAAACAGCTGCCTATAATTTCAACTAAAATAAACTGAAAAGTACATAAACAAATAAGTGTGCATGCTCTAAAGAGAAACAAGGTCTGCGATCTGCTAATCGTCCATTTCGAGCTTATTTTTCAAAAAAGTGACATAACCGCTAAAACACAACGCGTCTTCGTTTTTAACTGCAACATAAGTGTATTGTTTGGCAACTAGTATAGGATAGTTTGTTGTAATCACACTCCTCAAAAAAGGTGTATAAGCGTTTGACCGCAACTGCTAAACTATCCTAGAAGAGCCTGCATTTTGTGTACAAAAATGTTGTAATTGATTTTGAATCGAAAAACAGTTAGATTAAGCTTTTTACACTCAAAATGTTAAAAATTGGTGACATAGTCCCTGTAGAAAGAAAACTTCCTTGAAGAGGTAAGCTTTCATAGAGGAAGTTTCCTTTACCTGAAGTCAGGCTTAAAATGATAATAGTCAAAACCCACAGAGATTCCATTGTATGGCACAGTGTGGTATCTTAACTGCAAAAATAGATGCAACAAATAAATCAATGTTTAATTTTTACCATTAAGAACTGAAAAGAAGCAACCGGGAACTATTTGATGTGCAAAATAAACCAAAAAAAGTTGAGTGTTTGCACAGGATCCAGAGTTCAAGACTTTATAAAAAGAAGGTAGGGAATTGACGAATTTTAGAGAAACCGAATGAAAATGATTTTTAAAGGATATTTGAAACGGAAAATTGAAGGCCTTTTAACAGCTAGACACCTAAACAGTCCACTAACAAGGCAAGCTGCTCTCGCGTGTACAAACGTTTTATGCCTCAATATTTCTATCTTAAATCCCACCCTATAAAAAAAACACAGGTGTATTACTCCTCAAGATATTTTCGTTCTTTACAACAACGGTACACTCATGTAACTGACCTTGCGGGAGACCATTCAGCATTTGAAGCATTAGGAAAGACCTTACCTTCTCTTGTGTTGCTCACTCTGTTTTCCTCGTGTTTGCTTATAAATTCTGCTCTGTCAAGTGATAAGCTGACTAGTTATTTGTGAGACAATTTAAATATCTTCTGAATCTATATTTAAAACTATCACCTTAACGAACCAAAAGTAGCCAAAATTTTTGTCGGTGTTTCCTTTGGAAAATAACCAAAAAAGAGAATAATTTTCGTGAACAAGTTTAGATCAGTAGTTCGACGAATTTAAAAGCGACACTAAGGCCGAATTCGCAAGACGAAAAACTATATTTTCCACCAATTTTGTTCCCGTTTTTGGTTATTATGAAAGTTATCCTTCCTCATTTAGGTTGTTGGGTCGTTTCGATTGCCCGTTCCGATAGTTCCGGTAGATTCAGTTGTTCCTTTCCAATGGTTTCGGTCGTTGTATTTCCTTTCCCCGTTTCGGTTTTAGTGTATGTCACAATTTGAGTAAAATTAAACAGGCCTCACCCGAAACCGTAACAGACCGTAACGAGATCCAGTCGAACCCTTTGATGCCGGCCCAGCCTCACAAACTGAACAAATTTGGCCTTAATTAGGAGCTAAATCAGCTCCAAAAATAGCAGTGCAATTTACTCACCAAAAAAGGTGCCAATCCGGGCCTAAGGAAACAAACATTACTTTTTTAAATTTTGAAAACATGTTTGTTTCCTGCTATTAAACCTTATTAAACCTGTGAAAAGAAAAAACTATTTTTGCGTCATGCAAACTGTTTTTCCCAATTAGAATGCGCTGGTGTACCGGTGGTCTACCCCCCCCCCCCCCCCCCCCCCCAAGAACGTCTGATCTCTACTTGGCTTTGTAACCGTTTTCAAGGTTAACACAAAATTTTGGATTTATCAACTGAGTTGATAAGGTAAATTGGCCACCGTAAAGAAATTGAAGGCTGACGTTTCGAGCGTTAGCCCCTCGTCAGAGCGAATCAAGGTTATTTCGGCTTCTTACTTGGGTTGTCGTCCTCTTTTATAGAAGCCCTGTTGGGGTGAATTCCGAACAACCGGCACGGCGTTGAAACACCGACATGGACGAAATGAAATGGCGAAGAAAGACCACCTCCTTGAAATTGAGACCGCAACTTAAAGTAAGATGGCTGGGCGAATTTTGACAGGGGCATGCTCACTGCCCAAGGTTGAGGTGACGAAACTAGTTTTCTTTTTCAGACGGCGGACATGCATTACAGCTCTTGTTTGTGCTTGTGCTGCTGATGAAGAACAGACTGACATAACACTCTGTCATCTTTTGCCTTGAAACTTGGCTTCACACTGCATGCAAGCTAAGCATAACTCGAGTAAGCACTTGGTTCAAGGGCACTTGAAATTAAAAGTATGGCGAGTTGAAAAACAGGTTTCGAGCCTGGTAATAAGATACATAGCCTCAGGCATGGAATGTCAATCATAAGAAAAGATGAAATTATCAACATGTCGCGAGCGTGGGACAAAGAAAAAATCTGAGTCCCCGACGGGAATCGAACCCATGACAGCGGTCGGACGCTCTAACCACTGAGCACCTGGGAGACTCGTGGTGAGCATAGGTCATATTTACTGAGTTCGTGTGACACGCGTCCTGCATACTGCTAGGATCAGCAATGTCGAAGTGCCCTATAGGTGATAAATAAAGAAAGATGGTAAATTTTAAGCTCGGAGAAGAAATAAGAAACGATGGTATAATCAACATGTCGCGAGCGTGGGACAAAGAAAAATTCTGAGTCCCCGACGGAATGTCAATTATATTTCGCGCAGCTGCTTTCAGTTGGCTTGACCCTTTCCTAGTGGTCAAGTGCGACGTCATACTTGGCGGTGAACGTCGGCTCCTCTGAACTTGGCCGTTTCTATGCCAATTAAATAAGATTCAACTAGGTACATCTACGTTTTACCCATCCACATTGAAACTAAGTGCACTTACATTTGAAGCTTTTACTTAGAGGCCCTAGCACAAAGCCAGCTAAAAGGTTTCACCTCAAACCACACATTTCAAATGATCAGTTTTATTTGTAAAGATAACAATTTAAAATTCTGATCAGGGATCTAGCCTAACTAGGAAACATGTTATCGGCACACTATTAACGGACCGTGTGATTTAATAAAACTGAACGTTTTGTATACATCCGCTTTCTCTCCGTACAGTAGAGTTTGAGTGTTTTGATCAGATGTACCTTATTGCAACTGTCAGTTTCAACCTTACAATTAAACCTACAAGCAAAATTTCATCCTGTAATCCTGTTGTGTTGATTCTAATCCTGAATATGTAAGAAGGAGTCCTTGATTGTAATCATTCATTACAAATGAAAGCTATTGAGCCTGTGGAACTGTCTATTATGTTGTACCCCCAGGTGATTCTAACTTTTGAGTCCGTGGATGAAATCCTAAAGTGTGACCATTCAGATGAAAGCTACTGAGCAGTACTTTCCTGTGGTGCTATTTATTATGCTGTACAAGGTGGTTCTAATTTTTGAGTCCGTGGATGAAATCCTCAAGTGTGACCATTCAAACGGAAGCTGTTGGGCAGTACTTTCCCGTGGTGTTGTTTATTATACTGTACAAGGTGGTTCTAACTTTTGAGTCTGTAGATAAAATCCTTAAGTATGACCATTCAAATGAAAGCTACTGAGCAGTCAAACGTGGCGCTAACTTTTTAGTGTGGATAGAATTCGTAAGTGTGACCATTGAAATGAGAGAGAGAGACGTACTTAGAGACGGAGGATGAAATTCTGCTCTAATAGAACGTCGATCACGGGTGGTGTGCTATGTTTTTGGAAATTTCTCTATAGTTACAGAAACGCTTTCCAACTAATCATAACGCATGTTAACTGAACGTCTTTGCTCAAAACATTGCGCTAATGTGTGTAAATTTATGTAAATCAAATTCACGTCATGAAATTTATCAAACTAGAAGACCCAAGAATTCCTCGTTTAGCAAGCTCGTTTAATGGAAGAAGACTAAATGCTGAGCTTTAAGTATTGAATGCAATGGAGAGGATTATTGTCAATCACCACATTCACAACTACAACTATTTATATATGTACAGTTCAATATTAAAGTAAGAACATGTAAGAGGCGATGTTGAAAACCGTTTTAAAAACACACAAGGCCCCATGAAATGATAAAATGTACAAATTAGATTATCACAATAAATTAAGAGATTGCAGTATAGAATTTTGTCTTCACTTAAATACAGTAGAACCCTGATAAGTCAAACTCACGAGGGAAACGAAAAATACTTCGAGTTAGCAAGGGTGTTTCGGTTAGATACAGGAGAACTAGGGTTCAATTTCAAGTATTACGTTAATAATTAATAGGGTATTGATGTTTAAACTTTCGTTAGACTGCTAGCAGTCCCTGGCCTTTCTGGATAGTCGAGAGCGCGCGCGAAATAACCGAGCGAAAAAGCCGAAACCTGGAGCGAACGAGCGGATGGGGGCTGGGGTAGAGGCGGGAAAGAGTCCTTCACATTGTCCTTCACGGTTTTTTCTCCTCGCTCCAGTCTCACCGCTCTGTTGATAGCTCGTACTTACGGCTTTCGCACGCCCTCTCGACTATCCAGAAAGGGACTGCTAGGAGTCTTGTTGTTTGTTCGCAATCACGAATCATGCTGGTGTGCTTTGAAGGACTTTAAGTGGAAAAACTCCTTTTTACCAAATTTCATCGACAATCAAAGGCCAAACGGTGCGAACTTCAATTCGCGTCAAATGCCCCGCTATGTGGAACTAAAATGGATTCAAATGCCGGGGCTTGTCCGGGGAGGGATAATCCCGTGCGGAATTGACTGATTCATCAAGTACGAGACTTTGTACTCACCGTAGGTTTGGTTATACAATTTTTGCACGTCACTGACACTTTGAGGGGTATCCCCACCGTCATTTAAAAAATGGATAAGAACGGAGGTAAATGAGGCAAATGATTGTACAAATAGCCGGCTCAAATGCAGGGGAGATGGGATTTTGTTGGAGAGAGTGAGGAATTCGCGTTTACCGAGATCGAGTTACCAGGGTTTTACTGAAAGGCTAGATTACTGGGCTTTGCAGGATCCAAAACTTGGTCTTTTTAAAATGGATTTTCTTCTGCTTGGAGTAGTTGCTGAGTCGGCGTAATTGACGGAATCATCTGTAAAGAAAAACATTCAGACAGGCTATCATGTCAGAAACGTGGTACCGTAATTACTATTTTGTCTGAATAATTTAGGAAACTACATTGTACTTCTTTTCTAAAAACTGAGAAAACTGAAGTGAACCAATTGGTCTACCTTGAAACTCGGCCCAGTCACTAATTGCTAACTAGTCCCACCCTTCCCCTCCCCAAACCTAGGTTCTTACAGAAGTGTAACTGGGTTGTCTACTCTAGTTGTTGTTCATGACTGTCCGGGTGAGTGTAGTCTTGAAAAGGACTGTTGGTGACACCGAATGGCGTTTCAACGACCCCAGCGGAAGTCATCATCAGAGTCACACTAACGATGGCTCCTGCACCGGTTGTTAAAACGTCAGGCAATGTCACCTACAGTCATTATCAAGACTACACTCACCCGGACAGTCATACTTAGTTTACTAATATGTTGTAACAGCATGTTACCGTAATTTTTATAAACCCTGTTATTATACAGCTCTTAGAGGGAGACATTGGGCTTTGCGGTAATGCGGTTTTGGGCAATTTTTTGTGCTGTTCTTCGGTAATTTGAATCTTAAAGTGCGGTATTACGGTTTTATCCAGACCTTTGGTTTGCAGTTTTTAAGCATTTTGGTCGACTGCATTCGACAAAAAGAAATACGACCCTCTTACCTGCTGAATAAGATTCATCATGGCGACTGTGTTGATCTGGTTCCTCTTCGTTCAGACAAGGGTAATGTAGATCTTCAAGGTAGGGGACCACACTCATGCTGCGATGCACATCATCCTCTGGAAGAGGAGGAATAGGAACAAAGTACTTGTTTTTATGGTGGATTTTGCATACCCATCTGAAACAATGAATATATGGTTAGTTTCAAAAAGTAAAAGACAATTGCTTCATAGCCTAGCCTCTCCATAGGCTACATTCAGGCTCTGTATAGCATCAAGTGAATAAGAGCACTGTTAATGCCCAAACATTTACACGTTACGCTGGAAGTCGGATCACACTGGGCCATAAGTGTTTCTATAAGGCTCTATGGCCTTTTCCGGCCCCGTTCACATGCACTATCAGCATAGGGGATTGGGAGATTTATTAGTGAACAGTCTTGCAGTGGAAGCCAAGGAGGACCACAGGTTCATACGATATATCTCACACATTCAAAGTTACAGTGACCTTCATGAACAAATTTAAATTAAAAAAACCAGTTTGATTTTCTTCTTTAGCTGAAACAATTTCCTTGTTATTGACAATGAAAAAAGATGAGGAATATGTTGGGTTTGATTGATAGAAAGTGAACACCACATGCCAAATAAGGCTTCATAACACAAAAACGTCGTTGTAAAAGTAAGAATAGTGACTAGTTCGTTTCCATGTCATAACGTTTGCCAACTGCTCCAGCATTCTGCAAACATGACTGTAGCCTTGTACTCGTTTTTACCAGTTTGCATACTTTATTTTGCCATGATGTGCCTTTACTCAAAAATGTAACGAAGCATCGTCAATTCCTAGGTAGCTACGAAAAGTGTACGACTTCACTTTTTTCAAAGCTAACAAGATTAAGACATTACTGATATGAACATACTTGTGCTGCCGTATCTGCTGTATTGTAAGTCTGTCCGCTGGATTTGCATTAAGCATACCTAATGAGTAAAAAAGTGCAATTATGTGCTTGTGTACTCAGATTAATTAGATTCAGGTTAATATTAAAATGTAAATTAGTTCTGAAAATCCAAGATGGAAGAACTAATTAAGCATTGCATTGCATTGCATTGTATTGTATTGCACTGGAGCCCGCGCACGTAGCGCGTCAATGGAGCAGTCAGCACCATTGCTAAGCAAATTTGGTAACCTGATGATCCTAGAATTTTGGTTGTGACGTCAGCGTACGCGCCCGCCTGCCCGCCCGTACAGACTCTGGGGGAGAGGGAGAGGAGTCCCAAGACAACCCGACGAAGGGGTGGAGAATGCCATCTTTTCTTGGCGGTAAATCGCACGGTGCTTTTACACAGGTTCATGTATGTTATCTGTACACTGTTGCCACCTGAAGATATCCGGCAATCCCCAACCCCACCAAGATAAACCATAGAAAAAGGCTACTAAATCGAAAGCGGGGTAGTTGCTAATTAGGAACTTAAAGGTCTATTCAAATTTTACTTTTAATCCTGAAGTAAATATGTCAAACCTGGCAAGCCACAAAATGACAGCAGAGTAAACTCAAGCTAACAAAATATCATAATACATGTTTACAACCGAGCATTAGCTACAGAAAATGTTAAGAAAGATACCTCTTAGGAGATCAGCTAAAGAGTCACCTACTCCGTCGGGGATTGTAAACTTTCCTCTGCCAATACTTTCAAACAATTTATAGATATTCTTTTCCTCAAACGGATATTTTCCTGTCGTAATGTTATACCTGGAAAAATGTAGGGAACAATGCACACTTTCAAGCAGACAGCAGGCACAGTTCAGGTGAAAAGCAGCTATCAGAGTATTACAGTAAGGATTAATAGTGAATAGTTTATAACACTTTATTACATGTATTCCACTGTTGTATCATTTTACCATATAAGAACAAAAGAAAGTGCAAAATATGTCAGCGTATTAATCGTACAATCCCGGTTTGACCGTATTTTGCTGAAGAAGGACGAAGCAAAAACAAAATGCAGTGGAATAATAAACTTCTTAATCGATGTTTTGATCAATAAGACACGCAGACATTTTACTCATTACTCGCATTTTTCCTTGCCCCTGCGGGGCTTGGAAAAATACCACGCAACATGTAAAATACCCATGCATATTATTCACCAAAACACCTAATAAAGTGTAGATATTTTATGTTACTTTCACCACACCAGTTGCCTAATTTCAACATTTATAAAGCCGTTTTCAGTTGAGTGTTCAAAGTAATTTGTATTTGTGTTTGTGACTGTCTGACTAAAATACAAGTGTACACCTGTATGTATTTGTGTCATTTTGTCAACCAATTCTAGGTAAAAAACAAAAACTAATTTTTTGTGCTTGGTGCTAATTGTTTGTGCTTGGTGCTAGTAACATGTGTATTTGCTTCAAGTTCTTATTGTTTCATTGTGCTGTTTCCACCTCTAGCAATTGGTCTTTGCTTTTCCAACACCCAATTGAAAAAATGCTCTTACTATGACCTCAGTGGCTAGCTTTCAGTCTCTTGTGTTATGTAACTTAGTGGTTAGAGCGCTTCTACAATGTACATGTACTGTACATAATAGTCTAGGGTTTGACTCCCACTGGGTTTTCTGTGTTCAGGTTACTCCTACAGGTTTTGATCTTTTAAAGGCCGAGCCCTTAACCCTATTTCTCCTGGGCTTTTTTTGAGTTTTTGAGCCTGGGGGGGGGGGGGGCACAAAGTGCCCCCCTACAGATCTCGAAAAGTATTAACGCTCTTGTGATGTGACTTGGCACGTATTTAGTACGTCATTAGCTTAACAGATTGGTATTATGACGTGTCAATTATGACGTGTCATGACGTCATATGGCGTCACAAACCCGCCATTTTGAATTTGAGGCCACCATCTTGGATCCCGATCCTGCAGTCAATGACAGTCAGTTGACAATGACGACATCGAAAAATATATGAATTTGTTCTAGGAAACATACTTGATCAAAATGAGCACAAAAAATGAAAGGATTATCTTTTTCTTTCAAACTAAGGGTAAACAACTGAAAAAAAAAATGACAGAAAATAGTCAAAATACACTCCTGAGAAGATGGTTGCTATGGAAACGTCAATCATCATAGACACGTCATTGACACAGGAAAACATTCCCTGATAAATTTTAGGAAAAGTCACGAGATTTGGTGATTATTCGGCCAGCCGTTTAAAAGTTATAGTTCGTTAAAGTCAGCGCGGGCACAATGTGCCCCCCCCCCCCAGGCTAAATAGGGTTAACCCTTTAAGCCCCAATAGTGACAAGCGCCTAATTTCTCCTTACAATATCGCTACTTGCTCAAACATGCAGGTCATGAGAATAAAGAAAATGATGAACAAAGACGAAATGTCTTGATGTTTAAGTGACTTCTCCTAACTGGTACAATAGGAAACATGTGGAGAACAGTAAGGAGAACATGCATATCATGTTGATATTGGGGCTTACAGGGCTAACCTACAACAGACTAGATAATGGTGCTGCTAATGTAAGTCAGCATTGAGGGCAGCACTCATGAGGAGACCAGTCCTTGATGTGATATGGTCCTTGTTGACCTTGTTTTGATAGTTATGTAGTAGCAGTATACAGGTACATTGTAATATCTGTACACTTCTTTAGCAGTTAGTAAAGTTGATGTACCCACTGTACTGTAGGTGCAGGTGCAAGTCATTTTTAGTCTTTCAAAGGATGTACATGAGGAGGCCTCACACTGGAAGGACATGTTGCAATATTACAGTGTTACAATGCACATGAAGAATCCCACACACAAGCGGAGATGCCAGGAAAGTTACATTCAAAGGAACTCATGCCATGAACAGTACCTGCCAATGTCACAGTCAAAATCTTAAAAAACACTTTGCATGATCCCCACTGTGACTTGTTTCTCAATTCAAACCAGTTGAGAGTAAGAAGACAAGATGCAGGGACAAGATTTTGGTTCCCCGTGAATTGCCATTTTTGTTTGTAGTTTGTTCTTATTTTCAAAAAACAATGGGTGGTTCACAAGAATGGACTTGTCCATTGCATAAATGTTGTGTGTCATGCTAACAAGGCTGCACTAACTTTTACATGTATGCTGTAGATGGATACACCATGTCCCGCCAAAATGTAGCAACATTTAAAGAAAACAATTATGCTTACAGTGTGACTCCAGCCGCCCAGATATCCACTTTAAAACCAGAGAATGTTTCGAGGCCATTAGCAATCTCTGGAGGTTGGAAAGCGGGTGAGCCCTGACTCGTCCTGCAAGTGTCATCTGCAGCAAATGGACTCAACCTCTGCAGAATTGGGGACAGAATTGCTCATCAACTGCTCACCAGAATAATAATAATAATAATAATAATAATAATAATAATAATAATAATAATAATTTTTCTAGTGCATGTTTATAAAACCTGGTCCAGACCTGGAAATATTAGCTGGTCATCAAGTGAACATTGTCTCTCTACTTAACATTTATACATGTATATGTGGTTTGATTCAAACATTTTCCAAGACCAATTACCTAATTTAAAAAAAAAAAATTCAAATCACAATTTCATACTTCATACCTCTGCAACTCCAAAGTCTGATATTTTCAATGTCCCATCAGTGGCTAGCAGCAGATTTCCTGGCTTGATATGTAGCAAATGATTAAGGATGAAATAACGGATTCACAACTGATACACTGCATCAGTTAAATTACAAGGAGTGTGAAGGCATTGAATATCTTTACAAATTTGAATTAATTTTGATTGCATCTTCCACACCCATGCAAGGCTGTAAAAGATCATCTAAACATCAAGGGTTTGAATAACAAAGAGAAAATGCGTTGAAGAAAAACGCATTGGCCAGTGCGTTGGCAAAAATGAACCAACGCGTTGGCAATGCATTGGCAATGCGTTGGAAGCACGTGGACAACGCGTTTGATGGTTCGCTTATTTCTGAGCGGTACTGTAGTTTGCTGTAAAGTTGCAAGATGGTTTTTTTAATTCAAATGGTCTGGTTACAAGTAAGGTGGCATACCATTTAAATAACATTTAACCTTTAAGCCCCAATAGTGATCAGCATCAAATTTCTCCTTATCATATCAGTGCATTATAACACATAAATGTCAAGAGAATTGGGGAAATGATCAGTGTCTAGACCTTGATCAGTGTTTCAGACCTTTGCCTTAGTTCATAAGTCTTATAAAGGCAAGGTCAATAAAGAATTTTGAGGGGTCAATAGATGTGGATTTCTTCAAATCTTCTCAAGTTGACCATTTATTTTGTCGGGTCATGTTGCCAGCTTTGTCGGGTTTTTGACTCGAGACCCCTCTCTTATCTGGAACACTGAATGTCACTGAAGATGAATTGTCTTGATGTCTTAACAAGTTCTCCCTATTAGTACTCAACGAAATTTATGAAGAACAGTAAGGACAATTTGACTAATGATGGATTAAGCAGATAGGAGGACATGGAACAATAATGAGTGTGAAATTACAAAAGGATATCTTTATGGACTATTCCTTGACAGTGTAAGTACTCAAGGCCATCCAGCAACTGGCAAAAGTAACTATGAAATTAAAAATGAAATAAATAAATTGCAATTATATTTTCAATCAGGTATGGCAAATAGTACATAATATGTAAGCTCAAAGAAGTGCCTGAAAAGGATTTGTCAATCCCGCCTCCCACTGTTAATATTCTATCCCTAATTATAAGTCAGACTAAGAGTCATCGCTAAGGGATTTTTGTGGGTGGTATTTTGACATGCGCTGTTTTGCAGAGTTTTGTGTCGCTAGATTGGTGAAGTGTATGGGGGTGAACATCTGAAAATTCCTAAAATGGCATTGTGCCTGCATAGCTAGTGCCAGTCCCCAACTGCACATTTCAAAGAAAAATCTCTAAAACTCGAACGAAAGAAAGGTAAAATTATGTTTTCTTTTTAACAAATCAGAGATAATTCAGCCTTCTTTATAATCTGACGCAAGCAATTACTGTTTACACAAAGAAAAGTAAAACCACAGTAGAAAATGTATAAATATACCTACTTATGATGTCATACACTGTAACTTCTGTAATAACATTATGTCATTTTCAAGAAATCGATAAGTCTCGTTTGGCACTTTTTCAATTATAACCAAAGCTGTATGCCATGTGTCGGTGTTTTAGGCTTTTTTCTGTTTTGGTCACTTGACCTGCCAAATATGGTTGTGACTCCAACTGAAATCTTCAAAACCGTTCCCATGGAACAAACATGGCCAAGGAACTTATCTGTGCAAGTTGGGTTTCAAAGATATGATGGCTAGAAACTTCCCACAGCAAAAAGTGGTAGTTACATGTAAGAGCTTTCCCCATTAAGTGTTGAATGCAAAAGGAGCACAAATGTATGTGTTTTATCACAACTAGGGAAAAGTAAATAACTGCACTTTATACAAATAAATCAATCAATAAATTACACTCAAACGAAGAAAACCATGAACACTGAAAATATTCCTGGAATGTGTGTTTTGTCCAATCACATGCGAGACCTTGTAAACGCAGAAAACGAATAGGTTCTCAGTCACGGAATCAAGTTGGTTCACGAGTTGTTTTGAAAGACGTCAAGGTGTAATCTTCATCTTTATCCTACAGAAATTGAAAGTGCTATTCCTTTCTATCTGAGAGCCACACGCACTACGCAAGCGAAAATACTGGTTTAAGTGGTTTTGAAGAATAAAATTCTCGACAAGCCGATGCAACGATTAGCGTTACAGTTATTTCACTTTGATGTAAAAATTCCAATGTTCTCCATCCACATTAGCCCACTGATAGCACAGCTGACTCAATTTATTTAGGCCAAATCCATCCATGCCTTCGAGCTGGGCTTGCATCATACAACGTCTAGTTGTAAATTTTGAAAATGACACAATTTCAAATTTAGCAACGGTACACCAGGTTGTTGAAGAATAACAAACGCCAGTTTCAACAATCCGCGGCCATTGCTACAATACAGCCGCAACAAGCCAAAGACCACTCACACATTTTTTGCTCCAGTAGTGCAATTCATATGGCTCTCAGATAGAAAGAAATAACAATTTAAATTCTTGTTAGTTGAGATGAAAGTCTTTCGAAACAAATGGAGAACCAACTCGATTCCGTGACTGAGAAACCCATTAATTTTGTTTTCTGCAGTTACAATCTCTCGCATGTGATTGGTCAAAACACAATGGACATTCCAGAAATATTTTCAGTTTTCACGGTTTTCTTCATTTGAGTGTAAGTAATTGATTTATAAGTAAACAGCACACTTGCCCATTACAGTTGACTACCGTGCTCATTTCGGAAATATTTAGCGTGTTGGAAATGTCGTGTTTTTAGAAGTTTTGGGTATGGAAGACGAAATTGGCTTTCTTACAACAAGGATTAAAATAAGTTACGTGGAGAACTCTAGAGAATGCTTCTTTATTCATTTCATCGCAAATGGGCCTATTTAGTACATTTTTGCTTCTAATGTCGTTTCTTCAGGTAAAATTAGCCTCACCAAAGGATAATTGAAAGTCACATATACCTGCATTCGTAGAAAAATTTGATTGTATTTGAGTAGAAATAGCAATAAAATTAAAACTTCTCTCATTCAGAATTTTTTTTTTGTTCTTGGACAAAATGCAGAGAACCCGTAAAGGATGTGATTTATCGAAAAAAAAGAATGGGGTCATCGTGCATTTAAGAGAGTTAACCCACTGACGCCCAATGCGCCCCTATGCGCCCTAGAATGAGCAGATGTCTTGTTTCACTTGTGACATCATCAGTTTACGTGACCCTGAAAAGCTTTGATGGTCAGTCAATGTAACACAAAAAGATCTTGTAAATGATGCCTGAACAACTATGATCGGATTAAGTAAACCTGAGTAACAGCCAGAAAACCACGGAACTTTTACCTCAAAAACACAAGAAAATCATGGCCTTCCCACCGACTGCTACTTTTGGCCAACTCTTTCCTTTTCAAGCGAGCTTTGAGGCCAAACTTTTCTCATCACCAGAAACTGCAGTCGTATGGCTAACTCGACAGCAAAAAGCAAAAATCGAAATGAGAATGAAAGCAACGGGCTTGTGCGCTAAATCTTGAAGAGCCGTAGACGGGGGAATTGAATTGTGTGCATTCCCGAACTCAAAATGCTAGAAAATGTCCTGAAACCGAAAGAAGCAGCAACTTTTCATGCTAGAAAGCACTTTTTGCGAGGATTGGGACAAAATTGGATCAACCAGGGCTAAAAAAGGCCATTTGCTGCTTAAAAGTACCATTTTTTCGAAGCTTGCCAGGTGTTAATGGGTTAAGGACGTTTATAGATACAAAAATACCCACCACTACTGTATTGTCTATATTATTTTCTTACTCAGCACGCACGCTCGATGCATGACATGGCATGGCATTGTGACATGAAATACGTGCGCGGTACAACGCTAAATTTTGGCATGCTCCCATTAGTTGAAATCAATCACGTTGCGCGATATTGTCTCTCCTCAGCGGGCACCTATCAGCACATAATGCCCATTTGTGGTAATTTTTGCTCAAAATTTAGCATTGTACAATAAAAACAATAGAGTTGGTCCATATCAGGCCCTATGTGAGATAGGTTCCCTCAGAAATTTGATGTTCAAACTTCATATAAGCCCTTGAACCCTTCATATAAGCCCGTGAACTATGTTCTCGGGCTAACATTTGTTGTGAACATCAAATTTCCTCGGGCAACCTATCACACCTTCGACAGAAGAAATCTATTGTTTAATTAGTAATCTTTCTATTCAAAATCTAAGAACCATGTATTGTGTATTCAGCCTTGACTTACCCATGAGCCTGCCATATAGGAAATTTATGTTCTTCAATGCTATCTAGCATCTCTTGCAATTCACCAACACAATATTCCATGATCATGTACCTTCGATGACAGTTAAGGTATCACTAAAAAGGTTTGTGAAACAACACGATGAACAAGGCCAGATGATACCAGTGGACCTACACTCCAGCTGCAGTCTGTCATTAGGCAATGGCCAACTGGTGAATTCTGAATTGTTGTCAGACATACTACACGCAACCCAAGCTCACATTTCAAGAAATTGCTGAATTAATCATTTATCACGATTGATACTGGCATTGTTTGAGTTGGAACATGACTTTTCAATGAAAGTAATATTGAAAAATGAACATGGGCTGCCTGTGAATACACAGTAACTTGCAGCCAAATTTAACCAGTGACTATTAGATTATTTTGTAGGTGAAAAGAAATCTACCCTGAACATTGTTTTGTGAGTCTGACAAAAATTATGACTTTGATAAAAAGTCAAGTTGATCACTACACTACCACATCTCCACACATCAAAATTTATAATGAGCACCTTAAGGTGATTCCATCGAAAAAGAAGTTGTAATGAGAATTTGTTGAAACTTTGCACAGTTATTAATTACACCTAGCACATTAAAAAAACAAAATAAAAAGAGGGGGTCACCGTGTCTGATTTCACGCTACAGGGCTGTAGTTTATAGGTACTTTGCCAGCTTTCGACAGCAATATTAAAAAACCTATCCTTGTACCAGAGACACCCATTACTTTAACAAGGTTGTTACTAGCAATGAAATATAAGCATTATTCTTATGATAGAAGAACAATATTAAAGTAAAACGCTTTAAAATTGCCGTAAAAATGAAACCACTGAAATAATGGGCAAATCGAGCGTCTGTACGGTTCCGGTGAAACGTCTAAAATCTGACTGTAATAGTGAATTAACCCGGCATTTTGCAAAATTGAATAATGAAAAATTCTTCAAATTTGAATATATCATGTAAAGTCGTATTTTACTTAAATAAATGGAATAACAAAGTGGGGTCACCAAGTTCGTTTGGGAGAAAACGACCATTTATTTCTCTGAACAGCTAAGCTGTCATAGAAAGCGTATCAAGTTCTGAACGCGCGCGCGCTCGTGCGCGCGCTAATCACGCAAAAAATGATGCGCAGAAAGGATATGCAATGCAATTGAATGGAATCACCTTAATCATCAATGATTAATTATAACTTAAGTTAAAAATGAAATGTATACCAGTTTCAACATGATCAAACTTAGCCTCAACTTTGAATTAAGAAAAAAAGAACACTCAATGAAAATTATCATGCTGTTTAAGCATCCAAATAAATACAGTCACGTTTATCAATGTTATTTCAACTTCGAAAAAACGCAAGATAAAACCAAAACATTTCAAAATTGAAGTGTTAAGCAACCACTTGAAACAATAATTAATCACAAAGGCCTTATTTTAAAACCCAGCTACAGGGAAGACCTTCTTTCCTTATAAAGGATACATTTTTTGCTTGTGATCGTCGTAGATTACATCGTAAAGTTTTATAACGTTCGGATGCGTGAGTCGCTTCAGCAACTGAATTTCCCTGTAGATTAGAAACAAACATTGAAAAAGATTCAAATCCCAGCGGTGGTGAGGTTTAAAATCACAACCAATTATCAATATTTAATAACACTGTGCTATGCAGTAAACAGTGTAATCCTGGCAAAGCAACCGGCTTCATTAAATCTTCTTCATAACCAATAAGCAGCTGACCATCACCTTTGAACATTTTGCTCTCCGTTAGGAATCCGCCGCAACTTTTTTCGCTTCATAATCTTCACCGCGCACCGCCGAAGGTTCTCGCTGTCCAACATTTCCTTAACTTTTCCATACGATCCTTCGCCCAGAGCTTCCCCCATCAAGTATTTTCCTATAAGTTTAGCTCTTTTTTGGCGAGGTTGGTAGATGATTTGATCGGAATCAACGCGATGGAAGAAAATATTGGGATCACTATCGCCCAAAAAGTTCGGACTTCCGAGGTCGTTGAAGAATCCATCCCGGCCACCGATAACAAACAATGGCTCAGCACCATTCTCTATAACCATACTGTCCACCATTTGAATGCATTGGCCTCCGGTACCAAAAACAGCAACTATTGTCAATAAAAACTCATTCTATTAGTTCATTCTCCCACAAGATCTGCACACACCAACACGTCCGCCATTTTGTTAGCCTGCTTACGTCATAACAGCTTGGTGACGTCATTCTAACTTTGTTTCCAGGTGCAAAGCAGGTAGCCAAAAAGAAGATTGTAACCAAGTATTCATCAGAGATAATTAAGAAACCGTAATTCTAAAGAGCTTTAAATTACACAACAATGTATGATTTTTACTTTTCAAATTGAAGTTTAGCTATCTCTGAAAATGCGTAGTTACTCCCAATTTTCTTTTTGGATTTCAACAGCCCTTGCTAAGATCCATCTGCTTCTCCCGCGCAGTCATGAGCCGCGCAAATATGCCTTTGTTTTAGTAGGTACCGTCCTTAAGAAACCCGAGTTTGTCGGACCAATCCGAGAGGCGTATAATTTGTGAACAGCAGCAAAAGGAGGCACCCTCCTAATTTCAGCCCTTTAAGCCCTAACAGTAACGGAAATAAAATTCCTCTTTACGTAATCGCTGTTTTTTCAGACATTCAAGTGACGAGAATAAAGGAAAGAGTCACCAGGGATAACATGTCTTGATATTTAGACAAATTCTCCTTACAAGTTCCATTCCAAATACATGGAGAACAGTTAGGCGAGTACCGTATCAGGGCTTAAAGGGTTAACCCTAGGCCAAACAGGGACACAAGTCATCCGAACTAGGAAAAGGTCAAATCAAGTGTACGCAGCAACGACGGGCAAACCAGAGAAAACAGTACTGTCCGGGATGGTGACGCTTGGAAGAAGTAAGAAATTAGTAAACAGTTGACAACAGCTGGTATAGGATAATTCACGCTATACTACAGCTGCAGAAGTCTCCCGATTTTCTGTTTTGTAGAACAAGATTCTCGATAATATGCAACTAAGCGAAAACTCGTTTACACATGAAAAGCGGGCCTCGCTGTGGAAGACTGAAAGCTCTGAGGCCCTATTCTCGAAAGTTCCGACAACTTACCTTGTCCGAAAACTATTTTATGTTCACAGTGATCCTCAATACAGATTAAGTATTTAATGTTTTTGAAAGCTAAACATCATACTCTTAACAATTTTCGTTAACATATTGTGTTATCCTGCTCTTAAAGTTACAACCAATCAATTAAAAAAATCGATACCAAAAAATAGTATCGGGCCTAGTTAAGTATCGGAGCTTCGGGCCCCAAGGTCGGAAAATGGAACGTCAAACCATGGAAACGAAAAAGACGCACACTCCTTACTTATGGATAGTGCAAAGTGAAGACGAAACACTTTTTAGTCACAAACTACAAGCCCATCCATTAGAGGTATGCCCTCTAATGAAATATATAGGATCGCTCGTAAGCAGAAAAGGTTGAGTAAAGTTCTCTTACAGGAAATGTTCGCCTAGGACAAATTTTAAATTCAGTACTTAAGTAAGAACTGGTTTAAGGGAACGTTCATGACAGCAAGAGACGATTCCCCCCTCCCCCCCCCCATGAAAACGACAGGACAGGATAAAAATCTTTATTCTCTCACTACGACAGTGATTTGTTGCGAGAGCGGTTGCTCAGACAGTTCCAACTGAATAAGTACAAGCAACGTTTCCTGGGCCATTTACAAAAGCAGCAATTTCATCCCGTGATAGTTTAAGTCCCGTGTCTGGTCATTTTCACTTTCGCTGGTTACATCAAGGCCCGTCATGCGATTTTTGGTACAATTTTGGCGCGCTTTCCAATGCAACTTTTGTCGCAAGTGTAAACTAGCAGCGATTTCGCTGCGATTTCAGTGTGATATTTGCTGCAATTTCCCCCAAATCGTCCCCAAGATGCATCAAGTTTCGAACATGTTCGAAACCTCTGCGATTTCCCGGCGACAAATCGCACAGAAATCGCCACTAGTTTACACTTACAATTTTTATCGCGAGCTCGAGCGCGACAAAAATTGCACCAAAAAACGCATGTGTAAACGGGCCTTCATACACGCAGCTGAGAGCAATAAGTTCATCCCAGACAAATTGTCCACAGCACCGCGACAAAATTTCGTTCCCAGATGATAAATTAAAGGGACACTATCACATAAGCGCATGCGCCAGAATTGAAACTTGAAAATTCAGGCTGAATTTTTCAAGCTTGAAGTGCCAAATTTACAATGGCGTGGACAAGAGGCGGCGGTCACGGTGGAAACCGCAGAAACTGTGGGCGAAAACGAATATTCGATACCCCCAAAAGACAAAAAAAAAAGAGTGGTCAAATGTTTTGAAGTCAAGCGGCGCAACCGAAAGTGGTATTTTTCGCGCATGGCAATCCGTGACAGTCAGTCCCTTGAATGCACGCGCAACACGTTTTTTCTCCAAGGCTACAGAAGACTCCCGCTAACTCGAACATGCAAGAGAAACAAAACATTATTCGAGATAGTTAATGTATAGTAACTAACTATGAAACATCTTTCAAAGGAAACAGGTCTATGAAACATCATTCAAAAGAAACAGGTCTCAATTCGAGATAGTGGGGGATTCGAGATAACTGCGGTACGGGATAGTGGGGGTCTACCGGGTGTCTACTTTAAATGCAAAAGAACCGTGAGCAAAGAACTCGTTCCAAGGCGAAAAAGTTTCCAGTTTAGCCTTCACGGAATAAAACTGCACTTGTAAGCAAAAAAACAAATTAGTTCATTTGAACGTAGCCAGAGCCTCTAAAAGGTTTCAAGGCTTTAGGGGCTTTAGTCCAAGCTTAGCCCGGAGTTCATTTGCTTCTTTGATTTCCAACTCTTCCTTGCTCATCCCAGCGCTCTCACTTTCTTTATCCTTCTTCTTCTCGGACTTATCGGATTTCTTCGACTTCTTCGACGACTTTTCCGGAGATTTCGATCGAGACTTCGACTTTGATCGGTGTCGTCGACGATGAGGCGAACGCGACCGAGAGCGCGATCTGGAATGGCGACGATGCGGCGAACGGCTTCGGCTTCTGTGTCCACGTCTTTTGTGAGGTGAGGCACTGGGAAAAAAAAACAGCCAATAGTCTCAATACATCACAACACAAGTTGTGCGCCAAAAAAAAAAATCGTCCAGAATTTTTTTATCCAAAATTTTCAACGCCCGAAAATTCTACAGTGCTCAATGGAGATAATTAAAAACGGCTTTTTTATGGAGCAGAATGCGCAGTGTTCTTTTCAGCATAAGTTCCAGCTGATTAAAGTGTCCAAAAATAATGTGTCCGTTTTTGTTACGACAAGACATTAATCCCAAAATTGCTCGTCCGAATTTTTGGTTGTTAGTGAGTTCTAAGATTTATTTGCACGTGAACGAAAACTTATGTTTTTTAACGAAAGACTAAATGTGCTTGGCCTTATTTTAACCCTTCCTTCCGAGAAAGTAGAAGAGGCCGAGGAAGGTAGAAGAGTAAATAACGCAATTTGTAAACGCTTGACACTCAACTAAACATACTGTCACTTACCTTCGTCGCCGACGACGGGGCGATCTAGAACGACTGCGTCTGTGAATAAAACATCAAAAATAGGTCAACAAATAAGTGCAAAAAAGTCTCCTATGTTCATCCCCACAAATGACCGTAAGCAGCCCACAGTAGGCGCTTGTCTCTGGCTTCTGAAGCAAAAAACATCTAGGAACATTACTGCTCCCCCTGATGGGATGTGAGCCCATAGCAGGGTTACTGTTAGCATCGTTTCGGTGTACACGTGGGTAGAGAGAGAGCTAGTGTGAAGTACAGTCTCTTGTCTGAGGAAACGACACGACACTGACGGTGCAAAGGCCAATCCTCTGATTCCCGATCGACAGTCAGCCGCGCTAACACTCCACCACCGTGCAACCACTTCACGGATGGAGTTTAACTTGCCTTTTTAACTCAAAGTTCGGAACAATTCGCTACAAGTAAGTACTTGTCGAGAAAGATGACAATCTGACAGTGTGGTGGATACTGTTTTAAAGACTATTAAAACAACACTGTCTGGTGGTCTGAGTTTCAGTTGGTCACTCACAATGCAAGAACTGTGAGAAGTAGACTGGGCAAGTTGTGCATTCGCTTTTCGGAAATTCACGACTTTGTTTCCCAGTTCTTGTATTTAAAGCGCCAGTTGAAAAAGAACTCACTAATGCGTTATTGAAATGAAGGCAAAAAATTGATAAACTGTTTTGAATGGGAACGGTGATGTATACAGGATCAACACTGCACAGCCGAACCTTGATTTTCCGGAATTGGTGGGACCAACAAAAATATTATGGCTACTCGAGAGTCTGAATAACAGAAAGGAATTAATACTGTCTAGATTCTGAGATAACAAGATTTCGGTGAGCAATTATCGTGGTTATTTTCAGGGGAAACTATTCACAGACGATTAAACTAGCCACATGCCCAACTTCATCTTTTCCGATAGTATTCTCAATCAATTTGCCTTGGGGAGCATGGAGTAAGCGAAGCCTGTCCTAAAGGCGCTGTTACACGAGGCAACATTTTTTTCCCTGCAAATTGGAACGAAACGATGACAAGAACATTGCGCGTCCAGTTGCTGAATACATGTTACACGGCGCGACTTATCTCGCAACGCTGCGAAAAGTAGAAGACTAGTCTACTTTTCCTGCAACTCGCGAAACAAATTTCCGTTGCGAGACAAGTTGCCTGCCAAGAGGTGGTGTTACACGGCGCAACTTCGTCTGCAACTTGACTCGCATCAGCGTTGCGTTGCAAGTTGTAGGAAAAATTGCCTGGTGTTGCAGCGCCTTAAGAAATTGCTCACACTTTTTTCCCCTCAAAGTTTTTACAACCGAGACTCTGTGACTCGTAATAATCGTAATAACAGAGAAAGAAGAGTCCGTATAATCGAAAAGTCAGGATAATCAAAATCAATATAACCGAGGTTTGGCTGCGCATGTACATGTAATGTGATTTATTTACAAAAGCAAATAATGATGATGATGATGATGATGATGATGATGATGATGATGATGATGATGATGATGATGATGATGATGATGATGACGATGATGATTGATGATTGATGATGATAATAAACAAACAAACTACACGCACCTGTGGTGCCCTGGTGATCGACTACGTTTTCTTGTTTTATCGTGATCACGGTGTCCACGTCTGGGTGAATGACTACGACTTCTGCTCCGACGGCGTGGAGACTTAATAAAACAAAGAATAAAATGTTTTAGCTCTTTCAACCACAATGGAACTGCAAACGCTTTCGAGAAAGAAGCAAACAAAGGTATGCAACAACGTTCTGATCTTTGGCGATCTACAGCTGTAGTGTGAACGCAACGAGCAACAGTATTTTAATGATCTTGCGATCTGTTGCGATTTCTGTACCTATATGACATTTTGACTTGGTGATCTAGTGTGAACTTAACAGGACAAGGCCATCTGGTGTGATTCCTATACTCAATAACATTCTGACTTGGTGATCTAGTGTGAATCCAACCCAACACCGAAGAGTATTGTAACTAAACGATCAAGTGTGATTCCTACAATATACATGCATACCCAACAACATTCTGACTATGAGATCTAGTGTGGACCCTGTACATTTGTATAATTATGACATACTTGTCTCTCCTCTTCCTCGTCTGACTCTGATTCCATGTCCTCTAAATCATCGTCAAGAAGGCTCCGCTAAACAAACAAAAAAAAAGGGAGAAGGATATAACTTTAGACTGCAAGCAGTCGTCCTATTTTCCTCAGATCCTATGCGCGAGTGGAAATGAATGAATTATGCAAAATAACGGTGAAGACGAGGAGGGATCCAAACTTAGGAGAAGAATGAGACTGCTCGTAGTCTTTTATAAATTCACAAAGCATTTGGGCACATACATAATCATGTTCATGTAGGCAGAACGGTCAGTCTGTTACACTTTGTATACTAACCAGCGGCAGATCCAGAAAATTCAGAAAGAAAGGGCCGAGGAAATTGTGGTGAGAGTGTCCCCCTCCCCTGCCCAATGAAAAATTCACGTCCGTGGACATGCTGCTTACAGCATTCTGAGAGCATTTCTGACCAAACGTTAACGCTTTGAAAGACAGAATTTAAAACGATTTGCAAAACGAAATCTAAACGGTAGCAGTAGGCGAGCTATTTACAGAGTCATCCCATTACATTCGTACATGCTACGAGGATAACTGGAAATAAACCACTGCAAGGGATTGATGAATGTCATCCCTCTCTGGTTACATTTGGCACAGTTGCCAATATAATTGCATTATAATCCAAATATATGTCCTGGCGAATAAAGAGAGGCAACAGTGCATTTTAACTGATTGCATAATACTACTTGAAAGACAGTTGGTTGATACAAAAACTTTTAAAAATAAAAGAAAGGGGGGGGGGGGGCGGGCACCTCGGTCCTCCCCCTAAATCTGCCCCTGCTAGCAACAACCGAATCCGTTGAAATATACCACTACAGTCATTCAGTATTCTAACTGACCATTACTGTTTGGAGAAAATGAAGGACAAAGAGAGTACAACTGGCAGAGAGTACAACTTGGGTCTAACAGAAACATGAAACAAATCCAGATAGTGGTCAGAATCTTGTGAATTCCAGACTTTGTACTGCCCTTCTTTTTAATCTGAATTCACATTACACTGTAGGTACTGTAAGAAACTAAGTTCACCTGAGGGACAGTTACATGTACATAACTGATATCATAACATGACTAACATAACCGGTAACATACATGTAACAATGCGACATGACTTGCCATTACATAATCTTTTATTTAGGAAAAGATTTCAAAAATAAATGAAAAACCATTTCCCGAAAGGGAGCATCGTGAGGTTATCCTTCATATCTCTCCATTTTAATTTTGTCTGTAAGAGCAAAATACCTTCAGTCTACAATGTACATGTATATGTATCAATTCTTACCCTTGGATCAAGTTGATTAGTGCTTTCAAGCACCTGTCGCTTCTGAAAATAAAAATAAATTTGTTAAATTACAATAGAAACCATGAATCAATATCTTGCTCAAAGTGTTTTTAAAGGGTGAAATGAAAGTCTAAATTCAAGGTATCAAGTTTCACTACAGTAACTTTGCAATAATTATCTCACTAATAAAATATTCCAGAAAATATATTAATGTTATGTAATGTTCAGAAATAAAACAATAAATACGTTGAAAATTCATTCTCTCCTTTTGAAAGCAGAACAACAATGCAGATGTCTGACTAAAATCAGCCCACGTGTGACGAAATCTTAACTTCAGTCGGACATCATGTCCGGACATATTTTTTACCAAATAACAAGTAAATAATGATAAGAAATAATCATTTCAAAAAGACTTCCACTTAAAAATAATAATTAGAAAAAACGTCCAACCACATTTCTGTTTTGTCCTGCCAAAATGGAGACTTGGTCTGACATGCGTCCTTTCAGGAAAGACAATTATTTGTAGCCTTGCAAATGCAGTGTCCATGTGCACAATATGATATACCACGTACACTGAGTGTATACGCTGAACTAAGAACAAGATTGATTTTTTTTCCTGTCAACTTGTCACTCAATAAAGGTTGTGTTTCTAGCTGCAAACTACATCAGTATAGGTGAGATCTTGTCTTACCTGAATACGTGGCAAAATCACGTCACAGGCTCTATCTTCTTTGAGCAGCTCATCAATAAATTCATCCATGTGGGAGAGTTCCATTTCTTTAATACAGATAACAAGTAAAGATTCATAAAATTCCAGACCTTATACAAACAACTGTAACAAGGGGGTTGTTGTTGCATCTGTGGATGGAATTTTTAAGTGTGATCATTCTTGAAAATGAAAGCTACTGAGCAGTACTTTCATGTGGTGCTGTGTATAATAATAATAATAATAATAATAATAATTATAATACGTTTATTTGTATAGTGCTATTTCCACAAGTGACCAATAGTGCCTTATGGAAAGTATACATGTACATGCATGTTACATCAACGACACTTACAATGCGATTAAATTAGTGCCATAAACAAATTAATTACATAACTTAAACCTAGCCCACACGTACAAGTAAAATGACCTTAAGTACTGTAAATTCAAAAAATGAAAGAAAAATTTACACAATAAGAATAGCTAGTGTTCATAGTTAATGCCTTCTTCAACAGATGTGTTTTCAGTTGTTTCTTAAGTTGGTGAGTGAGTCACACAGCCTTTTATCTTGTGGTAACGAATTCCAAAGGGAAGGTGCAGCATAGGAAAAGGCTCTATAATCATAGCAGTGCAGATTATAAGACAGAACAACTAACCGCTTGCTGGACAATGATCATAGCTGTTCAAGGTGGTTCTACCTTTTGACAACAAGTCTATGACTAATCAGCTCAAGTGTGCCCATTCATTTTACTTCTTTCCTCTCCTCGAGTGACAATAAAAAAGACCAAAAATATGCTCCTGTAACCTGTGAATATGCCCCGCCCTCCCTCTCCCTAGAGAGGAGCACCTAGATACAATTTTTTTGTCAGATCTCATGTAAAGAGTAAGTCAGATTCAGTCAGCACTTTTTCCCACCAGTCAAGCAACAATTAACTTATTAGTGGTCAGCATACTTTTGCCATGCCTCATTTACCTATTTTCTGCACATGTACATTCCTGCAAATACAAAAACATGACTGTAACATGTCTTTGGGTACATGTAAATCATGATTCGCTCACACGGTGAGATAACATTATTGTTGATAGACTGTTCACAGATAGTTTAGTTTAGTTGAACTGTGAACATTTCATGACTTGCTAAATAAATTTATCAAGCATTCTTTCCCCCCCCCCCCTCTCCCCTCTGCAAAATGCTAAAGAACAGGCTTATGTGCATTCATATACAAGTAGATCTGTGACTCATAATACAGGAACTGTGCAACTTACTTCCCATCTTATTTTTCCTTCGGATCTTTCTGTAATCATTGTAGAGTGGTTCCAAGTAGTTATAGCAGTCCAGCGATGTCCCCACAAGTCTCATGTAAATAGCTCCCAGTGCTCGCACATATCTGCAGGGTAAAACAAGCCACCACATTACCACAAGAAAAAGGAATGATCAGCCCCCTCCTTCTCCTTTATACATATAAAAGTACATGACTTTGTACATTTAGCAACTTTCCAAAGACTCATCAAGGGTTCCTAAACTATCTGACACTTTTTGTGTGCATACACCATAGGTTTCTACATTTCTCATCATTTTATTGAGTGAGATACAGTAGATCGGTCCTCCCCACGAAAAGTAACGATGGCAAAAGGGTGCTATATCCTCGCACAGATTAGGACAGTTAAATTATAAATGATGCATACAATTTTTCCCTAACATGGTCGAACTGTATAAAATTTTGTCAAGGACACCTATCCACTTCCTATGACAAGGGGGTTTGACATCTTACTCTCTTCTTACTCAGTTCAGAGCAGCACAGGTACCCCTGACTAGTTAAGCAAACCACAAACATCTGTTTAAATTAAGGCTAGACATAATCTAACTTCAAAGCCTTCTGGTCTTGGCTTTCATAACAGAAACACAATCATGAGCATTGGGTCCTTACTTGTAATCCTCATTCTTGATAAACTCTACAACAATTTCCTTTTCAGGTTGAATTTGTAACATTTTCAGCACCAGACAAAGGAAAGGTGTAGGCTTGATGTTTCCTCCATATGTTCCTCCAACATGATCCAACTCCATTGCTTTGTCAACCAACAGTTCAGCTGGATTATTAAGAAAAAAGGGAAAAGTTACCTATTTTTGACACATGCATTGTACATGTCATACCTCTAGCACCCAGTGTCACTAAAGCATTACTTGTATCTCACTATTTATTTTGACAAGTGTTTGCTTTCCCATTTTGCACAATGCAGAAAAAATAATGTGAAAATAGAGACCTTATTTTTGAACATTGACTTTACAAGCTTGGAGGTCCTACTGTTTTCTGAAAATAGGGAATTCAAATAAAGCCTCACAAAATGAGAGCTTTGCGAAGATTTAAAGGTCACACAAATGGGGGGAGTAGTCTCCATGACCAGCGAACAACCCATTTTTACCAAAAAATCTTCCCTGCTAGCAGAGGCCCCTTTTCCTTTGTATTCGCTGAGCTGACGGACGGGACGAAAAGGGACCTCTGCCATGGGTCGAAACTCCCTTTGATTCAACCGCCGTCCATGGTCATGGACGGCGGTTTCCGAAATGCATGCTCCCTGTATTGTTTGCTGACCATGACTTGAGCCCACTATATCTCGCGCATTCCTTTACAGTTATTCCGCTGTCATTTAGTGAGCCTGTTTAGTAACATGCCATCCTGGAAAGAGAACTAAACTCGTGAAGAGTTACAACGTTTTCTTTCTCTCGTTTTTGTTACCATGGACGACGGAAAAATAAACAATCGAAAGAAGAAGCTCTAAGAAACACTCGACAAGTTAAGGAATGGAATTTAGAGCGACGAAAACATCTGTCAAGGCGAAGGACAACCTTCCACCTCCAAAGATTTTTCGAGCTGCGGACTTTCTGTGAAATGCTCCAGCACTTCTACGAGTCTACGGTAGAGTAAATCAGTTACACATTTGATTGTAAATTTGTATCGAAATCGCTTTTTAATTGAGGGATTCTTCATATTCCTTACAGTTTTCGTAAAAGTTTTGAAAAACGGGCACAGTTCGTATCACCAAATCCTCTTCAAAATAACTTGCACATCGAGCAAAATCGCTTGCACGTAGCTTCCCTTGAAGAAAGAATTCAACGCGTTTGGTCTTCAGAAACAAGTAAAGGCGTGTTTTAATAAATGTATTATTTAGAAAAGCTTACTGTCTCTTCTTCTGTGTACCTTCATTCATAAAATTTCGAAAAGTAGTAATCTGACCTAAACAGACACAAATGCTCTGTTGTGGTTTGATTCACGGGCGGGACAACATGAGAAATCTCTTGCGGAAATTTGCAAAATTTTAACTTTGAGATTGTATTTTTGGCTAATTCTTAATTGATAACTGGTGTATTTTATTTAAAAGTAAGAAATTTTAACTATTCTCGATCAAGTGAGTGTTGTTTTTTCGAACCTATAAATTGTCCTTTCGTACTGCACATGGGTTGTTTATTACCAACTGCTAATTTAGTGAAGCGATCATAAAACACGCAGCCTTCAATGGGTTAAATTATCTTTGATTCCTGGAGTTGTGGTCATGTTAAAAAAGCTTCCTTGTCCAGATAACTTGAAATTAATACCGTAGATTAGACAACAACTATCTCTAGATGAACTGTCTACTTTTTTTAGGGTTTTGGTGATTTCGCCATTCACGACAACAAAACTGTGCAGGTGTTTTTTTGACGCGCTAGTTGAGAAAGGTGGGAGTCGCCAGCTGATCACGTGCTAAAAGCATCACGTGACGTTTCGGTCGCTAAGTAACCGTGGCGCACGCTCAATACGGTTCATTTCGACCCATGGCAGAGGTCCCTTTTCGTCCCGCCCGTCAGCTCAAAAGGAAAAGGGCCTCTGCTAGCAGGGAACAAAAAATCTTGTCACAAGGACTGAACTTTGGTCCCTGTAACTCATCTCATGGATTTGAGCTGGCCAGTCCCAGTGACTGTCCCTTCAAATTGTGCTTGTCACCTTGTGTGTACTGTTCATTCAACTAGTCTCATTCAACTAGTTCATTCAACTAGTTCAAATCAACCAAACAAAAATTAAATTGGGCTATCCCCAAGACTATACCTGCCAACTCTCACGCATTACGAGTGAGTCTCACGACTGTGGATCAAAGACATTGATCTCACGCAGTGAGGACAATTTCTCATGTCTGACTCACTAATCCGGACTACTTGTTCATCAACCATTAATGTATGTGAAAAATTCAATTCAATTTCCACCCAAAATGGTCTAGTGAACGGCGCTAAATGTCGCGTTTGAGTCCTAAATAACAAACAAACGAGATCGCGCTGAGATTTTGAGCTTCGCACCTGACATTCGGCAACCTTCGGAAATCATCGGAACAACTTTGCGGATCTTTGGCAATATTCGGAAGTCATCGGGACATCTTCGGAAATGTTCGGACATCGTCGGAAATTTGGGTATCATGGATACGAAAATCTCACGCATTTGACTTAGGAAAAGTTGGCAGGTATACGAGACCATTCCCATCATGTAAATGCTACAGTTGACTTTTTCCTGTGACTAGTTCCCATCACTAGTCCCTTTGTGTGGCTGTGTATGCATCTTGTTGCAGGGACAACAGTCTGCGACTAATCTCTAACCTGTGCCTGCCATACAGTCTACATGTATTTGATGGAATAACAATCAAACAAGCGAGTTTTCGTGCAAACTTCATTTTGAATTCAAATTGATATCTGCAATCAACTTTATTTTAGGATGCGTCGGATCAAATTGCATGTACAATATAGCTACTCGTATCAAAACGAATTTTTAGCGAAAAGACTGGGCAATCGGTTGAAAGTAGATAAGAAAGAAGATTGATGATCAATAAAGTCACAGACGTTCCGAGACTTTCTCTCTTTCATCTGCTTAATAAGCTTACGAGCTAATAAATCAAAAATAAATTAATAATTTGTACCAGCCCTAAATCAACGTTATAGCTTTGAAACTAAGGATAACAATTGCAGAAGTCGAGGTGAATTTGGTCTGTTCACTAAATCCCTAAATCAACGTTATAGCTTTGAAACTGAGGATAACAATTGCAGAAGTCGAGGTGAATTTGGTCTGTTCACTAAACACACTGCAGAGCAAATTTTGTGATAATACGTATGCAAAACTTACCTGTAAGTGCAAAACACTGCTCCTTCCAGTATTTATTCTCATAAATACGCGACCGAATGATTTTCTCGATGAGATATTGAGGATTTGTTCCTTTCACCGTTTTGGCGTCGGAAACCGTGCGGTTCGCCATCTTGGATTTGCAAAACAGTTTCCAGTCCCCTCGCTACTAAACATCCCGCAATTTCCTGCTGAACTGCGGTCACGAAAACAGCGTATCAGATCTACCGCGATCGATCATTCGCAAAAAATTTCAACCACAGCACAGGATCCGGAACCGCAAATTCTAGCTACTCAGGAATGGAATATTTAGCCCCGGAGGATCAAGATCTTGCCAGAAAGGGACTGGATGGGCTACGCGTAAAGCTGCCAACCCCGCAAGAAGATGTACTCGAAAATCTAAAATCAAACCCGGAAGAATTCGCGTTCCATCGCGGCTTCAGAGTAGCGAAGGAGTACTCTAATAGGTGTCTTCCAACAGCATCAATTATCTGGGAGTATCTGCTTGGAAAAGCCGAGAACAAGCAACAGAAATTTGCGGTCATGGACAAGCTTTTTCACGTCCAGATGGCAACAGGGCCTTGGAATATCGCTTTAGAAACTGCTAAGAATTTGTTTAACGAAACCATGGCGTATTCATTGGACAGAACCACGGGTCAAAGTGAAGAAAGTTTGGGTACGACAAATTCATTTTTTTTCGTTCGTTTTTATTTGATTTTGCAAGCTTATAATTTACCAATACATCTACAGTTAGAATTACTTCCATTTCACTTTCGGTTTTACTAATATTTCGCTTCCGCTTTTTCTTTTCCTGACTTGGGCTCTGGTGATGACTTCCGCTCAGGTTGTCGAAACGTCAGTCAATGTCATCAGAAACAGTCCTTCTCAGGACTACACTCACCCAGACGATCATAGTTTACCGACCTATAATATGCCTGCCTGGGTTCAAACCATTTAGGATTTCTTTTCCGGTCATGTATATTGTATGTAAGGGGACCAGCCTAGTACCCAGGCGTTCTCCCCCCGCTCACTCGACTCGACTTGGTGCGAAATGTCATTCGGTGACGTCACGAAATTTCGCGCAAGTCGTGTGAGCGAAGAGAACGCCTGGGTACTAGGCTGTAAGGGGACTAGGGCAGTTTGAGGACTGGGGAAACTGGGAGGCTGATGTGTTGGTTCTAGCGTGATAAGTATCGTATTTTTCAAGAGAGAATGATTGCATTTGATGTCCTTTTTTCCCAACAATAGAGTTTTTATGTTGAGTGAATTCACCTCAAATAGTAAGACCCGTTGTCTTGAGTAATTGGAACGAATTGCTTGAAGCTGCAATAGATGGCTGCGTAAACATCAGGCGATTTTGTAGGAGATTTTACTGTACGCTAATTATGCTTTTAATACGCTTGCAATGGATCTTACGGGAAAGAGATACGCCTCGAGACCTTCTCCTCCAGCTCCCCATTACTTCATCTAAAATACTGGGAACGCCCATCAGACGGTCGTACTGCGCAAAATACTGAGAATCCTGGTCTACACATAAATATCAAGTTGTTGCGTTAATTGTTGCTCGTAAAAATCAATTTGTCGAAAAAAATCAAGCAATTAGAATCTACATTTCGGTATTTAAAAATTACACGATGAGTTCAATATATATTTTTTCAATTTATTATATTTTAATTTTTTTTAACAGATCCTTCCCAGACAGGACAGCTATTATTCGATGCTTGTTTGAATCTAGCCTCGATTTACCGTCTGCGAAGAGAACTTCATACAGCAGAAGATTTGTACCGGAAAGCCTGGGATATCGCTGCATCTATGAAGGACTTTGACAGAGAGACCTCTGCAAAAATCCATCTCGCAATCTGCTTGCTAGATCGGGGGGAGCTGAAAGAAGCTATAGAAACCTATTTCAAGCCCCTTATGGTTTTCAAATCCAACATGAGTTACTACACAAGGGCGCTTTACCTTCAATATTATGGAAATGCCTGTAGGTCTGCGGCAGACTGGGGAAGAGCGAAAGAATACCTCCGGGAAGCCCTGGACTTAGCCAAGGAAGTAAGAGACGCTGGGCTTGTTTCGAGTTGCTGCGGAGACCTGGGGAATGTTTTCAGATCTGAAGGAAGGTATGGCCTCATTAGGTGTGACGTTTGCTCAACACATTGCAGGTCTCATTGGCTATCGAAAATGTCGCAGTGAAGCTGTGATACATTAGAAGCCCCACCCTTCGACCACACTGTTGATACGAACATCCCGTTACCACTACTACTGCCACTTTTCAGTGGCCCGAACGAAATATCAGTCATGTGGAGAGGGACAGAGGCGGGGGGGGGGGGCAGTAGAGGGACACGGGAAGCCCGGAGAAATAGGGGAAAGTTATGCAAAATTTCACAGTATTTTGCAGTCGAAAAAGCGCAAAGAGGCGGAAGCCATCAAAAATAGGACGGGAAGCGGGATTAAAGGGTACGGGAAGCGGGATTAAAGGGTACGGGAACCGGGATTAAAGGTACGGGAAGCGGGAAGTTTAGACCCCCTTGTCCTTCCCCCCCCCCCCCCCCAGTCATCGTATCTGACAAATTCCTTAATCCGACCACCCCGTTAACGCGACCAATCACCATCAGAAATCTGGATTTAACGGCAATGAAAAACTAGAGTTTTCTTTGGAGAAATGCCACGTCATACTTTCACACTGGATGCATGGGCAACCTGCAACCAGGCTCAATCTTTGTTTCACTTGATGAAACCGGCTCAGTTGCGAATGGCCAACCCACCGGTAAGAAAATAGGAGAGCAATGCTAAAATTCGGCGTGATCGCAGGTTGTATGATGGGAAAAATTAATTCCGTTTGTTTTCGGAGGCCAGGGACAAAAATGTCGTTTAGAGTGCGTAAATAAGTTCAGCTAGGTTTTTGTTTTTTTGGAAATTCAACAACAGCTTGCGATCAGAAATGCGGTAGATAAGATTAACATTTTATGGGACTAGATTGTTCCGGCTAAAGAATCAAAACAGATCAAACTATGTTAGCTTACACAAATAATATTTTAAAAAGCACTGATGCAATCTGGGGAAACGCAAAAGGGCCGGTACTGATTGCTTTATTTTTCTCGTTGGGTTGTGCTGATGTATTCATCTACTGAACTTCATTTCAGATATAAAGATGCAGAGCGACTGCACACAAGTCACTACAACTTTGCACTGAGCAGAGGAGACATACACGGCCTGGCGATCGCTTGTGGGAACATCGGCTTTTTAAAATTTTACAATCCAGAGGAGTCCGATGACGCTCTGGTGTATCAGTTCATCGAATACGCGTTAGCAGAACAAGTTGGTGACTGTGCGCGGATGGGAGTGGCATTCAACAAGATTGGAAAACTTTACACGACATTGGGGTATGATATCCTAGTCTTCGGAAAGTCACTTTGAGGAAAGTATCTGCATTCCTCATAATTCTTCGTTTACCGTGAATTCTCGGTACAACTGTTCCCGTGTTTTCTCGCTCTTAGTCCCTTATGCATACTTTGGTTCAAGTTCTGATTGAGAAGTTGAGTCTTTTGCCTCTGATGTGATAATTTGCGCAATGTTAAGGCTTTACGCATCCATTGTAGAATCTATAATCCATAGCTATATATTAATTATTCTCATCCGTGTTGGATTCGCAAATCTGGTGTTTCGTCGCTTAATTTCGTTTCCCCGCAGGGGCGGATCCGGGGGGGGGGGGTGGATTGTGTGGCTAGCACCCCTCTTTGGGGTCGTTTAAGCTTGAAATTAAGAAAGGGAACGAAGCTATCACTTTGGCGATTTTGTCTCCGACTGTTCTGGTGTCGTTCTTTCGGGTCAGCCATCCCCACCTTTCCCCTTCAAAAATATTGGATCCGCCAGTGCCCTGATTGAGTTGACATTATGAACGTTTACCCTCTTTAGATGGCGCTCTATAGACTCTATCCACCAATCACACTTTATTGGTCCCACTCATTTTCATTGAATTACATTTCTCTCTTATTGACTTTTCCTTCCTATTTGCAGTCGGCAACTTCCTTTCCATAGCTCCCTGTTTTTCGATACATGACGGGAAATTATACATTTTCGCTTCGGCCTTATCAAGATCTCTAGACTAAGAGAAACAGATTGCCGTGCCTCGCCTTCGTCTTTGAATATTTTACAGTCAACGCGCTTCACGCATGAACGATCATAGAATAAAGATTGCATTCTTCACGAGTGCATTCCTTTCTTTAATTGGATTAACGTATTCTTGTAGATAGATTGAAAGATAAAGGTCGGCACACACGAGGGGACTAGTCCCTGCGACTGGTCCCTGCGACTGGTCCCCTGTAGTGTGTACAAGAAGGAAATAGTTGCGGGGACAGGTCCCTTGAAAAGAATAAATTTAGGGCGCTTTCACTGAAATTCGCCGAAATGTGGAGACGAAAAATAAAGCAATCCTCACCAGTGAAACTGAATTTACTAGATTAACCACAACACATTAAAATAAATCAACTGCAAACCGGTTCATACTTCGTGCGGTCTATCAGTGTTTGTCATTTGCAATTTCGATAAAGTTTTTTCTCCCGTGTCCTACATTGCTGGTACAGAAGCGTAAAGAGACAACTGTTCGACCAAGACTCCCAATACAGACAAGGTCAACTAGAAAAAAGTAAAAGATCCGATGAAATATTTTCATTTGGTCGCAGGGACTTGTCCCACGAACAGTACACACGAAGGGACCAAGCATAGTTTGTGGGAATAGTCCCCGGGACTGGTCCCACGAATTCAAACAAGTTTGAATTCGTGGAACTAGGTCCCTGCGACTACATTTTTTGACTAAAATGGGTAGTGCACACGAAGGGACTTGGTCCCCGGGACTAGTCGCAGGGACCAGTCGCAGGGACTAGTCCCCTCGTGTGTGCCGACCTTAACGCATCTTTTTCGATTAACGAAATCGATTCTTCAAAAGTTCACACGTAGCATCATCCGATCAGAAATCGTCTACATGGCGCACTCGGAAGAAGTGCTAATCAGTTACTTTAGGGATGTCATCCGCGATCAAGGATCTTTACCTCCACAAGAAAATGGTTGAGTCTTCGTGTGGACTGAATAGTGTCGGACGATTTTATGAACAGCTCCTTTTGGCACACTCGTGTGCCGTGTAATATCTGACAACCCCAATCCAGCATTGAAAAGGTTGACGATTTCTTTCCTTGCATTAGAAGGCAAAGGTTAACTCGTTCCTTGCATTAGAAGGCAAAGGTTTACCAGAATCGTAAAACCCCCCGAGCGAATTTCTTGCCATCTGGAGTGAGGAACCTAAACTTTCATGTGCGATCATGTGCAAACCCATGTACTCCTGTGTACTCCGCAACACACTGCGGCGAAAACGGGTGTCTGTAAAACCCGGAACACCCCGGAACACCCCGGAACACACCCGAAACACCCCGGAACACACCCGGAACACACCCGGAACACCCCAGAACACCCCCGGAACACCCTTGGAACACCCCGGAACAACCCCGGAACACCACGGAACATCCCATAATGCCCCGGAATACCCTCAATACAGCCAGGAACACCCTTGAACACCAAAAATAGTGGTCAGCGGTCAGACTGCTCACGTATAGACTGACCCGAGGATCTCCGAAGATGAACGAAGATTTTCGCAGACTTTTGCGGATCACCCGAAGATTTCCGAAGCTTGTTATCTAGCATCGAATTTAATGACAAAAATAACATTCATTTGGTGTGTTTGGTTTTGAATATTTCAATTGAATTATTGAATTTGTCGTAACTCATGCGAGATTTGCTTTATAACTCTCGACAAACAGATGTGACGTCGTGGATATAAGTGAAATTCTGGGGTTTGGCATCCCAAATAATAATTCAATTCACCATATAACACGCCACGGTCGCAACAACTTACTCTTGGGCATTGCGTGACTGATTTTGCACGCAAAGTGCGTTTCACTTTCAATACCACGAAAAAAATGTAAAACATTATGTATTCACATTTTCTTGAACTTTGCAAAGTTCAAGAAAATGTGGTATGTACTCTCATCGTTGATATTTTCCTCTTTGTTTATCGAATTTTTTCTCTTAAAGTCTAACTAGATCGGGTTGTGACAGTAAATAAAATACTTGTTCCTTTTCTTGCTATAAGAGTGTAAACTCCTTTTGCTCCCGGATTACATTGTGACATCCCACATTATTAGCCCTCGGGATACCTCTACAAACTTATAGTGAGGACCTTTTTTGCAGGCGTACATTTCTCCTACTTATTTATCTTCCGAGCTACGCTCTTTTGTTAACCAAAAATATATCCAGGCCCAATTGCAAAAACGTTGTAATTTAGATATGAAAAGAGAAAGCTGTGAGATGGGAATTTATTAGACATGGAAACTACGTTCTCGGATATTCCCGAAGCACTCTGCAGTGTGGTATGATACTTCAAATCAATATAAACTGAACTGATAAAAGGTGAATTGGCCATCTAAAAGCTCACATTTTGAGCGTTTTCAAAAGCTAAAAATGTGAACGCTCGTAAACGCTTTTTTTAAACGCTCAATTAAAATTGCTCTGCGTCAGAGCGAATCCTTGAATGTAGTTTGCATGCCTAATCTATTCCTATTTCTCTTTTTTTTTAATTTTTATATGAAATTTTTTTTTAATGAGGTGTATATATTAGCATAACCCAGCCGGCGGGCAAACCGCATTTTCCATGCGCCTGTGGTAATAACACGATGACGATCGTGTGTGTGTGTGTCACCTCGGAATAATGACCTCATCACATTGCGTGACACTCTATTATTAGGCTTTGTGTCTTTGAGGTCAAACCTGAGGGGTGTCTGTAAAACCCGGAACACACCCGGAACACCCCGGAACACCCCGGAACACCCCCGGAACACCCCGGAACACCCCCGGAACACCACCGGAACAGCCCGGAACAGCCCGGAACAACCCCGGAACACCCCTGGAACATCCCATAATACCCCCCGAACATCCCATAATGCCCCGGAATACCCTCAATACAGCCAGGAACACTCTTGAGCACCAAAAATTCTGGTCAGCGGTCAGACCGCTCACGCATAGACTGACCCGAGGACCTCCGAAGATTAACGAAGATTTCCGAATTTTTCCGAAGACCTTTGCGGATCACCGGAAGACAAAATGACAAAAATAAAATAAAAAATAACATTGGTGTCCTTTAGATCGACAAAGATTTGATTTTGAATATTTCAATTCAATTATTGAAGTTGTTGTAACTCATGCGAGATTTGCATTATAACTCTCGACAAACCGATGCGACGTCTATAAGTAAAATTCTGGGGGTGGGCATCCCGAATAATAATTCAATTCGCCATATAACACGTCACAGTCGCGATAACTTACTCTTGGGCATTGCGTGACAGATAAAACAGATTTTGCAGGTTGTTAAACGTCTATAGGATTTCCTTTTCAATTTATGTAGCTAGTACTACCGCATTTTCTCAATAAGTGCCCCACTTGCTGTTATGGTACGAACTGGGCAAAGAAACACCGCCGCTCCTTCTAAAGACCAATTAGAAAAATGTTTGAATAGTTTTGAGAAGTAAGTTGTAACTCAAGGTTTATCGCAACATATAAAGTTGGCTTATTGAGGGAGCACACGAACTTTGCAAAGTTCAAGGAAATCTGATATGTACTCTCATCATTGATATTTTCCTTTTTTCGTTTACTGAATTTTTCTCTTAAAGTCTAACTAGATCTTGTGAAAGTAAATAAAATACTTGTTCCTTTTCTCGCTATAAGAGTGTAAACTCGTTCGATCCTTTTGCTCCCGGGTTACGTTGTGACATCCTACATTACAGACATTATAAGCCCTCGGATACCTCTACAAAATTATAGTGAGTACTTTTTTGCAGGCGCACATTTCTCCTACTCATTTATCTTCCGAGCTACGCTCTTTTGTTAACCGAAAATATCTGCAGGCCTAACTGCAAAAACGTTGTCATTCAAATATGACAAGAGAAAGCTGCAAGATGGGAATTTATTAGACATGGAAAAACGCTCTCGGATTTTAACATTCCTGAAGCACTCATGCACTACGGTATGATACTTCAAATTAATATGAACTGAGGTTTTTTTAAATGAGGTGTATATATTCACTGTATATTAGCGTAACGAACCGGCGGCCAAACATTTCCATGCACCTGTGGAAATAAAACGATGACGATCTTGTGACCTCGGAATAATGACCTTATAGCATTGCGTAACACTGTATCATTTGGCTTTGTTATGTCCTTGAGGTCACACCTGTTTTTTGAACGTGATAATGCAAACCTCGCACGAGAAAAATCATTGCAGAATTAACAGTTCAACTGTCACATTTTCATATCACTGAAAATCGTAAGTTATTGATATGAAGGTCACGCGCATGATATATTTTTTCCATTAATTATTTATAGTGATTTTTTCGCTGTTCTTAAAAGCTTCGAAAATATTCCAAGCATTCTTGAAATGCTCGGAAATCTCAGGGTGATCCGCAAAAGTCTTATGAAGAATTGGGAATCTTCAGAGGCCTTCGGCTTAGTCAATTCGTGAGCAGTCTGTCCGCTGACCACTATTTTTTGTGTTCCGGGGGTCTTCCGGGGGTGTTCCTTGCTGTTTCGAGGGTGTTCCGGGGTATTATGGGATGTGCCAGGGGTGTTCCGGGGTTGTTCCGGGGTGTTCCGGGGGTGTTCCGGGGATGTTCCGGGGTGTTCCGGGGGTGTTCCAGGGTGTTCCGGGGTGTTCCGGGGTGTTCCGGGTTTTACAGACACCCAAACCTGAGCTTGATAATGCAAACTTCGCACGAGAAATATCAATGCAGAATTAATAATTCAACTGTCCCCTTTTTTGTTTTTCACTTAAAATCGTAAGCTTGTTGATATGAAGGACACGTGTATTAATCAGGAGCCCTGGTATAATATATTTTTTCCATTAAATATTGGTTCTTTCGCTGTTCTCAAAAGCTTCGAAAATATTCCGAAGCATTCTTAAAATGCTCGGAAATCTCAGGGTGATCCGCAAAAGTCTTCTGAAGAATTGGGAATCTTCGGAGGTCTTCGGCTTAGTCAATTCGTGATCGTCTGACCGCTGACCACTATTTTGGTGTTCTGGGGGTATTCCTGTCTGTTTCGAGGGTGTTCCGGGGTATTATGGGACGTTCCAGGGGTGTTCCGGGGTTGTTCCGGGGTTGTTCCGGTCTGTTCCGGGGTGTTCCGGGGGTGTTCCGGGAATGTTCCGAGGTGTTTCGGGGGTGTTCCGGGGTGTTCCGGGGTGTTCCGGGAGTGTTCCGGGTTTTACAGACACCCGGCGAAAACCGTTACAGGTATAAAATTGCGGCGGTTGTTGTTTATATTTTCTGCGGGTTGTCGATTAAGCCACGAAACCTCCAGCCAAAGAATAAGTTGCCTTGTTATAATTAGAGTTTCCTTTGGATTTTCTTTCTAAGGATTATTGTTGTCGATTTTCTCTTTAGGGGTTATTTTTGTCGGCTTCATGTTCTCGCCATTTTTTTGCGCCGGGCTTGAAAACAATAAAAATATCCCGCCTGACATTCCGGCAAATTGAGCTAAAAAAATTAACTTTTCATTTCCTGTTCAGGAAGTTTGAATTATTATTACGATGTTACAAAAAATTTCGAATAACTAAATTAGTGTTTCGAATATAGAATCCAAGTTTCAAAGAATCGCTAAATTTTTGGAAGAATGAAATCGAAGAATGAGCTAATCGATGAATATTTGTAGTTGAGCGTTCATGCGTGAAGCGCGTTGACTGTAATAATGTTTTAAAACTGCATTATTTTCTTTTGAACAGGTATTTCGAGGAAGCCGTGGAGTTGTTTAAAATTGCTCTGGATAGCGCTCAAAGAGCTAAGAATGTGGCGGGGGAGGGGATGGCGTGGGGAAATCTGGGAACCGTTTACAGAGCGTTAGAGCAGTACGAAGATGCGATTGCGTGCCACATTAAGTACCGAGACAATGCAGAGAGGCGATTGGATACTGGTGGACTAGCTATCATGCAACATCAATTGGCCATGGATTATTTTCTCAGTGGGAATTTACCAGAAGCCAAGAGGTCAATACTCAGTGCTTTTCAAACGTTGGAGGTGATACGCGCCCAGATTGGAGAGGAAGACAAATCCAAATTGTCGAACTTTGAGAAGAACCAAGCTGAAGCTTATAACTTGTTACAAGTTGTGTTGGTGGCTCAGAAGAAGTACAAAGAGGCCTTTGTCTTGGCGGATGCGAGTCGAGGAAGAGCCCTTTCGGAAATTGTCCGTAAGCGGTTATGTGGCTCAAATTCCTCTGGAACAGAAACAAACTGTATTAATGAAGAATTTATAACGGAATCCTTTTGTAAACTGCTGAAGGTCAGCCGCAACCTGTCCACAAGTCTGGTTTTGTACTCAGTGGTAAAGGAGTTTGATCAGACTGGAGCAATCTTCACGTGGGTGTACACTTGGGTGTTACACCCGACAGGGAGGTTGCACTTCTGTAAAAACCGTCTCCAGAGTGGAATCAATACTAAGGTCGAGTTAAACGATGAATTTGTGGTGTCTCTTCGGCGATCGATAGGCCTGCAATCCTCATCAGATGACCTGAGTAAGATTCTGAGATGTGAAAAGCTCCTGGGTGAGCCTAGGGAGGGCAAAGCGCAACTAGCAACCCTTCAAGATGAAGGCATATTAGAATCGTTAAACGGACTCGAACACATGTTTGCAACTGGTTGGGAATCTGACAGCGACGTCAGCTTTAATTCTCATTCGTTTTGGAACACTCCTTTCAAAGCCAAGGAGAAAGGAAGGCACGAAAGGCCCGCTTTCGACACTGAGGAACGTTTGAGTCCTGAGGCACACGACGGCACACTTCACATTGCAACCTCTCAACTCAACTCTCTGCAGCAGGGTACGCACTCATCGATAGCTAAACCTATCGCCCTCGAAGGCGCTAATTTTAGCCCAGAACCAGAAGTATATCAAGGCATTGTAACCACTGAATTTGACAAAGCTGACTCATCTTTTACTATTGAAGGAACACCGCCTGAAGTTCTGCTCACACCAAGTCTTCTACAAGATAGCGACGCAACTAAAAGCGAAAATATTCAAGACCATCTACCACCACATAGCGGCATGCCTCGGGACACTTCTTCTGATTCAATTAACGGTGCTGTCCGCACTGATCCTTCAGGCGCACATTCAAGGGAAGCAGCATGTGGTGACGTTTGCACTTTTTTAATGCAAGGTTCAAATCACACCGAAACAGAGGAGCATATTCAAGATCCTTTGTCACTAAATAATGACGTTTGCGAGGACAGCCCTCCTGCCCCTATAAGTGATAATTTAACTGATCCTTCAAGCACATATTCAAAGGAAACAGCAGGCAGTGGCGTTTTCTCTTCTCCAATGCAAATTAAAAATCACATCGAAGCAGAGCAAGATATTCAAGATCCCTCTACACCAAATAACGAGATTTGTGAGGACACCCCTCCTGACTCTATAAACGATATTGTAACTGATCTTTCATGCTCACATTCAATGGAAACAGCAAGTAGTTTTCTTTCCACTTCTCTAATGCAACTTATAATTTGTACCGAACCAGAGGAAAATATTCACGATCCATTGGCATCGAATAATGGCGATTGTGAGGACAACTGTCCTGGACACAACGTCGCAACGGAAACGTCAGCCACAAATTCAATGGAAACAGCAAACAATGACGCTCTCGCTTTTCCAACGCAAAGTCCAAATTACTCTGAACTGAAAGAAAATGTTGAATATCCTCTGGATCTAGAATGTGATGACACCTCTCCAGGTCCTTTAAGTGACATTGTGCCTGATCCTTTAGGTACACATTCAAAGGAAGCAGCAAGCAGTGAAGTTTCCACTTCTCTAATGCAAATTGCAAATCACAACGAAATAGAGGAAGATATACAAGAACCTCTTGCACCTAACAGTGAGGTTTCTGAGAGCACTCTTCCTGGTCACCCCGAGACGGAGGAAGTTATTCAAGATCTTTCGGCCCCAAATAATGAGGCTCGTGATGAATCTCGTCCTAGTACGGTAAAGGATTACTTGACCTCTGCCACTCCCACGAATCCAACTCAAAGTGGAAATGATATCGAAGTAGAAGAAGAAAAATTGGATCCTTTCGCACCAAATTACGACTTTTCAGCAAGCACTCTCCCTGATCTTATAAATGACAAGTTTTCAATGCCCACCGATACACTGAAGACAAACGACGATGACCTTCAGGATGACCCCGAGTTGGCCCCATGGCGGCCCATGCTGAATCAGCTTCACAAGATCCTCATAGAACCCATCATGAATTTTCTTCCTGGAAAAGACGAAAGTCCACGAATCACTTTTATTCCTCAGGATTTCTTGCTCAAAGTTCCCTTTTCTGCCCTTCAAGGGGCTACAGAACAGCGCTATGTTATCGAGGACTTTGTCATTTCGACCAGCCCTTCAATCCATTTCCTCGAACTTGCCTCTAGCGTGAGCCGGGAAAAGAACACGGCCTTAGATTTCAGTCTTTTGGCCGTCGGAAATCCCAAAATGCCTTTCGAAGAACTTCCACAGCTACCCTCCGCCCAACATGAGGTGCGCATGATCAGTGAGATTGTTAACTCGGAAGATTCTGAAGTGTTCATTGGAGCACGAGCCACGAAGGAAAATGTGGTCGCAGCCATGCCAAAACATGACATTTTACACTTCGCTACTCACGCTGTTATCGATGACTCAGACTCCCACGGTGATTTTAACATGAAGGGGCTCATTGTTCTGGCGAAGTCTGGGAATGAGTGTAACGGTCTTCTAACAGCCGAGGAGGTGAGAAAGATGGACCTAAAGGCTGAGCTGGTGGTTCTGAGCTGTTGTGACACAGGCCTGGGTAAAGTGACGGGTGATGGTGTACTGGGTGAGTTAAATCTTTGCATTTCCTCAGTTTTACTTATAAGCAGGGGATTTCTTCTAAATGTATCTTAGCCTTATAAAAACGGGGTTTTGTTTCTTCAGGGACTAGGTGGCTGTAGCTTTGACAACGTGTAGTGCGATCAAATATCATGAGTAGTCACGTGCCAAAGAGGGAGGAAGGTGGGGAGTTCGGGAGCGAGAAACCCGATACGCTCAAGGCAGGCGAGACGACCGTTTCATGAGAAATACGTTATTTCGGAACAGCCGCCATTAAGAGTCTGCCCCATCTCGGACCCACCGTGTTTATCTTTTCGATTTCTCCAAACCCAACGTCAAAATTTACTCATACGTAAAAAAAAATTTTTAACATTGTGGAACTTCATTTAAAATATCGATTGCAGGGGAGAAAGCCTATCAAAATGATGATTGTCATAGAGACCCCAGGTCTGAATGGGGTAAGGGGCCACCTAGGTACGAGTACGACTTCTTAAACCAAGTGCGCATGCTTTAGAGCGGTTTTCAAATGAGTGTCGTAAAACCAAACCCAAAGTAATTACCCCAGCCAATCACAACAAACACAAATACCCAATGAACCAATCAGAACTCGAAGCAAATACATGTAACCGGCGCCAAGCGCGGGAAAACGCGTGCGAGCAAGTCGCGATTGGTTTGAGTTTTGCTTCTGATTGGTCGTGAAAGTGGCGCTAGATTTTTTAAGCAATCACAGAGCGAAGTAAAGCAAAACCAAAGCAAAACGCGAATTACTTTCGACACTCAATTGAAAACCGCTCTATCACTTTTCACCAATCTCGGTCCAGGAGCACCCCTCTCTCCTAGTCAGCAACAGCAAAGAGCGAGGGGTGTACGAAGGTCACTGGTTTGAAATTCGCGAGCTCTGCATTTCACAGTCTCGTGTTCGCACTCTGATCTTCTCCACCTATTGCCATTGCATTGCTTCTATTGTAAAACGAACCAATGCTATTACAACAATATGCACTGAGGCGCGTTTCTTTTCGAAAATGATTTTCGGACCTGAAAAGCTTTCGGTTCTTTTTGACTGAAATCTACTTCCGTTTACAGGTCTGTCACGCGCCTTTCTGGCTGCTGGAGCATCGTGCGTGATTGTCACGTTGTGGAAGATTGATGACCGCTCCGCCTCTGAACTCATGACGTCATTCTACCGCGAATACAAGACTTCCCATAATGCTGCGGTATCGTTACAGAAAGCCATGAAGATGCTGCAAGCTAAAAAAGACACCAGAAGCCCACGGCATTGGGCAGCGTTCTCTATTGTTGGCGCTACTGGATGATAATCAAGGATACAACCGTCTTATTTGAAGTTTGTTTCGTTAAAGAACGAGTTATAACGAATCGTAATAGCAACCTGATGGATCAGGCAAACAGCACTATCCATGTTTCTAATAAGCGCTGAAGAAATCGCTGTGCTGCACCGCCAATCTCCATTTCTGGGCATTTGGAAGCTTTTTGATAGTAAAGAGTTTCTCCTTTAGGGAAGAGATGCCCCTTTTTTCTAATATAACTAAAAGGTCCTAACAGGGACGTGGCGGGGAGTGGGTGGGGGGGGGGGTATAAATTATACTTGGGGAGTGGTGGGGGAAAGGAATGGTATAAATCATACTCCCCAGCCGACTCCGCGATCCTACAAGTAAATCTCGGATACTGCTGTCAAAGGAACTCAACTTTATTATCCACGTTGATGCAATTATTACTGCAAGATGTAGAATATTCCACTCCACAAAATATTTTACTGAGCCAGGACGATTACGTTCTTATTACCAGCTTGCATCTTAACGCAAAATTATACTAATAAACGAGAAGTTACAATAGGTGCAACATTCACACTGCGTGGCTAACTGGTTTTCTGTCACGTTTATATTAAGTAGATATCAAGTATTAAAAGATGTGGTCCTTATCACGAAAACACACAAAAAAATATAAACTGGCAATAACTAACTTCTGGTTAATTTCTTATGGAATCCACCCTTGTTATTACGACAATATTTGACTCCGAGTGCTTTTCCACTGGTTATCTAATGTACCTCTTTGCGGTTTTTCCTTATTTGTTTTGAGCAACCACGTTCCATTCCCACGCTTTTGAATGTTATTTTTCCCTTACTTTTGAGTTCGATTTGGTCAATGAGACTTTTGTCTTTGTACCGATTAAATGAGATTGCTGTTTATTGTATTTGGGTTGTATTACGGCAATCATCACCCGACAGGCGTTTCCTCTAGTAAAAGCAAACCTTACTTGTTCGCTATGAGATGCAGTATGTTGACTTTAACCTAAGTGCTCCGCATCTCACGGAAGTATTCTGAAATAAACTTCATGTCAGTCTCGACTTAACATATTTAGTTTTTGTTTGAAAAAACGTAAAGTGCATTAAACGGAGTTAAATACACTTCAAAATCACAGTATGTTAACTCAACAAAAGTTCTGGTTGAAGGTTTGTCCAAAACGTACTCCCACCATTTCAATAAAAAACTGAAATTGAATTGAAACCCAACACTGGACAGTTTGCCCTTATTCACCAAGCTTTTCCTGCTTCAATTGTCTAACTCCACCCCTCTTCTACGACAAGGCCTCACTTGTGGGTTTTGACCTAGTGGATTTTAATTTAGTACACAGTTAACACAAAACTACCAGCCAGCTGCTCACATCATTAGCGGCACCCACACTCCTCAGCTGAAAAACCTGGCCACTCCTTTTGAACAGTATGGCCAGTTTCAGGGTCATGAAGAATCACCCCTATGGAGGCCAGCTTAGTTGGCACACAAAGTGGTTTTCTGGGTGTGTATGAATTAGCACCATATGCCTTCCACCACAGTGCCCAGACTATGGCATGGGTGGTGGGTGTGAAGTGATTCTGAATTGGGAAATGGCAGTACCCATCACAATAGTTTAGAAAGCCATTACGGGGAACAATAACATTACTGAAGAACTCTCTCATTTTGATAGCAAAAGACACCTGGTAACATGTCAGGGTTGGATGGTGTGCAGATCCGCCATCACTCGTTCCAGAAAGTTCTCTGCTGGGGGCTACTTCACTGATGTTTCTGGCCTTGGCAGCGTTTGCTGGTTTTGAAGACAGCACAAATGGACTGAGCATCACCAACTTCCAGATGTCATCTCTGCTGTATGGGTGTTTAGACTGAGTGTAAAGAACCAGGAAAGGCCCTCGTTCATGGCCGTGCTTGAAGGATCTCCAGGCATTTAAAGCATATGGTGTGGTGCTGTTGTTTTTGTGCACGTCCTCCACCTTTAACTGGGAAGTTAAAACGTAAACTTATTTAGATCTTTACCAATGGAATCTTAACCAATAATGCATCATAGATTCCTTCTGCAAGGTAATTTTATCAAAAGCAGAGAACTTGGAAGAGTGCCCACGATTGGGAAGGTCCTGGAGAGAGTATGAGCAGAAAGGAAAACTTTGAGGAGAAGAGATAGAAAAAAGGCCCCAGGACCCTCCCAATCTTTCAGAAATTTCTGGGAACCCAATCCTCTCCCAATCTCCTTTAACAAGCTCCTTTTGAGTTAGCAACGCAGTAGTGAATTAAGTGCCTCACTATCTGTTTACATCTTAACAATCCATCCCACAAAAATGTGTCACGCTCACCTAATCTTTCAGTCCTAAAATAATTTGGTGGCTTAAGGGCTCAATAACGGATTTCCAGGCTATCCTAACAGGCATTTCCGAAGTTGGCTTTAGCCTTTGCTAATCAAAAACTGCCCGACCACCTTTTACCCGTTTGTATAGTCAATTTAAGGCAATAAATGAACTTGAGCTCTGATCGGTCAGTCCCTGGAGACGAAAGTCTCCTGCACGCTGAAACCAGCTATTTGAAAGATTTTGCAACAGAAAATCTGAACAGTCAAAAGTCAGTCTACAATCACCTGTAATGAGTACATTTTCTCTGACGAGAGACTCCAGGCTTTCAAAGCACGTGTCACGTTGAGTCCAAACTCCACATTTGCCCTCCGCGGCAAAGCGCGAGAATCCAAACGCGCGCTACCATTTGGCGCCAAAACAGGCTGACCAACATAAACACTGACATTGATTTTGCCACTCATCTGCGAAGTTCTAGACGTTAAAACTAGTTCTGCTTCTACCACAATGTCGTCTCTGAAAACGTTTCCCAAGCGAAACTGCATATTGACAATCCAGTGTTTCCATGTTGTGCCTGCAAGAAAGCACTTTTAAAAATTATTGCAAACACAGAATGATTTTTAATACACTTTTGAAACGAAAGTGTTTATTCCCGAAATGTGCTTATTTAATCTTCTCAGTTCTTGAAATATTTTACAACAGTTTTTAATTTTTAGTCTACTCTCTGTAATATCATAGCGATCCTATCGGTATAAAACTAGGCAACCATGCACGAAAACCGGAAAGCAATTTACTTGTGCCTTCGAGTAAAGAACTGCAAGCCCTAGCTACAGAAAAACACCCTTCAAAAGTACAAAACTAAAAAGTGCATCACTGAGTACAATTGTATCATCAGAGGTAAACAAACAGTGATTGTTTCTCAGCTGAGTTAAAATAGATGTTGCATGCACCAGTTATTTTACTCATACGTCGCGTGCCTGAAAAGCACTAAAGGAGTAAACGCACATTATTTAATATTATCGATCGAGATTAAGCCATTTAGGGAATATATATTATCCAAACATAGAAAATGGGGAAGGAAAATGCTCTTCAATTTAATTCACATACTTTTAGCAAAATTTGCAAGTTACCAATATTAATTCGATCAAAAGAAGCCATTCCAAGCCAGTACCCGATAGGAAAATTATAATTTGTCCTCAAGGCTTCAGGAACGAAAACAAGTCTCTACCAACAAACTTACCCTTCTTTTCCGGCTCAAAACCACGAATTGAAGTCGCAAGTATCTTCTGGTTTCGCACAGAAACTGTAAAACTGCCGTTCCCGTTACCACGTGCTCGACTGTGGTAAATTTGTTTCATGTACGAGTGCAGAGGAAAGCTGCCAATGTCACTGGAGTTTCTTGAAACTCTCTTTGCCCTGTTCTTTGGTCCAAAGTTTTTGGATGTAGTTGTTATTGCCGTAATAGTCGCAGAAACAATGCAAAAGAACAAAATAATCTTTGACGACATGTTTGATCTCCTACACTCGTACTTTAATAGCGCGCAAGTAAAACTTTCTTAAGAATTATCTTAAGCCCAAATCAATTACATTGTGGGCGGGAATAACATGTCAAAGAAACCTTTCAAGCATCGAAACAAGCATTGAAATGTAAACAAACAACTTATCCTTGACTTGTCGTTCTTGAAAATTTTCCTTGAAATTAAACTTAAACTAAAACTTTTCCAAAAAAAGGTAACTAAAAATGTAATCGCTTGTGATTTACCGAAATATGAGGGCAGAATTGAAAGTCGCGTCGCAGCGAGTAAATGTTTTTTTTGGCATATCTCTTCAAAGGCCAGTTTTAATTGAATTTGTATTGTTGAAATTTTATGTTCGACCAGATGTTTTTGTTTTGTCGGGTTGCAAGAGCTAATCAATAAATTTTAAAGCGTTTTATTCTTTCCAAATACATAAAAGAGTGGAAGTATAATATAAAGGTGAAAACTTTGCAACAGTAAGTGGCTTGTATTCACGCGACGGTTCCCCACAGGACGCCCAGGTGTGAGGCGTGCCTGCGGGTATAGCATTTTAAAAAGGGAGGATAATCCCTATAATGCTTTGAAATAAAAGAAGAATCACCAAGTGGCTTTATTGATGCATTATCTGAGCCACACAGTAAAGCCCCTGGTAATCTTAACATTGCAATGACTAAACTTCAGGTCCTTAGGCATACAAACTGCAAAGCTGATTGCAATGGAATACCACATATGAAAAAGTAGAAAATTAATGAAATAGCGGAAAATAATGAGAAGCTGCAATTGTAGATGACAACCTTAACAGATGTACTGATGCATTATTAAGCAACTGGTAGGTGAGTCTCAAGATCATTACTATAGGTTACAAAAAACGTGTGCATGTCACTCCATAGAATTCGCAAGTTTGGGGTGAGGCATAACTTTGTCCGTCATTCTCACTTCTTTCTGCTGTGTACACTGATTTTACCGTCAGGAAGATTTATAACAGTTCTAGTGTTAAAAGGATCTTAAAAGTTGCACACCTACATTAGCGGGAATTTCAAAAGTATTAAAATGAACTTAACTTGTTTTGCAATGTTTCCATTTACTTTATTTTCTCCAACCCGTCATTAGTACAAGTTTAGCGTGTGTATTATCTTGCTCTTTTGCTTGATTGTCATTGACCCAGCACCTTTAAACAACTCCTACTTGATTACTATCAGCAAGATTGCAACAGAAAGAAGCGATCACTCTTCAAGGTAAGGGCGGAGGTGGTATTTCGTCAACCATCTTTCCAAATTTCCCATGTCCATCCTGCCTCAGATGTGTCAAGAAAGCTTCGAAGTTGGCGACGAAGTGCCGCAGGATAGGCGCTCCGCATGTCTTAGCCTCCTCTTCAAAACACTCAGTGTGCGTTTTGACCATAGTCAACCAGTTTTCGATAACCTTTTGCTCGAACTTAGTCTGCATGTTCATGACACACTTGCGCATGGCATCTGTGGCACACGGTTCGTAATTGTCTTTCTCTGTAGATATAAAAGCAAACATTATATGGGCAGAAACAATGTTATTTATGTCGAGACGTGTTAAAAAGTGATGATCCGTTGGGTTTGTTGGCACCAGGGACAGAGGTTCTTCGTGACTATCCAATGAGGTTATAAGGCGGATCCTCCTACGTAATCAGCAGAATCTATCGTTTTATACGTCCTTCTATCCGTGGCCATCGAAGCGCCTGATACCGCATGAAAAGTCTCTCCCGCCACCTATTATCGCCGGCCAACGGATCATCACTATTTACTTTTAACTTTCTTCATCATGTTTTGTGTGGGCATGTTGCAGGATCGCCCCACGTTTGCTGCACAAATATAGCTATGTCACCAATTTTAAGTGAGAGCCCAAATACTGTATTAATGGCACCCATACGAACGATTCAGGTTTGTTTAAACCTACTCCTCACCGCACTAAAACTGTATATAAGCGGCCTGAATCTGTTAATAAGCTGCGAAAATGGTTTGCACTTGAAAGAAATCGAGTTCAGTAAACTGTGACGGATCCAGGGGAGAGGCAACGGAGTCCTAACCTCCCCCCCTCCCCCCCTCCCCCTCTGCACCCATCTTTTTGTCAAAGAATATGAGGCTTGGAATTTCCCAGGGATGCATGATACATTTGTTACTCAAGGCCCCCAGTGTCTAGATTTGTCAATGCTTAGTTCCTGAAGTTTCTTCCCAGGCATAATAATAATAATAATAATAATAATAATAATAATAATAATGATGATGATGATGATGATGATGATGATGATGATGATGATGATGATGATAAAACATCTAGACGTTTTAATACTAGACACAATAATAATACTGTTCAATACAATGAGATATCCAACTGGTTTGAAGGCATACATGTATTTATAAAGTAATGAAAAAAGCAAATAATACTGGAGATTGGGTTAACTTTTGGCATATCGTCACCAGGATTCTTTTGCAAGGTTCTTACCACCCAGTGAAATTAAAAAGAATTGCTTACCTAAATTCAACAAGTGTTCTTCCTTTATTATTCCTAAAAAAAAGAAAGGCATGGAATTTTAAAAACTGCAAATAGCAGTTAGGTAGCAAATCTCTCCTTCACGACCAGCTTGCTAGAGTGTCTGCTACAATGAGAGTGTCTGGAAACGAGAATGGTCGGGAACGTGCTTCATCCTCGTTCTCAACATTCGACTGGTCACCATTTCCACACCCTACGTCGCAGACGAAATTAAATGTTATATACCAGCGTTACATTACATCTGCGACCCTGGCTGCCATTGCGATTTCTGGTAGCCTAGTATCCAGGCTGTCTCCTTCCGCTCACTCGGCTTGGCGCGAAAGCTCATGACATCACCGAATGCGTCGCCCGGAGAACGGCGTATGCCATTCGATAAGTCATGAAATTTCGCGCCAAGTCGAGTAAGCGAGAAGAGAAAGCCTGGGTACTAGTCTGCATTGCTGGTATAACGTTAGAAGCGAATCTGAGAGCAAAATGCACGCTCAGATCCAGTGACACGAATACTACAGCCTAATCAGCTATATTCTAAATAGATTAGTGAAGCACAGCCATTCGATTCTATCGCGGTATTGCTGCCTGAGGTTTTAGTGCACTGAAACATCGCCATTCACAACAAAGCTGTCAAAGTTCAGAGTGCCGCCCAGTTTTGAATTTTAGGCCAAAATTATGGGAACGAAAGGCTGGAAATCAGGGGGCCCTCCTCTATAAGCCTGGTTACGCCCCGTATTTTTCTTAATATTTGCTACATAAAGAAGAAAGACTGGCAATACCTGATTCCATTGTGATTTTACGCATTTCGGCAATCGGCAAGTTTTTGCACAGACCGGCTTTTTCTGCGAAGACCATGTGCTGCCACTCATGAGCGATGATGAATTGGACAGGTGACGAGGAGCGATGAACAGAGCTTAAGATGCATGGTACAAACGCCTGCGACAAAAATGAGGAGACACAAATTTAAACCAGTTTAGTCTGAGAGACGCGTTTTCGTTGCCTTGATGTGTCACGACCCGCGAAAGGAATTCCATTTGATTACTTCGAATTTGAGGACGACGAACCTTGTTTGTGAGCACGGCAGGGGTATTTCCATACGTAAGCTATATAGGTATGTGCCACGGAATAGAGTATGGCTTTTGAGGTTCTCAGTTCTTAAATAGGGTATCCATGTTGCCCTGTCTTGGGATTGCGATCCCGGTGTGATCTTTAGATAGGCTACCTTTTTTGTATTGACTAAAATTGCAGTACGTAAGCCGGCCATGGTTTAATGATGCCAAATTATTTTAATCCTATTCAGACCGGGCTTTTATGGTCCTCTGGGACCGGGGTCGGGGGGAGGTTGGATTCAGCCCCCACTCCTTAATTCTGAGAATGTTAAAGCTATGGCAACGAGGACAGATAGTACGCTTATCCCACCTGCCATCTTGGATTCCTTGATTGTTTCACAAAACCTTTAAAAGGCGCCAAAAATGATCAAGAAGTGTTCAAAATCAATAAGTTAATAAATTAACACGAAAATGATCTAAAAATGTAACATTAACATCAAAGAAGCTATAACTATTCACTTAAAGAGGGAAATTCAAAAATTCAAAACACCCTGTCAAAAAGTGGTTACCTTGGTAACGTCAAAGTTGATGGACAAGGAATTGCTATATCCATTTGTTACCAGATAAATTTTGGAAAAAGTCACCAAGTTTTGTTGCTTTAACTTGATTATTAAAAAAGTTATGAGCGTCCAGAGTCCGTGGGGGCAGAATCTCCCCCTCCTCCGGTCTGAATAGTGTTAAACTTGGCTTAGTCTAGTATTCTATGCTTGATGCTAAACTTCCCACGTTACAGAAAAGAAATTAAATAGGCTGTCATTTTTCAGGTTTTGGCCTTAAAAAGGTATCAATTTTTGATTTCCGATCCTTAAATAGGGTCAGGGTTTAAGAATTTTTGCTATGCTAAAAGCGGGGAGTACCTCCGCCCCCCCCCCCCCCCCCCCCCAACTCCGGGCTCGTGAGAAGTTTGTCGAGAAGCAATTAAGTTCACTTCGCTCTATTCCTGCCTTTTTTTTTCGTTTCTTGTATGTATGGAGCCTCTGTAAGCTTATTAACCCATTCAACTTGCTGGTTAGACGTGTGAGAACCTTACCCTAAAATATTTGCAAAGTTCCGCTGTTTTCTCTGCTCCCTCGGCATGACCTCCTTTCGCTCGCAAGTCGGAAGCCATTGCCTTCCATCCAGTTTTAAAGCACTTGGTGACAGCCTTAAAACCTAACTCGCTGCCTTTACCGTATATCGCGTTTCCAGCAGAAATGAAGCCCACAGCAAAGACAATGGAAATAATAGTTGAAAACATGCTGAAAATCGATCAGAGTAACGGACGTTTGTTCAGATTGGTTCGGTGTGGGTTGTCAGGGCCCGTTTCCTTACGAGTTCAAATGCCGGGAGGAGAGTCATCCCTGGACGAGTTCATCTCGGTGTATATGGTCACTTTCTTGTTTCTGTCTATATGCTTTTGTCCCGGGATGAGCTCTTTTATCTCTGTCCTTAATTAGCACCGGAGTGAAATGTCACCCAGGGGTGAAATGCGTCAAAAAATTCCATGTCAACACTCTTTGCGGGCACTGACTGGTAACGGAGTTCCTCCAATATATTAAGTAAAATTAATATTCTTGTATTGGCTTGATAAATTAGTTCGTTTCGACATGATAATTACTTGTGATAGAGATGGTGTTGTTGCCATTCAATTCAGAAGTAACCAAATGGTCGTAAAAAGGCATTCATTTGTTGCTTCGCAGAAATAGATTGTCGCCTTGGAATTTGGTAGATTTATTTACCAGTTAGACTTAGATTCATAGTATACTATTCAGATTTGCTCTTCGATCGGATCTTCAAAAATAGTTGCTCAGCTGACAAGTTCCCAACAAGCGTATTTCTTTTGAAGAATAAGTGTTTATTAAACTTCGAATATCTTTAAAGGAGAGATTGGTTTTTTGAAGAAACTGTGCATTTTTTCCGAAGAAATGCTCTAACTAACTGGGTGTTAAGCGTATTCATTAAGCCGTGAATTGCCATAGATTCTGGACTGAGATGGAAACAAATATATAAACTGCTAAATAGCCGCGAGCAGTGATTTGCCATAATAAGAGTATTGCTAGGAATAATAAGCAAGCTGCACTGACGAACATGACAACGCATGTTGTAAAACATTGATTTATGAAGTCAACTTAACGTTTCATATTCTACGACATACATCTTCAGACTGGTACCTAATCAGGGAAATGGAAAAATTATTAACAAACAGACTTCAGTTTCAAATCTGCAAAACAAAACCTAGCTAGTAAAGGGAAAGTTTCTCACTGCCAACGTTTTCATTCAAGGCAGGTTGTAATTCACGAATCAGGGGCAGATTTAGGGATAGGGCCTAACCCCCCCCCCCCTCCCCCCTTCCTTCAAGGTGATTAAGCATGTGACCCGTTGAGGTAATGTGATCTGCAATGGCTGATGTATGACAGCTCTTCGTAAGCGCTTTAAAATGTTCAGTTTTTCTGTCATGTAATCGGCGTTTTGTCTTCCCTATGTAAAAGTCACTTTTACATACAAAACGCCGATTACTTGACAGAAAAATTGAACATTTTAAAGCGCTTACGAAGAGCTGTCATACATCAGCATTGCAGATCACATTACCTCAACGGGTCACCTTGATATCTTAGCAACCGTACGTTCGGATTTGCATTGCAAAAGAGACTTATGTTGATTCGTGAATGACCTGTCTTGAATGAAAGCGTTGGCGGTGAGAAACGTTTTCTTAACTAGCTAGGTTTTGTTTTTGTTTTGTTTTGCAGATTTCAAGCTGAAGTTTGTTTGTTAATAATTTTTCCATTTTTCTGCTTAGGTACCAGTCTTTCACTTTGCGTTTAAATTTATTTGTAATTTTCCCAACGGTCACTTCTGAAGAACGTTTGTTGTAGCATACGAAACGTTAAGTTCATAAATCAATGTTTTTACAACATGCGTTGTTTTGTCACGTTCGCCAACGCAGTTTGCTTTTTATTCCTATTGAAGTTGAGATGGCCGAAGGATAAGATTGCTAATTAGTTTTTAAAACTTGCGCTTGCCTTGCCGCTCGGTACATTACGCTTAGTGCGCTGTTCTTACACTGAAAAAAGCTTTCGAGACGAAGGTGACTACTCTCGGGCAAAATGCCAGCGTTAACCACCTTCCAAAATGTATATGAATAAAAACACGTTCTTACCTTTCTTGTACGTCTCCTGTTGTAAACGAATGGAAAATTGAAGTGACGCGATGGATATTTATGGCAAGTAATATTAGCGTTTCAATATCACCCTGAATAACTTTAATTCCTTGGTCATTGATTGGTTGATGATTGTCCAGTGGGGTGCTGGATATTTCGTTGTCGTATCCCCTTCAGATCGTCTCGTGCAAAACGAGACCTTTCGAGACCTTTCAAAACGAGCCTTTCAACTTTTTATAATACAAAAGCAATATCACCACGGCATTTTTGTCAGGTGCTCTTCAATCTCGGACAAAAATAAAGGAGGAAAATTCGAAATGCGTATACTTCTTGATTTCCCTTAAGGAGGCTCGCAACAGTTTTTTGGCCTTGGAGTGTATCTTTTGAAGTCAAAATTTCGCATAGAAGATAAGCTTCGATTTCCTTGATACTACACCACCTTTTCAACAAATGATCAAAGTTTATTTTCTCACTGGTTTTCTAGCAACAGCTGTCACCATAGCAACGGTAATGGACAACCCCTCATTTTAAATAATGTCGAATATCTCGAAAACTAGCTAGACACTTTATGACGAAACTTGAACTATTTGAACTACTCAACCTACACAACTTGTATGCGAAATTAGGGGAAAATCTGTAAGAGCGTTTTCACGTAAATCATGATTCATTTTAACGGGCTGATTTTGGTCATTCCTGCAATTTTCTCCAATATTTCAAGAAAGATAAAACTTAACACTTTCTCTTTTCAGTTGAAGGATCTTTTATGATATCAAAACATTCTTAATGTACATTGAGCTTCCTAGATGGCTGCGATCTTAAGATATTTATATTTAAAAACTGCTAAAATTCAGCACAAATCAGCCAAAAAGTCCGTAATTTGCATAAATAGAAATAAGTCTAAACTGCCCTTACAGATTTTTCTCTTAAATTGATTGACGTTAGAATAATTATTCTTTTTGATGTTCCAGCAAGTTTTAAGCTGAATAAACATTTCGTTTATTAGATAAGAAGGCTGAATCTCGGTCAAGTTTCAGTCGTTATTAACTTTCAACGAACAACAGTATTATTTTGTTTTTCCTGGTCTATTTCTCGGTTATTCACGTGCAATGAATATTTATACACGCTGCGCTTGTGTCCTCTCATGCATTTATAATTCCTTCTCATAATAATAAAAAAATTCGTCTTCTGAGCTTCTTCCTGGAGACTCTTTCCCACTATCCTTTAAATACTGAATGACGTTTTAGCTTTTTTAATTACGGATTGCATACATGTCAACACCCACGATGGCATTACACTGGGGCCAAAAAAATGACGAGAAAGAAGCTCAGAAGACGAATATTTTTTTCATTATGAGAAGGAATTCTAAACACACGAGAGGACACAAGCGCAGCGTGTATTAATATTCATTGCACGTGAATAACCGAGAAATAGGCAAATAGGCTGCGCTTGTGTCCTCTCATGCATTTATAATTCCTTCTCATAATAAAAAAAAAATTTCGTCTTCTGAGCTTCTTCCTGGAGACTCTTTCCCACTATCCTTTAAATACGCCCACGATGGCATTACACTGGGGCCGAAAAATGACGAGAAAGAAGCTCAGAAGACGAATATTTTTTTTCATTATGAGAAGGAATTCTAAACACACCACAGGCAGCCCAAGCTAAGGTTGAGAGCTGCGCATAAATTAGACTGTTTTTCCCACGCTATGCATAATAATGACATCAGCACACTATGCATAATAATGACATCGGCAACATTTTAGAGTTTGTATGGAAATGATACAAAACGTCTCAAATTGCCACAAATCAGAATTGAGGTTTATATTTTTCATGTTTACTGAACGTTTAGAATTAATTAAAGTTAATTAATTCTAAACGTTCAGTAACTGATGAAAAATATAAACCTCATTTTCTCGCCCAAAAAGCTTCAAACCAGCCCAGGAAGCCCTCCAATAATGACCAATAAAACAATGAAATAAGACAAATCTTTTTTATTCCGACTTCTTTCTGATTTGTGGGAATTTGAGACGTTTTGTATCATTTCCATACAAACTCTTAAATGTTGCCAATGTCATTATTATGCATAGCGTGGAAAAACAGTCTAATTTATGCGCAGCTCCAACCTTAGCTTGGGCTGCCTGTGAACACACGAGAGGACACAAGCGCAGCGTGTATTACTATTCATTGCACGTGAATAACCGAGAAATAGACCGGAAAAAACGAAATAAAACTGTTGCTCGTTGAAAGTTAATAACGACTGAAACTTGACCAAGATCCAGCCTTCTTATCTAATAACAGAAATGTTTATTCAAAATCAAAAAGAATTATTATTCTAACGTCCATCAATTTAAGAGAAAAATCTGTAAGGGCAGTTTAGAAATATTTCTATTTATGCAAATTACGGACTTTTTGGCTGATTTGTGCTGAATTTTAGCAGTTTTTAAATATAAATATCTTAAGATCGCAGCCATCTAGGAAGCTCAATGTACATTAAGAATGTTTTGATATCATAAAAGATCCTTCAACTGAAAAGAGAAAGTGTTAAGTTTTATCTTTCTTGAAATATTGGAGAAAATTGCAGGAATGACCAAAATCAGCCCGTTAAAAATGAATCATGATTTACCTGAAAACGCTCTTACAGATTTTTCCCTAATTTCGCATACAAGTTGTGTAGGTTGAGTAGTTCAAATAGTTTCGTCATAAAGTGTCTGACTAGTTTTCGAGATATTCGACATTATTTAAAATGAGGGGTTGTCCATTACCGTTGCTATGGTGACAGCTGTTGCTAGAAAACCAGTGAGAAAATAAACTTTGATCATTTGTTGAAAAGGTGGTGTAGTATCAAGGAAATCGAAGCTTATCTTCTATGCGAAATTTTGACTTCAAAAGATACACTCCAAGGCCAAAAAAACTGTTGCGAGCCTCCTTAATGAAAAGACAAACAAGATCGAAAAAATGTTTTCCCTCCCCTCCCCTCCCCCTTCTTCCCTCGATATCTGAGAAATGAAAGAATCACAAGGCTTTTTTTTCAGCGGCGAAGATTACAGTTGCTCGTTTGACAAAGCAGAGCTAATGTTCTTTCCACTGAAATACAAATTTGCTGTATTTGTAAATATTGTAAACAAGGAAAAAGCATATTAATAAACAGTAGCACCAGACTTTACCACTCAATATAGCTTTCATTTGCGGGACCTCAAAAGTGACAGATATCACTCGGCCTCCCTTACCTATGCATCAGTTGCAGTGGAATTAAAACGGTTCGGACAGAAGGAGGCTATAGCTTGAACCCATCACCTCCTCGTCCTGTGTAGTGGGTATTCATTATTCATTGTCAATCAATGATAACTGATAACATTTGTATACCCTTTCACGCGGGTTTATGTGATTTTTCACTGAGGTTAATCTTAGCACACTATTGGTGAGTAAAGTTCCCTTTTAAGGTTGCTAAACTTCACTATCGAGCTTTTACTGTCTCGTCTCCAAGCTGCTATAGCGCAGGAAAAAGGGATCACAGGGCATCGTGGGTGCAGTGTATCCGTCCCACAACTCCACGCGCACCGCCACAAAACAAGAGGGGTATCCTGATAACGAGGCCGGTGCTTTTATCAACTGATTGACTCGGGGTTGAGAGTTGCCAAGGCCAAGTGACGGCAAAAGTTTGGATCCTGAAAAGAAAACTTTCTCGCTACTGTATTTTTAGGAAAGTCAGAAAACAATATGTTCTCTCGTTGAAACCAAATATGCACCTTTTTTTTAATCAACCTATTTTGTCCCACATTTTTACCTTTTGACTCTGTGGATGGAACTGCAAAGTTGACTATTTAGATGAAATATTTAAATTATCGTGGAGTTTTGACAGTTTATGAACTTCACTTTATTTCCAACTCAGCATTAGTACAGGTTTAGCGCGAGTTCATCTTGTTCTTTTGTTCTAATATCGTTAATCCGAACACCACTAAACAACCTCTACTTAAAAACTATAGGCAAGATTCCAACGGAAAGACACAACCACGTTTCAAGGTAAGGACGGAGGTGGTATTTCCTCAACCATCTTTCCCAGATGTTTCAGGAAAACTTCGAAGTTGGCAACGAAGTGCCGCAAGATAGCCGCTCCGCATGTCCTAACCTCCTCTTCAAAACAATCGACGTACGTTTTGACCATAATGAACCAGTTTTTTATGCCCTTTTGCTCCCACCGAGTCTGCGTGTTCATTAGGCACTTGCGCATGGTATCTCCAGCACACGGTTCGTAATTATCCTTCTCTGTCGGCAGATAATAAAAAAAATGTTAGGCTTCATTTACGTCTGTACTTTCCAGTTGCATCGAATGAAGCTTAAGACCAAGAACTGCTAAAGTTATCGACAGTTAAACTGTGACTGATCCAGGCGAGGGGCTCCAGGGACCAACTTCCCCCTCATCGCTCTTTATATAAGGCTCGGACTGCCCCAGGGAAAGTTTTGATTTATTTTCACAGGGAAAGTTTTGATTTATTTTTACCTCTCTCACCAACCCCCTTTTTTTTTTCTCGGAGTCCCAATTTAAACAAATGTCTGGATCTGCCATTGCCTAGTTCCTAGTCTTTTCCCAGGCTTTCACGGTGACTAATAATAATAGTGATGATGATGGTGATGATGATGATGATGATGATGATGATGATGATGATGATGATGATGATGATGTAATGTTCAATACAATCAGCTATCCAGCTGGTTTGAAAACATGTTACTAAAGTAATGAAAAACCAAAAGTTCGGGAGTTCGCGTTTAAACTTTTTTTTATCATATCATCTCCCGTATTCTTTTGTAAGATTCCTTCCACCCTGTAAAACTAAAAAGAATTGCTTACCCAAATTCAAGAAGAGTTCTTTCTGTATACTTCCTAAAAATAGGAAAGTACTGAAATTAGAGTAGTGATGTACAACCGTTCCTAGCGGAATTGCCTGAGCACTAAGTGCATGGTCTAAGAAGTCGCCATCCACTTCAAAATCGTATGACAAACGACAAGAAAAGCTGTCAAAGTTGAGATCGTCGCCCAGTTTAGAACTGTAGGCCACAATTATGGGAACGAAAGGCTGGAAATCAGGCTCCCCTCCTCTATAAGCCTGGCCACGCCCTGTATTTTCCTTAATAGTTGCTACAAAAAGAGGAAAGACTGGCAATACCTGGTTCCATTGTAATTTTATGTATTTCGGCTATCGGCAAGTTTGCAAAGACCAGCTTTTTCTGCGAGGACCATGTGCTGCCATTCATGAGCGATAATGAATTGGACGGGTGACGAGGAACGATGAACAGAGCTTAAAATACATGGCACAAATGCCTGCGACAAAAAGGAAGAGAGAGAATTTAAAACTAGTTCTTCACTCTGAGAGTCGCTTTATCGTTACCTTAATTCCCCGCGAAAGAAGGATCAAGGAAATTCCATTTAATTACATCAAACTCGAGAAGTTTGAACTTTGCTCGTGAGGAATTTGTCGAGAAGCAGTTAATTTAGCTTGCCTAGCTTCACGCATTTTTTACCTCTCTTCTTTTCCCTCTGTTACATGTATAGAGCATTAACACATGAAATTTGGTGTTTAGAAGCGTGATAGCCCTCACCCTGAAATATATGCAAAGTTCCTCTGTTTTCTCGGCTCCCTCGGCATGACCTCCCTTCGCTGTCAAATCAGAAGCTATTGCTTTCCATCCAGTTTCAATACACTCGATGACGGCCTTATAACCTAGCTCGCCTTCTGCTATTAGGTCGCCTTTACTGTGTATCGCTTTCACAACAGGACTGAAACCCACAGCAAAGACAATGGATATAACAGTTGAAAACATGCTGAAAATCAATCAGATTAATGGATCTTTGTTAATAATAAACTATTATCATTATGACTGGCTAGCTTTTAGGGGCCGTGTCAAGGGTCGTTTTACATGAAGGATTTCACACCGGGACGAAAGTCATCCCGGGACGAGTTCATCTTGATACGGTGATTTCGTTGTTGCTATTTACATGGTTTTGTCCCAGGATGAGTTCATCCCCCGGGTTGATTTTATCTCTGAAATGTCATCCCTGTGATAAAACACGACGCAGAATTACACTGATGTAAACAGTCTTCCCAGGATGAAAGCCATCTTGCCCAAATTCAACCTCAACCGATTAAGCCTAACTTCAGTTTCAAAATTCTAGGCAATTTGAGTTCATTCGAATATTTTTCATTGCTAATTCTTCGTTCTTTGACTTCTACATCTCATCAATCGGGGTTGAATTTCATCTTGGGTGGGATGAAGTTCGTCTCGGGCGATATTACTTTCGTTCCGGGATCCCAGAGTGAAGCCACCTTTGTAAAAGACGATTTTTCATCCCGAGAAGACACTCATCCCAGAACGAAAATTATCTAGGCTGTCATCTAGCCTCAGGGTTCCTCTTTCTAATGACTATTGACTGGTTGCGGAGTTTCTCTAGATAAGTAAATATTCTGTATTGGCTTAACTTGATGAATTAGTTCGTTGAGACGTCATATTTGCTCTTTATAGAGATGGGTTTTTTTAACCATTCAATTTGATCAGAAACATTGAGATAACACCTCAATACCTTTAACACTGATAATACATTAAGATAATAATAGTACATTAAGACTTGATACATTAAGACTCAGTGTACTTCACCACTGATACAAAGGAGAACAGTTTCGCAGATTGACGTGACGATTGTATCAGAAGTAAGAAGATGATGATAAAAAGGCATGATTGCTTCACAAAACAAAGTTATCCTGTTTGAAGTTGGTAAATTTATCTACCAGTTGGATTTATGGTAAATTTGCTCTCCGAATCGAAAAAAAAGTAAGTGCTCAGCTGACAAGCTCTGCAAACAAACATATTTCTTTTGAATAGCAAGTACTTATTAAAATTCGGAATCTCTACAGGACACATTATATTTTTGCAGAAACTGCACATCTTTTCCAACAAAATAAAGCAACCTAGTTGGGTGTTAAAGTGCATTTTGTTAAACCATGAATTGCCATAAATTTTCGACTAAAACTTGGTAACTTTGTTCTTCTTTGTTCTTCAGTGAAATACGAACTGCTAGTTTGCCGCGAGCACTGATTTGCGATAACTAGAGTGTTGCTAATCAGTTTTTACTAGTTTTATAACTTTCCAAAAAAATCTGATTTTAAAACAGTCAAAAGATTAACAAAGAGGAACTAAATTGTCGGTGAAATTCGTGTTTTTCGTAAAAGCGTGTTGTTTAGCCGCCATTTGAACAACCACGCATGATGTTTTCTTGTATGCAAAATTGCAACGCAACAGCGTTAATTGCAAAACACGTACTATAGTTTCAAACGAAATCGCGGGTGAAGCTACACGTAGAATTTTTCTGCAACTCTGGCGCAACTTTTTGTTCTTAATTAAGTTCCGAAGAGGGGTTACTATATCCCCAGTTTCGTCAGCAACTTGTCCAACAATGGCTTTTGTGTTGCAAGTGGAAAGAATTGCACCCTTACCTGCACATCTTTCTCGCAGCTTTGCCGCTCACTACATTATACTTAGCGCACTCTTAGTTACACTTTTAAAAAAGCTTAAGAGATGAAAGTGGCAACTCGCAGTCTTGGAGATGAAAAGTCATTAAGGAGCCAACAAGGCATTGCATTAACCATTGCATCAACAATCATCCTGTGCACAAGGCAAAAGGTCGGATCTTCCTTTCCCTATTTTTTCCGCATATTTGCGACTGACATTTCATTTGTTTTCGAAAATCGTCCAAATCATTAACTCTTATACGTTTTATTCTCAATTTATTCACGTTGATTGGCGTAAACACCCAGTAAACTCTGCGTTCAATACAAATGAATTTTCCTTCGTTTGAGGACATACCAAGCATTGTGCTATGCTTCTTTGTATTCTCTGTTAAGAATTGCTTCTACACCTTATAATAACGAACTATTTATATTGTTCGTTCACTTTATCAGGATATAAGGAGGGCATTTGTACTGGAATATTCATTCCAGGTTTCGGGTTTTCATTCAGCACCTACGATACGCTAAACTTAACATCCAACTTATGCTTTACCTGTGGTCACAGGGGACTCTGGCGCTCACAATGTAGGACCGTTTTCAAGCAACCTGGATTAGCTTTTCGCCAGAAAGTTTTCACCGACAGTCAGCCCGACAAATCCAGTCCAGGACTCGGCGGAAAGTGACGGTGACGTTAACGATTGTTCTGATGAAAACCAAGTGATTGAGGTACAACTTTTTTACTTTAATAAAGGAAAAGTGGCCTATTCCACTTCTTCCACTCATTCTGTTCGCGGTCGTCTAAAGGCACATATTTCGTTCTGGCGACGTTTGCAAGCCTCTGATTTTATATTGTCGACTATTCACGATGCTCCTACCCAACCTGTACTCGCTCTTGTTGTCTTTTGTCTCTGTTTTTTCTTGCGGCGTCCGAATTAGAAGGAAAATAATTTTCATTCGGACGAATTTGGTGAGGGAGAATGAAATGTATATTTTCACGTTTCAGTTGAATTGCCCTGAAAAACGTTGAAAAGATCTCATGAGCGAAAAAGGCCAGCGTTGACCACCAAAATGTATATGAATTTAACTAAAAACTAAAAACACGTTCTTACCTTTTCTTGTACGTCTGCTATTGTTAACGAATGGAAAATTGAAGTGACGCGATGGTCATCTATTGCAAGTAATATTACAGTTTCTTTGAAAGAACATCATGAATAACTTTAATTTCTTTGGTCGTTAATTGGTTGCTGAATGTCCAATAGGGTGTTGGATATTCTGTTATCCTATCCTACAGATCGTCTATTGCAGAACGAGTTTTCTTTTAACTTTTTTCTCACCGTGGTATTTTGGTCAGCTAATCCTCAATCTTGGACAAAAATAAATAAGAAAAATGCAAAATGCGCTCAGTTCTTCATTTCTTTTATTGAATGCACAGACTAGTTTGCAAAAATGCCTCCCCTTCCCTCTCCTCCCCCTTCTTCTCTTGATATTTGTTTTGAAAATTTAAAGAATAACAAGGCTTCTTTTTTGGCGGCGAAGATTACAGTTGCTCGTTTGGCAAAGCAGAGCTAATATTCTTACCACTGAAATACAAATTTGCTGTATTTGTAAATATCGTAAACAAGGAAAGAGCATAATAAACAACACCACCGGTCTACTCAAGAGCGTTCAATTACAGGACCTTAAGAGTGAAAGATGTCACGCACCCTCCCCTCCCTATGTGTCAAGTAATGGAACTAAAACTGTTCATACTGCCGGAGGGAAGGATTTTGAAATAATACGACGCAGGCACAGGTTCAAACCATGTGATTTTTCACTTTAATTACGTTGTACACTTATAATAATAAGCTTTTGGCAGCATCACGGTGCTCTGATCTCTGACTCGTCCCCAGCACAGGCGTAGCACGGGAAAACTGGGAAGGCGGGGCGTCATGGGTGCAGGGTATCCACCCCACAACTCAACGTGCACTGCCATAGAACAAGGCGACAGGCCTGGAAACGAGGCAGTTTATTAACTGATTGTCATATGGTTGAGAGTTGCCAAAGCCAACTGAGACAGCAAAAGTTTGGATCCTAAAAAGAAAACTTTCTACTACCGTATTTTTAACAAATTCAGAAAACAATAGTTTTCCCGCTTGGAAACCACATATGCACTTCTTTTTTCAAGTCAACCTATTTTGTCCCTTAGAGTCAATCTGTTCTGTCTCGGTGTAGAAGCTAGCGTCAGCATTCCGCTTTTTTATCTTTTGAGTCTGTGGATGGAACTGCAAAGTTGACCATTTAAATGAAATATTTAAATTATCGTGGGGTTTTGACAGTAAATGAACTTCAATTTGCAATGTTTTCATTTGCTTTATTTTCTCCAGGTCATCATTAGTACAGGTTTAACGCGCGTATCATTTCGCTGCATTGCTTGATTGTCATTAACCCAACACCACTGAACAACCCCCTACTTGATAGCTACAGGCATGTTTCCAACGGAAAGACACATTCAATCATGCTTCATGGTAAAGGCGGGGGTGGTATTTCGCCAAGCATCTTTCCGAGTTTCCCACTTCCATCCTCCCTCAGATGTTTCATGAAAGCTTCGTAGTTGGCAAGAAAATGCCGCAGGATAGCCGCTCCGCATGTCTTAGCCTCCTCTTCAATACACTCAATGTGCGCTTTGCCCATAATCATCCAGTTTTTGAAAACCTTTTGCTCGTACTTAGTCTGCAGGCTAATGACACACTTGCGCATGGCATCTCCAGCACACGGCTCATAATTGTCCTTCTCTGTAGATATAAAAACAAACAACATGTCAAACACAATATTATTCAAGTCGAGACCAGTTAAGAAGTGATGACCCGTTGGCAGTTTGTTCGCACCGGCGACAGAGATATCCCCTCTTTAGCCAGTGAGGTTAAAGGGCAGATCTTCCTTCGTTAATAGCAGAATTTATGGCCTTATTCATCCTAATCTATCTCTGGCCAACATCTCAAGAAAAGTCTCTCTCGCCACCTACCCTCTCGCCGGCCATCGGGTTATCACTGTTTATTAACTTTTAACTTTCTTCATCATCTTTTGTGTGGGCGTGTTTTGTCGCCCCACGTTTGCTACAGTGAGTTATTGTGGAGTTAGACTTTTCGATGTCTTCTCGTTTGATTTAATTAAACCTGCCACAACCGTGGACAGATTTATCCAAAACAGTTGTCGTATTGATAGTTTCTTTTTCTATTTTCAATGCATTGCGAGTTTACCTACGCTCGTTTACCACGGAAAATTGATTGCCACTTGAAACAAATCGAACCGCTTTTTTTACGTTTTCCCTAATTTGACTAACAGAAATCATTTTAAACTAATTCTGTTTGATTCTCCCTTCCAAAATTCACGTGAATTCTTCCTACTGCGGTTCTAAGACCACTTTGTCTATAAGAAATAACCTTACTCTTGATTTAACCAGAAACGTTGACTCCAAGATATATAATAGCCGTGACATGGCCTCTTGAATTTACGCGTTACTTTCCATTTGCGTTCAGTATGGCCAAGTGAAAATAAGGGGACAGTTATTTTCTCCTGGTATGGCTCAAGCGCAAAACTGGTCGAACTATCGAGAGTTCAGGGAACTGTCACTGATCCAGGGGAGAGGCTACTGAGGCCTATTCCCACCTCCCCCCTCCCCTCCCGGCCCGCTGCAACCCTGTTTTTGTCAAAGAATACATATATTTTTCATATTTTTTGTCAAAGAATGTATATTTTTGTCAAAGAATAATAATAATAATGATGATAAAAATAATAATAATAATAATAATAATAACAATAGAGCGGTTTTCAATTGATTGTCGAAAGTACTTTGGTTTTGCTTTACTTCGCTTTGTGATTGGTTAAAAAATCTCGCTCCACTTTCTTGACCAATCAGAAGTAAAACTCAAACCAATCGCGACTTGCTCGTATTCGTTTTCCCGCGCTTGGCGCCGATGACATGTATTTACTTCGAGTTCTGATTGGTTCATTGGGTAATTTGTGTTTGTTGTGATTGGCTGGGGTAATTACTTTGGTTTTGGTTTTACGATACTCATTTGAAACGCGCTCTAATAATAATAATAATAATAATAATAATAATACTGGAGATTGCCTTTACACTTTTACCTTATCATCTCCAATTCCTACCACCTTGTAAAACTAAAAAGAATAGCTTACCCAAATTCAAAAAGTGTTCATTCTGTATGATTCCTAAAAGAGGAAAAGCATAAAATTAAATTTCACATAGCAATAAAGTAGAAAATCTCTCTTTCAGCTTGCTTGGCAGAATAAGAGAGTCTAGAAACAAGATGGGTCGAGAATGTGCTTCTCCGTCCTCGTTCTCAACATCCTACTGGTCCCCATTACTGATATAGCTTTAGTCGTGTATCTGAAAACAAAATTCACCCTCAGAAACATTGACACGAATACAACAGCCTTTTCAGGTATATTCTAATTTGAGTGATGATGCACATTGATTCAATCATATCGCAGTATTGCTCGAGCTTCACAATAGGTCTGAAACGTCGCCATTCACAACAATTAAAGTTGCGAAAGTTCAGACCGATTGCCGTCCATTTTTGAATTTTATGCCACAGTTCTCCGAACTTAATACTCCAACCAGGCAACTATAAGATTCTCTTCAAAACATCTGCCAAAGTCTAATCTCAAGTGTTATAGAGACAGACAAGTTTCTTCCCCTTAGACTTTGGAACGCCCTACCAACAACAACAACAACAAGCTTTATTACCAAATAGAAAAAGGAAAAAAAGTTAAACTTTACAATATAATATATTAATACAAAAAGAGGTAATGTTTACTCAGGATAACTATAAAGCTAATCGAGCTGAGTAAAACTAAGTGATGTTCAAGTACAGGAGGTAGGTTGGCACTAAATCTTGGCGAAAGCAATTAATTAGTCAATTAAAAAAAGACGAAAAGAAGAAATAAAGAAAATAAATAAATAAATAAATAAAAATAAATTAATTAATAAATAGATAAATAAAATAAATAAACAACTACCAGTTGAAAACTCATGAACAGTGAGACTGTAAGATGTTTAGCTTGACTTTGTTTTTAAACGTTTTAAGGGGGAGGTATTTAATGCTTTCATCAAGGTGATTCCAAACTTTTACAGCTGCAAAGCGAATGTAGCATAAGATCAATCCAATCAATTCAGCCCTTGCGAAATAGATATCCAGAGTTCTGAGAATTCCTAGGAATTCCTAGGGATGGTTTGCCACCAAAAGAGGAACGACTGGCAATACCTGATTCCATTGTGATTTTACGCATTTCGGCAATCGGTAAGTTTTTGCACAGACCGGCTTTTTCGGTGAGGACCATGTGCTGCCATTCTTGAGCAATGGGGAATTGGACTGGTGGGGAGGAGCGATGAGCAGAACTTAAAATGCATGGCACAAATGCCTGCAACAAAAATGAGGAGAGACAAATTAAAACCAATTCTGCTTGAGAGTCGCCTTATTGTTGCCTTGATGTGTCACGACCCGCGAAAGAAAATTCCATTTGATTACTTGGAATTTGAGAATGACGAACCTTGCTCGTGAGCCTGGTTTCCCCAGTGGGGAGGGGGGAGGTGGGTACTCCCGTACATAAGCTAAAAAGGTCTGTGCCGCGGAATAGGGTATGGGTTTTGAGGTTCTCAGTCCTTAAGTAGAGTATCCATATTACCCCTTTTTGGGATTGTGATCACCAGGTGTGATCCTACTACACTAGGCCTAGTCAGGAGCCCATTAAGATACGCGCAAAGGTTGCCTCAGAGGGTTTGTATGGGAGATGAAAGCTCCTCTTAATGGGCTCCTGGCTTAGTCTAGTATTCTTTACTTGATGCTAATCTTCCCATGTTGCAGAAAATAAATAAAAACGACCAGATCACACAAGTTTTAGTGGTCGTTTTTCACTTCAATGGGGTGTTTTTTTTCTGGTTTGGGCCTTAAAAAGGTAGCAATTTTTTATTTCTTTTCTATAAACAGGGTTAGAACCTTTGCTATCCTAAATTGACGCCCCCCCCCCCCCCCCCCACGCCTGGCTCGTTAGGAATTCGTTATTCGTGCCAGAAGCTAATTGACCCTTGCAATTTGCAGGTTAGACGGTTGATAACCCTTACCCTGAAAAATATGCAAAGTTCCCCTGTTTTCTCGGCTCCCTTGACATGACCTCCCTTCGCCCGCAAGTTAGAAGCCATTGCTTTCCATCCAGTTTCATAACACTTGGCGACGGTCTTATAACCTGGCTGGTCTTCTGCTATTGATTCGCCTTTACCGTATATCGCGTTCCCAACACAAATGGAACCCACAGCAAGGACAATGGAAAAAATAGTTGAAAACATGCTGGAAATCGATCAGAGTAACGGAAGTTTGTAAATAATAATAGATTATCATTGAGATTTTTAGATTACTTCGTGTTATCTCTTTAAGACAAGGGTGAGGGATGTCAGAGACCGTTTGCATACGAGTTTAAATGCCGGGAGGAAAGTCATCCCTGGACGAGTTCATCTGGTTAGGAGTTCATCTGACGAGTTCATATGGTTACTTCGGTATCCTTTTTGCTGTTTACATGGTTTTATCTCGGTATGAGCTCATCCTGCGAAATGATTTTATCCCTTATATCTGACTTTAGATCTGGAATGAAATGTCACCCCAGGATGAAACGCTTCGGAAAATTCCATGTCATTCTTCCCTGAGTCCACTGACTGACTTTTAACGGAGTTCCTCTGTATAAGTAAATGTTCTTGTATAGGCTTGATAAAATAGTTGATTGATGGTTCATCATGACATGATAATTAATCATATTAGAGATGGTTTTTTTTTGGCATTCAATTCAGAAGTAATTAGATAATTGTAAACAGGCATTGTTGTTCCGCAGAAAAAGGTTACCTTCTTCGAATTTGGTAATTTATCTACCAGTTAGATTTAGCTACACTAACTAAACTATTCAAATTTGCTCTTCGGTCGGATCTTCAAAAATAATTGCTCAGCTGACAAGCTCGGTAGACAAGCGTATTTCGTTTGAATAATAAGTGGTTGTTAAATTTCGAAAATCTCAATAAAGGCAAATTGTATTTTGAAGAAACTGTACATTTTCTCCGAAGAAATACCCCACCTAACTGGATGTTAAAGCGTATTCTATTCAGCAGCCGTAGATTGCCGTAGATTTTGGACTGAGACTTTAAATAATCATAAACTGCTTAGTATCCACGAGCAGTGATTTGCCATAATTAGAGTATTGCTAATTAGTTTTTAACTTGCCATTAAATGTGTTTTGAGGCAGTTAAACGAAATATAAACGGAGAAACTGTTAGAGAAATTCATGTTTTTCGTTTGAAAACATGTAATTGTTGTTTGGCAACCTTCTGAGAAACCATTTATTCCTGCAAATTGCAATGCAGCGCCGTTGTGAAACACATATTGCAAAAGAAATTGCGCGTGTGTATGGGTGACGCTACTCGAGGCATTTTTTTTTTCTTCAACTCACAACGCAACTATTTTTTGCAAACTAAGTTCCGAAGAGGGGTTGTTACAACCCAATTTCTTCCGTAATTTTTTGCATTGTAAGGGGAAAGAACGGATTGCACTCTTGCCTGCACTTCGCGGCTCGATACATCACGCTTAGCATCCTCTTTTTACGCTTTAAAAAGCTTAAGTGACGAAAGTTACTACTCGCAGTCTTGGAGTTGAGAAGTCATTAAGGAGCCAATAGGGCGTTGCATTGACAATTGCGTGCATAATCATCTGAAAAAGAATGAAAGAACAGAACTGTTTGGGGCAAAAGGTCGGATCTTTAATTTCTTTCCCAGTTTTCTCGCATTTTTTTCATTTGTTTTCGAAAATCGTCAAAATCGTTCATTCTTACGTTTTAAGAAAATACGTAGTGCATTTAAACCTATTCTCGATTTATTTACGTTGATGGGCGTAAACACCTAGTAAACGCTGCGAACTGCTCTGCAAAACTTTGAAAAGATCTTACAAGCGCAAAAAGGCCAGAGTTAACCACCTTCAAAAATGTATATGAAATGATATGATACTTAAAACACGTTCTTACCTTTTCTTGTACGTCAGCTGTTGTAATCGAAAGGAAAGTCGAGGTGACGCGATGGTCATCTATTGCACGAGATATTAACGTTTCAATATCACCCGGAATAATTTTAATTTTCTTTGTCGTCGATTGGTCGCTGATTGTCCACTAGGGTGCTGGATATTTCGTTGTCGTATCCTTCAGATTTTGAACGAGTTTCGTCTGACTTTTTACACTATATAAACAATATCACCATGGCATTTTTGTCAGGTACGTTTCAATCTTCGACAAAATAAATGCAAAAAAATGCGAAATGCGCGTATTTCTTCATTTCCCTTGATGAAAACACAGACAAGATCGCTAAACCATAATAAACAGCACAACTGGCCTGCACCACTCATCCTATGTCATTTTTGTACGGCCTCAAAAGTGAGAGAGCAGTCATCCTCCCCATGTTTCGTTTGTAAAGAAATTAAAACGGTTTCGCTGTCAGAAAAAAGGAACGTTAAACAAAAGGACCCAAAGCACAGATTCAAACCATCACCTCCTCCCGTGTAGTAACTTTTCAGTATTTATTGCCAATCAATGATAAAAAGAACATTTAATTGCCCTTTCACGGATTTATGTCTTTTTTATTAATACGTTGTACACTATTCCATCTAACAGCGAGAAAGTTTCCTTTTCAGGAACAAGCACAAGCTTTCCGCGCAGCATCGCCGTGCAATACTGCCTCCTCCCCAGGCGTGCGCGAGTAGCGCGGGAAAGCAACGAGCGAGGGGCATCGGGGGTGTAATGTATCCGTCCCACAATTCCACGCGCACCGCCAAAGAACAAGGAGGGAAGCCTGGAAAGGAGGCATGGGCTTTTAAATGGAAACTTACTTACTACTATATTTTTAACAAAGTCAGAAAACAATATTTTCTCTCGCTAAGACTACATATGCACTTTTTCAACTTAACTTATTTGTCCCTTAGACTCAATCCGTTCTGTCTCAGTGTAGAAGCTCGCGTCAGTAACGCATTTTCAACACCTTTGAGTCTGTGGGTGGAACTGCAGAGTGTGACCATTTAAATAAAAGCCATTTGGTAGTATTCCGTTGTAGTTCAATTTTTTCCTTGTTTCAGTTTTTATTTTCCTTTGTTTTTGTGTAGTATGATAACGAGAATAAAACAAAGGAAAATGAAATTGAGCCACAATAATTCAATTCAATGGCAGTGTCAGTAAAATTGACTAATTAGATACTACAATTGCGACTTCATTAACTGATGATGATAATAGTTTTTGAAATAATAATGAAAACAATTTTATTTATAACTCAGTGAATATTTACATAATGTGTTTGCATTCAATTAAAATTCAAAACAAGGCTACAATAGTTAAAAAAGAGACGGTAAAAATATGTCGAGAAAAATTTTATACATACGAAAAGCACGTTGGAAGTCCACTCTTTATTTCAAACTCCGAGTCTTGTAAGTTCATGAATCATATAATATTGGTAGAGAAAAAGAAACACTCTCTGCAAGTCCTCTCTCTACTTCATAATAATAATAACAATAATAATAATGTTATTAAATTATTATTATTATTATTATTATTATTATTATTATTATACAGTTCTATTTACAATTTACAATTCTGAGGATAAAAATAGATAAAAAAAAGTGCAACAAAAAAATCTATGGACAAAGTGGTTATATTTGGCATCAAAAGGTTTGGGGAGTTCCTGAAGATCACAACATAAACCAGTTATTAGCTAAACGCTTTCAGTTATACGCCCGTATTATCCACGTTAGCATAAGGGGGACATTTCCTCACATTACTGCCTGGTTTAAAAAACAGTGGAACATACAAGCAGTTGGCAGCACTGTCGTTTCGGTTGCTCGGTGAAATGTTAACGTAGTCTGGTTTCCTGACTTGCGTGGCATCCGCTTCATATTCACCAGTGTTCTCACCTCGACGCAGACTCATGTAAGGTCCGCTTGTTCGACCCGTCCAAGTCTGGGCCACTTCATATGGGAATACATTATCGGTGTCACGTGTGACATCCGCCGGAGAGCGTGGCACAATCAATCGCGAGTCTCCATCTTCGCTCACAGTTATCTCGACAGACGTCCCCTCTGAGGACTCTGTGGGGGAGATTTGAGTCGATACTTTTCTTGTGATTTTCTTCTTAAATCGTATTTTTCCCATCCACACTCCACAGACAAAACAACTGATAGCGGAGAGGACAGCTGATACTGATAAAACGGCGATGATTATGATGAGATAGTATGACTTGTTTGACATGTCAGCTGTTGAAAGGAAACAAAACGACAGTTTTTTAACCACCTCTTTTCTAGGAGTGATTACAGTTTCAATAGCTACACATTTTTTCTTCTTCTTTTTTTTAAAGTAGTAACTGCACAAACGTTTGGTATTATTTCTCTCGGACTTTTCATGGACATCACAGATGCATAAAGGTGTCGATCATTGTGAAGCAAGTTCTTCTAAAACACTTTTTCCAACCTTGCATTGAGTAAACTCGAAAATAGCTTTGACAAGACGTGAACGGGAGGTGCTTCGTACAGTATTTCACATGGCACCAAAAGTACTTCTGATAACACTAGAAAGCTATCTATCAATTAGTTTTTCACAATATGGTTTTTTTCTTTTAAATAATTTATACGGCCACGAAAATTTATCCCTGTGATAGCTTACACTCCTCTTTATCTCGCCCCAGTCAATCTGTTTTGGCCGTTCTTCGTTCGTGGTCGTTCGTGGCCGTTCGACTCGGATACGTAACCGAAATAAACTGACCTTGCAGGCCTGGGAGAAACTGCCGTACACGAACTACAAGCTCAAATTAAGCCCTGGTAATAGATCCCTTTAAATTGCATAACTTCGATGTGGGCTCAGTTATACGCTAGTCGCAGAAAATATTTTCGTAGTTTAAAATTTAAATTCAACGAGAATAGAAGGAAGATGCATTGAATAAACTCCACGAAAGTTCTTCAACACGTTCTTAGAAACATAATTAAATAGCAAACCATATATACAAATCCAACCTGTTTTTCCAATAGGAACAATGGAGAGGGATTTTGACGCAATTCCCGCTAGATTCGTCACGTGACATTCGAACTTCCCAGAGGCTTCGTTCCCTTCTAAGGATACGTTCACCGTGTCTGCTTTACTGGCAAGCGGCGATCCGTCTTTAATCCACGCGTATTCCACTGGATGTCTGTTTCCCGTTTCGCAAAGTAAGATGACCTCCCTTTTATCCTCTTTTCCGTTGTGATGCTTTTTCAACACAATGACCTTTAGATCAGTAATTACGGGTGGCACTAATAAACGAAGAGAAATCGCTAATTAATTAGGATCTTAAAACCCCTTTGAATGGTGTCAACTATCATTTTAGAAAATAAGAACCCGGAAAAAACAAAGAACCACAGGATAATACTACTCTGTGGCTTTCCCGTAAAATGGTAGGAATTCATCCACAGAATGAAAAGTTAGAAGCACCTTGTCCAGCATAATGAGCAGAACCACACTGAGAGTTGTGGTGGAAATCGTCTTATTAGGCCCTGCTTTTTCGTATCAAATACATTAATATGCACAGTTATTGTGCACAGACCTACCAATTACGAGGACTTTTAGTGACCCCCTGGGTCCATCCGGCTCCTCCGCACAATAATAAGTTCCTTCATCTATGACAGTAGCGTCGTAAATGGTTAAATTTTTTCCCTTTGCCATGGGTGTATCCCTTCCTTCTTTATACCATGAGATATTTTGATGCGAACTTTTACACCACAGCGTTATTGAATGCCCTGCAATCACTGTGGAATTTGGCGAAGAAGACACGATGCTAGGGGGACCTAAAAAGGAACATAAGTGGCCAGGTCAATAATTATTACTATAATTATAAATGTAATTAAATTATGATTTAAATTATTTATTATGATTATACACAACTTGTAATTTAGTAATTATGCGGACTGACACGTGCCAAAATTGTGTAATTATTAGCTGTATAAAAGCATCGGCTAAGATCGTGAGATGCGGAAAAATAATTACGAAAATGGGACAACCCAGCCTAGTACCCAAGCTTTCTCTTCCTGCTCAATTGACTTGGCGCGAAATGTGACGTCACCGATTCATGATATTTCGCGCTAAGTCGAGTGAGCTGGAGGAAAACTCCTGGGTACTAGGCTGTGGGTTACCATGGGAAGCATGTGCGCACTTCAGTTCTCTTTCTTAAAGACGGTGCCTCCTTTTGTTGCTGCGCATACGTTCTGCACATCTCGGGATATTCGGGTTTCTTAAGGAATTTGCCCCCTAATACAAAAATATATTTGCGCGCTTTATGACTGTGGAAAAAGCAAATCTTAGCAAGGGCTATCAGAATCCAAAAAGAAAATTGGGGGTAACCACGCATTTTTCAGAGAAAATTGAGCTTAAATTTGGAAAGAAAATGCCATATATTCTTTGTATTTGAACGCTTTTTTAGAATTATGGTTGCTTAATTATCTCTGAAAAATGCGTGGTTACCCACATTTTTTTTTTGGATTCCAATAACCCTTGCTAAGATCTACTTTTTCCCCATAGTCATAACCTTTGCAAAAATACATCTGTATTAGGAGGCACCGTCCTTAAAGTGTTACATAAAATGCAATTTAGGTGTTTTTTGTCTTCGAATCTAACTATTAAAGCCAGAGGGCTACCTTACTATGGAAAAACTACACTTGTGTTTATGAAAGCTTTAAGCGCACGGGATAAGGCGCAAGGTAATATGGGGTTTTATGACTAAAGTTCACCAAAATCAGCTGTACCTTACCTGCCATATGATAGCAAAGTATATGAATGAGTTTTTGATACGTGGATGCTTGTGGCGCACGTGCTTGGTATGTAATTAGAAGTTAGAAAGCTAACATCATCAAAAAATATGGAACATGATTTTTCTACTTTACAACAAGTACTAACCACTGAAGATGGAAAGACAATCATGATTGGCGTGACAATAATCGGATGGTGCCCACTTACTGCAGTAGGAGATTCAAAGTTCGTGACCAACTTCTGACAACCGTGAAACTAACACCGATTCACAACTACCCATGCTACACTTCGATCTTGTCGCATAAACTTGAGTTGATCCGACTACCTTAAATGAAATAGCTGTATATCACTACACATGCAAGGAACTTACCTATGACGTTAACCATTATGGACCAGTTCATGCTTTTTCCCGACTCATCCGCATAACAAGAATAAATCCCGGCGTCATTCACCGTTGCCTTGGCAATAGTGTAGAAGGATTCATTAGAGATATACTTTTTATAGCTCTTGTTTTTCCTGTCGATCTTGTACCAATAAACCAAGCGTGAGGGACTATCACTCGGTTGACATGACAACGTCAAATTTTGATTGACATAAACAGTTAACTCTTGTGAGACAGGCATCGTAGTTCCTGAAAAGAAAAAAAAATGAAAATGTGTTTACAAAATTGGGTTATTAGCAAGACTAAATTATTTTGTCCTCGGCCGGATTCTGGAAGCCCTCCTACGTATTGTTTCGCAACAAAAGGCTATTTTTTTAACGATACATACCTAACGATAGTAAATTGGGAAAGTTCTCGCCCCATGCTCTTTTTAAACATAGGAATAGTAAATAGTATGGTCATTCAATATTTCACATAACAACCTATGGAACAGACTTTGCAAGAACCGGTAAGTTAGTAATTTGGTTAACAATGGTTCAGTTTTGTCAAAAAACAACAACGACAACATCAAATAAACAAGTAAATATCTAAACAACAAGATCTTTCTCGGGAGCAATTCCGCGCAAACCCATGATACCGTTTGGAACACTCTACCCACTGAGCTATGGAAGGCTTGTGAAGAACGAATGATGAGCGATGTGCCAGTGCACGTGATGAGCGAGCCTTCAACAGCTAACTGGTAGAGCGTTCCAACCGGTATCTGGCAGGTTATGGATTCGATTCCCGTTGGGGTTTCGGATTTTTTCCGAGAAAGATCTCGACATTTATTAATTAATTTATTTATTTATTTATTTATTTATTTTTTATCTATTTTTATACCTGTTTGACATCAAATAAACAGACAAACAAAATACGAAATTTAACACTATAGCTAGTCCCGCTATATTCCGAACAATTTTCCGTTCCTATAACATGGGTGTACCGAATCCTTCTAGTGATTTTCTTTGGTGATGAATTTATCATCGAAATAACGATTCTGAGAAGGGAAAATCATGAGGCCGTCAAATTCCACTTGTCAGACTAATACCTAACCTCTGAGACTGACTCAGAGGACTGACAACAAAAGCAGGATACCACTATTAATGTCCGATGGGGGAGTGTATTAGGACTGCACGTACTTGAGGAACGTGTTAACAAGCTTTATCAAATACCATTTCAAATTAATGCCTTAATTAGGAGATCCGGTGATAAGACTTAAAACTCCTATGACGTTATCACTGATTCTCGGTTTGAAGACATGAGATCGTGGTCAAGTCGTCTGGGTTGTTTTAACCCATTCGCTCCTGGAAATTTAGCCAAAAAATACCTTTTGAGGCAAGCCAAAAAGAATCGAAACTATCCAAAACGTTGTTTACAAGTCGAGCACTAGACTAGCTTTCGTTCCTAACGCCAAATCACAGCTTTTGAAGTTCGGGCATGCCCAGACAGCAAGTTTTTGGGTTTAAAAGTTTCCTTGCCCCCTCGACTTTTACCTTTCGCTTTCTCTCCTCCCCGTTTCTTTCCCTTTTCTTTCCCCGTTTTTTTTTTCTTTTGTTAGGCATTTACTAGGCTTCTTTTCGGTGGAAAAAGGGTTTGCAAAAAGCCCGGGGGTCGTGAAATTTTTTGAAGGAAGTACGAGTGGGTAGTGGGACAAGATTTTCATCAGAATTTTCTGGTCACAGTTACATTTTTGTTGCGTTTTTCTCTGGCCTGTTTGACTGAATCGCGCTCATTTGGGTATGGCTTGAAAGATCTTGTCTTCCAGCACAAGTTTATTGTCAAAGTTGTCTAGGACCGTTAAAACTGACGACGTCACAAGTGGTAGAAGGGACGTGATTAAACAAGGGCGGTTACGAACGGTTCAGGGGTGAATGTGTAAAATTCGCATCCGCTCACCTGCAAACGACTAGCCGACGTCTGCACGCAAGCTACTTCCAACATAAGAAGGCAGCAGAAAGAAACTGTCAGCCAAACGTCATTGTTTGAGTATCTCCCTAACCTCAGCTTGCCTGATGGGTTTGTATACAACCCTCCATAACTCTTGATTAAGGTAACATTTTAAACGTGGGTCCTATGTTCTTTTTTGTCGGTCAGCAATCCCCGGATTTTGGAATTTCGCCATGTGAAGCGACTAGAAGCAATACTACTCGCCCTATAGGCCTGATAGGACTCTAGTACATCGGAGTCACCTGTATCATTTTTATGGCGATACCCATTTATACTTCCCGGTTGAAGTAAAGAATCCATCAACACTCCCGGATATTCCGATTGATAATCAGATCAATATCAAAACCAACACGCTGGAAACTTCGCCTCCCTAACTCGACTGTACTGTACCGCTGTGCATTAATTAAAAGAAGTGGTAGCTTAAGGTTTCTCCGGACCTTTGCGGGTGTCCTCCCGGGAAAGAATTCGTATGCGCGCCACCCGCTAAGGTCGGGAGTAACCTCAATGTGATTTCTGAATACGTCCGGTATCCCTGGGGTTGATCTCAGTTGCCTTTCATAAGCTATTGCATAATTCAAGGTAAATACGTTAGCTACATGAACATAAACTGAGTATCCTCGCTTTGTGCACAGTACACTCACATGTACATTTTTTTTTCAAAGAACGTCTTATATTTCAGCTGAGGGCGAGCGAGGACTGTGCGTTCTAATTTTTGTTTTTGTTTTTGGCGTATTAAGCCTGAAAACCTTCTCGCATAACAATTGGTGAAGAAGTATGAAAGAAACTCACACTATGTGTATTACTACATGTAGAATGCTAGTATTTAGGTCTCAATTAGCCTGTGCAATTTTATTTCTTAGACAAATCTATTACTTTGTAATCTACGAGAACCAACGTATCCTTAAACTTTCGCCCAGACTTTTCGACGTTCTTGCCAATAAAAGGAAAAAGAAGAGTAGTTTTAAAAACTAAAACACAGTTGAGTACGTAAGCATCTAAAGGACCTATAAAAAAATATTTTACCTCTTGATATGACGGCGAAGAATGTTGCGGCGAGGCCAGTAGCTGATAAAAGCAGATAAGCGCGCATTCTGAAACCAAATCACGAATTTGAAACACTCGTCATGATTGTCAGATGTTTTGTTGAGTCCTTCACTCCATAAAAGGAAGTTGAATTGGTTCTGATAAATCTGCCAAAAGCAACCCATCACCGGAAGTGACCTTGAGTGTCACCGCTGGGTGGAAGCGGAAACAGAATTGCACGTCATCCCTTTGAAGTCACAGGGCAGAAAAATTGATATTTTAAAAATAAGTTTTAAAACTGAACAGCTAGCGGAAAGCGGGTCGTGAGGTCAGTATTATACTATGGCAACTAAAATACTGTTGGACCGTCAGCAATTTAGTAAGAGCTGAGATTAACTTAATACTGTTCTTGTATAATCAACAAATTTGACTTCTTGCAATACGGATACCTTTTATAGATATGATACTACCGGCTGCGTAGGAGACTAGTCTACTGGCGAAACTTCCTCTACAGTTATGAGGTACGAGACACGCCTTCTAAGGTTCAGGAAGGTTGTTGTTAAACTGAAGAGTGTTACTTGTTATAGTTTAAAACATAAAGCGCAAAAGGCGTGATGAATCCGAGAGCTTCTGTCACTTTCTCCATGCCCCGTATTTCACTGTAGTTAAGTTTTTAGATTGCTATTATCACTTCCGGTTTCAGTTTTGTCGGTTTTCGACAGTAAACTTCTACTCGTTCCGTCATCGACCACTGTCGACAGGCAGTCCGTATCGGTTCCATATTTTATGTCATATTACCTATCACCGACGTTAGCCTGCCGTGCAGCCGGACGTGTCACTCGAAACCTAGGTCAAAAGCTAGAAAATACCGTACATCACGTCTGAGGGGGAAGCCGGTAACCTCAATGGAGAAGTACTTTCCTATGACGCTGTTTACATTTATTTTGCTGTAACAGGGGGTTCTAGAATGTTATTCTGTGGATGAAATCCTAAACTGCGACTTCCTTGTCCTTCACAAAATGTTTAATGAATATACACAGTTTAAAACAAAAGCTGAAAGTTTATTTAAAGCTTAAATTCCCTGACATAATCTGCTTTTTGCCTTAAGAAGCCCACTTGAATTAAGTCTAGATAATAACGATAAATGACAATAATCAGAGTAGAATTTTGAAAATGGGAAATAGCTGGATAAAACCAAATTACAACGTCTATTAAAACGGTAGGTTTTTAGCATTTTAACTCTTAAACTATTAAGCAATACTTTCCTGGGTTTCAGTGCCTATTATTATTCTTAAATTCTTAAGATGAGTCTGTCGGGAAAAAGCTGATTGACCAGTACTTAGTTGTTGTGCTAGCTGCTTTTTAAGATGTTCATAATTGATCATTTGTAGTCTTTAGACTTCCGTTTTGGTGCTGGCTCTTCGGCTTTGGAGTGGTCCAGAGCGGGGGTGGGGGGGGGGGGGGGGGGGTACATAATAAAGTTATAGCGGGAGGCTTTGCCCCGAGTTCAAACACGTACAAGACCCCCCCCCCCCCCCACTCCCTCTACCCATAATTCCATCTAGAACAAAATTAGTTAAAATTATATTTTGCTTTGTCATTTATGCCAGAATTTTGGCAACCGTTCTCAGTAATTTGATGTAGCTGCTATCGTCTCCAATTCAAGGTGTATTATGGCGACTTGGAGGTTAAATCAGCATCCGCCTGCGTGGGTGCACGAAAGAAGTTCCCATTCCTGTAACCGGATAAAACAACAATATGAAATGTTGTCTGAGCTGACATGGTTGAGCAGTATTAAAAAGCCTGTTTTTGTGCTATTGTTCTTTTTTGGGGGGCGATGCGTAGTTGATACTTGGAGTTTTCAGACACCCGGTTTTGAACCAGCATTTCAGCTTTGGAGTAGAAAGGTAAACATAAACCAACTGATGAGTGTACGAGACAAGGTCTGACCAAAGTGATAAATTGCTGTCTCACCGGTACAAAGCTGGCTCGAGTTGTCACATTTCCGGTTAATTAGCCATTTAGACACGTGGGACTTTAAAGGGTGTGGTTTATAAAATCAATATTATCTTTTCTGAAACAGGCTATGTGTGCCCCACATGCCTGACATCGGGTAAACCTTTTTCTTCTTATTTTACGAAAAATTTACAAGGAACCTGAAATCAACCCGACTAAGATCAACGCAAATTAAAGAGGAATGCACTCACGAATAAGGAAAATTCTCGCGAATAAAGAGAAGGGACGCATTCCCAAATTAGGAAAAATAATTTTAAAACGCAAGTCTGGTGCTGTCGTGTTTTGTTGAGGAAGGTTAGTCCAGACGATGGCAGATTTTGGGTGCAGTCGAAGAAATGTGCATGGGAAAGTCTTCGGTGAGGTAAAGTTTTCATATTGAATTTTTTTAATAAATGTGAAGTTTTCGTTATTTTTTATGATATACTCTTAACTGTTGTGTTATCTGTCTTTTGTTGCTATCGACGCTCACTTTTGTCATATATTTTTTCCCCAAACATACTCAGGATACCAGTAGCGGACACCGCAGTCACGTTATTCTTAATCCTTTTACCGGTTCACGTACAGTTAACAATGCTCGAATGCTCGATACTCTTTAATTTATGTATTTAGTTTTTATCAGACAAATCTACTCTCTCGATAGAGTACCGGTCAAAAATCTCTTTATCTAGAGCTTCCTTGATGTATCTGCATGAAGTTCGATTCTCGCCAATTCTTAATTGCTGTAAGGTAAAAGGCGTTCCTGTAAAAAAAGGATTTTAGAACGTTCTGAAGGCTAAAGCCTACACCTCATGCGCTAATTAAGTTTCTCTGGCGTAATTAATAAGGTAGTGTAGTGAGCTAACTTTCCGCCCAAATAAAAAAAATGGTTTGCATATACTTTTACCGAAATCTTTCTTTGTACAAATATTAAATTTCGTACGTAAGGTATATCGGAAATGACCTTTAGCAATCATGACTTTGATGACGACTTAGGAAGTTGTCGAGCAGGACGGAAACCCCATTACACGCAAAACCATCAGTTTTTTGAGATAATTTCCTGTATTCTAGAAAAAGGCTTTTCCATCTGACTCGTTCCTCTTTCTCAGTTTCCAGTGCATGGAGTTCCAGCTTATCGGAATTATACTCCAGATTTTAGTGTACGTTGTTTTAAGTGTACAGATGTTTCAAATAAGCTTTAAAGTTGGCAACATGGTGCTGCAGTTTAGCTGCGGTACAAGTGATAGCCTCCTTTTAAAACATTAATGTACTTTTTCACCAAAGGTAACCAGTCCACATCAACCTCCTCGTACGGAGTCTGTGCGCTAAAGAGGCATTTGCGCAGGGCATATCTAGCGCACTGTCCGTGGTTGTCCTTCTGTCACGTCCTCCTTTTGTAAACGCTTGAACCTAATGTACTATTTTTTATTACAATCGACCAGTCATTGTTGCCCCTTTGCTCGTACGCAGTCTGCCCGCCCTTGGTATCATCCTTTATTTGTGTGGTAGCCTGCGAGCAGACTCACTTGCGTGTTATGCGCGCGAGTATCTTGTCGGTTTGCGAGCAGGAGAGCGAAGGTCGCAGGCGAGAAGAATGGAACGAGGAAATTTCCCTGCCCCATTCTTCTCTCCGGGTCACAAATCGCAACCTCGTCCCCAGGGCCTTCTTCTCGTTCAAAATGGCGATCAGAGAAACCCCTGGCCTGCAATCTTAAGCCGTTGTTCAAACTGAACGAAACGAACAAGACATTTCATCGTGTTTACGTGACAAAATCTTCACGAATTTTTGGAGCCATTTTGGCAGCCTTGGCTAGGGGTTTCTCCGATCCTCTATTTTGGATGAGGACAAGACCCTGGGGAAGAGGTTGCGCAAATCGCGGCTCCGCCGCCAAGATACGCCCGCGAATAACACACAAGTGAGCGTTTTTTTAAATCTACATTTATCTTCATTCCTAACAAATGATAAGTTACTGCTAGCGGGCTATTCGTGTGGAGTCACAAAGAGTGGGCAACCTGCTGGATACAGTGCAATGATCATGTTTTGACCCAGCGAATTGAATGTTTGAGTGTGCTGGTGGCATTGTTTTGCTGTCCCAAACACTGCAGCACGTGCAAAGGAAGATCAAAGGGACTTGGCTTGGCCATGAACTATTGCATCAATACTCCTAATTTGATTCCAGGGCAAAATATTGAGAAGATGGGGCACTTTAATTTACAAATATGGAGTCAGTGATTGATGTCAAGGGTGGGACAGAGAAGGACGTCGCGTCAAGACTGTTTTAAAAGGCAACAACAGCTTTTTACAATTACAATACAACAACGACAATGAATGTACAATACAACAACAAAAATGAATTTACCAGTAAGGACCTACGGGACAAAATCCCGAGAGTTTTATTAACATAGCAAATAATATGTGAACATAATTTTGCTGTTTTCCATTTACTTTATTTCACCTACTAATCTGTCAATCGTTATACAAGTTTCTAATCATGGCTTTTCTCGTCTTGCTTTTTCGTTAAAAGCTTCATTTACACCAACACGAATTACCGCCCCTTACTTGATAACTAGGTAAGAATTTACCAGGAAGATACGGTAGATGCTTCATTCTAAAGTTCTTCCTTCATGACAACCATTTCTTCAAATTTCCAATTTTTATCCTCCCTCAAATGTTTCAAATAAGCTTCGAAGTTGGCAATAAAGTGCTGCAGTATAATTGCAGTACAGGTGCTAGCCTCCCTTTTAAAACACTTGATGTACTTTTTCACCATAGTCAACCAGTCCACATCAATCTCATCCACGTACCGAGTCTGCGCCGCCATGAGGCATCTGCTCATGGCCTCTCCAGCGCACTCTTCGTAGATGTCCTCCTCTGTTATGAGATAAATATTTGATTATTTTACATTACTGTAATATCTTGGACCAAACTACCGAATGAAAGCCAAGCAAGGGAGGAAAAAGATCAGAAGGATGACCAAAAATTCGGTAGAGTGTCGAGATTAAAAGACACAAGTCGGTTAAGTGTGATCGTCCGGGTGAGTGTAGTCCTAAGAAAAACTGTTTGGGCAAGAATAGTAAAGGACAGGACGCATAGTCTGGAGGGAAATATCAGGGGTTTGTTTCTGCAGCTGGTCAACGGCGCCTAATTAAGCAATTTATGGGCCGCTTTCTACAATGTAAATGCATCGAATGAAACTCGAACCTCGGAAAAACATAGATGGGCACTTACAAATGCAAAATCGATGAGGTTTTCACCTGAAGTTATCCCCCTAAGCCCGCATCCCAATATTTCTCGAAAGGTACACACATCATCACACCATGTGAAACAATATAGCATCAAAGGGGGTTAGTTTGATATTTTTAAATCAAATTTAAACAAAAACTGGGTTTTCTATTTTAATTTAACAAAACGGCAAAGTTTTGTGTATATCTGATTCAAACAAATAAATAAATATCTGAAAAGGCGAAGTCATCCAAATCTACTTATTATTGAATATTTAAGTCTCACGACAATTTTTCGTTTAAGTCTTAAGGATCTAGAGATCCTTTTCAAAGTTTCTGCCGTCTAGTGAAATCAATATATGTAACGACCGCTAACCGATATTAACAAGTTATTTTTCCTCCATTATACCTGCAGAACAAAGTGAACATTAAATTTAAAATTTGTTTCAATTCGGCTCACCATGCATATACGTACAATAAATAATTTTATTATATAGACAAGAAGAGTTAGTTGATCACTTTCAAAGTTCATCCGAAATTTATCCGGTGCTCAAGTGACGTATTTTCCTCAATAACGTCACTTACCGCTTTTACATAGTTTGCCAAACGCCAGCAGAAAGAGGTTTTTGCAGAGTGCTGACCGTTAAGATTCGAAAAACTACTGTTGTGGGCTATATAATTTATAGCTGAAATGAAGTTTTTTTTTGGCGGGGGAGGGGGGTAAAAACTTATCTTTCAACTTTTTCAAGCCAGAAGCTCCTATTCAAGCTGTTTATGCATGTTACTATAAGGCACCGTTTACATGAGTTATTTCATCCCGGGGTGAGTTTCAACCCGGGATGACTTTCATCTCATCCCGGGATGACTTTCATCTCGGTGTCTGGTCATTTACCTGTAAGTGTTTACATGATTTGGAGCAAAAATGTGTTCGCCCCGGGATGATTTCATCCCGATGCTGAAGACCGGGATGAAATCATCCCTGGGCGAACACATTTTTGCTCCAAATCATGTAAACACTCAAAGGTAAATGACCAGACACCGAGATGAAAGTCATCCCGGGATGAGATGCAAGTCATCCGGCAAATTGTCGCAAAGACCGGCTTTCTCTGCGAGGACCATGTACTGCCATTCGTGAACTATGATGAACTGAACGGGTTCGGCCGATGATAGGTCAGCAGCTCTTAAAGTGTAAGGCACGAATGCCTGCGAGGAAATTGGGGAAATTAAAAAAAATAATAGTTTAGTTGAATATACAGACACTAACTTGTGCCCATGATTCATTCCCCATCGAGTACTTTTTACTTCGCGCTACCCACGATCTGGGCGAAGCATAGATTTCTGTTGGATCAACTATGGTTTCAACTGACTACAGTGTCATGTGCGATGTGCGCGGGTCTGCCAGGTTTTATAATAATAATAATAATAATAATAATAATAATAATAGTAACAATAACTGTTTTTTCACAATTTCTTTCATGAAAAGTGAAAATGAGATAAAAGAGGTTATCCCTTTCTAGTTTATCTCCCTCCTTACACTTGCAAAAACATAAATAAATAAAAAGTATATATACATCGCAATTCAAACTACACACACGCACTTAAATAACTTAACGGGTTAGGATAGATGCCGTCTGAGTCTGTTCTTAAAAGTGTTCAATTTTAGCAGCCTTTATGATCAACAATTTTCAATCTCACCCATTCAGAAAGTGGGAAGCCGTTCAATAGCCTCGGTATCCCACGGGTCATGTACACGGTTGTTTTCCGGCGTTCGTCATAGTGTTACATACTTTAGCTAGCTATATGGAGCAGATGCGATGAACCGGTTAAGTAAGCTCCAACTGTACATATTGTATGGTCGAAACATCAACGGATCTTCAACGGCAATTTGAAAAGCTTTCGACAATGTTCGAAAACTTCGGTAAATGCTCGGAACCGGCCATCTTCGGAAAATTTTCGTAAGATCTTCAGTAAGTAGCCAAAAGTCGCCGGCAATCTTCGATAGTTTCAGAAAATTGAGTAGAAGTGCTTTAAACGTTACCATGAAATACATGCAAAGTTCTTCTTTTTTCTCGGCTTCCTCGGCGTGACCTTCACAGCGCAGCTGTAAGTCGGAAGCTACTTCTGTGCAACCAGCTTGAATGCACTTGGTGACGACGTCTTCTTCGTGAAGCCCGCTCTCAACAGAAATGAAACTCACAGCAAAAACAACGAAGATAGTTGTTGAAAACATGCTGTAGATTCTGAGAGGAAAGCAACAATCCTTCTTTTAAATATTTTCCTGCGTTAGGTGGTCCCAATTGTAACACCATTTTACGTCTGGTTAAGTGCGGCCATATAGCACAGAAAAACATGTCTTACAATGCCAAATGTTTCAATAAATTTCTGCCATTAAAATGTTCTTTTTTAAAGATCTCAGTAAGAAAATTGCCACAGTTATCTACGCACTGAAAGCTTCCAAATTTTTTATCGATAATTTCTCAATATAGTTTATAGATATACCTAACATATATTTAATGTTGTGACCACCTCTTCTAAAGGATAAGAATAGAACGCAATTGCATTTTTAAAAGAACTGGAAAGTTTGGGAGCTATGTATCTCCTTTCTTTCTGAAATAAAACAGATTTATTGTTTATTTCACTGTTCTTTTCATCCGACTTTTCATTTGAAAAGTGTTATCCAGCGCTCTGGTACTCGTTCTTGAGATTTTTCATAATGCACAACCTCTTTGAGACCTTCGCAGAATAACGGTTGAGACGTCGCGGTCAACATCACTTCGACTTTCGTTAATATCCGATAGGCTTAAATGACTTTTATGTTCCTTGTGTCTCATCCTAAAAATATGTTAGTGTTGGTAAGGTGCACTGCTTTGGGTGAGCGCCGTCTGCTGGGATAGAAATAAATGACACATCCTTTTGGGATGAAGTTTGGCCACTAGTCAGTGCCTGGCCGTTTTTTTAAAACAATCAAAGAAAGCTTAAAATATCCAAACATACAAGGCATAATCCAAGCAAAGGTGAGGGCACGAGCGCCATCCAGAGGCTAGAAAATGAGAAATAATGGGGGAGGGAGGGCGGGAAAATGATCTTGACTTACTTGAGTAGGCAAGAATTTAACACCAGTGTCTCTCTTGAACCTCCAGAGGCAGCTCGCTATTCTCACATACTCTATAAAGACTTCGCTGTTATGCCCCCGGATGGCAGCATGCCCGGATGCTGGTTACAGATGAACTGATTGCGTGATAGTCACATAAATCAATTTATTCCTTCTTCGAAATAAATCTCCTTTTTATCTATTTAGCTCCATACTCGGCGTTCAACTGATCAGACGCACGTCTTCGTTAATCTAACATCAAACACTTTCCCGTTAGAAAAAAGGGGTAAAAACTAAAGAGTAAAAGATTAAAACCGGCGTCATAATATTATAACACTTTGGCAAATATCCTACTTAGTTTTCCAGTTTGATTTACTTCAGCGATGTATCGCTGAGGTAGAGATGAATAGCATATACTAACCCAAGTTTGAGAAGCCAATCAGAGCGCTCGAAAAACACTATCAACTGTTTTGGTATATAATAATTTGGTTTAGCCTTGAAGGCTAAAATGATCGAAAAAATGTTTACCCAAGAAAGGTACACTATTTCATGCAAATAGGAATATTCACTAAAATTTTGTACCAATTTTCAAACATGCTAATTTTACAAATTGTCCACGATGTCGCAGGAAGTCACCGACTTGATACCGCACGATTCAAAGGCAGTACTCGGAGCTTCTGATTGGTTGATTTCAAATTTGACCAAAAAACTGACATGAAACACGTTCTTTTTTACATATCACTCAATGTCATTTTAGGACAAGCCTTCAAACACCTGGTTTATCAACACACATTTATCCTAAAAATGTGAAAAATATTTAGGGTAAAGTAAAATTATTAGCAAATCATTTGTTTAGTCTGATTCAAGTTGCTCTCAGCTAGAACTTCCATATTTAATGTAATTGCTCAGCCGTCAAGCTCTGTAAACAAGCATATTTCTTTAAACCGTTAATCTTCGAATCTTCGAAAACGAAGTTGCAAGCTCCCGAAGCAAAACGCTTTTTCTTGCAAGCTCAGGTATCTAGAGACACCTAATTGCACAAATGTTGCCATTCAACAATGGAAAAAATACTAAGGCCTATTATAGTACAACACTAAATTTTGGCGTGCTCCCATTGGTCGAAATCGATCACGTGATGTGGTAGTGTCTCTCCTCATAGTGTCCGTTTTTGGCACCTTTCGCTCAAAATTTAGCGTTGTACAATAAAAACAATACAGTCCGTCTGTCTCAGGCTCTTGGAAATTTGATGTTCAAACTTCATATATTGTAAACATCAAATTTCCTAGGGCAACCGATCACACGATAGTGCCTTCGACAGAAGAACTCTATTGTTTAAAAAGAAATTATTTAGGCATGCAAACGACCTTAATTCTTGGATTTATTCTCCACGCACTCATGCACTATGACACCACACTTAATTTGTTGATATGGGGTAAAGCGGCTATCGTCAAGAGATTCAAAAGCTGACGTTTTGAGCGTTAGCCCTTCAACAGATCGAGTACCTGAAAGTAGCCGAGATTGCATGCCTAATTTATTCCTATTTGCCTTTTTTTCATGTTTATTTTTTCTTTTTTCATTTTTATACGACAAAATTCTTACAATTAGGTGTATCCACAAAAAATGTACACAGAAAAAACATTGTCTGCTGAGTATTTGAAACGATCTCGGAAACCAATTGCAATTTCATGTCATTTGTTTTTACTAATATTTTTTATTGGGAAAATTCTACAAAATAAAGCTTCCTAGCTCAAGATCTGATTTCCCAGGGTGTTTTACGCCTTTTTTTTTTCTTATCGTTTCAAGGGAGTTTCAAGAAAGCCAATCTAGCAACATAGGATCCCAATAAGGAAAGACATTCTAAATATACGCATTTTATATCAAATTCACGATTCACATTTGGATTGGCATTCCAAAACTTATTTTGACTCGAAGTTTAAATGTTATTAAAAGGTTTGCTCCTTCAGGCGTATATAAAGGAACTTATACCCTATAGCCCTGCCATCTAGTTAGATGCATTTATTACAAAAATCATGACAACAATGTGAGGGCCAATGCAAGCACACACACACCTAAAATGCGGGAAGTAAATTATAACCAAAAAGCGCTTACCTTTTCTTGAACGAGTAGAAGCGCTGAATTTGAAGGCGATGAAAATCATATTTGCGCGATGGCGAACTACTGCAAATGATATTTAGTTGTCGATAACAAGTAGTTGTCGACAACTAAATGTCTAGTCTGTGGAGGCCCTAAGTTGATAGTTCAACCACAGTACGTACGTGTGTCACCATACACTTGAGTTTCATTTTACATCTAATAATAATAATAATAATAATAATAATAATAATAATAATAATAATGAATTTATAGAGCGCTATTTCTAGTGCTATCCAATAGCGCTTCTGTAGCGCTTCTGTACATCTGTAGCTACCTGAACTTTATTTCTTGGAAATTATATGTTCAAACAAGCAAGAAAATAGATAATATTCGTATTGGTGTCCCAAATTTGTGTCCATTTATTCACTGTTTTATGGCCTTGCCGTGTGTTCTAGAGAACAAGTGTAAACCTTTTTATATGGCAATGTTGTATCTCCACCTTTCCCGTGTTCAACTTTTGTAAAGGACATAATTATAAACTAGCAATGTTCCTCCTTGAAGTTTCATTAAACATGTTACAATTAACGTGCAAGTTTTAACGGTTCCAAGTTTATTATAATCATTATTATTTTTACCGCACCACGATGATTAATTATAAACTACCACATCAATCTCTACTTGATAATCAGAATAGAAACAACATCTTAAGAAGCTCTGATTGCTTCAAGCCGGAGAAGACATTCCTTTGACCATCTTCCCGAACTTTCCATGCTTCACCTTGAGATATTTCTCGTGTGCTTTAACGTAACCAATAAAATGACGAAAGATTGGTACGTCACAGATGTTGGTCGCCTCGATCACTTCGTAACACTGCAGGTAATGCTGGATCCAGGTCAGAAAATTCGGGTCAACATGTTGTTTCATCCGGATCTCGACGTCAATGATGCATTTGCGCATTACGTCCCCAGCGCACTGTTTATAGTCGTCCTCTTCTGTCAGGGGATAAACATGTAACAATTATTCACTGAAGTGGAGGTCAATAGTGGTGGGTAGGTAATTACCTCACCGCGAAGCGGCACCGAGACTGAGGTGAATAATTGTTTTAGCATACACCTATTTCAATTAAGGTTGCCTTCTTTCATAGACTGCAAAGTATCATGTTTGCTATAAACAAATGTATTGTTCGCTTTTCTCGCTAAAAGCACTCCAGGAGAAAACCAAATCATAAAAAAATACACATTTGCTCTTACTTTACGGCTAATAGGTAGAGAAAAGCAGCCACAAATTTAGCGAGCATGATGCACTGCGGTCTATGAGACATGCATCACTGAAGCAACCTTTTTGAAACAGGTATATACCAAACCAGTGGATAGCTAGCACTAAATAGTTACCTTTTTTTATGTCTGAGAAACGAAGGAAAACTCGCCCGCGAAATCCAGAAAAGTACTGGGACGGGAAAAGGCAGATACTATCCCGAGTTTGAGTAGCCAATCAGAGGGCGTGAGAAACACTTCTATCCTCTGGTTCGGTACATACTATTTGATTTTACAGTACAAAGCTAAATTTTGGCGTGCTCCCATTGGTCGAAATCGATCTCGTGACGTCATAGTGTCTCTCCTCAGCGGGCGCCTATCAGCGAATAGAGTCCTTCTGTCTTAGGCCCTACGTGTGATAGGTTCCCTCGGAAATTTTGATGTTCAAACTTCATATAATTAAGCCCTCGAGCTACGTTCTCGGGCTAATGTTTGTTGTGAACATCAAATTTCCTCGGGCAACCTATCACACGATAGTGCCTTCGACAGAAGAACTCTATGGTTTAAACATTAGCTAATTCAATCTGAACCTCAGCTTAAATGTTTTATTCTCGGTGCTTTAAGTGTCTTTCCATATTCCCTTCAAACTTCCTCAAAAAGTTTCCAACATTTTTTATTCTTTTTTTTTTCAAATTGCGCAATCGCAGTATTGTTTTGGTGGTTATACTTTATACGTCAGATTCTAGTCTTTTGAATTCAGTGAGGGCGCTGGGCTACGTTGGACTAATTCTCCCACTTTCTGTTACTTATGATTACACAAGATGTTTTAAAACACTTTAAATAAGACAAAAATAAGCGATAGGAATACGATGTTTCGACGACTGCATGACGTCCTTTATTTATCAAGTGTAAATATGCAAAGTTTACACTTGATAATGACGTCGTCGAAACGTCGTGTTTCTATCGCTTATTTCTGTTACTTAAGGGCGGTGCCTCCTAATAGAGATGTATTTTGCAAAGGTTATGACTATGGGGAAAAAGTAGATCTTAGCAAGGGTTATTGGAATCCAAAAAGAAAGATGTGGGTAACCACGCATTTTTCACAGATAATTAAGCAACCATAATTCTAAAAAAGCGTTAAAATACAAAGAATGTATGGCAATTTCTTTCCAAATTAAAGCGCATATGAAGCCAAATTCGTTTTGACACAGTTGTAAGATATATCGTTTAAAATGCACGATTTCAAAATTTGAGATGGCTAGGACAAAAATGGACGATTTTACAAGCGCTGAAAGCTGGGCCATTTTGCCCCGAAAAATGGTCAGAGGACTGGATCGAGTTTGTTGCGAAATTCCTTGGTTGTGACGTAATTTTGGGGACAGAAGTTTTGTTTACACTCACTGATTTTATGTCACGAAGGAGGAGTTTTAGGAGAAAACCATGTCCAGTGATTCGGAAATGGGTAATAAATGTCTGAATCATCGAGTAGCCGTGACGAAAAGGATATTGCAGAGGAGGGAAATCAAGATGTTGAAGTAATTTACGATCAAATCAGATCAGGACGAACCACTAGTAGCCGAAGTTGAAGACGACAAAGGAATCGAGAAGCCCAAGTGGAAGGACTTACGCGGGCAGTGTTAGAGGCAAGATACCGTAAGCGCATGGTACGTATAATTGCGAAGTATTTTTTTTTGACGTATACAAGTCCTTGCTACTGGAACTTGGCTCTCGCTATATCGACAGGCGGCAAAACCCGGACCCGTTTGACCTATATGATATTTGTATTGAATTGTCCGGTCGCTCTCGTCGCGTTACCTCGAGTTATTTTTTGCTTCTACAATGCAAACACAACGGCTGCTGATTAGTCGCTTAATCTTCCTCTCATTGGGTCAATGAAGTAATTACGACCGAAAGTTTTGGTCTGTCTATATCTTTCTCACGTATACACTCCATGAACTATTGACATACAGTGACAACATTTATTTGTTTATATATCTCGCCCTCGGGCAAATATTTAACAATTATCCTGCGAAATCGCGCGGAATATCACCTGATACTTAGCCGACGAGGCCGTAGGCCGAGTTGGCTAAATCAGGGGATATTCCGCAAGATTGAGCAGGATAATTGTTTTATTATTCAACAAATTCCCACTTCCTGTGAATTAAAATCTTTTCAACTTAAGTCTTTACAACTTTCCGTGAGCAAGTGTGCTGCTTCGTTCGCAATAGCATTTTCTTGGTTGAGTTCTCACTATGAAAATTCAAAGTCAACCTCTGGATATCTTTGTGAGGTGAAGCAAATACTTGTTGACGTTTTGAGAGCATTTAATCGTGGAAAGTTTCTTCCAGGGAGTTAAAATTACCGGAGAACACTGCTAAAACTGCCTCGCTTTTCAAAATGGCCGCCAAAAAAGCAATGAAAGAAAAGCTGTAGTGCACCTCGAAATATGGTCATTTACGTATATCGCAGGATATCTGTCACGTGCGGATGACAGATATTGAGGGCTTCCTTACCATATATGGGCATAGTAACAATTTGTTGAATAATAATCTTGTTTACAAGCCGCGCTCGTCCATGCGGGCTATATCTATTATCTCGACTTTAATTCTTGTTTTTTGGTCGACGCATTGCATTTATCAATTTTGTTATGATAAGTAGAATGTCGTATAGCTCCAGGTTTTCTTCAATTTACTGACGCAGTCACAGCCTGAATTCAATGGAAACTATTGTTATTTGGGACTCATAGTTTCTTTTCTTGCAGATTCATCCGGGCTGTCGCTTATCGATTGACCATCCACTGACTTTTATGGCTCTCCACAGACAAGCAAGAGGATATATAATAATTCTTAGTAATTTTATCTATAACAAAATGCTTACTTGTGCATCGTTGCCTTTACTGTGCACCTGTTGCTAGGTAGCTGGAGTGCAACCACGTAGGTGCCCAATAAGGGGTTAGCAATATATGCATCAGTCATTCCAATCAGGTTCAGTGAGATGGGCAGTTTCTCAACTGTTTATAAAACGGATAAAATATATCTAAAGTTTTGATTAAAAAGAAGTTCACATAGACATTCTAATCGTGCATTTGCTATTTGCACAACATCATTCCCCCGCAGAATCCCAATTTCTGGAACCTTCAAGGGAAAGCAAAACTAAAATGGGAATTTTGAATATCAGGTTAAAATTGCAGTGGAACAAATTAAAGGGAAATGATCTTTGGTCTGAGTTACAAGCCGGGAAGGGCGGGCTGACTTATACAGGGATGTGCCACTTGACAGGGTATGGCTTTTGGCCTCTTTGTCCTAAGCAGGGTACATAACTTTTTCTGTCTGTGACTTATTCAGGGATGTGCTGCTTGACAAGGTATGGCTTTTGGTCTCTTTGTCCTAAACAGGGTATATAATTTTTTCTGTCTGTTCTAAACAGATTGTATTTTGTGTCATTTGTCCTATACAAGGACCTAAAATGAAGGGTGTTGTCTTAAACAGGATAGGTATTTTGGGCGTTTTCTTGTCTTAAACAAGGTCAGGGTTTCAATCCCTCAGTAGCAGCCCTATACCAAAACGTGGGTCACGTGCCCCCCTCCCCCCCCCCCCCCAGGGTTATGAGGAGGTTTGCTAAATCAAGGATTTGAGAATGAGAGAGCAATCGGGGGGAATCCTGCTCGTTATTTTGAATCAATCCCAACCACTCTTTTGGCCAATTTCAAATTACTTGTCTGATGACTTCCTGAACTGTACTGCACTCCAGTCACCATTACATGCTACATATTACCCATAGGATATATCCAGTTATGCTGCTCTTTCGTGCAAATGTATTGAGATTACATGTGTGTTTTTCACGGCATTCAGTTTTATTGATAACCCTGATATTGAAACTTGAGGGGAAGGAACGATAATGATGATGCTGAATGAAACCTATCAGTACTGTTCGAATTAACCAGATCATTTATTTGTTACAATTATTTAACTTGTGATTTAGAGGATAACTAGACTTTCTCAAACCAGTCAAGTACTGACCATTTTTGCTGGGCCATTCCTTGTAATTGAGCCCCCCCCCCCCCCCCCCCCACACACACACACACACACCCTTGTTAGAGACTGGACTTTTTGACTTTTTGGCGGATAGTCTCACCCACTACGTAAGTCAATGTGTCATTTGCGTTAACTGAGAACACTGCAAACAACTACTCAAACCATATAACTGTAAAATGTATATTATATGCCGAAAATATCCAAAAGGTATCCAAAAGTACTTATTTAAAACAATTTTTAAAAATGACAGTTAACACTGAAACAACAATGGTAACCACTGGCTTGGCTGTGTATTATGGAAGTGGTGTGCACATAATAAAATAGCAAACTAAATTTGACAGTAAGTCTTAAATTCGAAGTAAGAACAACAATTTTCTTATGTTGACAAAAGTAATAAAACATGCATGTCATAATGACAGTAGTTATGTTGCTTGGCAGCTTGTCCTGGTATGACCTGGTTTTTGCATTTGGACAGTTCTAAGATTTTCCAGATGTTCTGGTGCCAGTGGTTGTTCTCTCAACAGAAACAGTATTGCTCTGCTGCAATACCTCTTGCTCTGCACATGAATCAGAAAACAACAATAATTATTGTACATATACTGTTTATTCAGGTGGTTTCAGAGAAATTAAATGGGAGATGAATTAATGTCAGTCAGATCACTCTAAGAACAAGGAAAAAAAGGATTTAAGTGATAACTGAACAACAGGAGAATTTGCATGTTGATGTCAAGGCTTTTGTTAGTTAGAAAAGCACATACCATAATCTGTCATTAGATAGCAACGGAATCCCATACGAGCACCATCCTTAACACAGGTTATTACTAACACAATGAATGATGTACGCCTGTGCTTTTCTATGTATCAACAGTAGGGTGGGCTTAGCCTACCAAACAATATCAGTTTATAGCATTGAATACATGTGCTACGTAACTGATCAAACATGTAAGTCTTAATATCACAAATATATTTGGCTTACTTGTCCTTTCGTTCGATCACTGGGAACTTCTTCTGGAGCTGCAGGAACAACACTATCTCTCGTGGGCACAGCGGTCCTCTTTATATAATCTCGGATATTTACTCTCCCACTCTGCTCGATTGTATCAATCACCGATGATTTGTACTTGTAGCAATCGTCCTCGAAGTGCGCCGAGCAGAGCGCAGTACACTTGGAAGTCACTGGGATCTTTAAAGTCGGGCCGGTGTTTTCGAACAAATTTTACCCACCGTTACCCTCACAACCGGATCAGTTGAAAACTAATGCATTCGAAATCCCTTTTTCCTCGTATTTTTTACACCTTCGACCGTTAGGGGCGCGAGCAACACAGTTACTCCCTCCTCTTTCTCTCTTTCCGCCATATTGGATTGCTAGTTTGTGTACCCAAATTGACGTCACAGGCTGTTGTCACGTGGTATTTTGGCCCCGCAATTGGAATGCCATTTTTCGAGGCAAAACAGCCCAACTTTCAGCGCTCGTAAAATCGCCAATTTTTATCCTAGATAGCTCAAACTTTGGAATCGTATATTTCAAACGGTAAATTTTATAACTGTGTAAAAACAAATTTGGCTTCATATGCACTTTAAAGCTCAATTATCTCTGAAAAATGCGTGGTTACCCCCAGTTTTCTATTTGGATTCTAATAGCCATTGCTAAGATCTGCTTTTTCCACATAATCATTAGCCACGCAAAAATATTCTTGTATTAGGGGGCAAATTCCTTAAGAAACCCGAATATCCCGAGATGCGCAGAACGTATGCGCAGTAACAAAAGGAGGCACTGTCCTTAACCACGTTGATTTCAAAACAATGCCATTTAGCAGCCTAGTACCCAGGCATTCTCCTCCCGCTCACACGACTCGACGTGGTGCGGAATTTCGTGACGTTCGGTGACGTCACGAAATTTCGCGCCAAGCTGTGTGAGTGAGAAGAGAACGCCTGGGTACTAGGCTGCCCATTTAGCAGAAGATCAAAGTGGCTGTGAGCCAACTCTTGAATACATAGTGTTTACGTCACTTTTCATTATATATGCATTGAAAAATAAACGTTTTGAAGCCATAAAAGTAATGTTTTACCATTATGAGAAGATGAAGGCGCACTTTTCCTTTTCATACGAGCGTGAAAATACGCACACGATCTTCGGCTTCCCTTCAAAACTGTCAAAGCTGTCGATCGATCGAATTGTACACTTTGTTGAAGGTCAATTTACAGACGATACTGTAATTGGTATAAAGCAAATAAGCATTTAGAACTAATTATTTAAATGAAGAAATCAACCCTTTTTGTCACCAGTTTTGAACAAAAAAGAGTTCAAGCTTACCAATATTAACCAAGCTTTCTTTCTCCAGTATACCTACAAAAAAAAATAACTCGTCAACACCTCGAAAAATCCTGGCCGCAAATTAAGCTCCATTCTCGGCCAAAATTTTTACATACAAATTCCAGCCGATGATCAAAGATTATATTACAAGTTTTTAAAAAGTATTCTTCAGTCACAATCCTGTACAAAAGCACATTACTCCCCCCCCCCACCCCCCCCCCCCCCACACACACACACACACCTTCCTTCTCCGGCTCCATTAACAAACTTTTGTCCTTTTCGAAAAGCCCACAATCCCCTAGCAGCATTAACGCAGATGGCCCAACGGGGTCTTTGGATGTATTCTTCTTAAACTTATTCATTATCCGTAGATCTCTGATGAAAAACTCTCTCTCGTTTTTGATACATTACATCAAACATGTTACTGCTGGATTTCCAAGTATTCTGGACAGCTCTGACTGTTTAGAATAAGACTATAATTATGCCACACCTGAATCCAACACGATTTTTCTCAGGTCGTCGACGGGCATGTTTGTGCAGAGACCCGCTTTCTCTGCAAGGATCATGTGCTGCCATTCAAAAGCGACGAAGAAGTGGGCGATATTAGGGACTGGTGACGAGAATACGGCAGGATCTAATTTTGAAATGCACCGGGTGAATTTCTGTGAGAAAATAAGAAACCAGTAGTTTAATCTGCGGAGAATTTAGCTAACGTATTGTTGTTTAGTTGGGGCTTGTTGTTGCCCTTATGACAGAATTCAGTAAGGTTGCCTTTTTTCTGTTTTTAGGTCGTTGGTGTGGTTCATTGAGTTTGGAACTGGAATTTGTATTCAACACATTCAAGTTACGCCTGAATCAGTCCTTTGCATTGCCTATAATTGTTGTACTGATTAAATTCGTCAAGAGACAAAACAAATTAAGCTAATGAACACTGAGTAGTTTCTGCCTTGTAACCAGACGCTTCTAGGTCCTTTGGCACGAGAGCGAAGGACTACTGGATTAGGCTGCTTAACCCAAGATGCGAAGCGTTGCTTCCCTATTTTTTGGATTTTCCCATGGCTTCGTGAGCCTTTCAAAGATCCCTCGCAGAAAAAGAAGCGTCTGGGTGCGAGATAGGTGTGATTTTGGGCGATGTAATCACTGCAAGTTGATTGGATCTAACGAATGATAAAGCCTTAGTTTGTTTAGAAACTGTGGTGCTGCCTCGGTAGTGGAGTGAAAGTTAGACTCCAGTTTGATGTCGGATGAGCTGATACAAAGCACACTGGCTGCCCTAAAAAGATTCAAAAGCCGACCCTTCGAGAACTAGCCCTTCGTGAGAGCAATTCTAGTAACAATTATAATGATTGTATTTCAAAAACGTTACTGTTGTTTATTTTGCGCTCGAGGATTAACTTTGAGATTCATTAAATTAAAAGGGGTCTATTGCCATGTGATCGTGATGTGGTTTGCACGGTTATAGTAAGTGAAAGCCCTCAAGAAGACAACCAATTACATGAAGCGCTTGCCCGTATCCAGGGGTACTCAATGTAATAATATATTACTTACCCTTGAAAAAGTGCAACCAGCTTCTAATATCTCGGCAGCGGTGGCGAATTTTCCTTCCTCTTGTAACGCGTTGCCGTCTGCGTACCATCCAGCTTTAGTACACTTGAAAGCAGTCTCATAAGCAGACCTTTGTTTTTGGTCAAGCGCGCAGCCAACGGAAATGAAACTCGCCATAAAGATAAAGGGAGCAATCGTTGAAAACATGATGGGCAAACTGTGGTCCTAAAGAAAAAATGCAATAAACGACGTCGGTATACACCGTTTTTTGTCAGCTGCTGGGTAACATGTAAAAATAAATGTACCCATGCAGTCCCGAGATCGGCTCGTACATAAAGATTGTGCCGGCTTTAGACTGTGAGACTACGTTATTTTTCATCAACCACGGCAGAACCGCGGGAATGACACGATAGCACGATCCAAGTGGCGAAGTCGTGTCTTCCGCGATTTTTCGCGCGGCCTCACTATCCATGAAGAGAAATGAATATGAAAAATTGTAACGAGAACCGTTCTTGCCATGTAGCTCTTTTGTTGAACTCAAAATGGCTTCCTATTAGCTATAGAATCAACAACTTCTAAAATCATTGACAATTTAGCACCTTTTTTATTTAACCTCGTTAGTTTCATCTGGACAAATCTCTCCTGATCATCTCAGAATTTGTAGTGATAATCTGCTACTTACTTGTCCCAAATTGAAATCAATGTCCACCTCAGATCGGGTGACCGCTTCATTGTACGTGCTAGTCTATGGAAGGTGTTGCCATGGCAAATCACAAAGGCTGAGTCCGTTGGTTCTTATTAAGGCTATGTTGTTCAAGGACTTATCTTTTAAGAAAGCTATTTTACTTTGACACCCGTTCCTTTTCTTTTTATAAACTATTTTTTCCTGTGCAAACTAACTGATCACTTACGTACAGTAGTTTGCAGTAATTATACTACGCTCACTACTATACGAACTGACAGTTTATAAACATTTGTTATGTGCATATGAACATATACACATGAAAATTGTGCATTATAAATTGCTAGTTTAATTAATCCACCCTCCGACTGCAAATTTCCATAATACACACTTCGTTTCTCCCAAGAGAGAGAAGAAAATAAGAGAAAGATAGTTAACTTATCTCAACTTTCCCAACACCATTCCACGAATGGAATTAATTGCGATGGTTTAGAATTCACAAAAAATAATCAGAAACAACCGACGTGATACCGCATTACAAAAGGATCAATATATTATTAAGCTACAACTCCATCGAATATCATTTTAAAAAGAATTGTCATCTAACTGCATGTCTAGCTGGTAACGATCGCATTAAAGAGAGCCACTAGAGAATACCGTTACAATTTCAAGCGGGAAACTCTGCGATGAAACTGTGCAGGCTTTATTAATTTCTTTTTTTATTGAAAACTTGCATCTGAAGGAGACATGATCAAAAATGAGAAGTACTTTGTGATATTCGTAAAATTCTATGGAGAGAAAAGCACATCAAATTTTGTAGTTCAGCTTCGTTTCAAGGAATTTTTAGATTTCAACTCCATTTCTGATTCTTTACAACCTTGTAAAAAGGATGAAAATAGGCCATGCCATCAGTGTCGAATGAAAGGATATTTTTTTGCGGACCAGTACAAATGTCCCATTTCTCTTTAGCGGAACTGATTCAGGTTTAATTAAAGCTTTTTTCAAAGCTGCATTGCAATGTCAATCTCACCTTTAAATTGGCTCCTCTTTAGCATCAAGAGAGATAGAACTCTGTTCTCACTGATCTTGATAGGGTGCCCGATGGGCGTGCGTAATGTTTAGTTGCATACAAAGGTACGTGCTGCGCATGTTTTTCGCTTGATGTGAAATGTCACGATGTCACAAAGTAAAGCGTCCATTAATTTTCTTTTAATCACCATTTTCTATACTTTGAGTTGGTGTTTCTTAGCAACTACCACTGAATTGAAAAAAATCCATTAACAACATAAACAGACACACACGCCACCGTCGCACCCAAACCGAGAAAAATCAGAAACACACTTCCTCTCTTTTCTTTCTTAGGCGTTGATATCGATAGTAAAACTGTGATATCCTGACAACTACTCAGAACCTTCACTGATGAAATTTCCTTTCTCGATCAGTTCGTAAAGTCTTCAATATCAATTCATGGCAGCATTCAAATGGCTCAAGTGGATCTGACGTCAGGTCGAATCCCCTCATTTTTGGTGACTTAACCATTCAAGCTACCATTGTAACTTAATTTTCAGCCGGCCCGGGGGCTGCAATGATTTTACTTCTTAATAAAGCTATCTAAAACATTCAACATTCAGGTCATGAAAATGAGGGAAGTGATCACCAAAAACAGAATGTCTTGTTGTAAATTCTTCCAACTGGTGCCATAGTAAACCACAGGGGTGGAAAAGGATAATATCCAAATTGATTTTGGGGATTTCAAGTAATATCGGTGACTAGGATGGAAAACTAAGACGTTGTTTACAGACTGTTATTTCATCTTTTTCATCTTGGTTCCCTATTATTTTCCCTATTTCCGTATTTTCGTGCCAAGCGAGCCTCAGTCCCCCCGTCTTTCAACTGGATTCCTTCGTAGATCAAATTCGCCGCTCGGGTGACCACAGAGAAGATTTTGTCATAGGCCAAAAGTCAATTTTTTGCGTAAGGAGGCCAGGGGAACAGCAGTTTGCCGCACGAGAATTTAAATTCATAACACAAACAGGCTGCCTTATCAAGCGTGTCTGGCGTGAATTGTCGGCGAGGAAAGCCGTCAGATAGCACTCATTAAAATTTCAAGCCCAAAAATGGACTCAAAAAGTAATATAACAAAAATATCTGCATCTGATCATCTTCAATTTCCTTCTTCGACTCGCACTTCCTGAGGTTAAATACAATTAACTGTCTTACCTGTGGAGATTTAATCGCACTGATTCTGGTGGGATGCTCACCTTACAAGCTCAACAACAAACTAATTTATGAAATTATAAATATATGGAATTCATATATTTGAACTGCGGAATGAAGAAATAAATGTAAAGAAGATCCTCGCAGATCCTTCATTCCGCAGTTCAAATATATGAATTTCATATATTTATAATTTCATCTTCACCTTTCCCGGGTATATTACGATCCAATTTAATGACCAGCTCCCAGTTGGCTTGTTAGCTCAATTGGTTAGAGCGCTGCACCGGTGTCGCAGAGGTCAGGGCTCGAATCCCGGTAAGCCTGATTTTTTCAGGCTTTCTTTTCGCAATTGCATAAGTTGCGTTAGTAACTGCAAGGATCTTCTTTACATTTAAACTAATTTACCTTGCGCGATTCACTTGCTTGACACTCACTCATTATTCAGTGAATAAGACAGCGCCTTCTTTTGTTTTAAGTCAGATTGTTCTTAATTCTTGAACTTTTAACTCATGCTCTGTTTGTCGAAAACAAAAGTTTTTTGCGAACAAGCTTAGAGGCAATTCAGGTGGAAAATGAACCTACCGGCGGTGAAGCGTTAAAAGTCGTCAAGTTGGGTAAATCTGTTTCTTTCTTCGACCTTTTAAACTTGAGCGATAATAGCTGAACTTTAATATATACCTTTGCAGATTTCTGAGATGTCCAAAGGACAGTATCCGTTGAACACCGTTCCATGACTCACTTTTTGGACTGAGTGGCTCTTCATTGAATAAGACAGCGCCTCCTTTTGTTTTCAGTCAAATTACATTTCATTCGTAAAAGTTTCATCTCACGCTTTGCTGATGTTTCTCAGTGAACAAAGAAAATTGATATTATAAAGAATTTGAAGAGTCGCTACTTTCAGCGACCACTTAAAATGAGTAAATGCACCTATTGATAAAGGGGTGAAAGGATATATCAACCATTAGGTTGGTAGGATATGTTCACCGACGTTTATAATATGCTTCTTAGATTTTAATGTGACAGTACAGTGATGAAAACAATTCAGGAAGATACTTAATAACCGATTGCACTGATTCATCCCACGGATTTTATCTCGGATCATTCTCGGTAGCTGGGCACGAACCCTTACTACTGATAATAATTTAACTAGTTCAACGTTGTTTCGAGGACTAGAGCTGTGTGAACAGGTGATTCTTTTGCCACTCTTAGTTTTTAGCGGTTAATATCTGAGACATACAAGAAACAGTTAATTAATAGCATCAGGCTGTGAACATCCCGACTGTGTAGATCATTCTGGCTCAGTGACGGCCTTAATTGAAAAGTATTCTCTAATGAACACGTTTTTCCCTTATAGCGTATTGAAAACATGGTAATCTTCAGAAGAATGTTCTTATCGCACTGAAGAATGTTGCCTTAATGATGAACCATGGAAATGGTTGTGTAAAAACACAATGGATTGTAAGTGCTTATGTAAATTGTGTTAATGAAATTTTTTTCCCAGAAAAGTGATGGTCAAATAACGGCATTCGGTGACTCATTTTTGGTGACTTAACCATTGAAGCTTCAATTGCGACCACTGTAGCTAATTTCTCCTTAAAACATTCAGGTTATGAGAATGAGGGAAGTGATCACCAAAAACAAAATGTCTTTTGTTGTAAATTCTTCCAACTGGCACCATAGTAAACCACAGAGGTGGAAAAGGAGAATATCAAAATTGATTTTAGGGATTTCAAGTACATATATTGGTGAGGATGGAAAACTAAAACAGTGTTTACAGACTATTAATACCACTTTCATACCTCTGCTAGTTCATCTTGGTTCCCTATTTTTTCCTATTTCCGTATTTTCGTGCCAAGCGAGCCTTAGTCAGCGCGTCTTTCAACTGGATTCCTTCGTAGATCAAATTCGCCGCTCGGGTGACCACAGAGAAGATTTTGTCATGGCCCAAAAAAACAATTTTTGCGTAGGGAGGCCAGGGGAACAGCAGGTTTGCCGCACGCGAATTTTTAAGTCGTAACTCAAACAGGCTGCCTTATATCAAGCTTGTCTTGAGCGAATTTGTGGCAAGGAAAGCCGTCAGATAGCGCTCAGTAAAATTTCAAGCCCAAAAATAGACTCAAAAAGTGATATGACAAAAATATCCACGTCTGATCATCTTCAATTTCCTTCTTTGATTCGCACTTCCTGAGGTTAAATACAATTAACTGTCTTACCTGTGGAGATTTCGCGCTGATTCTGGTGGGATGTTCACCCTACAAGCTCAACAACAAACTAATTTATCTTGCGCGATTCATTTGCTTAACACTCACTCACTATTCAGTGAATAAGACAGCGCCTTCTTTTGTTTTAAGTCAGATTGTTTTTTTATTTTTAAACTTTTAACTCATGCTCTGTTTGTCGAAAACAAAAGTTTTTTGCGAATAAGTTTAGAGGCAATTCAGGTGGAAAATGAACCTACCGGCGGTGAAGCGTTAAAGTTCACCAAGCTGGGTAAATCTGTTTCTTTCCTCGACCGTTTAAACTTGAGCGATAATAACTGAACTTTAATATATACCTTTGCAGATTTCTGAGATGTCCAAAAGACAGTATCCATTGAACACCGTTCCGTGACTCACTTTTTTAACTGAGTGGCTCTTCATTGAATAAGACAACGCCTCCTTTTGTTTTCAGTCAAATTACATTTCATTCGTAAAAGTTTCATGTCACGCTTTGCTGATGTTTCTCAGTGAACAAAGAGAATTAGTATTATAAAGAAACTGAAGAGTCGCTACTTTCAGCGACCACTTAAAATGAGTAAATGTACCTATTGATAAAGGGATAGTGAAAGGATAGATTAACCATTCAGTTGGTTGGATGGGTTCACCGGCGTTTTTGATATGCTTGTTAGATTTTAATGTGACAGTGATGAAAACAATTTAGAAAGATATTTAATAACCGATTGCGCTGATTCATCCCACGGACTTTACCTCGGATCATTCTCGGTAGCTGGGCACGAACCCTTACTACTGATAATAATATAACTAGTTCAACGTTGTTTCGAGGACTAGAGATGTGTGAACAGTTAAGCAAGTTCTCTCAATGAGTACTAAACAAAACGCATGGAGACTAGTAGAGAGACTTTCTAAAATTATGCTGAGCAGAGTGAACTCTTGAATCGTGTAGTGTGGCTGCTACGACATATCACGATTCATAAAAAAAAAAAAGATTTTTGGAAGAGTTAAGGATCTGTCAAACAAGGTAATTTGCAGCGCAACGCAATACAACTTCGGTCTCTCGCAACGCCGCTGTGAACGAAATTGCTGGTGTGGCAACCCCTATTCCCAATTTGTCTCACGGCTTGCAACGAAAAATTAAGTTGCTAATTGTACTGTGGGAAAAACTGATCGGCCTGGCTCCTCAGAAGGAGACCAAACAAAACTTTTTTTACCGAAAACATGAACAGTTGCACAAAAACATGGTCTTGACTAAACTCATCATCGTTTTTCATTGTTTATTGGGCATCTTCAAAACATAACTAGTGGTACTCTATTTATGGGAAAACACTGCTCGCAGCCATTTAGCAGTTGAGGTTTCCCGAAGGGGAAAAACAACATTTATTATATTTCACCACCTATACCATTGCCGCATTAGCATTCGTAGGAAAATGTCTATTTTCGAATTCAACAAATCTGACAAATACCTCATTAGTTATGCAAAAGACATCTGATTGTTTAACAAGCTTGTCAGCTGAGCAGTTATTTTGAAAGATCCGAAGAGCATTGTGTCCTCAAACCTATTGAGATACCTTAACAATTTTTTAGCCGCTTTTTTAATCTATTTTTGTTTTATTATTATTCCATCTGGTACAAACGTCACCCCTTGTGTGCCTCTGGGAATTTTTTAAACTTGTTTTCGCCGCTTCTTTCATAGGAGTGAACACCTCATATGGTCCAGCTTTGTGATAGACATTTCTCCAGTCTGAATCACACCAATGGTGTGGGGCGAGTCGAATCAGTCAATGTGGGTATTAGTTCGGTTTTTAACTGCTTTCTCTGCTTTGAATTTTCTGCGTTGCCCAAGCAACAAACACACTGAGTGAAGTAAACAAATTTACAATAGTTACACTGAGATCACACCCAGCCAATATAGTAACGAAAAAGGAAAGCAACATAGAACGTCAACGAACAAGTTATGCATGATTCAATTTTACCTGTTACCATCCCCCCCCCGAGCAAGCCCGGGGACAAGTCCAGCCCTTCAGGCCCGGGGGTGGGGAATTGTACGAAGTGGTCTTGTCCCGGGGGTATGGGGCGGGGCACATCTCAAATAACTTCTTGTTGTTCTTGTGAATTACGTCACTTCCCAGTTGACACGATGGCACCGGACCGCGTGGAGAAGACTGCCTATTTCCAGGGGAAATCTCTAGAATTTGTAGCAGGCTGGTAAGAGAAGAATAATCTCTCAAAATTAAAATCTGTATTCGAAGGTACCTTTATTATTATAAATTGTTAAACGAATGTGTGTTTGACGCGTACTCGAATGGATGGCGTTCGTAACAAACAAAGAAATACATGTTCAGCGTATTCATGTATAAAAATGTAAGACGACTTAAAAAGACTCTATATAAAAAAGGATGCACGGCTTTATATTAAACAGAGATCTCAGACCAGTGTTCTTATGAAACAAGCTGAGAAAGACTCCTTTAAAACGCTGCTATCAATTTGTTCATGGGCCTCTTGTGCATATGTGCTCTATTTAGAATAAAACATGTGGCAAAGAACATTTCTTTACTCGCCAGCCGTACGCCAGTGCAGTCAGAATTTTTTCTTCAGTTTTCTTTTTCAAATATAGTGTTCATGTTTTTATTATATTATACATGTAGTGTCCTTCGTTCGCTAAACTCTAGCAAATAGTTCAAGTTCTTGCCAAAACGTCTGGTTTTGCTACTGTACGGAAATCAATATCGTGATCTATATTTTATACACAAAACAACGTATTTCTGGTCAATGAGGAATCCCGGGGATGGGGAATTATCTCTTTCTGCGTGCCCGGTGGTGGGGAATAGACCGCCAAGTGAGAAAAAAATTGCAAATCCCCGGGGGTGTGCCCGGGGGGAATGGTAACAGGTAGAATTGAACCACACATTATATTAATTCATCTCGCTACACAAAAGCACATTTTAAAATTATTCACATACATGAACTCGTTGGAAAAAATTTAACAGACTACTAAACAGTGAAAAGCAGCAAAAGGAAACAACGGAATCAAAGTACTAATTTCTATTTCTCAGGTTATGTGCTAATTTTAATAGCAATTTTTTTGTTTTCCAAATATAATTTCCCAACTTAGAATTGCTAAATGCTAAAACGTTGATCAATGAGAAAAAGTGTACGTAGACGTTTCGTTTCTGTTAGGGCTAGGGTTAGAGTGAGTCTAACAATCCAGCAGAAGAACACATCGTAAAATGCAAAAGCTTTCAGACCCGCTTTACTTCTGCTGTCGTTATCAAACTTACTCCATGGCATTTGCTTATGCTTAACCGGGCTAGTTGTTCAGTTGCTTGTCAGGACGTTACATGTAAGAAACCAACAGCAACATCAACAACAGAAAATTAACAACGACCTCCGAAAAAAGATATTAGCAAAATAAATATTTTGGAAAATTATACCACTGAATCCCTCCGAGTGCACGTTAAAAAAATAAATAAAATAATCACTAATTTTTTTTTTGGTTCCCTTTAATAGCTCTCCTTTCATCGATACAAGCACGATGTACGCACGCTAAAGCATGAACCAATTGATAATTTACGTCTAATGCAAACATTTCCTCTCTTTTCTTTAGGACTACATTTTGCTCGTCATGTTTTCAAGGGCCTTCTGTATCGCATTTGCTATGGGTGTTATCTCCCCTGCAAGTGGGCTTGTCAGGGAACGCAGGTCAGCTTATGAGGTAGCTTTGAAGTGCATTAAGGCTGGATGGAACGCAGACGTCTCCGCCCTGCGAAAAGATGGAGGTCCGGACTTACTAGAAGATGCCTGCATCTATTTGAGGGTAAGATCAGTTGCAAATTCTCTCCAGCCGATGGGTTTCCGATTCCAGTGTTCCAGTGTGCCCGCGATTCATCCCACCGTCACGGTTAAACACCGGCTTGGCTGGGTTTATGTTGTTTTTAAACTAGAGTTGCCCAGTTCGTGAGGCATAATTTTTATAAATTTATGAAACATTTTAGGTGAACAATTATATGTGTAATGCATCCTGGCCGTTTTTCCTAGGCTGAAACAATAGCTGATAACAATCGCAAAACAATGCAATTCATTCCCCTCAACATATTCGCCTTGACATATTCCCCTCAACATATTAATTCCCCTCGACTTAGACCCCCAAAGAAAGATTACAATATAAGAACGAAAAGGGAAAATAAATGCATATCGTTTTATCAATCAATATATAGATAGTATACTGAAAAGGGGAAATTTTACCAATCGCATTCTTATAGATCTAAACTTGTCGCGATCACTAGCAAACACAAAGAAACATTCGAAAGAATCATACCTCGATTTACATTTCTATTCTTCAACTACACGTCTCGCCTTACTTTTGAACTTGATGATTTTTCCTTTATCCCTGCAAAACACACTGTCAACCGCTTCTTTCGCTCAGATATAACGACAACGTTATTCCATGAAAAGTCCTTGAATGCTATGCTTCTTAAATTTCTCCTCTCTGTTCTGCTTTTCCCAGTGAGGTAAAACGTATCAGGGGCACCCAATGAGAAAATTTTAGCAAAATACTTGAAATGTCATTTTCTGCTTTCTTAGATTGTTTCAGAGCTTTTTAAAGGCATATTTGTGTAAGCTAATACAGATTGATCTGTTCGGATTTTCTAGCTGAAAATTTAGGCCGCAGAAAATTTTAGGAAAGAAAATCCTAGCCGCCGAATTTCCGAGCTTCTGATGGCTCTCCGAAAATGCTAGTTGACCTTACTTTGGACTTTAAACGACATATTTCTCCCTCCGAAAACAATAGGAACTAACAAGTCATCTTTTTACGAAAGTCGGACGTGATATTTCGCCACCGAAATCTCTAGCTTTCACTGCAATTTAATCAGAAAATCTCAGGCGATTTTATTCCTCCCGAACAGATATTCCCCGAAGCGAACCGTTGGGTGCCCCTGACGTATAGTGGAAATTTTCAAACTGAGCAAATTAAACATGTTTACCGTTCAACTTTGTACGTGCGAATCTCGCAGGCCTTGCAGAATGACTTGTCTGCGATTCATATTCAGTGAAATGTTACTCTCGAGATTACCAATATTTTCATTGGAAAACTTCAGCAACTGAAAAATAAGCAAAAAGATTTTTGCGTTTGTCGAGACTAACTCAAAATCGAGAATATTTGATGGAGCGAAAAGAGAATGTCGCTTTGTCTTCAGAGAAAATTTTAAACAACTCACCAATTCGCAAAAATTTTATGTCGCGAAAAGTCGTCTTACCAAAAATTCTAAAACTTAAATGTTACGAAAACACAGAACTTAACATAAAAAATAACAGAAAAACACTTAATATTACTTGACATTGTTATTATTATTATTATTATTATTATTATTATTATTATTATTATTATTATTATGACATGACAAACTAACATAACATTTTACATAACATAACATAACACAAATTAGTATAGCACAGCATAGCATAGCATAACATACGGTCACACGACTAAGCTCTGCAAATGCTATTTGAGAAAAGTTGTTGAGAAAGTTTCCTCGAAGATACTGACACCCTTTGCTTTTCAAGATTTTGGATCCACTGTTGAAGTGACAGAATAAGAGATTAATATCTTAGTAAATATCTGCTTATTCTTTTGATGTTTTTTTTTTTCTCTTTTTTCCCTCAATGTATTGCTTAGGAATTCGCGCGGTGCATTATCGCAGAAGACCCTGCAGATTACTCGTCAAAAGTCCCCAACAGCGTCCACTTCTTGGTCGCTTATGAATGCAGCACACAATTACATCGCAGAAAAAGCCGGTCTTTACAGAAACCTGCCGGTTGGTGAACTGAAAAAAAATTACCTAACAGTCAGGTATGTGTTTCATGTGTATCTCTTCATTTTAATCAATTGGTTTCAATTTGCGTAACTAATGTTTATAAGAAGAAGGGCGACGGTGAAGTGGTTTACGCGTCGCATTAACATCGGAAGATCGGAGTTTCGGTACTTCAAGCCTTGTGTCGTGTCGTTTCTTCAGACGAGCACCTTTACACAACATTGTCTTTATCTATTCAGAAGTGTAAAGTCCTGTATGTGGATGAGAACCAGCGAAAAAATACTGCAGTAACTATGAGATGGACTGGCATCTCATCCGGGGATGATGCGTATCCCGTGGTGGACTAGCAGCGTATATATCCAAGGGGGAATAGTAATACTCCTAGTCACGTTATGCTGGGTATCCTGTGATGGACTAGCATCCCATCCCTGGAGGAGTAGTAATACTCCTAGTCACTTTATGCTGGGTATCCTGTGATGGACTAGCATCCCATCCAGAAGGACGATTAGTAATACTCTTAATCACTTTTTGCTGGGTGCCCTGTATTGGACTCCCATCCATCCAGTTGTTTCATAAAATGCTATAATAGAAACAGGAGTTATGCACCGGTCATGTGAACCCGTCTGAGGCCTGCAGGCGCCTTTACCTTTTACATGAAACTTAGCACCTCCAATTGCACTCAAAATTTGACATAATTAACTGATGCCTATTTTACTTTGTTCTTAGAAATTATGCGGGTAGAAAACTTGAAGAATGCTGGTAAGCAGTTATCATAATTTCTAACCAAAAACTTGCATTATTGATTAGAGCAGTTTGCAATTTAAAATCACTGCGGACAACACCATGATACAATCACAGCTTGAAGCGCGGGAAAACACTTAGTTGTTGGTATACTTGTCCTCTTGGGTTGGTTTACCTTTGTTTTTAAGTTGGGTGCCCTGTGCTCCTGGGTTGGTTTTGGATTTTCGACCTAACTAAAATTTGCTAATGGACACACTTTTCAGCGTAGCACTAAACAAGAGCAAACGCGCAAATTGCGTGTAATTGATATATTAAAATATTCATCTTCCCACAGAGGACGACAAGTACGAGCAGTGTGTTGGAGATGCCATGCGCAAATGCATGATTAGAGCAGAGACCTTGATGAAGCAGGGGATTTCCCAGGATTCTTTGGCTGCCATTACAGATTACATCACCTGTTATGAAGAGGCGGGTTACAATTGTGCTGCAGACATGCAGCGTCACTTTATTGCCATGATGAAACCTTCCCTTAAACACTTGGAAGAGAAGCATCGGTAATACGGAAATTGTTGATAAAATACCGCTTCCTCCTCAGTGAAGCCGGTTGTATCTCTTCAAAGATCCGACGCGGTGTTGGGAATAAAATGCCGGAATTCAAAGAAGTTAAAATAAAAAATTAGGGTGTCAAATTAACGCAGCACTCTATGCTTGTGCTAAGGATAACTTGGGAGAAAATAAAGCAATTTAGAATTAAGCAACCTTTGGAGTTATTTTAGAATACTGTCGAGTAACAGCAAATGTCCCGGGTGTAGTGTACCTCTCAGAAATGATCCCGTAGTGGTATACTCCTGGCCGCCCGGTTGTTCGAAAGCCGATTAGCGCTAACCCTGGGTTAGACGTTATTCAAGGATTCTGAGTCTCCTATTTGAAAGCTTTACTAGTACGTGCTAATTTTACGTGACAAGTTGAAATCAGCCAGAACCAGATTGTTGTGTGAAAATAGGTCACTGGAATCCACGGTGTTATGGATTAAAAGTGAATTCAAAACTTACACTAATCCTAGGTTACCTTACCCCGGCTTTGAACAACCGGGCCCTGGGAAATAACCCCAGTGTGCTATACCCCTTGGCAATATCCCGATGTGGTGCACCCCTCGGAAATGACATCAATGCCTCCTTGTGTGTTATACCCCTCGAAAATTGGTCTAGAGTGGTAAGCTCTTTGCAAGTAACCCCGGTGTAAGATATCCCACCGGACTTGTGAAACCAGCTCGAGACCCCATTCTTGTGTGATTTTTTGTTTTTTCGTGCAATGATTAGGCTTTACTGATTATGTCACAAACCACAGATGAGCCAAGCTCTTTCTGCAAATATGGTGATAAATATAAGGATTTGTATGGGAAGTCAACGAATAATTTCTAGAATCGTAAATAATTTTTTTTCGCAAATAAAATTCCTTACTTGTCAGTTAGTTTGTGTCCATAGCGCGTTTCTTGTGCTATTTACGCGCAAATCAACACAAAACCAAGAAACACACTATGGACACAAATATAAGGAATTTTAGTTGAAAAAAAAAATGACCATACTAGAAATTACTTGAATGTTGAATTTCCATACAAATCCTTATATTTATCACTATACTCGTAGTGTGAGCTTGGGTTACCTGTGTTTTCTTGTTGTTGTTGTTGTTGTTGTTGTTTTTGTTTGTTTGTTTGTTTGTTTGTTTTTTTTTTTTACCTTTTTGGGTCAAGTCCGTACTGAACTAAAACAAGAAAACCTGTGGCTTATCAAAGACGGGCCCTTACAAGCTAGAGTCGTTCAGTTGATTGAGGGCACCTATATTCACAGATTTTTTATGTTGGTTATCAAACGTATAGTGGAAATTTTCAAACTGAGCAAATTAAACATGTTTACCGTTCAACTTTGTACGTGCGAATCCCGCAGGCCTTGCAGAATGACTTGTCTGCGATTCATATTCAGTGAAATGTTACTCTCGAGATTACCAATATTTTCATTGGAAAACTTCAGCAACTGAAAAATAAGCAAAAAGATTTTTGCGTTTGTCGAGACTAACTCAAAATCGAGAATATTTGATGGAGCGAAAAGAGAATGTCGCTTTGTCTTCAGAGAAAATTTTAAACAACTCACCAATTCGCAAAAATTTTATTTCGCGAAAAGTCGTCTTACCAAAACTTGTAAAACTTAAATTTTACGAAAACACAGAACTTAACATAAAAAATAACAGAAAAACACTTAATATTACTTGACATTGTTATTATTATTATTATTATTATTATTATTATTATTATTATTATTATTATTATGACATGACAAACTAACATAACATTTTACATAACATAACATAACACAAATTAGTATAGCACAGCATAGCATAGCATAACATACGGTCACACGACTGAGCTCTGCAAATGCTATTTGAGAAAAGTTGTTGAGAAAGTTTCCTCGAAGATACTGACACCCTTTGCTTTTCAAGATTTTGGATCCACTGTTGAAGTGACAGAATAAGAGATTAATATCTTAGTAAATATCTGCTTATTCTTTTGATGTTTTTTTTTTCTCTTTTTTCCCTCAATGTATTGCTTAGGAATTCGCGCGGTGCATTATCGCAAATATGGTGATAAATATAAGGATTTGTATGGGAAGTCAACGAATAATTTCTAGAATCGTAAATAATTTTTTTTCGCAAATAAATTCCTTACTTGTCAGTTAGTTTGTGTCCATAGCGCGTTTCTTGTGCTATTTACGCGCAAATCAACACAAAACCAAGAAACACACTATGGACACAAATATAAGGAATTTTAGTTGAAAAAAAAATGACCATACTAGAAATTACTTGAATGTTGAATTTCCATACAAATCCTTATATTTATCACTATACTCGTAGTGTGAGCTTGGGTTACCTGTGTTTTCTTGTTGTTGTTGTTGTTGTTGTTGTTGTTTTTGTTTGTTTGTTTGTTTGTTTGTTTGTTTTTTTTACCTTTTTGGGTCAAGTCCGTACTGAACTAAAACAAGAAAACCTGTGGCTTATCAAAGACGGGCCCTTACAAGCTAGAGTCGTTCAGTTGATTGAGGGCACCTATATTCACAGATTTTTTATGTTGGTTATCAAACAAATAAATTTTGCATGTTCTTTTGCATGGAAATTGCAAAAAAAAATAAATAAATATCGCAAAAATGAAAGCCCGCAGCAAAAATTTCATACCAAGCCATAGATGCTAGAATTAAAGATTTAAATTCTTCTCCAGCCCTGGCATTTTCAATATTCTTGATACAGTAATAAATGGCAAGTGTTTTATAAAACTGCATTGCCTGTATATTTGCGTGACTACTTGTCGAATGTTGATCTCGAGCTAAACGCCTGGGGTTAAAGGTTTCTCTTGTAAATCAAGTCTTAGGCATTTTATTTCACCGCTAAATGTTTTGATTTGACAAAGTTAACCTAGTGTAGATCTAGCATGTTTTCTTCTCTTTATATGAGCTAGTTTCAAATGCATGAATTGGCATATTCTGTGCTGCGACAGTGACAGATGTTCCAGTTACACCCTCATAAAAAATAAACTCACAGTTATACGCCTAATTTTCTTCCCAGTTTTATCCGACAAAGGTTGCAAAAAGCCCACCATGTATCTTAAAGGGACACAGTCAGCTGGTGCACATGCGCAGTAGATACCGTTTTCAGCTAATTAGCATATCTCACTTTTGACAGAGATTCTCACGCTCACTTTTCACTTTCGGTGGTGCTTATGTTAGAGGATTTCTGGTTTGCCAATCGGAGTCAAAGTCAATGTACCTGATGGTCATTACAAAAGTGTGTGAGTAAAACCTGTCGACATACGTCAAAGTCAATCGCACATGTTGTCACTAGTGGGAGCTTACCTTCTGCGGTATACTTCGCCCTTTTGGTTGGTCTGCGAGTTTCTTCGTTTCTCACTCTACAAAAATAAGTGAACTGATATTTTAAAGTAAATCTTCCCAAGATAAATATCAACGCCCTCTGAAAAAGTTGTAGTGAATTGTTGAGAAGCTGGTACTCACTGTCCTTCTCTTCGCTTCATTTCCAAACTCAGTGTAGCCTTTCTGCAAATGCCGAATCGCTAGCAAAAGTTCTTTGGCTACGGATCTTTCTCCAGGTCGTGAAGACTTGTTTGTTTAAATAGACAGAGTGGTGTTGAGCTGTCCAGTGTTTTCCATTGATTTTTTAAGTTATCTTTGCCAATGCAGGCGGTTTCTTTCGCCCAGCACCCTCAGGTTTGCGTCCTCTAGGTTGGGGGCTCGGTCCATGCTGGTTTAGCAAAAATTAAGCACAATATTCTCCTCTAATGAATAAAAACATATCCAGGAACTGGCGTTAAGTGATATCTTTAAAGTAAATAAAAAAGTACAGCCGGTGAAAACGGATTTCCAAAGCGCATCTGATTTCGGGTTACGGGGGACGTTTTTTCAAAACCAAGTTAGCGCGGCCCTCGAGCTGACAAAGTCCCTTTAATTTGCGAGGGAAAACCGACAAATTTCAAGGATTTTCCAGAACTTTTCGTGTGGCATACATGCACTATTGTTCGCGGAATTTGTTGTTTTCATGGTGATCATGGCAGGCAGGTTTGTCAAATGTTTGTTGTCATATCTTTTACATTTTTACACCATTTTAGAGCTTCTTCGTTGGTTTTGATCATTTTTTAGTCGGTTTTTTCACATTAGTACAAATTGATAAATCCAAGATGGCGGATCGAAGAAGACAGCTGTTCGGAAATCATGACTTAATTTCTCTGTAATGAGACGTCATAATTTGATTTCTCGAACATTAAAGAAAGCAATTTTCTTTTAATATATACCTTTCAAGTTTCTTTGCCACCGACCCATCGGGTTAAGCAACTCCCAAAAACTAATCCAGGCATATTTGGATGTCAGTCTTGTTATTTGATGTGATTTGTATCATTCATTGTTTCACACTTAGCTTTCCTCAAGTTTGAAAATGAAAGACCCCATCAGGAGGGCGTTCGTTTTCCATTCATTCAGTCATTCTATTCATCCATTCGGGCATCCTTCACCTAGTTAACCAACCAGCACCCACCACCCCTCCCCTTCTAAAACTTTCCAATTTCCATTTGTGCCAAACATACATTGCTTCGAAAGAGGGGACGTCCTAAAGATGGATGGACGGATGGCTGGATGCAAGGATGGATGTCGGAAGGATGGATGAATTGGTTTATGAATTATTTAATTAATTAAAGATCCGAATGTGATCGTTGAAAAAAAAAAACTATTGAGCAATCCGTTATTTTCCTTTCTTAGTGTTTTTTTCGTCGTATTCAAACTCGGGTACTGTGACGGAGTGACTTGCAAATGGACTAATTATGAATGAAATTAATAAATAATTATATATAATTAATTTATAATTAAGACTGACAGCCTTCAATAATAAGGATAGTTATTATTCATAAAGTTATTAGAACGCTAACAACTATCATTTGCAACAGATCGCCTTAGTGTCACGTTGATTTTCGTAGCATTAACAGCAGAATTCATAAAAGACAAGGTAAGAGCTTGCTTTATATTGTTAGATACCTTCGTGAAGGTGGCTGGGTTGGCCTGTACTTTTTGCGCTTACAAGATCTTTCTCAAAAGTCAAAAGGGCTTACAATTGAACAGACGGCAGAGCTAATACTACATCGGGCAAACCAGCTTGAAATACAAAATGTCAAGAAATCAGGCACGAACACGTTGCTGTTGTTGTGATTTCGAGATTATCTATGTTTTGCAAGGCTAATATAATGAAACGTGAATTTCATATAAATGTGTCTTTGTTGCTTTATGAAGGCACAGTTTACCTGGGCGTTAACGCCTATCAACTCTGCAAATTGCAAATAATATAGCTGCAGCAGTGCATACTTGGCAAACTGTATGCGCAACAGAATTCTTGTGAAATAGAAGGTTGAAAAATAAATTAAAAACAAAAAAATATTTTTACTACCAGGTACTTGAAGAGCACTTAGGGTTGATATCCTATTGTTCTCAGTGTCTATCTGCTAACTTCAAATTTTCAAGCTCCCTAAGACTCATCAATTCCTCAACCATTATTTTCTTCTTAATCAATTTAACATTCTTAGAATCACAAACGTTGCTTTAAACCTCAAGGGGAGAATAAACCCGAACCTTATAAACCGTAGCATTCAAACAGATTCCCCGCACAAGAATTTATAAAATGAACGATTTTTGAAGACAGGAAGACCCACATCCTTTTGTACTTTTGTCTGTCCTTTTGTCTTTTCTCTCAATGAGTACTCAACCAAACGTATGGAGACTAGTAGGGAGAATTTTGTAAAATTGTGCGGAGGCTTTAAGGAAGGATTCAGGGGAATCGTGTAGAGTAGCTTTACCTTTAACGTCCGTACATCTCAGGGTGACAGTGGGTTTTATACTGTCTCAAAAGTGTTTCTCCTACAAAGCCATAAAATCCATCCTGTACCTGTTACAACGTAACACGATTCATAAATAAAAGGTTTTTGGAAGAGTTAAGGTGCTATCAAACGAGGTAATTTGCAGCGCAACGCAACACAACTCGTCTTGCAACGCTGCTGCGAACGAAATTGCTGGTGTCAACAACCCCTCTTCCCAATTTCTCTCACGGCTCGCAACGTAAAGTGAAGTGGCTTATTTTGGAAAAATTGATACGTGGCTGCTCAGAAGGCGACAAAAGAGAAATTGTTTAATAGAAAACATGAACAGTTTCACGAAAACATGGTCATGATTAAGTTCATAGTCGTTTTTCACCTTTTATTTGGCTTCTACAAAAACTAATTAGTAACACTCTATTTGTGACAAAACACTGCTCACAGCCACTTAGAAGTTCATATTTCTCGAAGGAAAAAGACCCATTTATTTCAATTTCCAGTCCAAGATTTAAAGAAATATATATATATGGTAAGTTGGGTACATAAGCCGTAATAAAACTCGTTTCACCACCCACACAATTACCACATTATCATTCGTAAAAAAATGTCTTTGTTTTTTAATTCAACAAATACCTTATAAGTTATGCAAAAGAAATCAGATTGTTTACCAAGCTTGTCAGCTGAGCAATTATTTTGAAAGATCCGAAGAGCATTGTGTCTTCAAACCTATTAAGATTCTTTAACGATTTTTTTACCGCGTCTTGTTTAACCCTATTCAGACCCGGGTGGGCGGATTCTGTCCGCAGGGACTTTGGCCGTTTATAACTTTTTTGATAAGCAGTGCTAAAGTCACCAAACTTTGTGACTTTTCCTAAAATTTATCTGGAAACAATTTGGTGTAGTAAGTCCTTGTCTGATAAGTTTGACGTTGCCATAGCAACCACTTTTTGACAAGTGGCATTTTCAATATTCTCGATACAGTAATAAATGGCAAGTGTTTTATAAAACTGCATTGCCTGTATATTTGCGTGACTACTTGTCTAATGTTGATCTCGAGCTAAACGCCTGGGGTTAAAGGTTTCTTTTGTAAATCAAGTCTTAGGCATTTTATTTCACCGCTAAATGTTTTGTTTTGACAAAGTTAACCTAGTGTAGATCTAGCATGTTTTCTTCTCTTTATATGAGCTAGTTTCAAATGCATGAATTGGCATATTCTGTGCTGCGACAGTGACAGATGTTCCAGTTACACCCTCATAAAAAATAAACTCACATTTATACGCCTAATTTTCTTCCCAGTTTTATCCGACAAAGGTTGCAAAAAGCCCACCATGTATCTTAAAGATGCACAGTCAGCTGGCGCACATGCGCAGTAGATACCGTTTTCAGCTAATTAGCATATCTCACTTTTGACAGAGATTCTCACGCTCGCTCACTTTTCACTTTCGGTGGTGCCTATGTTAGAAGATTTCTGGTTTAAAGAAATATATATATATATATATATATATATATATAGTGTATATATAGTGTTTTTTTTTCGTCGAATTCAAACTCGGGTACTGTGACGGAGTGACTTGCAAATGGACTAATTATGAATGAAATTAATAAATAATTATATATAATTAATTTATAATTAAGACTGACAGCCTTCAATGATAAGGATAGTTATTATTCATAAAGTTATTAGAACGCTAACAAATATCATTTGCAACAGATCGCCTTAGTGTCACGTTGATTTTCGTAGCATTAACAGCAGAATTCATAAAAGACAAGGTAAGAGCTTGCTTTATATTGTTAGATACCTTCGTGAAGGTGGCTGGGTTGGCCTGTACTTTTTGCGCTTGCAAGATCTTTCTCAAAAGTCAAAAGGGCTTACAATTGAACAGACGGCAGAGCTAATACTACATCGGGCAAACCAGCTTGAAATACAAAATGTCAAGAAATCAGGCACGAACACGTTGCTGTTGTTGTGATTTCCAGATTATCCACGTTTTGCAAAGCTAATATAATGAAACGTGAATTTCATATAAATGTGTCTTTGTTGCTTTATGAAGGCACAGTTTACCTGGGCGTTAACGCCTATCAACTCTGCAAATTGCAAATAATATAACTGCAGCAGTGCATACTTGGCAAACTGTATGCGCAACAGAATTCTTGTGAAATAGAAGGTTGAAAAATAGATTAAAAACAAAAAAATATTTTTACTACCAGGTACTTGAAGAGCACTTAGGGTTGATATCCTATTGTTCTCAGTGTCTATCTGCTAACTTCAAATTTTCAAGCTCCCTAAAACTCATCAATTCCTCAACCATTATTTTCTTCTTAATCAATTTAACATTCTTAGAATCACAAACGTTGCTTTAAACCTCAAGGGGAGAATAAACCCTAACCTTATAAACCGTAGCATTCAAACAGATTCCACGCAAAAGAATTTATAAAATGAACGATTTTTGAAGACAGGAAGACCCACATCCTTTTGTACTTTTGTCTGTCCTTTTGTCTTTTCTCTCAATGAGTACTCAACCAAACGTATGGAGACTAGTAGGGAGAATTTTGTAAAATTGTGCTGAGGCTTTAAGGATTCAGGGGAATCGTGTAGAGTAGCTTTACCTTTAACGTCCGCACATCTCAGGGTGACAGTGGGTTTTGTACTGTCTCAAAAGTGTTTCTCCTACAAAGCCATAAAATCCATCCTGTACCTGTTACAACGTAACACGATTCATAAATAAAAGGTTTTTGGAAGAGTTAAGGTGCTATCAAACGAGGTAATTTGCAGCGCAACGCAACACAACTCGTCTTGCAACGCTGCTGCGAACGAAATTGCTGGTGTCAACAACCCCTCTTCCCAATTTCTCTCACGGCTCGCAACGTAAAATGAAGTGGCTTATTTTGGAAAAATTGATACGTGGCTGCTCAAAAGGCGACAAAAGAGAAATTGTTTTATAGAAAACATGAACAGTTTCACGAAAACATGGTCATGATTAAGTTCATAGCCGTTTTTCACCTTTTATTTGGCTTCTACAAAAACTAATTAGTAACACCCTATTTGTGACAAAACACTGCTCACAGCCACTTAGAAGTTCATGTTTCTCGAAGGAAAAAGACCCATTTATTTCAATTTCCAGTCCAAGATTTAAAGAAATATATATATATGGTAAGTTAGGTACATAAGCCGTAATAAAACTCGTTTCACCACCCACACAATTGCCACATTATCATTCGTAAAAAAAAATGTCTTTGTTTTTTAATTCAACAAATACCTTATAAGTTATGCAAAAGAAATCAGATTGTTTACCAAGCTTGTCAGCTGAGCAATTATTTTGAAAGATCCGAAGAGCATTGTGTCTTCAAACCTATTAAGATTCTTTAACGATTTTTTTGCCGCGTCTTAACCCTATTCAGACCCGGGTGGGCGGATTCTGTCCGCAGGGACTTTGGACGTTTATAACTTTTTTGATAAGCAGGCTAAAGTCACCAAACTTGGTGACTTTTCCTAAAATTTATCTGGAAACAATTTGGTGTAGTAAGTCCTTGTCTGATAAGTTTGACGTTACCATAGCAACCACTTTTTGACAAGTGGTGTTTTCAAAATATTGAATTTCCATCTTTTTAATCAAAAATTATTACTTTTTTGAAGTGAGTTTTACATTTTTGGATCATTTCAGTGTTAATTTATTGATTTTGTTCACTTCTTGATCAATTTTGGCGGTTTTTGACGGTTTTAGGAAAATTTAAGAAATCCAAGATGGCGGATTCAAGATGGCCGCCGTTTCAGAACAAAACTCTATTGTGACGTCATATGACGTCATAAGCCGAGGTTGCGGACCTCAATATAAACATTTGTGGACGTACTATCTGTCCTTTAAGTTTCGTTGTCATAGCTTTAATATTCTCGGAGTTAAGAGGTGGAGGCGGAATCCGCCCCCCCCCCCCTCCCGCGGTCCCACAAGAGAAAAAAAGTCCGGTCTGAATAGGGTTAATTCTATGTTTTGTTTTATTTTATTCCATTTGATATAAACGTCACCTCTCGTGTGCCTATGGGAATTTTTTAAACTTGTTTTCGCCGCTATTACGCTTCTTTTATACGAGTGAATGCCTCATATGGTCCAGCTTTGTGATAGATATTTCTCCAGTCTGAAACTCACCAATGGAATGGGGCGAGTCGAATCAGTCAATTTGGGTGTTAGTTCGGTTTTTAACTGCTTTTTCTGCTTTGAATTTACCGAGTTGCCCGAGCAACAAACACAAGTTACCTTACCTTACCTTACACAGAATGAAGTAAACGAATTTACAATAGTTACACTGAAATCACACCCAGCCAATATAGTAACGAAAAAGGAAAGCAACATAGAACGTCAACGAACAAATTATATTAATTCATCTTGCTACACAAAAGCATATTTTAAAATTATTCGCATACACTTTTCGAAGAACTCGTTGGAAAAAAGAGTTAAGGTTTTTTGACATAACCCGTGAAACGAAATTTAACAGTCGCTGCTAAACGGTGAAAAGTAGCAAAAGGAAACAACGGAATCAAAGTACTAATTTCTATTTCTTAGGTCATGGAAAATAATGCTTAATGGTTTGCTAATTTTAATAGCATATTTTTTTTTTGTTTCCGATGCCAGCCAAAAATAATTTCCCAACTTAGAATTGCTAAAATTGCTATAACGTTTACCAATGAAAAATAGTGTAGGTAGATGTTTCGGTCAGTCGTTTCTGTTGGGGCTAGGGTTAGGGTGAGACTAACAATCCAGCAGAAGAACACATTGTAAATGCAAAACCTTTCAGATCCGCTTTACTTCTGCTGTTGTTACAGAACATTTTAAACTTACTGTATGACATTTCCTTATGCACACCCGAGCTTAAACATTTTGGAGAATCATACCACTGAATCCCTCCGAGTGCACAGTAATTATATAAAATAATCAGTAATTTTTTTCGGTTCCCTTTAACAGCTCTCCTTTCACCGATACACACACGATATACGCACTTTAAAGCATTAACTAATTGATAATTTACGTCTAATGCAAACATTTCCTCTCTTTTCTTTAGGACTGCATTTTGCTCATCATGTTTTCAAGGGCCTTCTGCATCGCATTTGCTTTGGGTGTTATCTCCGTTGCAAGTGGGCTTGTCAGGGAACGCAGGTCAGCTTATGAGGTAGCTTTGAAGTGCGCTGGGGCTGCATGGAACGCAAATGTTTCCGCCCTGCGAAAAGATGAAAGTCCGGACTTACTAGGAGATGCCTGCATCTATTTAAGGGTAAGATCAGTTGTAAATTCTCTCCAGCCGATGGGTTTCGGATTTCAGTGCTCCAGTGTGCCCGCGATTCATCCCACCGTCACGGTTAAACACCGGCTTGGCTGGGTTTATGTTGTTATTAAACTGGAATTGCCCAGTTCGCGAGGCATAATTTTTGTAAATTTATGAAACATTGTAGGTGAACAATAATATGTATAATGCGTCTTGGCCGTTTTTCCTAGGCTTGGCCTCAAGCTACCATCGGAAAGTAATTCTCAATGTAGAAACGACTGAATCAATAAACGGTCTTACGTGTTTCAAAATCTCCCGAGGCTGCCAAAAGAATTACCTTATTTTTCAGATGGCTCTTTGTTCTTTTCCGGGGAATGTATTACATAACTCCTGATTTTCGACCGTCTGAAAGGGAGGTGGCGGCCTTTGATTGTTACAGGGGAGTTCGGGGCTGAAACAACAGTGATTACAATAGCAAAACAATGCTGCAATATATTCCCCTCAACATATTTCCCTCGACTTAGGGGCCGATCTGAGAGAGCTTATCGCGGGACTCCCATATTGACAGTGTTGTCAAAAAAGCGTCTGCCGGCCTCGGGGCTATCAAACGCGTCAGGAACTTAGTCCCCGTGAAACCCTAATAACTATCTATAAAGCTCTCGTCCAACCGTACTGTGATTATTGTAGCTCCGTATGGGGCAGCATAGGTGTGTGCCAGTCTGAGAGGCTCCAAAAACTCCAAAATAGGGCTGCACGTTTAATCACCTTCTCAGACCTAAATGTTAGATCTTCAATTTTACTCGGTGACCTCGGTTGGGACTGTCTGGAGCGAAGGCGTTCAAAGCAACTAGCGATTAATCTGTTTAAGGCTCTCCACAATCTTTCTCCGATTCGTTTAACAAGCATCTTTAAAACTAGATCCAGTGTTCACTCACATAACCTACGAAATTCAAAATATAACCTCTTTGTCCCTAGACCGAGCACTGAAGCAGGAAAACGAAGCTTCCAATATCGTGGTTCTGTTCTCTGGAACAGCTTGCCTTTGAGCGCTAAGACACAGCCCACTCTCGGCTCTTTTAAATCGTCTCTATGTCATTAAATTATAGTTATTATAATAATAAAGATAATCTTGTACAGATAGGTAATTTAGTTGGATATTTTAATTAGTTAATTGATTAATTTAGACACTGCTCGATGGAAGAGCATGTAACATGAATGGATTCCGTGTATAAATAAAGTTTTACCTACCTACCTACCTACCTACCGATTACATGGCGAATTTCAGCCCGGGTTGAAATTTCGGTCCGCCCACCAGGCTAAAATTTTCTTGCTATTACATGGCAAATTTCAGCCTGGGCGAAATGTACAAAATTTGGCGGGAAACGTCTGCAGGGAAGCTTTTTATATACACAACTCGTGCGGTGCGCATGCTCAAGTTCATATAGCCCGGGCTGAAACTGCAATGCGATTACGTGAGGTTTCACAAACCGAGCTGGAAATTGCTGAAACTCTCTTCATGTAATCACAAACGTCTTTTTAAGAAGATTTGTTCAGGAAGCCGAGCTGAAATTTGTCATGTAATCGGCCCCTTTGTCCGCAATGTAACACCAAAAAGGGAAAATAAATCGTGCATATCGTTTCATCAATTAAGATAGTGTAATGAAACGGGGAAATTTTACCAACCGTATTCTTATAGATCTAAATTGGTCGCGACCACTAGCATAGCGCAAATACAAAGAAACATTCGAAAGAATCATACCTCGATTTACATTTCTAGTCTTCAACTACAAGTATCGCCTCAATTTTGACCTTGATGTTTTTTCCTTTACCCCTCCAAAACACACTGTCGTCCGCTTCTTTCTTTGAAACATGACGACGAGGTTATTCCATGAAAAGTCCATGAATGCTATCCTTCCTAAATTTCTCCTGTCTGTTCTGCTCTCGCAGTGAGGTAACGCGTATAATGCAAATCTTCAAACTGAGCAAACATCAATCGTTCAACTTCATCACGAGCGAATCCTACGACAGGCTTTGCGGAACGACTTGTCTGTGATTAACATACAGAAGAGTGTTACTCTCGAGATTACCAATTAATATTTATAGTAGAAAACCTCATCAACTGAAAAATTAGCAAAAATAAGCATGTTATTTACCTGTCCAAGCTCGCGGGCAGGTGATATATTCAACTGGGGGCGGTACCAGGTGAATATAGCACATACCCCCTTACTCCACGTACAGCAGGTAAATTACCCTACTTATTACAGGAAATCGCACTCCATCAGATTTTTGCGTTTGACGAGATTAACTCAAAACCGAGAAAATTTGATGGCGTGTTCAAAGAAAAAGTCGCTTTTATATTAAAAGAAAATTTCAACCAACTCACCAATTTGCAAAAATTTTAGGTCGCGAAATGATGTCTTACCAAAAATTGTAAAAATTAACTTTTTAAGAAAACACATAACATAACATAACACAACATAACATAACATAACACAGCATAACACAACACAACATAACATATGGTCACACGACTATTCTCTGCAAAGACTATTTGAGAAAAATTGTTGAGAAAGTTTCATCGAGGATATTGAAGACCCTTTGCTTTTCAAGATTTTGGACCCACTGGTGAAGTTACAGAATAAGAGTTAAATATCTCTGCTTATTCTTTTGATGTTTTTTTCCGTTTTCCTCTCAATTTGCTGCTTAGGAATTCGCGCGGTGCCTTATCGAAGAAGACCCTGCAGATTACTCGTCACCAGTCCCCAACATCGTCCACTTCTTGGCCGCTTATGAGTGGCAGCACAATTACATTGCAGAAAAAGCCGGTCTTTGCCAAAACCTGCCGGTTGGTGAACTGAAAAACATTGCCGAACAGTCAGGTATGTGTTTCATCCAAGGTAATTTCTTTCTCTTCATTTTGATCAATTGGTTTCAATTTGTGTAACTACGTTTTATACGAGGAAGCGCGATTGTGAAGTGGTTTACGCGTGGCATTATCAACGGAGATCGGAGTTTAGGTGCTTGAAGCCTTGTGTCGTGCCGTTTCTTCAGACGAGTAACTTTACACTACATTGTCTCTATCTATTCAGAAGTGTAAAGTCCTGTATGTGGATGAGAACCCGCGAAAAAATACTGCAGTAACTTTGCGATGGACTGGCATCTCATCCGGGGATGATGCGCATCCTGTGGTGGACTAACATCGTATCAAAGGGGGAGTAGTAATACTCCTAGTCACGATATGCTCGGTATCCTGTGATGGACTAACATCCCATCCAGAGGGACGAGTAGTAATACTCTTAGTCACTTTTCGCTGGGTGCCCTGTAATGGACTCCCATCCACCCAGTTGTTTCATAAAATGCTATGAAACAGGAGTTATGCACCGGTCACGTGAACCCGTCTGTGGCCTGCAGGCGACTTTACCACCCTTTACCTTTTATATGAAACTTAGCACCGGACCTCCAATTTCAATCAAAATTTGACATACAATACAATACAATACAATACAATACATAATTAACTGATGACTATTTTTATTACTTTGTTTTTAGACATTATGCGGATAGAAAACTTGAAGAATGTTGGTAAGCAGTTATTATACTTTCTAACCAAAAACTTGTATTACTGATTAGAGCAGTTTGCAATTTGAAATCACTGCGGGCAACACCATGATCCAATCACAGCTTGAAGCGCGGGAAAACACTTAGTTGTTGGTATACACGTCCTCTTGGGTCGGTTTACCTTTGTTTTTAAGTTGGGTGCCCTGTGCTCCTGGGTTGGTTTTGGATTTTCGACCTTACTAAAATACGCAAATGGGCACACTTTACAGCGTGGTACTAAACAAGAGCTGACGCACAAATTACGTGTAACTGATATATTAAAATATTCATCTTCCCACAGAGGACGACAAGTACGAGCAATGTGTTGGAGATGCCATGCGCAACTGCATGATTAGAGCAGAGATCTTGCTGAAGCAAGGGATTTCCCAGGATCTTTTGGCTGCCATTACAGTTTACATCACCTGTTATGAAGAGTGGCGTTCCAACTGTGCTGCAGACATGCTGCATCACTTTATTGCGGTGATGAAAGCATACCGTGAACGCCTGGAAGAGAAGCTTCCTCCTCAGTGAAGCACGATTATATAAAAAAAAATCCGGCGCGGTGTTGGGATTAAAATGCCGGAATACAAAAGAAGTTAAAAATAAAAAAAAAATAGGGTGTCAAATTAACGCAGCACTCTATGCTTGTGCTAAGGATAACTTGAGGGAAATAAAGCAATTTAGAATTAAGCAACCTTTGGAGATATTTTAAACTATTGTCGAATAACAGCAAATGTCACGGTTGTAGTTTACCTCTGAGAAATGACCTCGCAGTGGTATACTCCTGGGAAATGACCTAGTGTGCTATACCCCTCGGCAATATCCTGATGTGGTACACCCCTCGGAAATGACATCAATGCCTCCTTGTGTGTTATATCCCTCGGAAATGGCTCTAGAGTCGGTAAGCCCTTTGGAAGCAGCCCTGGCTGTAATATATCCCACCGAACTTGTGAAACCAGCTCGAACTTCCATTTTTGCGCAATTTTTTTTCTTTTTTTGCTGTGCAATGATTGGGCTTCACTGGTACGTCACAAACCACAGGACACCCAAGCTCCTACTGCGACTATGGTGACAAATATAAGGATTTGTATGGGAAGTCAACGAATATTTCTAGAAACTTAAAATAAATTTTTTCGTACAAAACCATGAGACACACTATGGACACAAACTAAAACAAGTAAGAAATTTTATTTGCGAAAAAAATTATTTTATGATTTTTTTTTACGATAATTTTTTTTTATTGAGCTAACACTACATACACACAAAAAAGGAGTACAATAAACGATGCAAAGAAAAAGAGAACGTGGAAGGCAGAAGGACACGCGTAAATTTAAAACTAAGAGACCAAAAAAGTACATTGATAAACAATAGTGACGTAACAGCTATTTTAAAATGTATTCCTTTAGGTATGTGGTAATGAGCCGATGTATGAAAATTTCGCTCTACTTCAGATGTTACGACTAAACTATTTACCTTCTAAAAGGCCAAATACCCTTCTTTATTTTACGATTTTAGAAATTACTTGTTGAATTTCCATACAAATCCTTACATTTATCACCATACTAGTAATGTTAACTTGGGTTACCTGTGGTTTCTTTACTTTTTTGGGTCAAATCCGTACTGAATTAAGGAGGCTCGCAACAGTTGTTTTGGCCTTGGAGTGTATCTTTAGAAATTAAAAATTTCAAAAAAATTAATTCTAGTCATATGTTGAAAAGGTGATGTAGTATCAAGGAAATCGAAGTTTATCTTCTATGGGAAATTTTGATTTCAAAAGATACTCTCCAAGGCCAAAAAACTGTTGCGAGCCTCAGCCTCCTTAAAATAAGAGAACCTGTGGTTTATCAAAGATGGGTCCTTACAAGCTGGAGTCGTTCAGTTGATTGAGGGCACCTATATTCACGTATTTGTTATATTGGATATCAAAGATAAATAAATTTCGCGTGTTCTTTTTCTGGGAAATTGCGAAAAAAGAAACATATCTTCCCAAGCCCTTGCAATTTCAGTATTTTCGATACAGTAATAAATGGCATGAGTCTTATAAAATTGCGTTACCTGTATATTTGCTTGACTACTTGCCGAAAAATGATCGCGAGCTAAACGCCTGGGGTTAAAGGTTTCTCTTGTAAATCAAGTCTTAGGCATTTTATTTCAAGACTAAGTTTGTTTTCACCGCTAAGTGTTTTGATTTGACAAAATTAACCTAGTGTAGATTCTAGCATGTTTTCGTCTCTTTATATGAGCTATTTTCAAATGCATGAATTGGCATATTCTGTGCAAGGACAGTGACAGATGTTTCAATTACACCGTCGTAACAAATAAACACACAGTTATACGTTGTGTAATTTTCTTCCCAGTTTTATCCGACAAAGGCTACAAAAACCCTCAGGAACTCTAAGGCCCGAAATATATGCCTCATTTATCAGTTGTCGTCAGTCGGCTAAGCCCTCTCTTTGATGAGGAAAATGCGATATTCTGTCCTGGAACAATATATTCGTTACTTTGAACAGCTTTGCGCCCTGCAATGTCCAGTCCGTTTGAATCGAGTCTTCCAGAGCTTTCCCATTGGGAAAATTCCCATTTTCACCTTTTAAGTGGCGTATTTTGATCCCTAGAATGTCCAAGACCCTCTTGAAACTTGTTGCGTACAACAAACGGTCGGGCCACCATTTTTCAAAGGGTTCCCTATGACGTCCAAATAAGCGTCGTGGAGGTCTTCTTGGTCCCCAAGGAAACCACGGCGAAAACACAAGTCTTCTTCCGTCCCCACACCCATAGGATATCATTAAGGAACCCGTCAATCATCCAGTGACCTTGCAAAACCTTCGTAAAACTAAATGACGGTGCCCTACAGGCCCGTCTTAACAACGGTGCATTTTATTGTACACGAGCGCTCCTAGAGCACCAAGGGAAATGTATCGAGTGCTTTTCTCAAAAAGAGAACAAACCTTAATCAGTTTTCAGCCGTTTTCCCAGGGTTCAAGGCCCGTGGGGCCGGGGTTCAAGGGAAGACCTTAGAAAAATTGACCCAATATTTTCATTTTTATCCTGCCTATCCGAAACCATGGAAACTTATTTATAGTGAAAGAAAACTATCATAGTGCAACCTAATAGCTATTTTGGGTCTTCTTTGACTTCTACTCTAAGCTGTAAAAGCTGGTTAAACGTCACGTTAATACCAAAATCCAATTAGTTTACATAACAGAATTAATTAAGAAGTTGGGAGAGGAAATTGAGGAAAAAATGTCAAAGATCGAGACCAAATGTCCTGACCTAAAAGGTAATAACTAAAAACATGCTATTTTTAGAAATCACGCAGAAGAAGAATCTTCTTTTATGAGATAATCTTCACCTAAAAGAAATTTTTTAAAATACAAGATAAGGAATAAAATGTTATTTACGATAGAAATGAGTGCTGTCTTCATTAATGTTGCTATTTTAGGAGGTTGCGTGGTGCGTTTAGTTAAATTATATCTCTAAATCAACAATAAGTGCTCTTGCACATGGATTTTTTGGCATAAATTAATTTACATACTGGTATAAGATAATCAAAACATGACATCAAACCTAACTTGGGTTTTTATATTGCCAGTGTGTGATCGACCAGCAATTGGAATTATCTGCCGACACGAAGTTGCGCTGTAAACATCTTTTTCAACTGTTTCCAGAGAAGGACGAGATGCTGCTGTGTAATGCTTTAGGCGTGTTAACCGTTGTATGCTGTTTTAAATCGTCAGGTATGTACTTTTGTATTTGTGAGATAGCATGCAGGGATCCGTCCGTTTTCCCTTAGACACATATGCAAGTGTGTCTGGCGCGAACTGTCGGCGAGGATAGCCGTCGGATAGCACTCATTAAAATTTCAAGCCCAAAAATGGACTCAAAAAGTAATGTGACAAAAATATCTGCATCCGGATCATCTTTAATTTCCTTCTTCTACTCGCACTTCCTGAGGTTAAATACAATTAACTGACTTACCTTTGGAGATTTCGCATTGATTCTCATGAGATGTTCACCTTACAAGCTCAACAAAAAAAACTAATTTATCTTGCGTGATTCACTTGTTTAACAAGACAGCGCCTTCTTTTGCTTTAAGTCAGATTGTTTTTAATTCTTAAACTTTTAACTCACGCTCTGTTTGTCGAAAACAAAAGTTTTTTGCGAATAAGCTTAGAGGCAATTCAGGTGGAAAATGAACCTACCGGCGGTGAAGCATTAAAAGTCGTCAAGTTGGGAAAATCTGTTTCTTTCTTCGACCGTTTAAACTTGAGCGATAATAACTGAACTTTAACATAGACCTTTGCAGATTTCTGAGATGTCCAAAGGACAATATCCATTGAACACCGTTCCGTGACTCACTTTTTTGACGGAGTGGCTGTTCATTGAATAAGACAGCGCCTCCTTTTGTTTTCCGTCAAATTACATTTCATTCGTAAAAGTTTCATCTCACGCTTTGCTGATGTTTCTCAGTGAACAAAGAAAATTGATATTATAAAGAATTTGAAGAGTCGCTACTTTCAGCGACCACTTAAAATGAGTAAATGCACCTATTGATAAAGGGATAGTGAAAGGATATATCAACCATTAGGTTGGTTGGATATGTTCACCGACGTTTATAATATGCTTCTTAGATTTTAATGTGACAGTACAGTGATGAAAACAATTCAGGAAGATACTTAATAACCGATTGCACTGATTCATCCCACGGATTTTATCTCGGATCATTCTCGGTAGCTGGGTACGAACCCTTACTACTGATAATAATTTAACTAGTTCAACGTTGTTTCGAGGACTAGAGCTGTGTGAACAGCTGATTCTTTTGCCACTCTTAGTTTTTAGCGGTTAATATCTGAGACATACAAGAAACAGTTAATTAATAGCATCAGGCTGTGAACATCCCGACTGTGTAGATCATTCTGGCTCAGTGACGGCCTTAATTGAAAAGTATTCTCTAATGAACACGTTTTTCCCTTATAGCGTATTGAAAACATGGTAATGTTCAGAAGAATCCTCTTATCGCACTGAAGAATGTTGCCTTAATGGCAATGGTTGTGTAAAAACACAATGGATTGTAAGTGCTTATGTAAATTGTGTTAATGAAATTTTTTTTCCCAGAAAAGTGATGGTCAAATAACGGCATTCGGTGACTCATTTTTGGTGACTTAACCATTGAAGCTTCAATTGCGACCACTGTAGCTAATTTCTCCTTAAAACATTCAGGTTATGAGAATGAGGGAAGTGATCACCAAAAACAAAATGTCTTTTGTTGTAAATTCTTCCAACTGGCACCATAGTAAACCACAGAGGTGGAAAAGGAGAATATCAAAATTGATTTTAGGGATTTCAAGTACATATATTGGTGAGGATGGAAACTAAAACAGTGTTTACAGACTATTAACACCACTTTCATACCTCTGCTAGTTCATCTTGGTTCCCTATTTTTTTCCTATTTCCGTATTTTCGTGCCAAGCGAGCCTTAGTCTGCGCGTCTTTCAACTGGATTCCTTCGTAGATCAAATTCGCCGCTCGGGTGACCACAGAGAAGATTTTGTCATGGCCCCAAAAAACAATTTTTTGCGTAAGGAGGCCAGGGGAACAGCAGGTTTGCCGCACGCGAATTTTTAAAAAGTCGTAACTCAAACAGGCTGCCTTATATCAAGCTTGTCTTGCGCGAATTTGTGGCAAGGAAAGCCGTCAGATAGCACTCAGTAAAATTTCAAGCCCAAAAATGGACTCAAAAAGTGATATGACAAAAATATCTACGTCTGATCATCTTCAATTTCCTTCTTCGATTCGCACTTCCTGAGGTTAAATACAATTAACTGTCTTACCTGTGGAGATTTCGTGCTGATTCTGGTGGGATGTTCACCCTGCAAGCTCAACAACAAACTAATTTATCTTGCGCGATTCATTTGCTTAACACTCACTCACTATTCAGTGAATAAGACAGCGCCTTCTTTTGTTTTAAGTCAGATTGTTTTTAATTTTTAAACTTTTAACTCATGCTCTGTTTGTCGAAAACAAAAGTTTTTTGCGAATAAGTTTAGAGGCAATTCAGGTGGAAAATGAACCTACCGGCTGTGAAGCGTTAAAGTTCACCAAGCTGGGTAAATCTGTTTCTTTCCTCGATCGTTTAAACTTGAGCGATAATATCTGAACTTTAATATATACCTTTGCAGATTTCTGAGATGTCCAAAAGACAGTATCCATTGAACACCGTTCCGTGACTCACTTTTTTAACTGAGTGACTCTTCATTGAATAAGACAACGCCTCCTTTTGTTTTCAGTCAAATTACATTTCATTCATTTTAAAAGTTTCATGTCACGCTTTGCTGATGTTTCTCAGTGAACAAAGAGAATTAGTATTATAAAGAATCTGAAGAGTCGCTACTTTCAGCGACCACTTAAAATGAGTAAATGCACCTATTGATAAAGGGATAGTGAAAGGATAGATTAACCATTCAGTTGGTTGGATGGGTTCACCGGCGTTTTTGATATGCTTGTTAGATTTTAATGTGACAGTGATGAAAACAATTTAGAAAGATATTTAATAACCGATTGCGCTGATTCGTCCCACGGACTTTATGTCGGATCATTCTCGGTAGCTGGGCGCGAACCCTTACTACTGATAATAATTTAACTAGCTCAACGTTGTTTCGAGGACTAGAGATGTGTGAACAGTTAAGCAAGTTCTCTCAATGAGTACTAAACAAAACGCATGGAGACTAGTAGAGAGAATTTCTAAAATTATGCTGAGCAGAGTGAACTCTTGAATCGTGTAGTGTGGCTGTTACGACATATCACGATTCATAAAAAAAAAAAGATTTTTGGAAGAGTTAAGGTGCTGTCAAACAAGGTAATTTGCAGCGCAACGCAATACAACTTCGGTCTCTCGCAACGCCGCTGTGAACGAAATTGCTGGTGTGGCAACCCCTATTCCCAATTTGTCTCACGGCTTGCAACGAAAAATTAAGTTGCTAATTGTACTGTGGGAAAAACTGATCGGCCTGGCTCCTCAGAAAGAGACCAAACAAAACTTTTTTTACTGAAAACATGAACAGTCGCACAAAATCATGGTCTTGACTAAACTCATCATCGTTTTTCATTGTTTATTGGGCATCTTCAAAACATAACTAGTGATACTCTATTTATGGCAAAACACTGCTCGCAGCCATTTAGCAGTTGATGTTTCCCGAAGGGGAAAAACAACATTTATTATATTTCACCACCTATACCATTGCCGCATTAGCATTCGTAGGAAAATGTCTATTTTCGAATTCAACAAAACTGACAAATACCTCATTAGTTATGCAAAAGACATCTGATTGTTTAACAAGCTTGTCAGCTGAGCAGTTATTTTGAAAGATCCGAAGAGCATTGTGTCCTCAAACCTATTGAGATACCTTAACAATTTTTTGGCCGCTTTTTTAATCTATTTTTTGTTTTATTATTATTCCATCTGGTACAAACGTCACCTCTTGTGTGCCTCTGGGAATTTTTTAAACTTGTTTACGCCGCTTCTTTCATAGGAGTGAACACCTCATATGGTCCAGCTTTGTGATAGATATTTCTCCAGTCTGAATCACACCAATGGTGTGGGGCGAGTCGAATCAGTCAATGTGGGTATTAGTTCGGTTTTTAACTGCTTTCTCTGCTTTGAATTTTCTGCGTTGCCCAAGCAACAAACACACCGAGTGAAGTAAACAAATTTACAATAGTTACACTGAAATCACACCCAGCCAATATAGTAACGAAAAAGGAAAGCAACATAGAACGTCAACGAACAAGTTATGCATGATTCAATTTTACCTGTTACCATCCACCCCCGGGCAACCCCGGGGACAAGTCCAGCAATTCGGGCCCTGGGGTGGGGAATTGTACGAAGTGGTCTTGTCCCGGGGGTATGGGGAGGGGCACATCGAAAATAACTTCTTGTTGTTCTTGTGAAGTACGTCACTTCCCAGTTGACACGATGGCACGGGACCGCGTGGAGAAGACTGCCTATTTCCAGGGGAAATCTCTAGAATTTGTAGCAGACTGGTAAGAGAAGAATAATCTCTCAAAATTAAAATCTGTATTCGAAGGTACCTTTATTATTATAAATTGTTAAACGAATGTGTGTTTGACGCGTACTCGAATGGATGGCGTTCGTAACAAACAAAGAAATACATGTTCAGCGTATTCATGTATAAAAATGTAAGACGACTTAAAAAGACTCTATATAAAAAAGGATGCACGGCTTTATATTAAACAGAGATCTCAGACCAGTGTTCTTATGAAACAAGCTGAGAAAGACTCCTTTAAAACGCTGCTATCAATTTGTTTATGGGCCTCTTGTGCATATGTGCTCTATTTAGAATAAAACATGTGGCAAAGAACATTTCTTTACTCGTCAGCCGTACGCCAGTGCAGTTAGAGTTTTTTCTTCAGTTTTCTTTTTCAAATATAGTGTTCATGTTTTTATTATATTATACATGTAGTGTCCTTCGTTCGCTAAACTCTAGCAAATATCGTGATCTATCTTTTATACACAAAACAACGTATTTCTGGTCAATGAGGAATCCCGGGGATGGGGAATTATCTCTTTCTGCGTGCCCGGTGGTGGGGAATAGACCGCCAAGTGAGAAAAAAATTGCAAATCCCCGGGGGTGTGCCCGGGGGGGATGGTAACAGGTAGAATTGAACCACACATTATATTAATTCATCTCGCTACACAAAAGCACATTTTAAAATTATTCACATACAAGAACTCGTTGGAAAAAATTTAACAGACTACTAAACAGTGAAAAGCAGCAAAAGGAAACAACGGAATCAAAGTACTAATTTCTATTTCTCAGGTTATGTGCTAATTTTAATAGCAATTTTTTTGTTTTCCAAATATAATTTCCCAACTTAGAATTTTAAACGTTGATTAATGAGAAAAAGTGTACGTAGACGTTTCGTTTCTGTTAGGGCTAGGGTTAGAGTGAGTCTAACAATCCAGCAGAAGAACACATCGTAAAATGCAAAAGCTTTCAGACCCGCTTTACTTCTGCTGTCGTTATCAAACTTACTGCATGGCATTTGCTTATGCTTAACCGGGCTAGTTGTTCAGTTGCTTGTCAGGACGTTACATGTAAGAAACCAGCAGCAACATCAACAACAGAAAATTAACAACGACCTCCGAAAAAAGATATTAGCAAAATAAATATTTTGGAAAATTATACCACTGAATCCCTCCGAGTGCACGTTAAAAAAATAAATAAAATAATCACTAATTTTTTTTTTGGTTCCCTTTAATAGCTCTCCTTTCATCGATACAAGCACGATGTACGCACGCTAAAGCATGAACCAATTGATAATTTACGTCTAATGCAAACATTTCCTCTCTTTTCTTTAGGACTACATTTTGCTCGTCATGTTTTCAAGGGCCTTCTGTATCGCATTTGCTATGGGTGTTATCTCCCCCGCAAGTGGGCTTGTCAGGGAACGCAGGTCAGCTTATGAGGTAGCTTTGACGTGCATTAAGGCTGGATGGAACGCAGACGTCTCCGCCCTGCGAAAAGATGGAGGTCCGGACTTACTAGAAGATGCCTGCATCTATTTGAGGGTAAGATCAGTTGCAAATTCTCTCCAGCCGATGGGTTTCCGATTCCAGTGTTCCAGTGTGCCCGCGATTCATCCCACCGTCACGGTTAAACACCGGCTTGGCTGGGTTTATGTTGTTTTTAAACTAGAGTTGCCCAGTTCGTGAGGCATAATTTTTATAAATTTATGAAACATTTTAGGTGAACAATTATATGTGTAATGCATCCTGGCCGTTTTTCCTAGGCTGAAACAATAGCTGATAACAATCGCAGAACAATGCAATTCATTCCCCTCAACATATTCGCCTTGACATATTCCCCTCAACATATTAATTCCCCTCGACTTAGACCCCCAAAGAAAGATTACAATATAAGAACGAAAAGGGAAAATAAATGCATATCGTTTTATCAATCAATATATAGATAGTATACTGAAAAGGGGAAATTTTACCAATCGCATTCTTATAGATCTAAACTTGTCGCGATCACTAGCAAACACAAAGAAACATTCGAAAGAATCATACCTCGATTTAGATTACCAATATTTTCATTGGAAAACTTCAGCAACTGAAAAATAAGCAAAAAGATTTTTGCGTTTGTCGAGACTAACTCAAAATCGAGAATATTTGATGGAGCGAAAAGAGAATGTCGCTTTGTCTTCAGAGAAAATTTTAAACAACTCACCAATTCGCAAAAATTTTATGTCGCGAAAAGTCGTCTTACCAAAAATTGTAAAACTTAAATTTTACGAAAACACAGAACTTAACATAAAAAATAACAGAAAAACACTTAATATTACTTGACATTGTTATTATTATTATTATTATTATTATTATTATTATTATTATTATTATTATTATTATTATGACCTGACAAACTAACATAACATTTTACATAACATAACATAACACAAAATAGTATAGCACAGCATAGCATAGCATAACATACGGTCACACGACTAATCTCTGCAAATGCTATTTGAGAAAAGTTGTTGAGAAAGTTTCCTCGAAGATACTGACACCCTTTGCTTTTCAAGAGTTTGGATCCACTGTTGAAGTGACAGAATAAGAGATTAATATCTTAGTAAATATCTGCTTATTCTTTTGATGTTTTTTTTCTCTTTTTTCCCTCAATGTATTGCTTAGGAATTCGCGCGGTGCATTATCGCAGAAGACCCTGCAGATTACTCGTCAAAAGTCCCCAACAGCGTCCACTTCTTGGTCGCTTATGAATGCAGCACACAATTACATCGCAGAAAAAGCCGGTCTTTACAGAAACCTGCCGGAAGATCGGAGTTTCGGTACTTCAAGCCTTGTGTCGTGTCGTTTCTTCAGACGAGCACCTTTACACAACATTGTCTTTATCTATTCAGAAGTGTAAAGTCCTGTATGTGGATGAGAACCCGCGAAAAAATACTGCAGTAACTATGCGATGGACTGGCATCTCATCCGGGGATGATGCGTATCCCGTGGTGGACTAACAGCGTATATCAGTATCCAAGGGGGAATAGTAATACTCCTAGTCACGTTATGCTGGGTATCCTATGATGAACTAGCATCCCATCCAGAAGGACGATTAGTAATACTCTTAATCACTTTTTGCTGGGTGCCCTGTATTGGACTCCCATCCATCCAGTTGTTTCATAAAATGCTATAATAGAAACAGGAGTTATGCACCGGTCATGTGAACCCGTCTGAGGCCTGCAGGCGCCTTTACCTTTTACATGAAACTTAGCACCTCCAATTGCACTCAAAATTTGACATAATTAACTGATGCCTATTTTACTTTGTTCTTAGAAATTATGCGGGTAGAAAACTTGAAGAATGCTGGTAAGCAGTTATCATAATTTCTAACCAAAAACTTGCATTATTGATTAGAGCAGTTTGCAATTTAAAATCACTGCGGACAACACCATGATACTATCACAGCTTGAAGCGCGGGAAAACACTTAGTTGTTGGTATACTTGTCCTCTAGGGTTGGTTTAGCTTTGTTTTTAAGTTGGGTCACCTGTGCTCCTGGGTTGGTTTTGGATTTTCGACCTAACTAAAATTTGCTAATGGACACACTTTTCAGCGTAGCACTAAACAAGAGCAAACGCGCAAATTGCGTGTAATTAATGTATTAAAATATTCATCTTCCCACAGAGGACGACAAGTACGAGCAGTGTGTTGGAGATGCCATGCGCAAATGCATGATTAGAGCAGAGACCTTGATGAAGCAGGGGATTTCCCAGGATTCTTTGGCTGCCATTACAGATTACATCACCTGTTATGAAGAGGCGGGTTACAATTGTGCTGCAGACATGCAGCGTCACTTTATTGCCATGATGAAACCATCCCTTAAACACTTGGAAGAGAAGCATCGGTAATACGGAAATTGTTGATAAAATACCGCTTCCTCCTCCGTGAAGCCGGTTGTATCTCTTCAAAAATCCGACGCGGTGTTGGGAATAAAATGCCGGAATTCAAAGAAGTTAAAATAAAAAATTAGGGTGTCAAATTAACGCAGCACTCTATGCTTGTGCTAAGGATAACTTGGGAGAAAATAAAGCAATTTAGAATTAAGCAACCTTTGGAGTTATTTTAGAATACTGTCGAGTAACAGCAAATGTCCCGGGTGTAGTGTACCTCTCAGAAATGATCCCGTAGTGGTATACTCCTGGCCGCCCGGTTGTTCGAAAGCCGATTAGCGCTAACCCTGGGTTAGACGTTATTCAAGGATTCTGAGTCTCCTATTTGAAAGCTTTACTAGTACGTGCTAATTTTACGTGACAATTTGAAATCAGCCAGAACCAGATTGTTGTGTGAAAATAGGTCACTGGAATCCACGGTGTTATGGATTAAAAGTGAATTCAAAACTTACACTAATCCTAGGTTACCTTACCCCGGCTTTGAACAACCGGGCCCTGGGAAATAACCCCAGTGTGCTATACCCCTTGGCAATATCCCGATGTGGTGCACCCTTCGGAAATGACATCAATGCCTCCTTGTGTGTTATACCCCTCGAAAATTGGTCTAGAGTGGTAAGCTCTTTGCAAGTAACCCCGGTGTAAGATATCCCACCGGACTTGTGAAACCAGCTCGAGACCCCATTCTTGTGTGATTTTTTTGTTTTTTCGTGCAATGATTAGGCTTTACTGATTATGTCACAAACCACAGATGAGCCAAGCTCTTTCTGCAAATATGGTGATAAATATAAGGATTTGTATGGGAAGTCAACGAATAATTTCTAGAATCGTAAATAATTTTTTTCGCAAATAAAATTCCTTACTTGTCAGTTAGTTTGTGTCCATAGCGCGTTTCTTGTGCTATTTAAGCGCAAATCAATACAAAACCAAGAAACACACTATGGACACAAATATAAGGAATTTTAGTTGAAAAAAAAATGACCATACTAGAAATTACTTCAATGTTGAATTTCCATACAAATCCTTATATTTATCACTATACTCGTAGTGTGAGCTTGGGTTACCTGTGTTTTCTTGTTGTTGTTGTTGTTGTTGTTGTTGTTTTTGTTGTTGTTTTTATTTGTTTGTTTCTTTGTTTGTTTTTTTTTTTACCTTTTTGGGTCAAGTCCGTACTGAACTAAAACCAGAAAACCTGTGGCTTATCAAAGACGGGCCCTTACAAGCTAGAGTCGTTCAGTTGATTGAGGGCACCTATATTCACAGATTTTTTATGTTGGGTATCAAAGATAAATAAATTTTGCATGTTCTTTTGTTTGGAAATTGTAAAAAAAAAAATAATAAATATCGCAAAAATGAAAGCCCGCAGCAAAAATTTCATACCAAGCCATAGATGCTAGAATTAAAGATTTAAATTCTTCTCCAGCCCTGGCATTTGCAATATTCTTGATACAGTAATAAATGGCAAGTGTTTTATAAAACTGCATTGCCTGTATATTTGCGTGACTACTTGTCGAATGTTGATCTCGACCTAAACGCCTGGGGTTAAAGGTTTCTCTTGTAAATCAAGTCTTAGGCATTTTATTTCACCGCTAAATGTTTTGATTTGACAAAGTTAACCTAGTGTAGATCTAGCATGTTTTCTTCTCTTTATATGAGCTAGTTTCAAATGCATGAATTGGCATATTCTGTGCTGCGACAGTGACAGATGTTCCAGTTACACCATCATAAAAAATAAACTCACATTTATACGCCTAATTTTCTTCCCAGTTTTATCCGACAAAGGTTGCAAAAAGCCCACCATGTATCTTAAAGGGACACAGTCAGCTGGCGCACATGCGCAGTATATACCGTTTTCAGCTAATTAGCATATCTCACTTTTGACAGAGATTCTCACGCTCACTTTTCACTTTGGTGGTGCTTATGTTAGAGGATTTCTGGTTTGCCAATCGGAGTCAAAGTCAATGTACCTGATGGTCATTACAAAAGTGTGTGAGTAAAACCTGTCGACATACGTCAAAGTCAATCGCACATGTTGTCACTAGTGGGAGCTTACCTTCTGCGGTATACTTCGCCCTTTTGGTTGGTCTGCGAGTTTCTTCGTTTCTCACTCTACAAAAATAAGTGAACTGATATTTTAAAGTAAATCTTCCCAAGATAAATATCAACGCTTATCTGAAAAAGTTGTAGTGAATTGTTGAGAAGCTGGTACTCACTGTCCTTCTCTTCGCTTCATTTCCAAACTCAGTGTAGCCTTTCTGCAAATGCCGAATCGCTAGCAAAAGTTCTTTGGCTACGGATCTTTCTCCAGGTCGTGAAGACTTGTTTGTTTAAATAGACAGAGTGGTGTTGAGCTCTCCAGTGTTTTCCATTGATTTTTTAAGTTATCTTTGCCAATGCAGGTGGTTTCTTTCGCCCAGCACCCTCAGGTTTGCGTCCTCTAGGTTGGGGGCTCGGTCCATGCTGGTTTAGCAAAAATTAAGCACAATATTCTCCTCTAATGAATAAAAACATATCCAGGAACTGGCGTTGAGTGATATCTTTAAAGTAAATAAAAAAGTACAGCCGGTGAAAACGGATTTCCAAAGCGCATCTGATTTCGGGTTACGGGGAACGTTTTTTCAAAACCAAGTTAGCGCGGCCCTCGAGCTGACAAAGTCCCTTTAATTTGCGAGGGAAAACCGACAAATTTCAAGGCTTTTCCAGAACTTTTCGTGTGGCATACATGCACTATTGTTCGCGGAATTTGTTGTTTTCATGGTGATCATGGCAGGCAGGTTTGTCAAATGTTTGTTGTCATATCTTTTACATTTTTACACCATTTTAGAGCTTCTTCGTTGGTTTTGATCATTTTTGAGTCGGTTTTTTCACATTAGTACAAATTGATAAATCCAAGATGGCGGATCGAAGAAGACAGCTGTTCGGAAATCATGACTTAATTTCTCTGTAATGAGACGTCATAATTTGATTTCTCGAACATTAAAGAAAGCAATTGTCTTTTAATATATACCTTTCAAGTTTCTTTGCCACCGACCCATCGGGTTCAGCAACTCCCAAAAACTAATCCAGGCATATTTGGATGTCAGTCTTGTTATTTGATATGATTTGTATCATTCATTGTTTCACACTTAGCTTTCCTCAAGTTTGAAAATGAAAGACCCCATCAGGAGGGCGTTCGTTTTCCATTCATTCAGTCATTCTATTCATCCATCCGGGCATCCTTCACCTAGTTAACCAACCAGCACCCACCACCCCTCCCCTTCTAAAACTTTCCAATTTCCATTTGTGCCAAACATACATTGCTTCGAAAGAGGGGACATCCTAAAGATGGATGGACGGATGGCTGGATGCAAGGATGGATGTCGGAAGGATGGATGAATTGGTTTATGAATTATTTAATTAATTAAAGATCCGAATGTGATCGTTGAAAAAAAAAACACTATTGAGCAATCCGTTATTTTCCTTTCTTAGTGTTTTTTTTCGTCGTATTCAAACTCGGGTACTGTGACGGAGTGACTTGCAAATGGACTAATTATGTATGAAATTAATAAATAATTATATATAATTAATTTATAATTAAGACTGACAGCCTTCAATAATAAGGATAGTTATTATTCATAAAGTTATTAGAACGCTAACAAATATCATTTGCAACAGATCGCCTTAGTGTCACGTTGATTTTCGTAGCATTAACAGCAGAATTCATAAAAGACAAGGTAAGAGCTTGCTTTATATTGTTAGATACTTTCGTGAAGGTGGCTGGGTTGGCCTGTACTTTTTGCGCTTGCAAGATCTTTCTCAAAAGTCAAAAGGGCTTACAATTGAACAGACGGCAGAGCTAATACTACATCGGGCAAACCAGCTTGAAATACAAAATGTCAAGAAATCAGGCACGAACACGTTGCTGTTGTTGTGATTTCGAGATGATCTATGTTTTGCAAGGCTAATATGATGAAACGTGAATTTCATATAAATGTGTCTTTGTTGCTTTATGAAGGCAAAGTTTACCTGGGCGTTAACCCCTATCAACTCTGCAAATTGCAAATAATATAACTGCAGCAGTGCATACTTGGCAAACTGTATGCGCAACAGAATTCTTGTGAAATAGAAGGTCGAAAAATAAATTAAAAACAAAAAAATATTTTTACTACCAGGTACTTGAAGAGCACTTAGGGTTGATATCCTATTGTTCTCAGTGTCTATCTGCTAACTTCAAATTTTCAAGCTCCCTAAAACTCATCAACTCCTCAACCATTATTTTCTTCTTAATCAACTTAACATTCTTAGAATCACAAACGTTGCTTTAAACCTCAAGGGGAGAATAAACCCTAACCTTATAAACCGTAGCATTCAAACAGATTCCCCGCACAAGAATTTATAAAATGAACGATTTTTGAAGACAGGAAGACCCACATCCTTTTGTCCTTTTGTCTGTCCTTTTGTCTTTTCTCTCAATGAGTACTCAACCAAACGTATGGAGACTAGTAGGGAGAATTTTGTAAAATTGTGCGGAGGCTTTAAGGAAGGATTCAGGGGAATCGTGTAGAGTAGCTTTACCTTTAACGTCCGCACATCTCAGGGTGACAGTGGGTTTTATACTGTCTCAAAAGTGTTTCTCCTACAAAGCCATATAATCCATCCTGTACCTGTTACAACGTAACACGATTCATAAATAAAAGGTTTTTGGAACAGCTAAGGTGCTATCAAACGAGGTAATTTGCAGCGCAACGCAACACAACTCGTCTTGCAACGCTGCTGCGAACGAAATTGCTGGTGTCAACAACCCCTCTTCCCAATTTCTCTCACGGCTCGCAACGTAAAGTGAAGTGGCTTATTTTGGAAAAATTGATACGTGGCTGCTCAGAAGGCGACAAAAGAGAAATTGTTTTATAGAAAACATGAACAGTTTCACGAAAACATGGTCATGATTAAGTTCATAGTCGTTTTTCACCTTTTATTTGGCTTCTACAAAAACTAATTAGTAACACTCTATTTGTGACAAAACACTGCTCACAGCCACTTAGAAGTTCATGTTTCTCGAAGGAAAAAGACCCATTTATTTCAATTTCCAGTCCAAGATTTAAAGAAATATATATATGGTAAGTTAGGTACATAAGCCGTAATAAAACTCGTTTCACCACCCACACAATTGCCACATTATCATTCGTAAAAAAATGTCTTTGTTTTTTAATTCAACAAATACCTTATAAGTTATGCAAAAGAAATCAGATTGTTTACCAAGCTTGTCAGCTGAGCAATTATTTTGAAAGATCCGAAGAGCATTGTGTCTTCAAACCTATTAAGATTCTTTAACGATTTTTTTACCGCGTCTTAACCCTATTCAGACCCGGGTGGGCGGATTCTGTCCGCAGGGACTTTGGACGTTTATAACTTTTTTGATAAGCAGTGCTAAAGTCACCAAACTTTGTGACTTTTCCTAAAATTTATCTCGAAACAATTTGGTGTAGTAAGTCCTTGTCTGATAAGTTTGACGTTACCATAGCAACCACTTTTTGACAAGTGGCATTTTCAATATTCTCGATACAGTAATAAATGGCAAGTGTTTTATAAAACTGCATTGCCTGTATATTTGCGTGACTACTTGTCGAATGTTGATCTCGACCTAAACGCCTGGGGTTAAAGGTTTCTCTTGTAAATCAAGTCTTAGGCATTTTATTTCACCGCTAAATGTTTTGATTTGACAAAGTTAACCTAGTGTAGATCTAGCATGTTTTCTTCTCTTTATATGAGCTAGTTTCAAATGCATGAATTGGCATATTCTGTGCTGCGACAGTGACAGATGTTCCAGTTACACCCTCATAAAAAATAAACTCACAGTTATACGCCTAATTTTCTTCCCAGTTTTATCCGACAAAGGTTGCAAAAAGCCCACCATGTATCTTAAAGGGACACAGTCAGCTGGTGCACATGCGCAGTATATACCGTTTTCAGCTAATTAGCATATCTCACTTTTGACAGAGATTCTCACGCTCACTTTTCACTTTCGGTGGTGCTTATGTTAGAAGATTTCTGGTTTGCCAATCGGAGTCAAAGTCAATGTACCTGACGGTCATTATAAAAGTGTGTGAGTAAAACCTGTCGACATACGTCAAAGTCAATCGCACATGTTGTCTCTAGTGGGAGCTTACCTTCTGCGGTATACTTCGCCCTTTTGGTTGGTCTGCGAGTTTCTTCGTTTCTCACTCTACAAAAATAAGTGAACTGATATTTTAAAGTAAATCTTCCCAAGATAAATATCAACGCCTATCTGAAAAAGTTTTGTGCCCCCAAATTAGTATGGGATTTTCCCAGGCTATGTGGCCTTGACACATTAATAAAGTTTATCATTCATCATCATTCATCATCATTCATTCATTCATCATCATTCATTCATCAGTGAATTGTTGAGAAGCTGGTACTCACTGTCCTTCTCTTCGCTTCATTTCCAAACTCAGTGTAGCCTTTCTGCAAATGCCGAATCGCTAGCAAAAGTTCTTTGGCTACGGATCTTTCTCCAGGTCGTGAAGACTTGTTTGTTTAAATAGACAGAGTGGTGTTGAGCTCTCCAGTGTTTTCTGTTGATTTCTTAAGTTATCTTTGCCAATGCAGGTGGTTTCCTTAGCCCAGCACCCTCAGGTTTGCGTCCTCTAGGTTGGGGGCTCGGTCCATGCTGGTTTAGCAAAAATTAAGCACAATATTCTCCTCTAATGAATAAAAACATATCCAGGAACTGGCGTTGAGTGATATCTTTAAAGTAAATAAAAAAGTACAGCCGGTGAAAACGGATTTCCAAAGCGCATCTGATTTCGGGTTACGGGGAACGTTTTTTCAAAACCAAGTTAGCGCGGCCCTCGAGCTGACAAAGTCCCTTTAATTTGCGAGGGAAAACCGACAAATTTCAAGGCTTTTCCAGAACTTTTCGTGTGGCATACATGCACTATTGTTCGCGGAATTTGTTGTTTTCATGGTGATCATGGCAAGCAGGTTTGTCAAATGTTTGTTGTCATATCTTTTACATTTTTACACCATTTTAGAGCTTCTTCGTTGGTTTTGATCATTTTTTAGTCGGTTTTTTCACATTAGTACAAATTGATAAATCCAAGATGGCGGATCGAAGAAGACAGCTGTTCGGAAATCATGACTTAATTTCTCTGTAATGAGACGTCATAATTTGATTTCTCGAACATTAAAGAAAGCAATTTTCTTTTAATATATACCTTTCAAGTTTCTTTGCCACCGACCCATCGGGTTCAGCAACTCCCAAAAACTAATCCAGGCATATTTGGATGTCAGTCTTGTTATTTGATGTGATTTGTATCATTCATTGTTTCACACTTAGCTTTCCTCAAGTTTGAAAATGAAAGACCCCATCAGGAGGGCGTTCGTTTTCCATTCATTCAGTCATTCTATTCATCCATCCGGGCATCCTTCACCTAGTTAACCAACCAGCACCCACCACCCCTCCCCTTCTAAAACTTTCCAATTTCCATTTGTGCCAAACATACATTGCTTCGAAAGAGGGGACGTCCTAAAGATGGATGGACGGATGGCTGGATGCAAGGATGGATGTCGGAAGGATGGATGAATTGGTTTATGAATTATTTAATTAATTAAAGATCCGAATGTGATCGTTGAAAAACAAAACACTATTGAGCAATCCGTTATTTTCCTTTCTTAGTGTATTTTTTCGTCGTATTCAAACTCGGGTACTGTGACGGAGTGACTTGCAAATGGACTAATTATGCATGAAATTAATAAATAATTATATATAATTAATTTATAATTAAGACTGACAGCCTTCAATAATAAGGATAGTTATTATTCATAAAGTTATTAGAACGCTAACAAATATCATTTGCAACAGATCGCCTTAGTGTCACGTTGATTTTCGTAGCATTAACAGCAGAATTCATAAAAGACAAGGTAAGAGCTTGCTTTATATTGTTAGATACCTTCGTGAAGGTGGCTGGGTTGGCCTGTACTTTTTGCGCTTGCAAGATCTTTCTCAAAAGTCAAAAGGGCTTACAATTGAACAGACGGCAGAGCTAATACTACATCGGGCAAACCAGCTTGAAATACAAAATGTCAAGAAATCAGACACGAACACGTTGCTGTTGTTGTGATTTCGAGATTATCTACGTTTTGCAAGGCTAATATAATGAAACGTGAATTTCATATAAATGTGTCTTTGTTGCTTTATGAAGGCACAGTTTACCTGGGCGTTAACGCCTATCAACTCTGCAAATTGCAAATAATATAACTGCAGCAGTGCATACTTGGCAAACTGTATGCGCAACAGAATTCTTGTGAAATAGAAGGTTGAAATATAAATTAAAAACAAAAAAATATTTTTACTACCAGGTACTTGAGAGCACTTAGGGTTGATATCCTATTGTTCTCAGTGTCTATCTGCTAACTTCAAATTTTCAAGCTCCCTAAAACTCATCAATTCCTCAACCATTATTTTCTTCTTAATCAATTTAACATTCTTAGAATCACAAACGTTGCTTTAAACCTCAAGGGGAGAATAAACCCTAACCTTATAAACCGTAGCATTCAAACAGATTCCCCGCACAAGAATTTATAAAATGAACGATTTTTGAAGACAGGAAGACCCACATCCTTTTGTCCTTTTGTCTGTCCTTTTGTCTTTTCTCTCAATGAGTACTCAACCAAACGTATGGAGACTAGTAGGGAGAATTTTGTAAAATTGTGCTGAGGCTTTAAGGATTCAGGGGAATCGTGTAGAGTAGCTTTACCTTTAACGTCCGCACATCTCAGGGTGACAGTGGGTTTTGTACTGTCTCAAAAGTGTTTCTCCTACAAAGCAATAAAATCCATCCTGTACCTGTTACAACGTAACACGATTCATAAATAAAAGGTTTTTGGAAGAGTTAAGGTGCTATCAAACGAGGGAATTTGCAGCGCAACGCAACACAACTCGTCTTGCAACGCTGCTGCGAACGAAATTGCTGGTGTCAACAACCCCTCTTCCCAATTTCTCTCACGGCTCGCAACGTAAAATGAAGTGGCTTATTTTGGAAAAATTGATACGTGGCTGCTCAGAAGGCGACAAAAGAGAAATTGTTTTATAGAAAACATGAACAGTTTCACGAAAACATGGTCATGATTAAGTTCGTAGTCGTTTTTCACCTTTTATTTGGCTTCTACAAAAACTAATTAGTAACACTCTATTTGTGACAAAACACTGCCCACAGCCACTTAGAAGTTCATGTTTCCCGAAGGAAAAAGACCCATTTATTTCAATTTCCAGTCCAAGATTTAAAGAAATATATATATATGGTAAGTTAGGTACATAAGCCGTAATAAAACTCGTTTCACCACCCACACAATTGCCACATTATCATTCGTAAAAAAATGTCTTTGTTTTTTAATTCAACAAATACCTTATAAGTTATGCAAAAGAAATCAGATTGTTTACCAAGCTTGTCAGCTGAGCAATTATTTTGAAAGATCCGAAGAGCATTGTGTCTTCAAATCTATTAAGATTCTTTAACGATTTTTTTACCGCGTCTTAACCCTATTCAGACCCGGGTGGGCGGATTCTGTCCGCAGGGAATTTGGACGTTTATAACTTTTTTGATAAGCAGTGCTAAAGTCACCAAACTTTGTGACTTTTCCTAAAATTTATCTGGAAACAATTTGGTGTAGTAAGTCCTTGTCTGATAAGTTTGACGTTACCATAGCAACCACTTTTTGACAAGTGGTGTTTTCAAAATATAGAATTTCCATCTTTTTAATCAAAAATTATTACTTTTTTGAAGTGAGTTTTACATTTTTGGATCATTTCCGTGTTAATTTATTGATTTTGTTCACTTCTTGATCAATTTTGGCGGTTTTTGACGGTTTTAGGAAAATTTAAGAAATCCAAGATGGCGGATTCAAGATGGCCGCCGTTTCAGAACAAAACGTTAGTGTGACGTCATATGACGTCATAAGCCGAGGTTGCGGACCTCAATATAAACATTTGTGGACGTACTATCTGTCCTTTAAGTTTCGTTGTCATAGCTTTAATATTCTCGGAGTTAAGAGGTGGAGGCGGAATCCGCCCCACCCCCCCTCCCGCGGTCCCACAAGAGAAAAAAAGTCCGGTCTGAATAGGGTTAATTCTATGTTTTGTTTTATTTTATTCCATTTGATATAAACGTCACCTCTCGTGTGCCTATGGGAATTTTTTAAACTTGTTTTCGCCGCTATTACGCTTCTTTTATACGAGTGAATACCTCATATGGTCCAGCTTTGTGATAGATATTTCTCCAGTCTGAAACTCACCAATGGAATGGGGCGAGTCGAATCAGTCAATTTGGGTGTTAGTTCGGTTTTTAACTGCTTTCTCTGCTTTGAATTTACCGAGTTGCCCGAGCAACAAACACAAGTTACCTTACCTTACCTTACACAGAATGAAGTAAACGAATTTACAATAGTTACACTGAAATCACACCCAGCCAATATAGTAACGAAAAAGGAAAGCAACATAGAACGTCAACGAACAAATTATATTAATTCATCTTGCTACACAAAAGCATATTTTAAAACTATTCCCATACACTTTTTGAAGAACTCGTTGGAAAAAAGAGTTAAGGTTTTTTGACATAACCCGTGAAACGAAATTTAACAGTCGCTGCTAAACGGTGAAAAGTAGCAAAAGGAAACAACGGAATCAAAGTACTAATTTCTATTTCTTAGGTCATGGAAAATAATGCTTAATGGTTTGCTAATTTTAATAGCATATTTTTTTTTTTGTTTTCGATGTCAGCCAAAAATAATTTCCCAACTTAGAATTGCTAAAATTGCTATAACGTTTACCAATGAAAAATAGTGTAGGTAGATGTTTCGGTCAGTCGTTTCTGTTGGGGCTAGGGTTAGGGTGAGACTAACAATCCAGCAGAAGAACACATTGTAAATGCAAAACCTTTCAGATCCGCTTTACTTCTGCTGTTGTTACAGAACATTTTAAACTTACTGTATGACATTTCCTTATGCACACCCGAGCTTAAACATTTTGGAGAATCATACCACTGAATCCCTCCGAGTGCACAGTAATTATATAAAATAATCAGTAATTTTTTTTGGTTCCCTTTAACAGCTCTCCTTTCACCGATACACACACGATATACGCACGTTAAAGCATTAACTAATTGATAATTTACGTCTAATGCAAACATTTCCTCTCTTTTCTTTAGGACTGCATTTTGCTCATCATGTTTTCAAGGGCCTTCTGCATCGCATTTGCTTTGGGTGTTATCTCCGTTGCAAGTGGGCTTGTCAGGGAACGCAGGTCAGCTTATGAGGTAGCTTTGAAGTGCGCTGCGGCTGGATTTAACGCAGATGTTTCCGCCCTGCGAAAAGATGAAAGTCCGGACTTACTAGGAGATGCCTGCATCTATTTAAGGGTAAGATCAGTTGTAAATTCTCTCCAGCCGATGGGTTTCGGATTTCAGTGTTCCAGTGTGCCCGCGATTCATCCCACCGTCACGGTTAAACACCGGCTTGGCTGGGTTTATGTTGTTATTAAACTGGAATTGCCCAGTTCGCAGGGCATAATTTTTGTAAATTTATGAAACATTGTAGGTGAACAATAATATGTATAATGCGTCTTGGCCGTTTTTCCTAGGCTTGGCCTCAAGCTACCATCGGAAAGTAATTCTCAATGTAGAAACGACTGAATCAATAAACGGTCTTACGTGTTTCAAAATCTCCCGAGGCTGCCAAAAGAATTACCTTATTTTTCAGATGGCTCTTTGTTCTTTTCCGGGGAATGTATTACATAACTCCTGATTTTCGACCGTCTGAAAAGGAGGTAGCGGTCTTTGATTGTTACAGGGGAGTGCGGGGCTGAAACAACAGTAATTACAATAGCAAAACAATGCTGCAATATATTCCCCTCAACATATTTCCCTCGACTTAGGGGCCGATCTAAGAGAGCTTATCGCGGGACTCCCATATTGACAGTGTTGTCAAAAAAGCGTCTGCCGGCCTCGGGGCTATCAAACGCGTCAGGAACTTAGTTCCCCGTGAAACCCTAATAACTATCTATAAAGCTCTCGTCCAACCGTACTTCGATTATTGTAGCTCCGTATGGGGCAGCATAGGTGTGTGCCAGTCTGAGAGGCTCCAAAAACTCCAAAATAGGGCTGCACGTTTAATCAGCTTCTCAGACCTAAATGTTAGATTTTCAATTTTACTCGGTGACCTCGGTTGGGACTGTCTGGAGCGAAGGCGTTCAAAGCAACTAGCGATTAATCTGTTTAAGGCTCTCCACAATCTTTCTCCGATTCGTTTAACAAGCATCTTTAAAACTAGATCCAGTGTTCACTCACATAACCTACGAAATTCAAAATATAACCTCTTTGTCCCTAGACCGAGCACTGAAGCAGGAAAACGAAGCTTCCAATATCGTGGTTCTGTTCTCTGGAACAGGTTGCCTTTGAGCGCTAAGACACAGCCCACTCTCGGCTCTTTTAAATCGTCTCTATGTCATTAAATTATAGTTAATAAAGATAATCTTGTACAGATAGGTAATTTGGTTGGATATTTTAATTAGTTAATTGATTAATTTAGACACGGCTCGATGGAAGAGCATGTAACATGAATGGATTCCGTGTATAAATAAAGTTTTACCTACCTACCTACCTACCTACCGATTACATGGCGAATTTCAGCCCGGGTTGAAATTTCGGTCCGCAGACCAGGCTAAAATTTTCTTGCTATTACATGGCAAATTTCAGCCTGGGCGAAATGTACAAAATTTGGCGGGAAACGTCTGCAGGGAAGCTTTTTATATACACAACTCGTGCGGTGCGCATGCTCAAGTTCATATAGCCCGGGCTGAAACTGGAATGCGATTACATGAGGTTTCACAAACCGAGCTGGAAATTGCTGAAACTCTCTTCATGTAATCACAAACGTCTTTTTAAGAAGATTTGTTCAGGAAGCCGAGCTGAAATTTGTCATGCAATCGGCCCCTTTGTCCCCCAAAGAATAATTGCAATGTAACACCAAAAAGGGAAAATAAATCGTGCATATCGTTTCATCAATTAAGATAGTGTAATGAAACGGGGAAATTTTACCAACCGTATTCTTATAGATCTAAATTGGTCGCGACCACTAGCATAGCGCAAATACAAAGAAACATTCGAAAGAATCATACCGCGATTTACATTTCTAGTCTTCATCTACAAGTATCGCCTCAATTTTGACCTTGATGTTTTTTCCTTTACCCCTCCAAAACACACTGTCATCCTCTTCTTTCTTTGAAACATGACGACGAGGTTATTCCATGAAAAGTCCATGAATGCTATCCTTCCTAAATTTCTCCTGTCTGTTCTGCTCTCGCAGTGAGGTAACGCGTATAATGCAAATCTTCAAACTGAGCAAACATCAATCGTTCAACTTCATCACGAGCGAATCCTACGACAGACTTTGCGGAACGACTTGTCTGTGATTAACAAACAGAAGAGTGTTACTCTCGAGATTACCAATTAATATTTATAGTAGAAAACCTCATCAACTGAAAAATTAGCAAAAATAAGCATGTTATTTACCTTTCCAAGCTCGCGGGCAGGTGATATATTCAACTGGGGGCGGTACCAGGTGAATATAGCACATACCCCCTTACTCCACGTACAGCAGGTAAATTACCCTACTTATTACAGGAAATCGCACTCCATCAGATTTTTGCGTTTGACGAGATTAACTCAAAACCGAGAAAATTTGATGGCGTGTTCAAAGAAAAAGTCGCTTTTATATTAAAAGAAAATTTCAACCAACTCACCAATTTGCAAAAATTTTAGGTCGCGAAATGATGTCTTACCAAAAATTGTAAAAATTACCTTTTTAAGAAAACACATAACATAACACAACATAACATAACACAGCATAACACAACACAACATAACATATGGTCACACGACTATTCTCTGCAAAGACTATTTGAGAAAAATTGCTGCGAAAGTTTCATAGAGGATATTGAAGACCCTTTGCTTTTCAAGATTTTGGACCCACTGGTGAAGTTACAGAATAAGAGTTAAATATCTCTGTTTATTCTTTTGATGTTTTTTTCCGTTTTCCTCTCAATTTGCTGCTTAGGAATTCGCGCGGTGCCTTATCGAAGAAGACCCTGCAGATTACTCGTCACCAGTCCCCAACATCGTCCACTTCTTGGCCGCTTATGAGTGGCAGCACAATTACATTGCAGAAAAAGCCGGTCTTTGCCAAAACCTGCCGGTTGGTGAACTGAAAAACATTGCCGAACAGTCAGGTATGTGTTTCATCCAAGGTAATTTCTTTCTCTTCATTTTGATCAATTGGTTTCAATTTGTGTAACTACGTTTTATACGAGGAAGCGCGATTGTGAAGTGGTTTACGCGTGGCATTATCAACGGAGATCGGAGTTTAGGTGCTTGAAGCCTTGTGTCGTGCCGTTTCTTCAGACGAGTAACTTTACACTACATTGTCTCTATCTATTCAGAAGTGTAAAGTCCTGTATGTGGATGAGAACCCGCGAAAAAATACTGCAGTAACTATGCGATGGACTGGCATCTCATCCGGGGATGATGCGTATCCCGTGGTGGACTAACATCGTATCAAAGGGGGAGTAGTAATACTCCTAGTCACGATATGCTGGGTATCCTGTGATGGACTAACATCCCATCCAGAGGGACGAGTAGTAATACTCTTAGTCACTTTTCGCAGGGTGCCCTGTAATGGACTCCCATCCACCCAGTTGTTTCATAAAATGCTATGAAACAGGAGTTATGCACCGGTCACGTGAACCCGTCTGTGGCCTGCAGGCGACTTTACCACCCTTTACCTTTTATATGAAACTTAGCACCGGACCTCCAATTTCAATCAAAATTTGACATACAATACAATACAATACAATACATAATTAACTGATGACTATTTTTATTACTTTGTTTTTAGAAATTATGCGGATAGAAAACTTGAAGAATGTTGGTAAGCAGTTATTATACTTTCTAACCAAAAACTTGTATTACTGATTAGAGCAGTTTGCAATTTGAAATCCCTGCGGGCAACACCATGATCCAATCACAGCTTGAAGCGCGGGAAAACACTTAGTTGTTGGTATACACGTCCTCTTGGGTCGGTTTACCTTTGTTTTTAAGTTGGGTGCCCTGTGCTCCTGGGTTGGTTTTGGATTTTCGACCTTACTAAAATACGCAAATGGGCACACTTTACAGCGTGGTACTAAACAAGAGCTGACGCACAAATTACGTGTAACTGATATATTAAAATATTCATCTTCCCACAGAGGACGACAAGTACGAGCAATGTGTTGGAGATGCCATGCGCAACTGCATGATTAGAGCAGAGATCTTGATGGAGCAAGGGATTTCCCAGGATCGTTTGGCTGCCATTACAGTTTACATCTCCTGTTATGAAGAGTGGGGTTCCAACTGTGCTGCAGACATGCTGCATCACTTTATTGCGGTGATGAAAGCATACCGTGAACGCCTGGAAGAGAAGCTTCCTCCTCAGTGAAGCACGATTATATAAAAAAAAAATCCGGCGCGGTGTTGGGATTAAAATGCCGGAATACAAAAGAAGTTAAAAATAAAAAAAAAAATAGGGTGTCAAATTAACGCAGCACTCTATGCTTGTGCTAAGGATAACTTGAGGGAAATAAAGCAATTTAGAATTAAGCAACCTTTGGAGATATTTTAAACTATTGTCGAATAACAGCAAATGTCACGGTTGTAGTTTACCTCTGAGAAATGACCTCGTAGTGGTATACTCCTGGGAAATGACCTAGTGTGCTATACCCCTCGGCAATATCCTGATGTGGTACACCCCTCGGAAATGACATCAATGCCTCCTTGTGTGTTATATCCCTCGGAAATGGCTCTAGAGTCGGTAAGCCCTTTGGAAGCAGCCCTGGCTGTAATATATCCCACCGAACTTGTGAAACCAGCTCGAACTTCCATTTTTGCGCAATTTTTTTTCTTTTTTTGCTGTGCAATGATTGGGCTTCACTGGTTACGTCACAAACCACAGGACACCCAAGCGCCTACTGCGACTATGGTGACAAATATAAGGATTTGTATGGGAAGCCAACGAATATTTCTAGGAACTTAAAATAAATTTTTTCGTACAAAACCATGAAACACACTATGGACACAAACTAAAACAAGTAAGAAATTTTATTTGCGAAAAAAATTATTTTATGATTTTTTTTTACGATAATTTTTTTTTATTGAGCTAACACTACATACACACAAAAAAGGAGTACAATAAACGATGCAAAGAAAAAGAGAACGTGGAAGGCAGAAGGACACGCGTAAATTTAAAACTAAGAGACCAAAAAAGTACATTGATAAACAATAGTGACGTAACAGCTATTTTAAAATGTATTCCTTTAGGTATGTGGTAATGAGCCGATGTATGAAAATTTCGCTCTACTTCAGATGTTACGACTAAACTATTTACCTTCTAAAAGGCCAAATACCGTTCTTTATTTTACGATTTTAGAAATTACTTGTTGAATTTCCATACAAATCCTTACATTTATCACCATACTAGTAGTGTTAACTTGGGTTACCTGTGGTTTCTTTACTTTTTTGGGTCAAATCCGTACTGAATTAAGGAGGCTCGCAACAGTTGTTTTGGCCTTGGAGTGTATCTTTAGAAATTAAAAATTTCAACAAAATTAATTCTAGTCATATGTTGAAAAGGTGGTGTAGTATCAAGGAAATCGAAGTTTATCTTCTATGGGAAATTTTGATTTCAAAAGATACTCTCCAAGGCCAAAAAACTGTTGCGAGCCTCAGCTTCCTTAAAATAAGAGAACCTGTGGTTTATCAAAGATGGGTCCTTACAAGCTGGAGTCGTTCAGTTGATTGAGGGCACCTATATTCACGTATTTGTTATATTGGATATCAAAGATAAATAAATTTCGCGTGTTCTTTTTCTGGGAAATTGCGAAAAAAGAAACATATCTTCCCAAGCCCTTGCAATTTCAGTATTTTCGATACAGTAATAAATGGCATGAGTCTTATAAAATTGCGTTACCTGTATATTTGCTTGACTACTTGCCGAAAAATGATTGCGAGCTAAACGCCTGGGGTTAAAGGTTTCTCTTGTAAATCAAGTCTTAGGCATTTTATTTCAAGACTAAGTTTGTTTTCACCGCTAAGTGTTTTGATTTGACAAAATTAACCTAGTGTAGATTCTAGCATGTTTTCGTCTCTTTATATGAGCTATTTTCAAATTCATGAATTGGCATATTCTGTGCAAGGACAGTGACAGATGTTTCAATTACACCGTCGTAACCAATAAACGCACAGTTATACGTTGTGTAATTTTCTTCCCAGTTTATCCGACAAAGGCTACAAAAACCCTCAGGAACTCTAAGGCCCGAAATATATGCCTCATTTATCAGTTGTCGTCAGTCGGCTAAGCCCTCTCTTTGATGAGGAAAATGCGATATTCTGTCCTGGAACAATATATTCGTTACTTTGAACAGCTTTGCGCCCTGCAATGTCCAGTCCGTTTGAATCGAGTCTTCCAGAGCTTTCCCATTGGGAAAATTCCCATTTTCACCTTTTAAGTGGCGTATTTTGATCCCTAGAATGTCCAAGACCCTCTTGAAAATTGTTGCGTACAACAAACGGTCGGGCCACCATTTTTCAAAGGGTTCCCTATGACGTCCAAATAAGCGTCGTGGAGGTCTTCTTGGTCCCCAAGGAAACCACGGCGAAAACACAAGTCTTCTTCCGTCCCCACACCCATAGGATATCATTAAGGAACCCGTCAACCATCCAGTGACCTTGCAAAACCTACTAGGATGAAACCTTCGTAAAACTAAATGACGGTGCCCTACAGGCCCGTCTTAACAACGGTGCATTTTATTGTACACGAGCGCTCCTAGAGCACCAAGGGAAATGTATCGAGTGCTTTTCTCAAAAAGAGAACAAACCTTAATCAGTTTTCAGCCGTTTTCCCAGGGTTCAAGGCCCGTGGGGCCGGGTTTCAAGGGAAGACCTTGGAAAAATTGACCCAATATTTTCATTTTTATCCTGCCTATCCGAAACCATGGAAACTTATTTATAGTGAAAGAAAACTATCATAGTGCAACCTAATAGCTATTTTGGGTCTTCTTTGACTTCTACTCTAAGCTGTAAAAGCTGGTTAAACGTCACGTTAATACCAAAATCCAATTAGTTTACGTAACAGAATTAATTAAGAAGTTGGGAGAGGAAATTGAGGAAAAAATGTCAAAGATCGAGACCAAATGTCCTGACCTAAAAGGTAATAACTAAAAACATGCTATTTTTAGAAATCACGCAGAAGAAGAATCTTCTTTTATGAGATAATCTTCACCTAGAAGAAATTTTTTAAAATACAAGATAAGGAATAAAATGTTATTTACGCTAGAAATGAGTGCTGTCTTCATTAATGTTGCTATTTTAGGAGGTTGCGTGGTGAGTTTAGTTAAATTATATCTCTAAATCAACAATAAGTGCTCTTGCAAATGGATTTTTTGGCATAAATTAATTTACATACTGGTATAAGATAATCAAAACATGACATCAAACCTAACTTGTGTTTTTATATTGCCAGGTATGTACTTTTGTATTTGTGAGATAGCATGCAGGGATCCGTCCGTTTTCCCTTAGACACATTTGCATGAGAGTTTGAATTAGTTAACAGATTTACGAAAAATCTGTCAAGTTGAACCTTATCATTTAAGAAATGATGAGATTTTATTTTTGTACCTTGGAAGTTCGAACAATGATTCTGTTTCTCAATTTTAGGAAATTGCCCTACAGAAAAGTTAGGGTCTCGGCTTTCACTAAAATGATCACACTTCTACTTTTGTGGTTTGACGAGGGTAGTGAAAAGGGTAAAATCGAATTTGAGAAATCTGGGGCTAGGTTCTTGAAAAGCTCGATAACGTTCCAGGCCAGATAAGTACTTTTTCGAATCTATTTTTCATCGGTTGGTGGTAATAATTACTCCCAACTTGCCAATGTGCTTCATGGAACTACAAAGATTAAAAATTTAGCAGTCAAAATCAATAAAAATTGAGTCTCTATTGAAGATTTTCGTGTACATTAAGAGAAACGGGACCCCTGAACAGAAACTGTCATCTGGAATTTTCTTTATTTCTTTCTTGTTTTCGTTTAACCCCCAGTGTTACCTTTTTTGACCCCAAAGGCTCAGAGTTGCCAAGTTGCCAACGAAGGAGGTTGGTTACTTAGTATGTATGTTTTTCCGCTTTTTTACTTCTTTCAAAATCACTTTCAATTCACTAAAAAACTTCACTCCCCTTAAATTTCGATTGTTAAAAATTGAAATCAGTGCACGTTTTCTCATTTGCCTTCGCCGAGCTAGAACGGGAACCGTTGTCTTTATGTTTTGATGAAGTTAGTTAGTTTTCTTTTCTTGAACCTGGTTAGGTGGTTAGCAACATGCTATGAAATGGTTCCTCGCTCTCTTTGATACAACTGATCAACTTTATTTTCTGTTTACTAGACAGCAAATCGTCTTCAACCATTACCACTTCAACCGCAAAAATTCAGGCAATGACGCCTTCACCTTCTGTTTATCTTACAAGAATGAATTTGCAAGTAAAATCAGAGCAGACAGTTACAACATCCATGAACCAGCTCACAATCATGACGTCATATAACACGGAGAGGGGAATGTCTTCAGCTTATGAAGAGTCGGGAATGACGTCAACTTACACAGGACCATGTATTACAGCATCTTCAACAAACACGGTGATGACGACGTCTTATTCAAAGCCCAGGAGGGTGTCATCCTACTCAAAAACGACGTCTTCTACAGAGCCAGAAATGACGTCATCTTCCACAAGAGCAAAATTTACGACATCTTACACAAAGTCGATGATGACGACCCTCAAAGCGTCAGTAGTGACGTCATCCTCCACACAATCGAAAATTACGGCATCATCTTCAAAGCAAGAAATAACGTCATCTTTCACAAAACGAGAAATTACGCCATCCAAAACAAAGCCAGTAACGACGCCAACTTCTACAGCGCCAGTAATAACGTCACATCGTAGGGTGTTGAAAATCACGACATCCCACAAAGGGCCAGTGATGACGTCATCTTACGCAGAACCGGAAATTACATTATATTATGCTTCTTAGATTTTAATGTGACAGTACAGTGATGAAAACAATTCAGGAAGATACTTAATAACCGATTGCACTGATTCATCCCACGGATTTTATCTCGGATCATTCTCGGTAGCTGGGCACGAACCCTTACTACTGATAATAATTTAACTAGTTCAACGTTGTTTCGAGGACTAGAGCTGTGTGAACAGGTGATTCTTTTGCCACTCTTAGTTTTTAGCGGTTAATATCTGAGACATACAAGAAACAGTTAATTAATAGCATCAGGCTGTGAACATCCCGACTGTGTAGATCATTCTGGCTCAGTGACGGCCTTAATTGAAAAGTATTCTGTAATGAACACGTTTTTCCCTTATAGCGTATTGAAAACATGGTAATGCTCAGAAGAATTCTCTTATCGCACTGAAGAATGTTGCCTTAATGGAAATGGTTGTGTAAAAACACAATGGATTGTAAGTGCTTATGTAAATTGTGTTAATGAAATTTTTTTTCCCAGAAAAGTGATGGTCAAATAACGGCATTCGGTGACTCATTTTTGGTGACTTAACCATTGAAGCTTCAATTGCGACCACTGTAGCTAATTTCTCCTTAAAACATTCAGGTTATGAGAATGAGGGAAGTGATCACCAAAAACAAAATGTCTTTTGTTGTAAATTCTTCCAACTGGCACCATAGTAAACCACAGAGGTGGAAAAGGAGAATATCAAAATTGATTTTAGGGATTTCAAGTACATATATTGGTGAGGATGGAAACTAAAACAGTGTTTACAGACTATTAACACCACTTTCATACCTCTGCTAGTTCATCTTGGTTCCCTATTTTTTTCCTATTTCCGTATTTTCGTGCCAAGCGAGCCTTAGTCTGCGCGTCTTTCAACTGGATTCCTTCGTAGATCAAATTCGCCGCTCGGGTGACCACAGAGAAGATTTTGTCATGGCCCCAAAAAACAATTTTTTGCGTAAGGAGGCCAGGGGAACAGCAGGTTTGCCGCACGCGAATTTTTAAAAAGTCGTAACTCAAACAGGCTGCCTTATATCAAGCTTGTCTTGCGCGAATTTGTGGCAAGGAAAGCCGTCAGATAGCACTCAGTAAAATTTCAAGCCCAAAAATGGACTCAAAAAGTGATATGACAAAAATATCCACGTCTGATCATCTTCAATTTCCTTCTTCGATTCGCACTTCCTGAGGTTAAATACAATTAACTGTCTTACCTGTGGAGATTTCGTGCTGATTCTGGTGGGATGTTCACCCTGCAAGCTCAACAACAAACTAATTTATCTTGCGCGATTCATTTGCTTAACACTCACTCACTATTCAGTGAATAAGACAGCGCCTTCTTTTGTTTTAAGTCAGATTGTTTTTAATTTTTAAACTTTTAACTCATGCTCTGTTTGTCGAAAACAAAAGTTTTTTGCGAATAAGTTTAGAGGCAATTCAGGTGGAAAATGAACCTACCGGCTGTGAAGCGTTAAAGTTCACCAAGCTGGGTAAATCTGTTTCTTTCCTCGATCGTTTAAACTTGAGCGATAATAACTGAACTTTAATATATACCTTTGCAGATTTCTGAGATGTCCAAAAGACAGTATCCATTGAACACCGTTCCGTGACTCACTTTTTTAACTGAGTGGCTCTTCATTGAATAAGACAACGCCTCCTTTTGTTTTCAGTCAAATTACATTTCATTCATTTTAAAAGTTTCATGTCACGCTTTGCTGATGTTTCTCAGTGAACAAAGAGAATTAGTATTATAAAGAATCTGAAGAGTCGCTACTTTCAGCGACCACTTAAAATGAGTAAATGCACCTATTGATAAAGGGATAGTGAAAGGATAGATTAACCATTCAGTTGGTTGGATGGGTTCACCGGCGTTTTTGATATGCTTGTTAGATTTTAATGTGACAGTGATGAAAACAATTTAGAAAGATATTTAATAACCGATTGCGCTGATTCGTCCCACGGACTTTATGTCGGATCATTCTCGGTAGCTGGGCGCGAACCCTTACTACTGATAATAATTTAACTAGCTCAACGTTGTTTCGAGGACTAGAGATGTGTGAACAGTTATGCAAGTTCTCTCAATGAGTACTAAACAAAACGCATGGAGACTAGTAGAGAGAATTTCTAAAATTATGCTGAGCAGAGTGAACTCTTGAATCGTGTAGTGTGGCTGTTACGACATATCACGATTCATAAAAAAAAAAGATTTTTGGAAGAGTTAAGGTGCTGTCAAACAAGGTAATTTGCAGCGCAACGCAATACAACTTCGGTCTCTCGCAACGCCGCTGTGAACGAAATTGCTGGTGTGGCAACCCCTATTCCCAATTTGTCTCACGGCTTGCAACGAAAAATTAAGTTGCTAATTGTACTGTGGGAAAAACTGATCGGCCTGGCTCCTCAGAAAGAGACCAAACAAAACTTTTTTTACTGAAAACATGAACAGTCGCACAAAATCATGGTCTTGACTAAACTCATCATCGTTTTTCATTGTTTATTGGGCATCTTCAAAACATAACTAGTGATACTCTATTTATGGCAAAACACTGCTCGCAGCCATTTAGCAGTTGATGTTTCCCGAAGGGGAAAAACAACATTTATTATATTTCACCACCTATACCATTGCCGCATTAGCATTCGTAGGAAAATGTCTATTTTCGAATTCAACAAAACTGACAAATACCTCATTAGTTATGCAAAAGACATCTGATTGTTTAACAAGCTTGTCAGCTGAGCAGTTATTTTGAAAGATCCGAAGAGCATTGTGTCCTCAAACCTATTGAGATACCTTAACAATTTTTTGGCCGCTTTTTTAATCTATTTTTTGTTTTATTATTATTCCATCTGGTACAAACGTCACCTCTTGTGTGCCTCTGGGAATTTTTTAAACTTGTTTACGCCGCTTCTTTCATAGGAGTGAACACCTCATATGGTCCAGCTTTGTGATAGATATTTCTCCAGTCTGAATCACACCAATGGTGTGGGGCGAGTCGAATCAGTCAATGTGGGTATTAGTTCGGTTTTTAACTGCTTTCTCTGCTTTGAATTTTCTGCGTTGCCCAAGCAACAAACACACCGAGTGAAGTAAACAAATTTACAATAGTTACACTGAAATCACACCCAGCCAATATAGTAACGAAAAAGGAAAGCAACATAGAACGTCAACGAACAAGTTATGCATGATTCAATTTTACCTGTTACCATCCACCCCCGGGCAACCCCGGGGACAAGTCCAGCAATTCGGGCCCTGGGGTGGGGAATTGTACGAAGTGGTCTTGTCCCGGGGGTATGGGGAGGGGCACATCGAAAATAACTTCTTGTTGTTCTTGTGAAGTACGTCACTTCCCAGTTGACACGATGGCACGGGACCGCGTGGAGAAGACTGCCTATTTCCAGGGGAAATCTCTAGAATTTGTAGCAGACTGGTAAGAGAAGAATAATCTCTCAAAATTAAAATCTGTATTCGAAGGTACCTTTATTATTATAAATTGTTAAACGAATGTGTGTTTGACGCGTACTCGAATGGATGGCGTTCGTAACAAACAAAGAAATACATGTTCAGCGTATTCATGTATAAAAATGTAAGACGACTTAAAAAGACTCTATATAAAAAAGGATGCACGGCTTTATATTAAACAGAGATCTCAGACCAGTGTTCTTATGAAACAAGCTGAGAAAGACTCCTTTAAAACGCTGCTATCAATTTGTTTATGGGCCTCTTGTGCATATGTGCTCTATTTAGAATAAAACATGTGGCAAAGAACATTTCTTTACTCGTCAGCCGTACGCCAGTGCAGTTAGAGTTTTTTCTTCAGTTTTCTTTTTCAAATATAGTGTTCATGTTTTTATTATATTATACATGTAGTGTCCTTCGTTCGCTAAACTCTAGCAAATATCGTGATCTATATTTTATACACAAAACAACGTATTTCTGGTCAATGAGGAATCCCGAGGATGGGGAATTATCTCTTTCTGCGTGCCCGGTGGTGGGGAATAGACCGCCAAGTGAGAAAAAAATTGCAAATCCCCGGGGGTGTGCCCGGGGGGGATGGTAACAGGTAGAATTGAACCACACATTATATTAATTCATCTCGCTACACAAAAGCACATTTTAAAATTATTCACATACAAGAACTCGTTGGAAAAAATTTAACAGACTACTAAACAGTGAAAAGCAGCAAAAGGAAACAACGGAATCAAAGTACTAATTTCTATTTCTCAGGTTATGTGCTAATTTTAAAAGCAATTTTTTTGTTTTCCAAATATAATTTCCCAACTTAGAATTTTAAACGTTGATCAATGAGAAAAAGTGTACGTAGACGTTTCGTTTCTGTTAGGGCTAGGGTTAGAGTGAGTCTAACAATCCAGCAGAAGAACACATCGTAAAATGCAAAAGCTTTCAGACCCGCTTTACTTCTGCTGTCGTTATCAAACTTACTGCATGGCATTTGCTTATGCTTAACCGGGCTAGTTGTTCAGTTGCTTGTCAGGACGTTACATGTAAGAAACCAGCAGCAACATCAACAACAGAAAATTAACAACGATCTCCGAAAAAAGATATTAGCAAAATAAATATTTTGGAAAATTATACCACTGAATCCCTCCGAGTGCACGTTAAAAAAATAAATAAAATAATCACTAATTTTTTTTTGGTTCCCTTTAATAGCTCTCCTTTCATCGATACAAGCACGATGTACGCACGCTAAAGCATGAACCAATTGATAATTTACGTCTAATGCAAACATTTCCTCTCTTTTCTTTAGGACTACATTTTGCTCGTCATGTTTTCAAGGGCCTTCTGTATCGCATTTGCTATGGGTGTTATCTCCTCCGCAAGTGAGCTTGTCAGGGAACGCAGGTCAGCTTATGAGGTAGCTTTGAAGTGCATTAAGGCCGGATGGAACGCAGACGTCTCCGCCCTGCGAAAAGATGGAGGTCCGGACTTACTAGAAGATGCCTGCATCTATTTGAGGGTAAGATCAGTTGCAAATTCTCTCCAGCCGATGGGTTTCCGATTCCAGTGTTCCAGTGTGCCCGCGATTCATCCCACCGTCACGGTTAAACACCGGCTTGGCTGGGTTTATGTTGTTTTTAAACTAGAGTTGCCCAGTTCGTGAGGCATAATTTTTATAAATTTATGAAACATTTTAGGTGAACAATTATATGTGTAATGCATCCTGGCCGTTTTTCCCAGGCTGAAACAATAGCTGATAACAATCGCAAAACAATGCAATTCATTCCCCTCAACATATTCGCCTTGACATATCCCCCTCAACATATTAATTCCCCTCGACTTAGACCCCCAAAGAAAGATTATAATATAAGAACGAAAAGGGAAAATAAATGCATATCGTTTTATCAATCAATATATAGATAGTATACTGAAAAGGGGAAATTTTACCAATCGCATTCTTATAGATCTAAACTTGTCGCGATCACTAGCAAACACAAAGAAACATTCGAAAGAATCATACCTCGATTTACATTTCTATTCTTCAACTACACGTCTCGCCTTACTTTTGAACTTGATGATTTTTCCTTTATCCCTGCAAAACACACTGTCAACCGCTTCTTTCGCTCAGATATAACGACAACGTTATTCCATGAAAAGTCCTTGAATGCTATGCTTCTTAAATTTCTCCTCTCTGTTCTGCTTTTCCCAGTGAGGTAAAACGTATCAGGGGCACCCAATGAGAAAATTTTAGCAAAATACTTGAAATGTCATTTTCTGCTTTCTTAGATTGTTTCAGAGCTTTTTAAAGGCATATTTGTGTAAGCTAATACAGATTGATCTGTTCGGATTTTCTAGCTGAAAATTTAGGCCGCAGAAAATTTTAGGAAAGAAAATCCTAGCCGCCGAATTTCCGAGCTTCTGATGGCTCTCCGAAAATGCTAGTTGACCTTACTTTGGACTTTAAACGACATTTTTCTCCCTCCGAAAACAATAGGAACTAACAAGTCATCTTTTTACGAAAGTCGGACGTGATATTTCGCCACCGAAATCTCTAGCTTTCACTGCAATTTAATCAGAAAATCTCAGGCGATTTTATTCCTCCCGAACAGATATTCCCCGAAGCGAACCGTTGGGTGCCCCTGACGTATAGTGGAAATTTTCAAACTGAGCAAATTAAACATGTTTACCGTTCAACTTTGTACGTGCGAATCCCGCAGGCCTTGCAGAATGACTTGTCTGCGATTCATATTCAGTGAAATGTTACTCTCGAGATTACCAATATTTTCATTGGAAAACTTCAGCAACTGAAAAATAAGCAAAAAGATTTTTGCGTTTGTCGAGACTAACTCAAAATCGAGAATATTTGATGGAGCGAAAAGAGAATGTCGCTTTGTCTTCAGAGAAAATTTTAAACAACTCACCAATTCGCAAAAATTTTATGTCGCGAAAAGTCGTCTTACCAAAAATTCTAAAACTTAAATGTTACGAAAACACAGAACTTAACATAAAAAATAACAGAAAAACACTTAATATTACTTGACATTGTTATTATTATTATTATTATTATTATTATTATTATTATTATTATTATTATGACATGACAAACTAACATAACATTTTACATAACATAACATAACACAAATTAGTATAGCACAGCATAGCATAGCATAACATACGGTCACACGACTAAGCTCTGCAAATGCTATTTGAGAAAAGTTGTTGAGAAAGTTTCCTCGAAGATACTGACACCCTTTGCTTTTCAAGATTTTGGATCCACTGTTGAAGTGACAGAATAAGAGATTAATATCTTAGTAAATATCTGCTTATTCTTTTGATGTTTTTTTTTCTCTTTTTTCCCTCAATGTATTGCTTAGGAATTCGCGCGGTGCATTATCGCAGAAGACCCTGCAGATTACTCGTCAAAAGTCCCCAACAGCGTCCACTTCTTGGTCGCTTATGAATGCAGCACACAATTACATCGCAGAAAAAGCCGGTCTTTACAGAAACCTGCCGGTTGGTGAACTGAAAAAAAATTACCTAACAGTCAGGTATGTGTTTCATGTGTATCTCTTCATTTTAATCAATTGGTTTCAATTTGCGTAACTAATGTTTATAAGAAGAAGGGCGACGGTGAAGTGGTTTACGCGTCGCATTAACATCGGAAGATCGGAGTTTCGGTACTTCAAGCCTTGTGTCGTGTCGTTTCTTCAGACGAGCACCTTTACACAACATTGTCTTTATCTATTCAGAAGTGTAAAGTCCTGTATGTGGATGAGAACCCGCGAAAAAATACTGCAGTAACTATGCGATGGACTGGCATCTCATCCGGGGATGATGCGTATCCCGTGGTGGACTAACAGCGTATATATCCAAGGGGGAATAGTAATACTCCTAGTCACGTTATGCTGGGTATCCTATGATGAACTAGCATCCCATCCAGAAGGACGATTAGTAATACTCTTAATCACTTTTTGCTGGGTGCCCTGTATTGGACTCCCATCCATCCAGTTGTTTCATAAAATGCTATAACAGAAACAGGAGTTATGCACCGGTCATGTGAACCCGTCTGAGGCCTGCAGGCGCCTTTACCTTTTACATGAAACTTAGCACCTCCAATTGCACTCAAAATTTGACATAATTAACTGATGCCTATTTTACTTTGTTCTTAGAAATTATGCGGGTAGAAAACTTGAAGAATGCTGGTAAGCAGTTATCATAATTTCTAACCAAAAACTTGCATTATTGATTAGAGCAGTTTGCAATTTAAAATCACTGCGGACAACACCATGATACAATCACAGCTTGAAGCGCGGGAAAACACTTAGTTGTTGGTATACTTGTCCTCTTGGGTTGGTTTACCTTTGTTTTTAAGTTGGGTCACCTGTGCTCCTGGGTTGGTTTTGGATTTTCGACCTAACTAAAATTTGCTAATGGACACACTTTTCAGCGTAGCACTAAACAAGAGCAAACGCGCAAATTGCGTGTAATTAATGTATTAAAATATTCATCTTCCCACAGAGGACGACAAGTACGAGCAGTGTGTTGGAGATGCCATGCGCAGATGCATGATTAGAGCGGAGACCTTGATGAAGCAGGGGATTTCCCAGGATTCTTTGGCTGCCATTACAGATTACATCACCTGTTATGAAGAGGCGGGTTACAATTGTGTTGCAGACATGCAGCGTCACTTTATTGCCATGATGAAACCTTCCCTTAAACACTTGGAAGAGAAGCATCGGTAATACGGAAATTGTTGATAAAATACCGTTTCCTCCTCAGTGAAGCCGGTTGTATCTCTTCAAAGATCCGACTCGGTGTTGGGAATAAAATGCCGGAATTCAAAGAAGTTAAAATAAAAAATGAGGGTGTCAAATTAACGCAGCACTCTATGCTTGTGCTAAGGATAACTTGGGAGAAAATAAAGCAATTTAGAATTAAGCAACCTTTGGAGTTATTTTAGAATACTGTCGAGTAACAGCAAATGTCCCGGGTGTAGTGTACCTCTCAGAAATGATCCCGTAGTGGTATACTCCTGGCCGCCCGGTTGTTCGAAAGCCGATTAGCGCTAACCCTGGGTTAGACGTTATTCAAGGATTCTGAGTCTCCTATTTGAAAGCTTTACTAGTACGTGCTAATTTTACGTGACAAGTTGAAATCAGCCAGAACCAGATTGTTGTGTGAAAATAGGTCACTGGAATCCACGGTGTTATGGATTAAAAGTGAATTCAAAACTTACACTAATCCTAGGTTACCTTACCCCGGCTTTGAACAACCGGGCCCTGGGAAATAACCCCAGTGTGCTATACCCCTTGGCAATATCCCGATGTGGTGCACCCCTCGGAAATGACATCAATGCCTCCTTGTGTGTTATACCCCTCGAAAATTGGTCTAGAGTGGTAAGCTCTTTGCAAGTAACCCCGGTGTAAGATATCCCACCGGACTTGTGAAACCAGCTCGAGACCCCATTCTTGTGTGATTTTTTGTTTTTTCGTGCAATGATTAGGCTTTACTGATTATGTCACAAACCACAGATGAGCCAAGCTCTTTCTGCAAATATGGTGATAAATATAAGGATTTGTATGGGAAGTCAACGAATAATTTCTAGAATCGTAAATAATTTTTTTTCGCAAATAAAATTCCTTACTTGTCAGTTAGTTTGTGTCCATAGCGCGTTTCTTGTGCTATTTACGCGCAAATCAATACAAAACCAAGAAACACACTATGGACACAAATATAAGGAATTTTAGTTGAAAAAAAAATGACCATACTAGAAATTACTTGAATGTTGAATTTCCATACAAATCCTTATATTTATCACTATACTCGTAGTGTGAGCTTGGGTTACCTGTGTTTTCTTGTTGTTGTTGTTGTTGTTTTTGTTTGTTTGTTTGTTTGTTTGTTTGTTTTTTTTTACCTTTTTGGGTCAAGTCCGTACTGAACTAAAACAAGAAAACCTGTGGCTTATCAAAGACGGGCCCTTACAAGCTAGAGTCGTTCAGTTGATTGAGGGCACCTACATTCACAGATTTTTTATGTTGGGTATCAAAGATAAATAAATTTTGCATGTTCTTTTGTTTGGAAATTGCAAAAAAAAAAAAAATCAATATCGCAAAAATGAAAGCCCGCAGCAAAAATTTCATACCAAGCCATAGATGCTAGAATTAAAGATTTAAATTCTTCTCCAGCCCTGGCATTTTCAATATTCTTGATACAGTAATAAATGGCAAGTGTTTTATAAAACTGCATTGCCTGTATATTTGCGTGACTACTTATCGAATGTTGATCTCGAGCTAAACGCCTGGGGTTAAAGGTTTCTCTTGTAAATCAAGTCTTAGGCATTTTATTTCACCGCTAAATGTTTTGATTTGACAAAGTTAACCTAGTGTAGATCTAGCATGTTTTCTTCCCTTTATATGAGCTAGTTTCAAATGCATGAATTGGCATATTCTGTGCTGCGACAGTGACAGATGTTCCAGTTACACCCTCATAAAAAATAAACTCACATTTATACGCCTAATTTTCTTCCCAGTTTTATCCGACAAAGGTTGCAAAAAACCCACCATGTATCTTAAAGGGACACAGTCAGCTGGCGCACATGCGCAGTAGATACCGTTTTCAGCTAATTAGCATATCTCACTTTTGACAGAGATTCTCACGCTCACTTTTCACTTTCGGTGGTGCTTATGTTAGAGGATTTCTGGTTTGCCAATCGGAGTCAAAGTCAATGTACCTGATGGTCATTACAAAAGTGTGTGAGTAAAACCTGTCGACATACGTCAAAGTCAATCGCACATGTTGTCACTAGTGGGAGCTTACCTTCTGCGGTATACTTCGCCCTTTTGGTTGGTCTGCGAGTTTCTTCGTTTCTCACTCTACAAAAATAAGTGAACTGATATTTTAAAGTAAATCTTCCCAAGATAAATATCAACGACTATCTGAAAAAGTTGTAGTGAATTGTTGAGAAGCTGGTACTCACTGTCCTTCTCTTCGCTTCATTTCCAAACTCAGTGTAGCCTTTCTGCAAATGCCGAATCGCTACCAAAAGTTCTTTGGCTACGGATCTTTCTCCAGGTCGTGAAGACCTGTTTGTTTAAATAGACAGAGTGGTGTTGAGCTCTCCAGTGTTTTCCATTGATTTTTTAAGTTATCTTTGCCAATGCAGGTGGTTTCTTTCGCCCAGCACCCTCAGGTTTGCGTCCTCTAGGTTGGGGGCTCGGTCCATGCTCGTTTAGCAAAAATTAAGCACAATATTCTCCTCTAATGAATAAAAACATATCCAGGAACTGGCGTTGAGTGATATCTTTCAAGTAAATAAAAAAGTACAGCCGGTGAAAACGGATTTCCAAAGCGCATCTGATTTCGGGATGCGGGGGACGTTTTTTCAAAACCAAGTTAGCGCGGCCCTCGAGCTGACAAAGTCCCTTTAATTTGCGAGGGAAAACCGACAAATTTCAAGGCTTTTCCAGAACTTTTCGTGTGGCATACATGCACTATTGTTCGCGGAATTTGTTGTTTTCATGGTGATCATGGCAGGCAGGTTTGTCAAATGTTTGTTGTGATATCTTTTACATTTTTACACCATTTTAGAGCTTCTTCGTTGGTTTTGATCATTTTTGAGTCGGTTTTTTCACATTAGTACAAATTGATAAATCCAAGATGGCGGATCGAAGAAGACAGCTGTTCGGAAATCATGACTTAATTTCTCTGTAATGAGACGTCATAATTTGATTTCTCGAACATTAAAGAAAGCAATTATCTTTTAATATATACCTTTCAAGTTTCTTTGCCACCGACCCATCGGGTTCAGCAACTCCCAAAAACTAATCCAGGCATATTTGGATGTCAGTCTTGTTATTTGATGTAATTTGTATCATTCATTGTTTCACACTTAGCTTTCCTCAAGTTTGAAAGTGAAAGACCCCATCAGGAGGGCGTTCGTTTTCCATTCATTCAGTCATTCTATTCATCCATCCGGGCATCCTTCACCTTGTTAACCAACCAGCACCCACCACCCCTCCCCTTCTAAAACTTTCCAATTTCCATTTGTGCCAAACATACATTGCTTCGAAAGAGGGGACATCCTAAAGATGGATGGACGGATGGCTGGATGCAAGGATGGATGTCGGAAGGATGGATGAGTTGGTTTATGAATTATTTAATTAATTAAAGATCCGAATGTGATCGTTGAAAAAAAAAACACTATTGAGCAATCCGTTATTTTCCTTTCTTAGTGTTTTTTTTCGTCGTATTCAAACTCGGGTACTGTGACGGAGTGACTTGCAAATGGACTAATTAATATAATATTAATTTATAATTAAGACTGACAGCCTTCAATAATAAGGATAGTTATTATTCATAAAGTTATTAGAACGCTAACAAATGTCATTTGCAACAGATCGCCTTAGTGTCACGTTGATTTTCGTAGCATTAACAGCAGAATTCATAAAAGACAAGGTAAGAGCTTGCTTTATATTGTTAGATACCTTCGTGAAGGTGGCTGGGTTGGCCTGTACTTTTTGCGCTTGCAAGATCTTTCTCAAAAGTCAAAAGGGCTTACAATTGAACAGACGGCAGAGCTAATACTACATCGGGCAAACCAGCTTGAAATACAAAATGTCAAGAAATTAGGCACGAACACGTTGCTGTTGTTGTGATTTCGAGATTATCTATGTTTTACAAGGCTAATAATTATAATGAAACGTGAATTTCATATAAATGTGTCTTTGTTGCTTTATGAAGGCACAGTTTACCTGGGCGTTAACGCCTATCAACTCTGCAAATTGCAAATAATATAACTGCAGCAGTGCATACTTGGCAAACTGTATGCGCAACAGAATTCTTGTGAAATAGAAGGTTGAAAAATAAATTAAAAACAAAAAAATATTTTTACTACCAGGTACTTGAAGAGCACTTAGGGTTGATATCCTATTGTTCTCAGTGTCTATCTGCTAACTTCAAATTTTCAAGCTCCCTAAACCTCATCAATTCCTCAACCATTATTTTCTTCTTAATCAATTTAACATTCTTAGAATCACAAACGTTGCTTTAAACCTCAAGGGGAGAATAAACCCTAACCTTATAAACCGTAGCATTCAAACAGATTCCCCGCACAAGAATTTATAAAATGAACGATTTTTGAAGACAGGAAGACCCACATCCTTTTGTCCTTTTGTCTGTCCTTTTGTCTTTTCTCTCAATGAGTACTCAACCAAACGTATGGAGACTAGTAGGGAGAATTTTGTAAAATTGTGCGGAGGCTTTAAGGAAGGATTCAGGGGAATCGTGTAGAGTAGCTTTACCTTTAACGTCCGTACATCTCAGGGTGACAGTGGGTTTTATACTGTCTCAAAAGTGTTTCTCCTAGAAAGCCATAAAATCCATCCTGTACCAGTACTGTGTTACAACGTAACACGATTCATAAATAAAAGGTTTTTGGAAGAGTTAAGGTGCTATCAAACGAGGTAATTTGCAGCGCAACGCAACACAACTCGTCTTGCAACGCTGCTGCGAACGAAATTGCTGGTGTCAACAACCCCTCTTCCCAATTTCTCTCACGGCTCGCAACGTAAAGTGAAGTGGCTTATTTTGCAAAAATTGATACGTGGCTGCTCAAAAGGCGACAAAAGAGAAATTGTTTAATAGAAAACATGAACAGTTTCACGAAAACATGGTCATGATTAAGTTCGTAGTCGTTTTTCACCTTTTATTTGGCTTCTACAAAAACTAATTAGTAACACTCTATTTGTGCCAAAACACTGCTCACAGCCACTTAGAAGTTCATGTTTCTCGAAGGAAAAAGACCCATTTATTTCAATTTCCAGTCCAAGATTTAAAGAAATATATATATATGGTAAGTTAGGTACATAAGCCGTAATAAAACTCGTTTCACCACCCACACAATTACCACATTATCATTCGTAAAAAAATGTCTTTGTTTTTTAATTCAACAAATACCTTATAAGTTATGCAAAAGAAATGAGATTGTTTACCAAGCTTGTCAGCTGAGCAATTATTTTGAAAGATCCGAAGAGCATTGTGTCTTCAAACCTATTAAGATTTTTTAACGATTTTTTTACCGCGTCTTAACCCTATTCAGACCCGGGTGGGCGGATTCTGTCCGCAGGGACTTTGGACGTTTATAACTTTTTTGATAAGCAGGCTAAAGTCACCAAACTTTGTGACTTTTCCTAAAATTTATCTGGAAACAATTTGGTGTAGTAAGTCCTTGTCTGATAAGTTTGACGTTACCATAGCAACCACTTTTTGACAAGTGGCATTTTCAATATTCTCGGTACAGTAATAAATGGCAAGTGTTTTATAAAACTGCATTGCCTGTATATTTGCGTGACTACTTGTCGAATGTTGATCTCGACCTAACGCCTGGGGTTAAAGGTTTCTCTTGTAAATCAAGTCTTAGGCATTTTATTTCACCGCTAAATGTTTTGATTTGACAAAGTTAACCTAGTGTAGATCTAGCATGTTTTCTTCTCTTTATATGAGCTAGTTTCAAATGCATGAATTGGCATATTCTGTGCTGCGACAGTGACAGATGTTCCAGTTACACCCTCATAAAAAGTAAACTCACAGTTATACGCCTAATTTTCTTCCCAGTTTTATCCGACAAAGGCTGCAAAAAGCCCACCATGTATCTTAAAGGGACACAGTCAGCTGGCGCACATGCGCAGTAGATACCGTTTTCAGCTAATTAGCATATCTCACTTTTGACAGAGATTCTCACGCTCACTTTTCACTTTCGGTGGTGCTTATGTTAGAAGATTTCTGGTTTGCCAATCGGAGTCAAAGTCAATGTACCTGACGGTCATTATAAAAGTGTGTGAGTAAAACCTGTCGACATATGTCAAAGTCAATCGCACATGTTGTCACTAGTGGGAGCTTACCTTCTGCGGTATACTTCGCCCTTTTGGTTGGTCTGCGAGTTTCTTCGTTTCTCACTCTACAAAAATAAGTGAACTGATATTTTAAAGTAAATCTTCCCAAGATAAATATCAACGCCTATCTGAAAAAGTTGTAGTGAATTGTTGAGAAGCTGGTACTCACTGTCCTTCTCTTCGCTTCATTTCCAAACTCAGTGTAGCCTTTCTGCAAATGCCGAATCGCTAGCAAAAGTTCTTTCGCTATGGATCTTTCTCCAGGTCGTGAAGACTTGTTTGTTTAAATAGACAGAGTGGTGTTGAGCTCTCCAGTGTTTTCTGTTGATTTCTTAAGTTATCTTTGCCAATGCAGGTGGTTTCCTTAGCCCAGCACCCTCAGGTTTGCGTCCTCTAGGTTGGGGGCTCGGTCCATGCTCGTTTAGCAAAAATTAAGCACAATATTCTCCTCTAATGAATAAAAACATATCCAGGAACTGGCGTTGAGTGATATCTTTAAAGTAAATAAAAAAGTACAGCCGGTGAAAACGGATTTCCAAAGCGCATCTGATTTCGGGTTACGGGGCACGTTTTTTCAAAACCAAGTTAGCGCGGCCCTCGAGCTGACAAAGTCCCTTTAATTTGCGAGCTAAGGCCGCCAAATTTCAAGGCTTTTCCAGAACTTTTCGTGTGGCATACATGCACTATTGTTCGCGGAATTTGTTGTTTTCATGGTGATCATGGCAAGCAGGTTTGTCAAATGTTTGTTGTGATATCTTTTACATTTTTACACCATTTTAGAGCTTCTTCGTTGGTTTTGATCATTTTTTAGTCGGTTTTTTCACATTAGTACAAATTGATAAATCCAAGATGGCGGATCGAAGAAGACAGCTGTTCGGAAATCATGACTTAATTTCTCTGTAATGAGACGTCATAATTTGATTTCTCGAACATTAAAGAAAGCAATTATCTTTTAATATATACCTTTCAAGTTTCTTTGCCACCGACCCATCGGGTTCAGCAACTCCCAAAAACTAATCCAGGCATAATTGGATGTCAGTCTTGTTATTTGATGTGATTTGTATCATTCATTGTTTCACACTTAGCTCTCCTCAAGTTTGAAAATGAAAGACCCCATCAGGAGGGCGTTCGTTTTCCATTCATTCAGTCATTCTATTCATCCATCCGGGCATCCTTCACCTAGTTAACCAACCAGCACCCACCACCCCTCCCCTTCTAAAACTTTCCAATTTCCATTTGTGCTAAACATACATTGCTTCGAAAGAGGGGACGTCCTAAAGATGGATGGACGGATGGCTGGGTGCAAGGATGGATGTCGGAAGGATGGATGAATTGGTTTATGAATTATTTAATTAATTAAAGATCCGAATGTGATCGTTGAAAAGAAGAACACTATTGAGCAATCCGTTATTTTCCTTTCTTAGTGTTTTTTTTTTCGTCGAATTCAAACTCGGGTACTGTGACGGAGTGACTTGCAAATGGACTAATTATATATGAAATTAATAAATAATTATATATAATTAATTTATAATTAAGACTGACAGCCTTCAATAATAAGGATAGTTATTATTCATAAAGTTATTAGAACGCTAACAAATATCATTTGCAACAGATCGCCTTAGTGTCACGTTGATTTTCGTAGCATTAACAGCAGAATTCATAAAAGACAAGGTAAGAGCTTGCTTTGTATTGTTAGATACTTTCGTGAAGGTGGCTGGGTTGGCCTGTACTTTTTGCGCTTGCAAGATCTTTCTCAAAAGTCAAAAGGGCTTACAATTGAACAGACGGCAGAGCTAATATTACATCGGGCAAACCAGCTTGAAATACAAAATGAGTAGTAATGTACGCTCACAAGGCCCAAATGGTGGCTTCTGATTGGTCGAGTGACGTCATGACCGGAAGTGGGATGGGAAACCGCTGACCAGTGGAAAAAAGGGATCGTGGGCTCATGGAACCGGAAGTCACGTGTTTTAAAATGGGAAACCGCTGACCAGTGGAAAAAAGGGATCGTGGGCTCATGGAACCAGAAGTCACGTGTTTTAGGATGGGAAACCGCTGACGAGTAGGAAAAATGGATCGTGGGCTCAAGGGGAAGTAAAACCGCTGAGAAAACGCGGGCTCAAAGTCCAAAGTCCAATTGGAGCAACGGGGGTGGTCCTTCAAAGTTTTTAGGTTGAAATAGTTTAATGTGGCCTGCAGATCATGTTACAAGGGGAAGCAGAAGCGTGGCGAGTGAGAAACGTTGCCCAAACAAGATCATCGAATGTGAACAGTGTGATCGAGAACATTTGGCACCACCACCACCACCCCCATTCTACAGTTCCTTTGCCATACGCTTTTCGACGACTATTGAGTGAAATAGTGGAAATCCCATGTTGGTAGGAAGATGAGAGGGACTCTGACCTTTATCAAAGCAGGGCAATTCAGGGACAAGGCGATCCGACCTTGGGTACATTGGAGTTGATGGCACAAGAGAAAGAACACATAACTGAACCAATAGAGGTATCCTAGTAGTTCCTTTTAATATGAGTGTTCCTATTTAATGATGAGTATTCCATTTGATTAGTATTCCTTTGAGTTCCTTTTGATAATATGAGTGTTCCTATTTAATGATGAGTATTCCTTTTGATGAGTATTCCTTTGAAGATGAGTGTTCCTTTTGATATGGGTTGAGTGTTCCTTTTGATGAGTATTCCTTTTGATAATATGAGTGTTCCTTTTGATGAGTATTCCTTTGAGTTCCTTTTGATAATATGAGTGTTCCTTTTAAGATAAGTGTTCCATTTGATAAGATGAGTTGAGATGAGTGTTCCTTTTTTAATATTCCTTGTGATGAGTGTCAATGTAGAAACGATCCTTCTTGGTGGTGGACAGAAACCGCTTCTTAAACCCCGCCAAACCCAAGTCGCAAGACATGTCACTGTGATCAATGAAGACATGATCGAAGTGCATTACACCTAGCAATGAAGTATGCAAACCACAGCCACAGATGATGACGATAGCGATGCTGGCGATGTGGCTATGAACGTCAAGGTGACTTCATCTAGGTCAAAACATTACGCAAGCTCTCCAAGAGGCAAGGAACGGCAACGACTTGGTATACTCTTAGGAAAGTCTCTCACTGGTACCCGTAGGGGTAGGTCTGGAAAGTGACAGGATCCACGACTCTCTTGTCATAGACGAGCTGGTAACGTTTGTACTCGGGGAAGGTGAATAGTTGGTAGTGTTTGGGATCGCGCACGATCTGGTACGTTTTGATGACCTGTGTCTTTCGGGGTCCTAGAAGTGGCTTCTGGATTTCGTCGAGGACATTCTGACGCATGATGTTGTAATTCAGTTGGGTTTTGCCTTCGCTGTTAAGGCGGAAACCCCTCACCTTGCACTCCATGTGGCCCTTTTGGGTTTGGTACCCATAGTTCTTGGGGCCCCCTGACACAAATTCCACAATGAAATCGTCAGGGTCCAATTCACTCGTAAACTCGCCCAGGTAATCGCCCAAGACCGGGGTTGATTGATTCTCGTCTGTCCAGTAGATGACGGAGTCCGTGTCGTGGTACAAGACACGTTCCCCTAGCTTCTCCAGCGCTGCATAGAGCCGGAGTCGGGCCCAACAGGTAGTGAAACAGGCTACAAAGATGTTGAGGTTAGGTGAAACAGGGATGTCTTCGTCTTGGTACTGGTAATGCACCTCCACTAATTGGTCATTGATAACGGATACGTGACGTACCTCCAAACTACTGGTATCTAGAAAACGGTGGAAGGCTTGAGGGTCATCAAACGTTTGGACTTGGGTCTTGTTCAGACGTTGTCCAAACCTTCCCCACATGGAATTGAGCATCATTTTAGCGAGGGTACGCAGGCCCGGGTTGTGTTCGATTTTGGCGTACTCCAATTGAATGCCTTCATGTTCGAAGTACTCTCGAAGGTATTGCTGGCGTTTGGTTTCGTCCTCACCGACCCAGGATGGCCACCCACTGGCTTCTTGCTTAATTTTCAACCAGGTGTTGACGTAGTCTTTGAAGAGTCCTTCACACGTCTCGTCAAAATGCCAGACCTCATAGATGTACTGGATTTCGTACCCCAAGTCCACCGCTTTAGATAATTCGGGGCTACACCATGTTCCAGTCAGGGCTCGCTGTTCGTCGGTGTGGATGCATTCTGCGCATCTGTCTAATGGTCGTTTGGGTATCTCTTGTTCCACACAGGCAGCACAGAGAGGAAAAAGGAGTTTGGAGTCATGACGGTAAGGCAGGACAGGATGGTAGAGATGACGTGGCGGCAGGACTTTGCATTGGACCAGGCCAAAGTAGAAACTGATGTCGGTGTGTCCCGGATTGAAGATGAAACGAGGATGTCCTTTGGGGTAGACACAGGTCTTGTTCACCCATGGGTACAAGGAGGTCACATCGATGTAATGTATTTGTTGACTGGGCGTCACACGATGGTACAGTTTCACGGCATTGGTACGACCCCCGCAAAAAGCGTCACGGGGGTTCAAAGGTTCTGTTAAGTCAAGGGTCCCCAGGTACGTTCGGATGTCCAAGGAGGTGTCTTTGAGACGGGACCAATCACATTCCCACATTTCCACGACTGTGAACCCTCGCTCTCTAAATTGTTGGATCCTTTGCTGGGTGGTCTCGTAGACATCTTGCATGGTTCGTTCATAGTGACGTAGATGGCTTTCGTGACGAATGGGGAAACAGCGAGGACACCCATGCCAGAAACACCCGTGAAATTCGTAGACGGTGTTGGTACTGGCATCGAAACCGTCGACATGGAAGTTAGTGCCAGGGATGCGATACTCGCCGGCATTGCGGGCATGTTGAATGGTCTGTTGTTGTTGGGTACACCAGGTTAACCATTCCAGGGCCACCTTGGAATAGTTGATATTGTTCTTCCACCCACGAACGGGTTCACTGGCAATACTGTTGGGCATCATGCGATTCATCCGTAAATCGCGGTTACAGGCAGAGGCAATGGTGATGTGTTGGAAGGGATTGAAGCCCGTTAGGGTTTCAAACAATCGTTTGAATGTCAAGCATCCTTGTTTCAAGAGACGTACATCGGATTTGCAGTACTTAACCAGTTCTTTCTTGAAGTCAAAGACTTTGTCGCGTTGCTCTTGATGCCAGGTTTCCAGGGCTTGCTTGCCTTCGGGGGACATGGTTTCAGGCATGTAGTAATCGAGGGCCGGGATGGGTCCTACGTAGTTTTGATGATCTGGATGATTGAACTTGTGGGGGAAGTACCCTTTGCAGGCATCTGTCAATCCAAAGGTTTTGGGAAACGCGGACAGAGGCATCTGGAAGAAACTCAATGAATCGATGAAGCGGATACGATCGTGTTGGACTTGCAAGAGTTTACACCCGTTCCGGAGTTGTTGAACGATCCGGTTGTCACCATAGTATTGATGAATGATAAAGTAACCATCGTACCCTTGGAAGTTATGGGCCAACACATTGACTTGACGGGTATCGTTGAGTGTCAAGGTATCCAACCATTCCAGGAAATCTCGGACGCAATGGTTGCCATGGAAACACACGGGTTGGTCGTCGTTTTCGGTTTCGGCCACGACGAGGTTAGCGATGTGTCGTTCCTGGGGTTGCATGGCTTCAATATCAAAGAAGACATGAAGGGGTGGTATGCCGTCGTCGTCGTCGTCGTCGATTTCCTCGTCCATCTGGATGGATTGTAAGGTTGGAAGATCTGCGTTCGCCCTACGTTTAGCGCGTGGCCCTCCAGACCGTTTCCTTTTTCTTTTCTTCTTGTCTTGAGTGGCTATTTGAATAAAGCAACGATGGGTGTCGCCGTCCACGTACTCATGACAGGAGGGGCAATCAATATACCCACATTGATGTTTTTCAATCTTGTCTAATCCTACTTCCTGCTTGCCACATTTAGGACAGCGACGGCGCCGAAAGCAGACGGAGGACTGTAGGTTGGTCACGGGTTTGCCGGCATGGTCCTTGACCAGATGCATTTGGAAACAGGTGTCTCCAAAAAAGTCCCGATGACATTGTTGGCAACGTTGAGTGGCTTTCTGGCCTCGAGGGTACGCCTCTAGGAAATCAGGGCACTCTTTTTGGCAACAGGCCCTGCAATGACGTTTGTTGTTGCATCGATGACGTCCCTCATGGTCATAGGGTTTCCAACAATGGGCACAGACATAACTGGACCCGAAAAAGGCTGGCAACTTGGTAATGATATCATAATGGCCTTTCTCGTGCAACAGGATCAATTGTTTGTCTTGAAGGGGACCAAAGGTGGTGATGTGAAAAGAACGGTCGGCATCCACCAACAGGATCTGGTAACCGGTCAGGGAAGGAGTGGTACTGAATTGGGTCAAGGCATCATAACCACAAGGGCCGAGGGGCACCTTGGCCTCGTCATGGAGGGCCAGAGCTAGGGTTCTCTGCAGAGGTCTTCCTTGTCGAATGGCTTTCTCTTTCGGGTGATTGTCCACTTTGGCTTTGGCGGTGACGAGGGCTCTGGCACAACAGAGTTCATCCCTGTTTTGGATCTGGATAATGGAACGTTTCTTGGGTATTAAATTTCGTAGAGGTTGATGCCCGGGTTTGTTCTGGCGTCGGCGGCCGGTTCCTTGAGGGCCATGATGGACTTGAGTAATGGATACTTGAAAGGAGTCGTCCATTTCAAATTGTTCATTGCTGTTGAGGGCTTGGGCTAAACGTTGGAACAAAGCCTCGACACGGTCGCCGCCTTGGCGCCATTCTCCTGCACGTAATCCCCAGCCCTGAAAATTATTATGGAGTCTGTTGGAGGCGATGGTAAAGTACAGGCGATCTTGATCGTGGAGGGCAGGTGTGGTGGTGGTTAACACTTGATTCACGGCTCGACGTAACCCCTCTTGGAGAGCTTTAGTAATGTCTTGACCTGGAATCAAGTTACCTCTTTGGCGTAACTGGGTCTTGAAATGACGTTCACGCACTCTCAGACGGTTGCTTAAACGATCGACATAGGGTTCGAGTTCAAACTCGAAGACACCCTCCGTATTGGCATCCAAACCTCCACCAGTTTGTTGAAGGAGCTGGGTTTGAAACGCACGTTGGCGTTCGAAGCGATCCAAAGCGTGTTGACAATCCTCGTCATCGTCATCCAGGATTTCGTGGCAGATCAAATCATCCTCGTCACTGTCCGCCATCTCTTCATGGCATAAGAAAGGTTCATCAGAGGAATTCGCTGGCGTCTCTTCTTTCTCAGAATCCGAGGTGTGTAGCAAGGCCAAAATCTCTTCAGTGGTCAGTCCACTTGGACCTGCTTCGGCTTCTTCTTCTGGCTGAGAGGCCATGATCAGATGAACTCACTGGTGGTGGATGTCCGGCTTTTATAGGGTAAAAAGTCATTCCTCGCAAAGTATTGTGGGTTAACTAGGGTGGGGGGACCCCCTCCCCCCCTCCCTAGATAGGCCATCAGGCTTTGCGGGGAATGATTCCAGAGACTATAAAACAGATCGCACCTCGAGGTGAGTCATCCCAAGATGACCTCTTGTCAAGACCAATTACTCATAGAGTTTGAAGAATTCGAAGGGGATCTCGAGGTGGAGGACATCTTGAAGAAAGTCAAGGTGGAGTTGGTGCTCGACCCAAGTGTCGTGGAGTTTGGTGAGAAGTTAAAGCGAAGAGAGCGGGGACCATGCAAGTCGTGGAACCCCCTGACTGGAATGACCTTTCGTGTTTGCAGGACTTATTGAAAGACATGTCACCCCGACGATTGGGAGCAGGTCATGGATGATGTCGAGGACTTTGATGTGGAGGCATTGGTGCCCCCTGATGGCATTGTTCATGACATGTCATCTGACGAGGGCATTGATTTGATGTATGATTTAGTGTCTTAACCCTCGTCTCAGTATTTTGGCAGAACATTGGACTTGACAACTCGTGAATCAAATGAGACATTTTCATTGTTTATTTTTACTCAACATGTCATTAAATTTTACAATTTTAAACGTTTCTTGGCTTGCATGATTTTCTTGACCACCCGTTCCGTCTTGGTTTTCTTGCCGGGTAATCGATCAATGGCTTGGATCATCTTGGTATCGGCTTTCCATTTATCTTGCAAATTCTTGGCACGACTGTAATCAATGTCGTGTTGTTTAGCAATCTGGTCCAAGCGATTGATCCCTGGATCCCCACGTTTCAGACGTTTGGCCAAATGGGTGCCAGGGCCCATGTATTGATACCCAGGCCAATGAAATTCCTTCCCCGTCTTAGCAATCCATTTTTGTACATCCAAGGCTCCTCCTCGTTGGGTGCGTCCCCTTCTCCTCCTCTTGGTGGGCATCTTTTAGTCCGTGTCGTAATCCAATCGACGTCGTAACTTTTTACCTTGGGCCCAATCTTCCCAACCGGGTAAAGGTTTCAATCGTTCCACTTCTCGGGCGGGTGCTTTGCCTTTGCCTTTGCCTTTGCGACTCTCGGCTAACTTTTTTTCCAAAGCCTTGCGTTGTTCTCGAATGGCTTCTAAACGTGACCGGCTATCCCCTCGACTGGTGGATGGGCTCCCTTTCTTAACAATGGGAATCTTACTGGTAGTGGCTGCTCCTTTGCCTTTCTTGGTTGCAGGGGTAATGGGAGGTTTGGGGGTGGACGGGCTGCCTTTTATCATGCGCTTTAACCATTGTTCCACGGGTCCCGTCACCAAATCCCCGGCTTCTTCCTCGCCTTCTTCACCCGGCGGTCCACCCGGTGCACCAACCCCCACGCCTCCGGGAAATTGACGAATGCGTTTGGTTAACTTGGTCAATTCTTGACTCAACGGTTTGGTTTGAGCATTGACCAGGGCTGGGGGTAATTGGGGATTGGCTAACAAGACATGTTTTTGGGCAGCGACCTTGGCGGCTTTGTTCAACAAGGCATTTTCGGTGAGTTCTCCTTTGTAATATTGAATGAGTTGTTCCAAGTCCTTATGGGGAATCATGTACACTTCGTCCATGGTCTTCCAATGCACGACAGCTTTCACAACAGGTGATATTTATGCTTCCATGTCTTGACACGTTAACGAACACATTGACATAACACCTCGTGAAGTCCTTGAAACAACCCTCGTCCTTTTTGTTGGACTAACCACTGACGACGTTTTTTGACGGAATGTCGACGACGTCCCAAATCACGTAGTACCTTTTTATAGGGTTGAAGTTTAGCCAGCATGGGTGGGGTCACAGGAATCTTGTTTTTTAAGAAGTTCAAGACCAGTTCACTCACAGCATTGATTTGATCGGCATTGGCATGTTGTAACAACTCTTGACGTTTGGAACCATTGGCTTCTTGTAACATGGACCGTAAAAACGGTAATTGACGTCGAAGACGTTGCATCCTTTATCGGTGACGACGACGATACCGTTGGTTGGCTTTTTGGATCGTGCGTTTTATACGTTTATCCGTTTCCAAGGCCACGGCTTTCCCCAATCCCACCATGGCGGGCACCAATAGATTTAAAAACCCTCCTCGTTGACGACGACGACGTCGTCTTCTCCTCACCATGGACGGCTCGTCAACAGACGTTGAAGGGCTTTGTTTTGTTTGATGGCATCCCGCGACTCTTTATAGCCTTGACGGGTATTGCGTTTGAAATCTTGCCACCAACCCCCACCTCGTTGTCGGTAATGTTGTACATTATCGGTACTGCCTTTCAAGGCTTGACCACCTAATTTGCCTAAAGCGAGTCCAAACCCAGGTGCTGGCCCTGATAGAAACATACTCATGCCATGAGCAATTTTATCCACCAAACGGGGTTTGCGGCGAATTAAAGCCCCTCCTCTTTGTTTCCTTTTTCTGCGTCGTCGTCGTTGGACGGCCATGGTTCTAAGAGTGTGGGACTAGGAGGGAGCGGCTTTTTATTGATCCAATAATCTTTGGGTCTCAAGGGACGAGGACATCCGTCTACATAGCATAAGGCTTCCACGGGTTGGTATACAAAATGACCATGGTAATCTTGGAGACATCGTTTGGGTAATGGAGGGGTGAAATCCACAATGGTATCATCCAAGGTTTGCATCTTGATTAAAAATCGTTCCAGATCCTCCAAGGGAACACCACGGACATGGGTTTTCAATTCGGTCAAGGCTTTGGCATAGGTGGTAAACGCAAATCGACTCATGGTCACTTTAAATCGGTATTGTTTAAAATCATTCCATCCTTTGACGACCGTGCCTACGGCCGCCAAACACGCTACCAACGTACTGTTTTCCAAAAGGGGACCCGCAATCATGCCTGCAGCCATCAGGAGTAATGCCATGCCATTGAACAAGGCATTCATCCACTTGAAATGATTCAACATTTTTCGATAACACCACCATTGTTGATGGTAAAAGGCATACAAGGAATCCATCCGTTGTAATAATTCCGGGGGGAATCGAAGACCATGCTGTTTCGATCCATTCAATAACGACACGAAGGTTTTCATCTTTTACGGCGAAACGCGGGACGACGAGGTTTGTACGCTCGGTGCTCCTCCCTGTTTATAACTGGTGACAATGCTATTGGTCATGGTGACATTGGCAATTTCACGTCCTTGGGCTAATTGTTCTTGATCTTGTAACAGCATACGTAAACGTCGTTGTAAATCCGCTTGACGCAAGGTACGAGGGGGTGGAGTCTGAGATCCTCGAGGAGTGGATGGACTGGAGGAAGGTGTCCTAGGTGAACCGGGGAAAAGTCGTCGTCGTCTACCACGTCGTCCACCACGACGGCCACCACCACCTCCTCCACCACCACCACCAGCACCTCCACCTGCTCCACCACCAGCACCCCCAGCACCCCCGGCACCTCCTCCTCCACCACCTGCACTACCAGCACCACCACGTCCACCACCTCTAGTCCTAGGACCACGACGTCCCCGACGTCCATTACCATCACCCCCTGCACCCGCTGCTGTTCGAGCACCCGCTACAGTTCTTCTTCGTGGATCGGGTGACACGCGTGCGCTTCCCCAAGTAGGTGGACTGTCCACGGAAGACGGTGGGGTGGTGTGTATACTACGGTAGGATTGACTTCCTGGACTTCCTACCCCGGCTGGGGAAGAGGCCTGTACAGGGGGCGCACCATCCAGATCGGGCCAGGTGGCCACTGTCCTGGGGGAGGGGAGACTTCTCAAAAACTCACTGAGCACCTCGGGGTGCATTTCCTCCAGGGCCACGTCCACAAGGCCTTCGTCTCCCGTGAAATACAGTTGTTGCAGGGTCCCTGGGGACATTTGATTGCCGCTGGATGCCCCCACCCCCGCAGGGGACACGGTATCGTACGATTGCGGAGGTTGACGGTCATAGTCATCGGCCATGGTCGCTTTCTCTTTTTTCCTGTTCCAAGGGTGCCTTTATAGTCGTTTTTGATAGGTGCGAGTCCATCCTTCGTCTTTTAACAGGTGACTCAACAACCGTTGTTGATCGGACGAGGCCGGATGTAAATCCAAGACCAAATACCCATACGGTCGTGTGGTGGCTTGATGAAACGTCTCCAACGTGTCTTTCCAAGTGGTCGGAAACGATTGCAGCATGACGTTGCGTACCCCTAATTGATCTCGGGGGTTCTTGAACGCCACAATGTAATGGGCATTGCGGGATATACTTTTAGCATAGCGACCCACGGGAAACATGTCTTGGCACAAGTATAGGACGGTCACCCCTTGATGATGGGAATGTTTGGTGAATAAATCCAACACGCGTTTATCGTGACTCCCTTCGTCCATTAAATCATCCAAGACCAGGACCCCATGTCCTTCAGGAAACCATTGCACCAATGCCTCATGATCGGGAATCCCTTCGTGAAACACCACCCCTTGATCTTGCATGCCTTGAAATCGATCTTGCCAGGCCCCATAACAATAATGCCTTTGGGTCGGTGGGGTTTCAAACAAATCCGGGTTGTCTACCAAGAGTTTTTCCGTAAACACGGTTTTGCCACATCCCGAAGGACCCACCACCAAGATAGAGGAGGGGGTATGAAAACGAAACGGTTTCCCCGTTTGCATGATGATGACGAACTACCCTTAGAAAAAAAAAGGCACCTTTTTATTGGAATCGGTGGGACTCGAACCCACGCACGACCTCCCTATTTTTTCGAGGGGATCCAAAGGCTCTACCGACTGAGCTACGACTCCGACACCGTTTTCCAACGAACTTTTTTATTTAATGATTACATTGATGATACGGATGACAACAGAGTTGATACCATCTGGCTTCTTGACCTACAATCAATTGTTGAAGGCGTTGACCGGCTTGATGGTCATTGCTTACATAATCATGATCCGAAAACTCATTTAAAAACGCTTGCAAGGTTCGTCCACGGGCTTTGGCTTTTAAGTGCAACAAGGCGTAATCACCACAACTCTTGCTTGAAATGGCTTGGAGGGACTTGCCATTGGTCACCACATACTTCCAATGTTGGACGATCCAATCTTGGAACGGGGTGGCTTGCACGTACGTGTCCATGGGCAAAGCATAACTGTCCAGGACTTCACACACCTTTCCATCCGTCCAGACCGCTAACCAATGTTGTCCCGGTTGATCGTGTGGGTCCGTATTCACAATGTACCCTTGGGGTTGGGTCTTGACAGGACTCTTGGGTAAACGATCACAAGCCACTGTCCCGTAAAAGACAGGGTTCAATTGGGGGTCGTCTCGGGCTAAATAATCCAATTGCACATTATTCAAGGCCACATGTTCCATCAGTGCTGGTAAATGTTATACAACACGGCTCCGTTCCTGTCAATCTCCAGCAAGTTCTCAAATTCTCCATACACGAGTACGGTTATATTGACACCGGGGGCGGCTCCAAATTCCAAGACCAATTGTAAATCTCCCGTTTGCTTGGGGTTGAGGTTTTGACTGTCAGCACATCCATTGGCCACATTGTCAAACATGTACAAGGTACAATTTTTAGCTTGGCCCCAATCCAGCAGTTCTACCATATTGCCTTTCTTTTTACACCAAGCACCACTGGCTTGCAGAAAACGGAAGTAGCCTAGATTATCTCGGGTGCCATTGTTGTGCACTAACTGGAGGGTTTCATAAGGGTACTCTTCTCCTTTGACAATCTGTCGAATGGAGGTCAGACCAAATTTCTGGAAACAGAAAGGATCTCGGGTCACATCTCCATTGAAGGCACGGCTGTCCAACAATCCCACAATCAATCGGTCAGGTATTCTGTTTTGAAACAGGTTAGGGATATCAAAGCGGACCAGGTTGTTTTGCATGCTGAAGGTCCGGATTTCACTGCGGACGGTCGGGTAAGCAGCCACTTGGCCTTCATTGTGTCTTTTTTCAGATAAACTCCTGTAGATGGCGTCATTCAAACGCAGTTGACAGAGATGAAACCGTAGTTTCACATCCCCTTCCATCAATCGGCCAGCTAGAGCCACTCCATTCAAAAACAGGCTGGGGCTGTTGAAATGAAATTTCATCTTGATTTCTATGCCAGGCACCAACAGTTTGCCAGTGTGAAAGACTTCCAAGTGGGGGGTAAACACTAGACTGTGGGTGACACCTCCAGCATACTTGGCGGTTTCGGCTACCATGGCGTCCAAGGCCCCTTTGTGATTGTCACTGAGAGCTTGCCAGGCTACATGGTCTCCTGCTTTGTCGGTGTTGTTGGCAGTCCATTGGGGTGGGAAATCCACTTGATTGAACCAGCCTTGGGGTCCTAACACGGTCTTGCCATCTTCTCGATCATAATTCAGCAAGGTTTCTAGGTAAGCTTTGTAATGATAAGTGTCGGATTGTGGACTGATCAACGTGCCATTCAACTGCAAGTCAATTTGTTTGATGATGGAATGGGCCAAATTATTGACGGGCCACAATTTTTGAGCGGCGTTCAAGTTCCCGGCATCATCCTTTTTCAAACTCAATTCCATGGTAAAGTAACTGCGTCCCAAATCCACAAAATCGTCCAACCCCGGTATGATGAATTCCATGGGATTGATACCCGTGGTGGTGGGTTGGATGGTGACCATGCGATAGGCATTGATGCTAATGTCGGTGGGTGGCACCTTGAAAATCCGTAACGCCGAGTTGACGGTCCCTTCGGAACGCGGATGCGCTGGGGCAGCCCCTTCCGAGTAGGTAGGGGCTGTCACGCGTGACATCACATTCGGCATGGTTAACGTCGTCGTCGAGTGGTACCCCGTCGTCGTCGTGAGGGGTTTTTATAGCGTCGTCGTCGTCGTGCTAAACGTTGTCTCAAATCAAACCCGGGGACTCTCATCACCTCGGCACTCAACCAGCCACCACGTTGTCCTCTCCTGAGTTTCCAAAACGGATACAGTCCTCCCCATTGAGACAACCCTCGATTACTACGAATTCGTCGAGGTCGTGAATGCACGGGTTCCATTACACTCCCAAAATATCACGCGCACGTTTGACTTGCTTGGGAAACAAAGCACTAGCCACACGCACGGCGTCTTTCACGTTCTTCTGATTCAAGGCTTTCTTGGCTTGTTTGGTAATTTCCTTTTTGATGACTTGTTCGGCTTTGCGTTTAACACCGCGTGTTAACCCTGCATTCAATCCTCTCTTGATATTACTAGGCAGTTTTAAAGGATTTCGCGTGCTTTTAAGGCCTTGGAACCCACCACGCATGACCTCCCTCATCAACCCACTGCCATGTTGATCATACCACTCGTCTGTCCGAAATCGTGTCAAACTTCCCCCTCGCATGGTTGTCTTCTTTGCTCTTTCACCAAGGTCTATGCTTCACGTCACCCCCTTTGTCTTTTTATACCCCCTCTCATCGGCCTTTCTTTTTCTTCCGAGTGGTCGCTGCTTCGATGGCTTTTTTGCCACCGTAACCCGCCGCACCACCCACCGCTCCCAACGCGGCGGCTTTCCCCACGGCCATCAAGGCTGGCACGAGAGCGGCCAGAGGCAAGAGACCGCCTCGTTGCCTTCTTCTTCTTCTTCGACGTGCTCTTGTCTTGGGCATCTTTGACTGACCATCCCCTTTTTCCCTTTTTATGTCTTTTTGAAGTGCAACGTGACCAGGGTGTTGCCTAGGCCAAACTTGACCAACTTATCCTCGGTGCCAGACGTTTCGGTGACTTGCAGTTGAATGATTTCCACCACTTCATTACGAAGCGGTAGGTAATGAATGTGCAACGGTTCAAAGTACATGGTACCTCTGCCTTCCCGCTTGTAATGGATTTCTCGCAACAAATCGGTCACGCGATTGCCGACCATCATACTGCCTGCCACGTCCGAGTACACGTGCAACGATCGCGAGGGATCTCCCACCACTGAACGAAACGCCACATTCAAGTTGGTGAAACGCCACCCACAACTCATACTCAATCGTAAATGATCCGGTGAAAAGGAACGCACCGTCCAAAAGACCGGGTTGTGTTGATCGTCGTCCACATCGTTCCAATCGTTGTCAACGGGTTTTGTCATGTTGGGGATTTGATCCCCCATGAAGTCTTGTTGTAAGTTGGGTCCCAAAATCAACCCACTGCTAATTTTACGTAACCATCCCATCTTGACAGCCAACTTGGTGTAGATGTACAGGGCTGGCGTGTCAGTTTTACAATGACAGACATTGGTGTTGTCAATGATGAGATCCTCGCCTTCCCAACGAAACTTGACGTATCTGTGTTTGCCTTGATCATTGGTAAACCGACCTCCTTGAATCGCCGTTTCCTTGCGTCGTTGTTCCAAGTGAGCAATGGCGGCTTTCATGAAACTCACCCCATCTACCACCCAATCCAAATGTTGAATGTCATTGATGAGGGTTTGCGCGCTATCTCTTCGCCCGACCGTTTCCCCGTCTTTTCCACCCGGTTTGGGGTAGGTTTGGTCCCAGGTCGTCGATAAGATGTACCCATCTTTTTGCACCAACTCGTACAAATTGACGTGCGTATCCGGTAAGGAAATGGCACTCAACCCCACTTGCCATCCACCTCCTTGTAACCGTAACGGTTGAGGTAAACGAATCTTGAAGGAATTGGCTTGGTTGTTGGGAAATTCACGTCGGTTGGCATGACTCGGTAACGTCACGTAGAATGACATCTTCTCTTCTTCTTCACACTACCACTTCCCTTTTAAAGTGGAGAGTCAAGAGGGTATGTCCTTCACCAAACTTGGCCAGATCCCCATTGGTTTCGGCCATCTGGGTTTCTACGATTTCCACCACTTCGTTGCGTACTGGGACATATTGAATATGTCGAGGTTCAAAGTGGGTGGTGTTTTGAGGTTGGTACTTGATTTCTCGTAAGAGATCCGTGATACGACCCCCTACCATGCTGCTGGTGCCTACATCACAATACACATGCAAAGGACGCGTCGAGGGAAATTCCAACGAAGGACGAAAGGTCTTGTTCAAATTCACAAACCGCCAAGGGCACGATAGACTCAATTTCACATAATCCCCCTCCACTTTCCAAAAGATGGGCTTGTTGGCGGCATCGCGGATATCCGTCGGGGTGGGAATGGTGGAAATGCCTTGAAATTCTTGCAAGAGATTCGGACCTAATCGATACTGACCGGGGGACACTTGTTCAATCCATCCCATTCTCAGAGCCAAGGTTCTACCCCATGACACGTGCGCTACTTGTCGTTTGTAATCCACATTGGTCGTATTCAATAACAAATCCCCTTCGGAGGTCCATTCAAAGGTCGGGTATAATTTGACGCCATTGTCCTCGGTCCATTTGTTTTTGGGATGGGTTTGTTTCGCACGGCTTTGCTAGTAACGGTACACCAGTTGATGAAAAAAGTGCGATCCCGTCGACGAAGTCATCTCCTTTCTCATATCTCGACCGTAGACAGTAAGTTCGCGACGTTCATGGTACCAGACATCGTCCCCTTGATCGTCTGTGTCATGCACCCGTTCGTGCCATCGTACGTACAACAGAGGATGGGAATCGCCCACGCCTCCTTCTTCCGCTATCACTGGAATGGTGGGTAAGGATAAACTCACCATGCCCACCATCCATCCTCGTCCCATAAATCGAATGGGTTTAGGCAATCGGTTTCTGAAATGATGGCTCTTGTTCCCAGGAAACTCTTTGGTACTCGCATGACTCATCAACGTCACGTAAAACGAAGAGTTGGGCACCAACGTCATTGTTTAGTCGCGTCGTCGTCTTTTGGGTGGGCTTGTCTCTTTAGTCTTCAGTTGTCGTTTGGGGGGTCTTGTCTTTTTCCTCTGGGGTGGTTGGAGAGACGTGACGTCTTGACTTGCAATCCAACTATTGTACTTGTCGGGCCACCCTTTCCACTTGACCAACCAACGATCTTTTTGTCGCTTAAGTACCTTTTCAATGCGAAACACCTCGGATACATGGACTTTTTGTAAATCCTCTTCATAAAACGTACCTTGGACGGGGGTATCATCCCATTCGTGAATCTTATACGTGGGCACGGATCCCGGGATCACACGATGCACGACAAACACTTCTTCGGTCCAACCGGGTAAATAGCCTTTTTCAAAGGTACGATGAATCTTATTGAGACGTACACGATCTCCGACTTTGAATTTAGGTTTTTTCTTGTCTTTCAACCGTTTGGCATACAATCGTTTCCACACCGCTTCTTCGTTGTCCCATGTCACGTCTTGAGGGGCCATACCAATACTTCGATGCCGGGTGGCATTATACCGTTGCACCAACTCGGGTAAGACATCGTCAAACTGTAAGGTGTTGGCGGCGGTAAAATAACGGTACAACCGTTCTTTCAAGGTCCGGTTAAATCGTTCCACCACACTGGCTTTCGCATCCCCTTCGGTCGAAAAATGTTGAATGCCTTGCTCGTCAAGCCATCGTTGAAACGTCCGGTTGTAAAATTCTTTCCCTCGATCCGTTTGCAATCGATTAGGGTGACGTCATCCTTCTTTCAAAATCTTGTCAAAGGCATGGACCAACGCCACCCCGGTTTTGTCTTTCAACGGTTGTACCCACGCGTACTTGGACAACACATCCAACACCGTCAACAAGTAGCGTATGCCCCGATTATACTTGGCCAAGGGTTGCACTTCCACTAAATCCGCGACCCATTGATCATCTAATCCTCCTACGATCACGGGTACGGTGGGAAAACGACGACGTCGTGGTTTATGTAACGTATAGGCCAAATCCCGTTCCAAGACCCGTTGAGCTTTTTTCAAAGGGAGACGATGGGCTTTAGCAAATCGTTGCACCCCTCCTAAACTGCCGGGGGCTCGAGGATCGTGGTACTGACTCAACCATGGTTGGGAGACCTTTTTCTTTCGAGGGGCCATACGTTCTGGCATTCATCCCATAAGGTCGGTATGGTGGGGACGGTGTGGGGATGCGCCTTTTGAATGATTCGATACCATCGCCATGCGTTCGGGTGGGCTTTTAACCATAAGACAAACACCACCCATCGATACAAGTTGCGGTCGACATGGGTTTCTTCAAAGAGGTGGAGAGGATGCGTGTCCTCGGGACAAGGGGGTATGGGGATTTTAGTACCGGGTTGGTGATCATATAAGACTTGACAAAGGGTTTGATGACATTGCCATTGTACCAGGGACAAGACAGACTCCCACGCATAACACACAGACTCCATGGTGACATTGATAAAAAATTTTATTCGTTCTCTCATTTAAAAGAGACCTAGACGGCCGCAGCTGATGGTCTCTAGACCTTTCTGCCAGTTCTCAACACTGTCACTGTACTTAGGGGGTGGTGGAGCTGGGGCTACAATCATTTCTTGACGGTTCTTGAGATCTTGAATTTCTCGTAACAATTGTTTCTCATAATCTGTCAGGGGCCGTTCTCGTTCCACGTCCTCTTTCCTTTGGACTGGAGGACCAGGGATGTCTACTCCACGTTTGGGATATCCTTGAGCATCACGGGTGGGTGGTTCAGCTTGTTGGTCGGCTTTTTTGGGAGGGTTGTCATGAAACCAACTCCAGTACTTGGGACCCAAGGGTTGATCGGCCCATCGGAAGAAGCCACACGTTTTCTTGGAACAAGTCAGAAACAAGCGATCGGGGTTCTGAATCGAATGACTCTGTTGAAGCGTGGCGGGTTCACGGCAAAAGCATTGCAAACCACCCCACATGTCCAACACTTCTACATGAGGTTGACTATACACAGCTTTCATATACTCCAGAACTTGATCTTGTCCACAAAACAGCAAACACGGTTGCATGGGACATTTCACATACTTCCATCCCTTTTGAGATTCTCGGGCCTCCAAACGCACATCATGGCAAGGGCATACCATAGTGTCCACCAAACTAGCTAGGGCTCTGTTGGCTTTCGCTTGAGCATAGTCCTCCGCATTGTCATACACGGTCGTCAGAGTGAATTGAGGTGATGGGGGTGATTGCTCCACCATGTCATTCAATTCTTTCATCATATCTTCCACTGCAGCTCGGCTGTCTTCCACCACTTCGCATACCACAGGATCACAGTCCACGGGCGTCATATGTTGAATGCTCTTCTTCTTCTTCTTCCCCGCAGGGTGTACGCTTGGCTTTCTCTTCCGATCAACAGACATCGTGCTCAAGGTTGATGTCACCCCACTGCCCATGCCTTTTTATACGTTGGGCCCTTACCTGTCATTGGTCAGCTTATCCTACCCATATAAGGACTTGTTATCTTCCCATTGGTCAGCTTTTGCCTCTCCAAATAAGGTCCTCTTGTCTTCCCATTGGTCAACTGCCCCTATTTAAGGAGCTCCCTTGGTCCCTGAGTTATCATTCTCAAAGCAATGCCCCCAGACATCAACATGATCGGAGAACAAGATCTCGGTGCCTTGGAACTGCAAGTGGGTCATGGCCATGTGGTCTACACCGGGGGAGCCAAAGGTACGGATGCCCTCGTGGAAGAACATGCCAAACACTTTGGGATGCAACTAGAAGTCCTCGTCCCCCCGAACCATCCTCGAGCCACTTTCATCACCCCATCGACCGTGGAAGTCTTGATGCTGGCCAACCCCCATCTTCACCAGGCAGCGGAGAAACTAGGCAAACAGATGCCCAGTCATTTTTACACCCTGCAATTGCTGCAACGCAATTATCAAATTGCCAAAAAAGCCCATACCATCTATGCCTTTGGCATCTTGGAACAGGATCACAAACGCGTGAAAGGAGGCACTGGTTGGACTGTGCAATTGGCCATGGATCAAGGCAAACCCGTCTACCTCTTTGACATCCCCAGTCAATCATGGTACCGCTCGGACCATTACTACCAAGTCAACGAGAATGCCGCCACCCTGGTGACTGGCAGTCAATTTGTTCCTTGGGGACCTAAAAAGCCCACCCTTCATCAAAGCAGTGCTATTGTGGGATCCCGGGATGTGGACGAGAAAACCCGAGCAGAAATTCAAGCCTTGTTCAACCGCACCTTCTGTTTACCCGAGAACATTGATCAATTACGCATGGAACTGGAAGACTTTCATTTGTAATTGTACATAACCATTTTTTTAGTTTTTTACTTTTGGACTTGTACATAGTTTTTTCATTTTTTTAGTTTTTATTTTTTCAATCTGTACATAGTCATTTTTAGTTTTTATTTTTCCAATTGTACATAGGTTTTCCAATTTGTAAATAGGAGCGCCCCTACCCGCGTGGCAAGAGATGGACAACCCTTTGTAAAAAACATCAACTCTTTTAATTAAAAAATAAAAAAGCTTACAACCCTGAGTTTGCACGTGGATTATAAATAATTTGTCTTGACTCACAGCAGCCTTGACTCACAATAAAATGGGAGATCCGCTTCAAATTCTTCAAACTCTTGGAGTAAGTCGTCTTGACGAGAGGCCATCTTGCGATGACCCACCTCGAGGGGCGATCTGTTTTATAGTCTCTGGGATCATTCCCCGCAAAGCCTGATGGCCTATCTAGGGAGGGGGGAGGGGGGTCCCCCCACCCTAGTTGGCCCACAATACTTTGCGAGGATCTCTATAAAAGACCGCCTCCACTCCCCGTTTTTTCACTCCCAAGCCAGCAAGCAGTCAAGCAAGCAAGCAAGCAAACAAGCAAGAATGTCAAGTAAAACGGGATAGCGGTAAGCCTTTTTTATTCCTCATCTCTTTCAACAAACCAATCTAAGTAGTTAGCCTGTTCTGGAGCTAACCGGGCTAGGTCCCACGTGCTCCAGGATTTAATTAATGATTCGCTTTCTCTATAAAAAACAACCACGTCAAGTCCGTTGACTTTTTCTGGAGAGTTGAAGGGTAATGATGGTACTGCCTTGTTTGAAAGGAGCCGGCTGTCCATTCGCTGTTTGAATGTCAATGGCAATGCTGTCAAAGATGGTTTTGCCAAGAGGAAAATACATCCGTTGCGTGGTATCAAACTGATGATCGGTATTGCCAGCATCAATGGCACGTAAAAAACCTTTTTCTTGATTTCCAACCACGCTGTCAATGACGAGATCCGTGTAAATCATGAGTTGTTGTCGTCCTTGTTGCGGTTTGACGGTTTGGGTGGTGGGAAATGGTTGTCGACTGAGATTAGGACCCAAGAACAACTCATACTCGAAATCGGGGTGGGTAAAGCTGACAGAGACGATGCCATGCGGTGGATATTTGTTGACAGGCCCTATGGTGGGTGTCCATTTGTGGCGATCGTCGTAATCCACGATATGTTTCACCAGATAATTTTTTTCTTGGACAATTCTCTGCGTTGGCGTTCCATCTTTGACAAGTCCCATCAGGCTGGCCAATTTCCATTCCATTTCAAATTGCATGTTGGCTGGTATGAGTACATACAACGAATCTAATTCGGAGGCGATGCCGGCATTGGTGATTTTCACGTAGGGTTGAGCCAGGTTAAGAGCGGCTAGTTGTTGTCGTTTCCCTAGATCGTCCACGTCCATTTTGGCTATATCCATCATGACTTCCATGTGTTGTTTTTCTATTTCGTAAGCGATGGCAATCCATGCCTCTTTCAAATTGTGGTAATACCCTGGCGGTAAATGGATTTGTTTGGTCACTTGAATGGGAGCCGTTCCATCAGCACGTTTTGGTATGTATCTGATATCTGTTTTCATCCAATGTTTTTGACTATCTTCTTGCGTCCAATTCTGCTTGGTTTGATCTCCCAATTGTTGATAAAAAGCCGGGTGTGAGATATGAACCAAGGCCGCTTCCCAATCATCTTCCACCAAATAGTGTGAATGAGGAAGTCTGACAGTAAATTTTTGATTCGTGCCTTGTGCTTGATCACTGATAAGGGTGATGTAAAAACTCATGGTCACCACCTAACCCCTCTGGTTACCTTTTTATACCTGCCCCCGATGCTCAAAATGGACTGTGGACTTTGAGCCCGCGTTCCTCAGCAGTTTTGCTCCATCCTGAGCCCGCGATCCTTTTTTTTTCCACTGGTCAGCGGTTTCCCACCCTAGCCAGAGGCCTATTCTGATACGTCATGTAAGCGTCACGAAATGTCCTCTCTTTTCTTTCCTCTGAGCCCACGTGCTCCAGGATTTAATTAATGATTCGCTTTCTCTATAAAAAAAGACAACCACGTCATGTCCGTTGACTTTTTCTGGAGAGTTGAGATGAAACTATTTTTTTTTTTTTTGTCGCCTCAAAAAAAAAAATTTGAAAACCGAAGCGGTTCTGTTTAGCTCGCAATGTTTTCCCATTCCCGCGTTGTTGTGAAACTCTGCTTCTGATCGGCTGATACTTTGACCATGGCCTTGGACCTTGACCATGGCCTGACTGGGACTGACCAATCACAACCAATCCTAACCAAATAAGGTCATACTGTTTAGCTATATAAGCAGCAAAATTACCCCCGAACTTTCTTTTTTTCAAGATGGAGGAAGGTCAGGGAGACTTACGACAGTTTTTTCACAGATTTATTCATCGCTTTACCCCAGCAACCCTCGGCTTTACAAACAAAACGATGACAGCTAAGATTTCAGCGAAAAATGTGGGAGATTTTTATCTGTAGAAGCCGCCGAATGGATGTTTTGAAAACAGCGAAAGCTTAACACGAGGTAAGTGTTGTGTTTTGCTGCCGGCTAAAAATATTGAAGTGTTTAGCCTGTTTTTCCCACAACGACGAACTTTTCGATTAAAAAACACTGTGTCTTATAATACTCGTTGTTTTTCCAATGGCTCTATTTTTTTTTTTGAAAACCGAGGCGGTTCTGTTTAGCTCGCAATGTTTTCCCATTCCCCGCGTTGTTGTGAAAAAATCATTTTCTACCCGAAAGACTATTTGATTTATTTTTACTCACTCTCTGTATTTCTTTTTTCCACAGTCCAACGATGTGCTGACTGTAACGCGGTGAGACAAACGAGATGACAACTCGCATTTTCGCCGAGAAAAAAGCGAGCGGCTTGTTGAAAACAACAAGCAAACCTCCACGCAAAGTAAGCATCATTTTTTTCTTACTGTCAGCTAAAAAAATATATAGATTTAGCCAAGCCTAAAAGCGGAACTCCATATCTACCGGTTACCATCGGCCGCCTATAAATTCTTCAGAATTAATCTTGTTTACTGTTATTAACTTAGGTACTTGACCTCGTTAATTACTGTATAGTTTTATTAAGCGTATCATTTTAGTATAAACTTAGAGTTATAATTCTGTTTCGTGATTCAAGCAAATCTAGTTTATCTATTTGTGCTTTCACTTTAAGTTCGCTAGGCAAATTCATTTAATCGTTTATCGGCATTTTTCGTTTGTTTTGATTGCTGTTATTTTATTTGTCGCTTTGTATTTTGTAATTGGAGACGCGTGTTCGCTTCGAAACTACTAGAAATTCTCTTTTGGTTTTGTTTACAGATTATTGCACAGTGTTGCACACATTTGACACATTTTGTCGTAAATTCAATCTGTTTACTGTGAATAAATTTAATTCTGTTTTACAACTGTCAATTGGAAAGCTATGTTCTTCTAATTCTGTTTGGCGACCGGATACGCTTCATTCGTTTTAAGTTCGCTAGGCAAATTCATTTAATCGTTGATCGGCATTTTTCATTTGTTTTGATTGCTGTTATTTTATTTGTCGCTTTATATTTTGTAATTGGAGACGCGTGTTCGCTTCGAAACTACTAGAAATTCTCTTTTGGTTTTGTTTACAGATTATTGCACAGTGTTGCACACATTTGACACATTTTGTCGTAAATTCAATCTGTTTACTGTGAATAAATTTAATTCTGTTTTACAACTGTCAATTGGAAAGCTATGTTCTTCTAATTCTGTTTGGCAAACGGATACGCTTCATTCGTTTTAAAATACAAAGGTCATGCTTTAGGTCAGAATTATTTGTTCGCAAATTATTACTTTTCTGATCAACTTATACTCTTTCCCAGGGCGCGTGTTCCTTCCCAGGACATTGAACTTTGGACTCCGTGCCGCTGCCTGGCTTGCATAGTTCGTCATTGTGCCCTCGTCCTCTACCAGGTGCCTCTCTTCATGGAATCATGCCTCCAGACATCGTCGCAAGCCACCATATCCAGTTTAGACTTTGGACTCATTTTTGTTTTCTCTCACTTGTTGTGAAAAAAGTTTGACAATAAATTATTTGTTAAAATTTTTTGTGTTGTTTTTTGGAGTCAAGGACCACCCCCGTTGCTAAAATTGGACTTTGGACTTGTGCCATATCAAAACCATATCAAACCCATATATGGGCCATATATGGGGATCATCCCCGTTGCTCGAATTGGACTTTGGACTTTGAGCCCGCGTTTTCTCAGCGGTTTTACTTCCCCTTGAGCCCACGATCCATTTCTCCTACTCGTCAGCGGTTTCCCATCCTAAAACACGTGACTTCCGGTTCCATGAGCCCACGATCCCTTTTTTCCACTGGTCAGCGGTTTCCCATCCCACTTCCGGTCATGACGTCACTCGACCAATCAGAAGCCACCATTTGGGCCTTGTGAGCGTACATTACTACTAAAATGTCAAGAAATCAGGCACGAACACGTTGCTGTTGTTGTGATTTCGAGATTATCTATGTTTTGCAAGGCTAATATAATGAAACGTGAATTTCATATAAATGTATCTTTGTTGCTTTATGAAGGCACAGTTTACCTGGGCGTTAACGCCTATCAACTCTGCAAATTGCAAATAATATAACTGCAGCAGTGCATACTTGGCAAACTGTATGCGCAACAGAATTCTTGTGAAATAGAAGGTTGAAAAATAAATTAAAAACAAAAAAATATTTTTACTACCAGGTACTTGAAGAGCACTTAGGGTTGATATCCTATTGTTCTCAGTGTCTATCTGCTAACTTCAAATTTTCAAGCTCCCTAAAACTCATCAATTCCTCAACCATTATTTTCTTCTTAATCAATTTAACATTCTTAGAATCACCAACCTCAAGGGGAGAATAAACCCTAACCTTATAACCGTAGCATTCAAACAGATTCCCCGCACAAGAATTTATAAAATGAACGATTTTTGAAGACAGGAAGACCCACATCCTTTTGTACTTTTGTCTGTCCTTGTGTCTTTTCTCTCAATGAGTACTCAACCAAACGTATGGAGACTAGTAGGGAGAATTTTGTAAAATTGTGCGGAGGCTTTAAGGAAGGATTCAGGGGAATCGTGTAGAGTAGCTTTACCTTTAACGTCCGCACATCTCAGGGTGACAGTGGGTTTTGTACTGTCTCAAAAGTGTTTCTCCTACAAAGCCATAAAATCCATCCTTTACCTGTTACAACGTAACACGATTCATAAATAAAAGGTTTTTGGAAGAGTTAAGGTGCTATCAAACGAGGTAATTTGCAGCGCAACGCAACACAACTCGTCTTGCAACGCTGCTGCGAACGAAATTGCTGGTGTCAACAACCCCTCTTCCCAATTTCTCTCACGGCTCGCAACGTAAAATGAAGTGGCTTATTTTGGAAAAATTGATACGTGGCTGCTCAGAAGGCGACAAAAGAGAAATTGTTTTATAGAAAACATGAACAGTTTCAAGAGAACATGGTCATGATTAAGTTCGTAGTCGTTTTTCACCTTTTATTTGGCTTCTACAAAAACTAATTAGTAACACTCTATTTGTGACAAAACACTGCTCACAGCCACTTAGAAGTTCATGTTTCTCGAAGGAAAAAGACCCATTTATTTCAATTTCTAGTCCAAGATTTAAAGAAATATATATATATGGTAAGTTAGGTACATAAGCCGTAATAAAACTCGTTTCACCACCCACACAATTGCCACATTATCATTCGTAAAAAAATGTCTTTGTTTTTTAATTCAACAAATACCTTATAAGTTATGCAAAAGAAATGAGATTGTTTACCAAGCTTGTCAGCTGAGCAATTATTTTGAAAGATCCGAAGAGCATTGTGTCTTCAAACCTATTAAGATTCTTTAACGATTTTTTTGCCGCGTCTTAACCCTAATCAGACCCGGGTGGGCGGATTCTGTCCGCAGGGACTTTGGACGTTTATAACTTTTTTGATAAGCAGGCTAAAGTCACCAAACTTGGTGACTTTTCCTAAAATTTATCTGGAAATAATTTGGTGTAGTAAGTCCTTGTCTGATAACTTTGACGTTACCATAGCAACCACTTTTTGACAAGTGGTGTTTTCAAAATATTGAATTTCCATCTTTTTAATAAAAAATTATTACTTTTTTGAAGTGAGTTTTACATTTTTGGATCATTTCCGTGTTAATTTATTGATTTTGTTCACTTCTTGATCAATTTTGGCGGTTTTTGACGGTTTTAGGAAAATTTAAGAAATCCAAGGTGGCGGATTCAAGATGGCCGCCGTTTCAGAACAAAACTCTATTGTGACGTCATATGACGTCATAAGCCGAGGTTGCGGACCTCAATATAAACATTTGTGGACGTACTGTCTGTCCTTTAAGTTTCGTTGTCATAGCTTTAATATTCTCGGAGTTAAGAGGTGGAGGCGGAATCCGCCCCCCCCCTCCCGCGGTCCCACAAGAGAAAAAAAGTCCAGTCTGAATAGGGTTAATTCTATGTTTTGTTTTATTTTATTCCATTTGATATAAACGTCACCTCTCGTGTGCCTATGGGAATTTTTTAAACTTGTTTTCGCCGCTATTACGCTTCTTTTATACGAGTGAATACCTCATATGGTCCAGCTTTGTGATAGATATTTCTCCAGTCTGAAACTCACCAATGGAATGGGGCGAGTCGAATCAGTCAATTTGGGTGTTAGTTCGGTTTTTAACTGCTTTCTCTGCTTTGAATTTACCGAGTTGCCCGAGCAACAAACACAAGTTACCTTACCTTACCTTACACAGAATGAAGTAAACGAATTTACAATAGTTACACTGAAATCACACCCAGCCAATATAGTAACGAAAAAGGAAAGCAACATAGAACGTCAACGAACAAATTATATTAATTCATCTTGCTACACAAAAGCATATTTTAAAATTATTCGCATACACTTTTTGAAGAACTCGTTGGAAAAAAGAGTTAAGGTTTTTTGACATAACCCGTGAAACGAAATTTAACAGTCACTGCTAAACAGTGAAAAGTAGCAAAAGGAAACAACGGAATCAAAGTACTAATTTCTATTTCTTAGGTCATGGAAAATAATGCTTAATGGTTTGCTAATTTTAATAGCATATTTTTTTTTTTGTTTTCGATGTCAGCCAAAAATAATTTCCCAACTTAGAATTGCTAAAATTGCTATAACGTTTACCAATGAAAAATAGTGTAGGTAGATGTTTCGGTCAGTCGTTTCTGTTAGGGCTAGGGTTAGGGTGAGACTAACAATCCAGCAGAAGAACACATTGTAAATGCAAAACCTTTCAGATCCGCTTTACTTCTGCTGTTGTTACAGAACATTTTAAACTTACTGTATGACATTTCCTTATGCACACCCGAGCTTAAACATTTTGGAGAATCATACCACTGAATCCCTCCGAGTGCACAGTAATTATATAAAATAATCAGTAATTTTTTTGGGTTCCCTTTAACAGCTCTCCTTTCACCGATACACACACGATATACGCACGTTAAAGCATTAACTAATTGATAATTTACGTCTAATGCAAACATTTCCTCTCTTTTCTTTAGGACTGCATTTTGCTCATCATGTTTTCAAGGGCCTTCTGCATCGCATTTGCTTTGGGTGTTATCTCCGTTGCAAGTGGGCTTGTCAGGGAACGCAGGTCAGCTTATGAGGTAGCTTTGAAGTGCACTGAGGCTGGATGGAACGCAGATGTTTCCGCCCTGCGAAAAGATGAAAGTCCGGACTTACTAGGAGATGCCTGCATCTATTTAAGGGTAAGATCAGTTGTAAATTCTCTCCAGCTGATGGGTTTCGGATTTCAGTGTTCCAGTGTGCCCGCGATTCATCCCACCGTCACGGTTAAACACCGGCTTGGCTGGGTTTATGTTGTTATTAAACTGGAATTGCCCAGTTCGCGAGGCATAATTTTTGTAAATTTATGAAACATTGTAGGTGAACAATAATATGTATAATGCGTCTTGGCCGTTTTTCCTAGGCTTGGCCTCAAGCTACCATCGGAAAGTAATTCTCAATGTAGAAACGACTGAATCAATAAACGGTCTTACGTGTTTCAAAATCTCCCGAGGCTGCCAAAAGAATTACCTTATTTTTCAGATGGCTCTTTGTTCTTTTCCGGGGAATGTATTACATAACTCCTGATTTTCGACCGTCTGAAAAGGAGGTGGCGGCCTTTGATTGTTACAGGGGAGTGCGGGGCTGAAACAACAGTGATTACAATAGCAAAACAATGCTGAAATATATTCCCCTCAACATATTTCCCTCGACTTAGGGGCCGATCTAAGAGAGCTTATCGCGGGACTCCCATATTGACAGTGTTGTCAAAAAAGCGTCTGCCGGCCTCGGGGCTATCAAACGCGTCAGGAACTTAGTTCCCCGTGAAACCCTAATAACTATCTATAAAGCTCTCGTCCAACCGTACTTCGATTATTGTAGCTCCGTATGGGGCAGCATAGGTGTGTGCCAGTCTGAGAGGCTCCAAAAACTCCAAAATAGGGCTGCACGTTTAATCAGCTTCTCAGACCTAAATGTTAGATTTTCAATTTTACTCGGTGACCTCGGTTGGGACTGTCTGGAGCGAAGGCGTTCAAAGCAACTAGCGATTAATCTGTTTAAGGCTCTCCACAATCTTTCTCCGATTCGTTTAACAAGCATCTTTAAAACTAGATCCAGTGTTCACTCACATAACCTACGAAATTCAAAATATAACCTCTTTGTCCCTAGACCGAGCACTGAAGCAGGAAAACGAAGCTTCCAATATCGTGGTTCTGTTCTCTGGAACAGGTTGCCTTTGAGCGCTAAGACACAGCCCACTCTCGGCTCTTTTAAATCGTCTCTATGTCATTAAATTATAGTTAATAAAGATAATCTTGTACAGATAGGTAATTTAGTTGGATATTTTAATTAGTTAATTGATTAATTTAGACACGGCTCGATGGAAGAACATGTAACATGAATGGATTCCGTGTATAAATAAAGTTTTACCTACCTACCTACCTACCTACCGATTACATGGCGAATTTCAGCCCGGGTTGAAATTTCGGTCCGCCCACCAGGCTAAAATTTTCTTGCTATTACATGGCAAATTTCAGCCTGGGCGAAATGTACAAAATTTGGCGGGAAACGTCTGCAGGGAAGCTTTTTATATACACAACTCGTGCGGTGCGCATGCTCAAGTTCATATAGCCCGGGCTGAAACTGGAATGCGATTACATGAGGTTTCACAAACCGAGCTGGAAATTGCTGAAACTCTCTTCATGTAATCACAAACGTCTTTTTAAGAAGATTTGTTCAGGAAGCCGAGCTGAAATTTGTCATGTAACCGGCCCCTTTGTCCCCCAAAGAATAATTGCAATGTAACACCAAAAAGGGAAAATAAATCGTGCATATCGTTTCATCAATTAAGATAGTGTAATGAAACGGGGAAATTTTACCAACCGTATTCTTATAGATCTAAATTGGTCGCGACCACTAGCATAGCGCAAATACAAAGAAACATTCGAAAGAATCATACCTCGATTTACATTTCTAGTCTTCAACTACAAGTATCGCCTCAATTTTGACCTTGATGTTTTTTCCTTTACCCCTCCAAAACACGCTGTCGTCCGCTTCTTTCTTTGAAACATGACGACGAGGTTATTCCATGAAAAGTCCATGAATGCTATCCTTCCTAAATTTCTCCTGTCTGTTCTGCTCTCGCAGTGAGGTAACGCGTATAATGCAAATCTTCAAACTGAGCAAACATCAATCGTTCAACTTCATCACGAGCGACTCCTACGACAGGCTTTGCGGAACGACTTGTCTGTGATTAACATACAGAAGAGTGTTACTCTCGAGATTACCAATTAATATTTATAGTAGAAAACCTCATCAACTGAAAAATTAGCAAAAATAAGCATGTTATTTACCTGTCCAAGCTCGCGGGCAGGTGATATATTCAACTGGGGGCGGTACCAGGTGAATATAGCACATACCCCCTTACTCCACGTACAGCAGGTAAATTACCCTACTTATTACAGGAAATCGCACTCCATCAGATTTTTGCGTTTGACGAGATTAACTCAAAACCGAGAAAATTTGATGGCGTGTTCAAAGAAAAAGTCGCTTTTATATTAAAAGAAAATTTCAACCAACTCACCAATTTGCAAAAATTTTAGGTCGCGAAATGATGTCTTACCAAAAATTGTAAAAATTAACTTTTTAAGAAAACACATAACATAACACAACATAACATAACATAACACAGCATAACACAACACAACATAACATATGGTCACACGACTATTCTCTGCAAAGACTATTTGAGAAAAATTGTTGAGAAAGTTTCATCGAGGATATTGAAGACCCTTTGCTTTTCAAGATTTTGGACCCACTGGTGAAGTTACAGAATAAGAGTTAAATATCTCTGCTTATTCTTTTGATGTTTTTTTCCGTTTTCCTCTCAATTTGCTGCTTAGGAATTCGCGCGGTGCCTTATCGAAGAAGACCCTGCAGATTACTCGTCACCAGTCCCCAACATCGTCCACTTCTTGGCCGCTTATGAGTGGCAGCACAATTACATTGCAGAAAAAGCCGGTCTTTGCCAAAACCTGCCGGTTGGTGAACTGAAAAACATTGCCGAACAGTCAGGTATGTGTTTCATCCAAGGTAATTTCTTTCTCTTCATTTTGATCAATTGGTTTCAATTTGTGTAACTACGTTTTATACGAGGAAGCGCGATTGTGAAGTGGTTTACGCGTGGCATTATCAACGGAGATCGGAGTTTAGGTGCTTGAAGCCTTGTGTCGTGCCGTTTCTTCAGACGAGTAACTTTACACTGCATTGTCTCTATCTATTCAGAAGTGTAAAGTCCTGTATGTGGATGAGAACCCGCGAAAAAATACTGCAGTAACTTTGCGATGGACTGGCATCTCATCCAGGGATGATGCGCATCCTGTGGTGGACTAACATCGTATCAAAGGGGGAGTAGTAATACTCCTAGTCACGATATGCTCGGTATCCCGTGATGGACTAACATCCCATCCAGAGGGACGAGTAGTAATACTCTTAGTCACTTTTCGCTGGGTGCCCTGTAATGGACTCCCATCCACCCAGTTGTTTCATAAAATGCTATGAAACAGGAGTTATGCACCGGTCACGTGAACCCGTCTGTGGCCTGCAGGTGACTTTACCACCCTTTACCTTTTATATGAAACTTAGCACCGGACCTCCAATTTCAATCAAAATTTGACATACAATACAATACAATACAATACCAGAAACTCATAAGGAGTTGAAACGTGTAACTCGCGTTCGATGCTCGTAAATATTCATTTTTTCTAAGTACCATATTTGGAAACCCCTCGCTCCAGTCCACGCACGAGTTTAAGGCGCCAAAACCTTGCGAAGTGTTGCAGCGTTTCTTTGCAAACCTGAATGGATCAATGAAACTGCTCCGAAGTGAACGTCCGGGAATAAGTTTTTTTCGCAAAAGTCGTACAATTATTGGCTCTAAAATGTGGTACAGGTTTGACGTTTCCTGAAAAGATTGTTGTATTCATCACCCAAAGCGGATTGAAGCTGTATGATTTTAACATTGTAGATGGAGAGTTGAAACGAACACAATTCGTAGTGGTTCCAGGTTCAGAGGCCGCGGACGGGATGTGGCAAAAAAACATGTTAACAATGAATCAAACAACTAGGAAAGCGATCATTCAACTTATTTTGCATTACGTTCTCCTTATTTGAACATTTGGAGCTGCTTGAACTCAGAGCTACATCGACTGCAGGTAAAACGATGTTATTTTTGTAGTATATAGCCGAAGAAAAAGTCGTCCTTTCTTATTCAGCTTATTTAGCTTGATTTTGGTAGCGAATCACTGAAAACGTATGGCACTTCAATATTATTAAACGGTGCTCTTCAATTTTACTGTGTTTTATTTTTGTATCATGTCTTGATATTTCGGTGTCAAAAGTTTTCTGTATAAAATCTACTTTGTGAACATTCGTTGATAGTGCGACGGTGAAAGAAGCGGGACTGAAATCATAAAAACAACGCTACACTATTTTGATTTGGTTTCACAGTCTGATTTAGTTCTTACCCCAGCGCTTTGCTCCATGTTGTTTCAATTACTAATTTTTTTGCCTCAAAAATTTCCTGCTCGGTCTTCGAAACCGGTATTTCTTTTCGCTTTGTCGTTCCTACGTTTGAAAGTTTTTCGGCTTCATTTTCCCCAGTCTGTCGGCCATTAATCTATGAACAAGTGCGCGAACTTGGTGTAACATTACGACACGTCGTTCACGAAGATTGATTGGTCACTTCTCTCTCTCTCTTCATGTTCCAAATATGGTACTTGCGAAAATGAACAATTACGAGCATCGTTCAAAACCTATATATGCGAGTTACACGTTTCAAGTCCTTATGAGTTTCTGACAATACATAATTAACTGATGACTATTTTTATTACTTTGTTTTTAGAAATTATGCGGATAGAAAACTTGAAGAATGTTGGTAAGCAGTTATTATACTTTCTAACCAAAAACTTGTATTACTGATTAGAGCAGTTTGCAATTTGAAATCACTGCGGGCAACACCATGATCCAATCACAGCTTGAAGCGCGGGAAAACACTTAGTTGTTGGTATACTTGTCCTCTTGGGTCGGTTTACCTTTGTTTTTAAGTTGGGCGCCCTGTGCTCCTGGGTTGGTTTTGGATTTTCGACCTTACTAAAATACGCAAATGGGCACACTTTACAGCGTGGTACTAAACAAGAGCTGACGCACAAATTACGTGTAACTGATATATTAAAATATTCATCTTCCCACAGAGGACGACAAGTACGAGCAATGTGTTGGAGATGCCATGCGCAACTGCATGATTAGAGCAGAGATCTTGATGAAGCAGGGGATTTCCCAGGATTTTTTGGCTGCCATTACAGATTACATCACCTGTTATGAAGAGGCGGGTTACAACTGTCCTGCAGACATGCTGCATCACTTTATTGCGGTGATGAAAGCATACCGTGAACGCCTGGAAGAGAAGCATGGGGAATACGGAAAATTAGTTGATAAAATACCGCTTCCTCCTCAGTGAAGCACGATTATATAAAAAAAAAATCCGGCGCGGTGTTGGGATTAAAATGCCGGAATACAAAAGAAGTTAAAAATAAAAAAAAAAATAGGGTGTCAAATTAACGCAGCACTCTATGCTTGTGCTAAGGATAACTTGAGGGAAATAAAGCAATTTAGAATTAAGCAACCTTTGGAGATATTTTAAACTATTGTCGAATAACAGCAAATGTCACGGTTGTAGTTTACCTCTGAGAAATGACCTCGTAGTGGTATACTCCTGGGAAATGACCTAGTGTGCTATACCCCTCGGCAATATCCTGATGTGGTACACCCCTCGGAAATGACATCAATGCCTCCTTGTGTGTTACGTCCCTCCGAAATGGCTCTAGAGTCGGTAAGCCCTTTGGAAGCAGCCCTGGCTGTAATATATCCCACCGAACTTGTGAAACCAGCTCGAACTTCCATTTTTGCGCGATTTTTTTTCTTTTTTTGCTGTGCAATGATTGGGCTTCACTGGTTACGTCACAAACCACAGGACACCCAAGCTCCTACTGCGACTATGGTGACAAATATAAGGATTTGTATGGGAAGTCAACGAATATTTCTAGAAACTTAAAAGAAATTTTTTCGCACAAAACCATGAAACACACTATGGACACATACTAAAACAAGTAAGAAATTTTATTTGCGAAAAAAATTATTTTATGATTTTTTTTCGATTATTTTTTTTATTGAGCTAACACTACATACACACAAAAAAGGAGTACAATAAACGATGCAAAGAAAAAGAGAACGTAGAAGGCAGAAGGACACGCGTAAATTTAAAACTAAGAGACCAAAAAAGTACATTGATAAACAATAGTGACGTAACAGCTATTTTAAAATGTATTCCTTTAGGTATGTGGTAATGAGCCGATGTATGAAAATTTCGCTCTACATCAGATGTTACGACTAAACTATTTACCTTCTGAAAGGCCAAATACCGTTCTTTATTGTACGATTTTAGAAATTACTTGTTGAATTTCCATACAAATCCTTACATTTATCACCATACTAGTAGTGTTAACTTGGGTTACCTGTGGTTTCTTTACTTTTTTGGGTCAAATCCGTACTGAATTAAGGAGGCTCGCAACAGTTGTTTTGGCCTTGGAGTGTATCTTTAGAAATTAAAAATTTCAAAAAAATTAATTCTAGTCATATGTTGAAAAGGTGGTGTAGTATCAAGGAAATCGAAGTTTATCTTCTATGGGAAATTTTGATTTCAAAAGATACTCTCCAAGGCCAAAAAACTGTTGCGAGCCTCAGCCTCCTTAAAATAAGAGAACCTGTGGTTTATCAAAGATGGGTCCTTACAAGCTGGAGTCGTTCAGTTGATTGAGGGCACCTATATTCACGGATTTGTTATATTGGATATCAAATATAAATAAATTTCGCGTGTTCTTTTTCTGGGAAATTGCGAAAAAAGAAACATATCTTCCCAAGCCCTTGCAATTTCAGTATTTTCGATACAGTAATAAATGGCATGAGTGTTATAAAATTGCGTTACCTGTATATTTGCGTGACTACTTGCCGAAAAATGATCGCGAGCTACTGCGCCTGGGGTTAAAGGTTTCTCTTGTAAATCAAGTCTGAGGCATTTTATTTCAAGACTGAGTTTGTTTTCACCGCTAAGTGTTTTGATTTGACAAATTTAACCTAGTGTAGATTCTAGCATGTTTTCGTCTCTTTATATGAGCTATTTTCAAATGCATGAATTGGCATATTCTGTGCAAGGACAGTGACAGATGTTTCAATTACACCGTCGTAACAAATAAACGCACAGTTATACGTTGTGTAATTTTCTTCCCAGTTTTATCCGACAAAGGCTACAAAAACCCTCAGGAACTCTAAGGCCCGAAATATATGTCTCATTTATCAGTTGTCGTCAGTCGGCTAAGCCCTCTCTTTGATGAGGAAAATGCGATATTCTGTCCTGGAACAATATATTCGTTACTTTGAACAGCTTTGCGCCCTGCAATGTCCAGTCCGTTTGAATCGAGTCTTCCAGAGCTTTCCCATTGGGAAAATTCCCATTTTCACCTTTTAAGTGGCGTATTTTGATCCCTAGAATGTCCAAGACCCTCTTGAAAATTGTTGCGTACAACAAACGGTCGGGCCACCATTTTTCAAAGGGTTCCCTATGACGTCCAAATAAGCGTCGTGGAGGTCTTCTTGGTCCCCAAGGAAACCACGGCGAAAACACAAGTCTTCTTCCGTCCCCACACCCATAGGATATCATTAAGGAACCCGTCAATCATCCAGTGACCTTGCAAAACCTACTAGGATGAAACCTTCGTAAAACTAAATGACGGTGCCCTACAGGCCCGTCTTAACAACAATGCATTTTATTCTACACGAGCGCTCCTAGAGCACCAAGGGAAATGTATCGAGTGCTTTTCTCAAAAAGAGAACAAACCTTAATCAGTTTTCAACCGTTTTCCCAGGGTTCAAGGCCCGTGGGGCCGGGGTTCAAGGGAAGACCTTGGAAAAATTGACCCAATATTTTCATTTTTATCCTGCCTATCCGAAACCATGGAAACTTATTTATAGTGAAAGAAAACTATCATAGTGCAACCTAATAGCTATTTTGGGTCTTCTTTGACTTCTACTCTAAGCTGTAAAAGCTGGTTAAACGTCACGTTAATACCAAAATCCAATTAGTTTACATAACAGAATTAATTAAGAAGTTGGGAGAGGAAATTGAGGAAAAAATGTCAAGGATCGAGACCAGATGTCCTGACCTAAAAGGTAATAACTAAAAATATGCTATTTTTAGAAATCACGCAGAAGAAGAATCTTCTTTTATGAGATAATCTTCACCTAAAAGAAATTTTTTAAAATACAAGATAAGGAATAAAATGTTATTTACGATAGAAATGAGTGCTGTCTTCATTAATGTTGCTATTTTAGGAGGTTGCGTGGTGAGTTTAGTTAAATTATATCTCTAAATCAACAATAAGTGCTCTTGCACATGGATTTTTTGGCATAAATTAATTTACATACTGGTATAAGATAATCAAAACATGACATCAAACCTAACTTGGGTTTTTATATTGCCAGTGTGTGATCGACCAGCAATTGGAATTATCTGCCGACACGAAGTTGCGCTGTAAACATCTTTTTCAACTGTTTCCAGAGAAAGACGAGATGCTGCTGTGTAATGCTTTAGGCGTGTTAACCGTTGTATGCTGTTTTAAATCGTCAGGTATGTACTTTTGTATTTGTGAGATAGCATGCAGGGATCCGTCCGTTTTCCCTTAGACACATTTGCATGAGAGTTTGAATTAGTTAACAGATTTACGAAAAATCTGTCAAGTTGAACCTTATCATTTAAGAAATGATGAGATTTTATTTTTGTACCTTGGAAGTTCGAACAATGATTCTGTTTCTCAATTTTAGGAAATTGCCCTACAGAAAAGTTAGGGTCTCGGCTTTCACTAAAATGATCACACTTCTACTTTTGTGGTTTGACAAGGGTAGTAAAAAGGGTAAAACCGAATTTGAGAATTAAATCTGGGGCTTGGTTCTTGAAAAGCTCGATAACGTTCCAGGCCAGATAAGTACTTTTTCGAATCTATTTTTCATCGGTTGGTGGTAATAATTACTCCCAACTTGCCAATGTGCTTCATGGAACTACAAAGATTAAAAATTTAGCAGTCAAAATCAATAAAAATTGAGTCTCTATTGAAGATTTTCGTGTACATTAAGAGAAACGGGACCCCTGAACAGAAACTGTCATCTGGAATTTTCTTTATTTCTTTCTTGTTTTCGTTTAACCCCCAGTGTTACCTTTTTTGACCCCAAAGGCTCAGAGTTGCCAAGTTGCCAACGAAGGAGGTTGGTTACTTAGTATGTATGTTTTTCCGCTTTTTTACTTCTTTCAAAATCACTTTCAATTCACTAAAAAACTTCACTCCCCTTAAATTTCGATTGTTAAAAATTGAAATCAGTGCACGTTTTCTCATTTGCCTTCGCCGAGCTAGAACGGGAACAGTCGTCTTTATGTTTTGATGAAGTTAGTTAGTTTTCTTTTCTTGAACCTGGTTAGGTGGTTAGCAACGTGCTATGAAATGGTTCCTCGCTCTCTTTGATACAACTGATCAACTTTATTTTCTGTTTACTAGACAGCAAACCGTCTTCAACCATTACCACTTCAACCGCAAAAATTCAGGCAATGACGCCTTCACCTTCTGTTTATCTTACAAGAATGAATTTGCAAGTAAAATCAGAGCAGACAGTTACAACATCCATGAACCAGCTCACAATCATAACGTCAATTAAAACGGAGAGGGGAATGTCTTCAGCTTATGAAGAGTCGGGAATGACGTCAACTTACACAGGACCATGTATTACAGCATCTTCAACAAACACGGTGATGACGACGTCTTATACAAAGCCCAGAAGGGTATCATTCTACTCAAAAACGACGTCTTCTACAGAGCCAGAAATGACGTCATCTTCCACAAGAGCAAATTTTACGACATCTTACACAAAGTCGATGATGACGACCCTCAAAGCGTCAGTACTGACGTCATCCTCCACACAGTCGAAAATTACGGCATCATCTTCAAAGCAAGAAATAACGTCATCTTTCACAAAACGAGAAATTACGCCATCCAAAACAAAGCCAGTAACGACGCCAACTTCTACAGCGCCAGTAATAACGTCACATCGTAGGGTGTTGAAAATCACGACATCCCACAAAGGGCCAGTGATGACGTCATCTTACGCAGAACCGGAAATTACAACATCCTTTTCAGAATCGAAAACTACGACGTCCTATGCAGAGACAGTAGTGGCGACATCATACACAGAACCAAAGATTTCTTTGTCTTGTTCAGCAGCCGCGGAAACGAACGCATCCTGCGCAAAGCCAACTTCAACAGCTGAGGGGCCGACAATTGACGATAGAAAAGGTAAAAGAACTAATTTGAGAGAAATTTCACCCTTTTATTAGAAAATTTCGTCTTTTCATGAACGCCAATCTTTTATGACTGAATCTTAAGGATTTCACAGCAAGACTTAAAAGGTAGTCAACCACCGCTACCCATGCAGACCATGTGTTTACTTTGCAGGTGGTAATGCCGTCGCTATTGCCGTTCCCGTGGTGGCGCCAGTGCTATTAGCAGGGTTGCTTGCGGCTGGATTTTTTTATTACAAAAGGTAATATATATGTAGGATAGCGAAACGGGAATCGAACCTCAGCCTCTACGAATCGTTGTTACAATGTTGCGCAATTTTAAGCGTCGAGAGTGAGCGAATTAGCGGCATTGCACTCGTAGGGAACACAAGAATGTTTATGTTAGTGCTGCACACTAAATTTAAATGAGAATTGTCCATCGGTGAGTTGCACGTAAGCATGGGGTACTCGCCATCTTTGGGTGGGGGCGCGGTGGTGTAGTGGTTAGTGCGTTGGAATTCGGATCAAAAGGGCGGTGGTTTGAGGCCTTTTTCCTGCTATCATGTTGTCTGCTTGGAGCTTTTCTCCACTCTGTCTCTCTCCACTCGGGTATATAAATGAGGTATCGGCGACATACAGCCGGACGTAACCCTGCGATGGACCGAGTATTCCATCCAGGTGGGCGTGGCAATACTCTCAGTATCTTCATAAAACGAAACCGGGATAAGCTCCAACCTTGTGGGTACCCTGTGCCTCTTGTGCGACTTAAGGTGGATTTCCACTGTCGCGTAAATTTTACGTAAGTACGGGCGTGAATTTAACTGGCTTTACGTGCGTTAACAAAATCAGAGACGATGTAGGAACGGCTTTCGTAGACGTAAAAAATTTCAGAGCTTTTCAACTTTTTACGTTTCCGTAAGCCGTTCATATATCGTCTCTAATTTTATTTACGCACGTAAAGCCAGTTAAATTCACGCCCGTACGTACGTAAAATTTACGCGACAGTGGAAATCCACCCTTAATTTCCGTTAATTTTCTCATCCAAAGCAGCTTTCGCGTATTGAGTAAAATGATCCGCACGCACGGAACGTGCGCCTACGCAGGAGCTCCGCTAGTATAGAAAGCAACACCCGGCAGTACATAAGTAAAAGTGCCTCGACACTTTTAACATTAAATCTTTTTCCCGTCTTTTGTTCTTTTTCTTAGTATATCGGAGTTGGTGAAGGGGATGAGAGAGGTTAAAAATCCGTGTACATGACATCCTTGGTTTATTTCGGGACTGAACTTTTTGCTTGTTTATTGTTGCTGCTGCTGCTTTTTTGACAGGAAAAAGATCAGAGAAGGGTACGAGGGACATTGGAAAGAATTATTTCATGTGACATCCGAAAAGCTAAGGTAAACGAAATACAGTTGGCACAAATTATTGTACACGGGTAGGAAAACCTCCCCCATAACGTTTCTCTTGAATTTTTCCAAGGCAATTTTTCAGCAGCACCTGCCGTTTTCAGTAGCTGTACGCAAATCCCTTAGACACATTTTGAGATAAGTTTGATGAGAATCGTTGCCATGTTTACCATATATGACGTCATAAGTAGCAGGTGGTCAAGCTAAATTTGGGTAAAAATATATTTTGCTCACAAAAGTAGCAAAGTGTTTAATTATGTCATAGTTTACATTTGTAACATCTAAAATTTTTACTTTCGGCCGTTTTTCGATAATTTCTAATTTTGGGTAAAATCCAAGATGGCGGCCATCTTGGATAACGTCACAGGTACCCAGCAGCACAGCAACGTACAATATATACCTCCTCTTGTAGAGCACATCAATGGCTATGAAAGGCAAAATCTTTGCGAATTATTGGACCACAGCAAAAAACCAGGGGAGGGGTTCCATCATCCCCCAACCTTGTACCGACTTTGCTTGTAAGTCCGAGGGTTCAAAGTGTTGGGTACCCTATTGAATGATATTAACAGATTTTGAAGGATGTTGAATGACCTTGAACAGAGTTTGATTGCCATCGGACACTGGGCAAACATTCGTACAACAAAATTTTATTCAACGATGTTGGATGAGGGCTTGTGGAGTCGTATACAGAACTAAATTATTAAAACACCTTAAAGTTAGTATTTAAGAATATCCCAGTCTCGTTCTGATACGCCTGCGCAATTTTTGACGTTTCTTCCATGTAACTGGAAACCGGCTAAATATATCTCTTTTAGTTTGATTATGCCTCCATGACTTAATCTGATTTTTGATTTCACTGGACAGAATATAACATCTGTTGTAAAACCTTTCAACTCTTGACACCAGTTGTCAATATTTTCAGTGTACCGCCCATGATCTGGAATTTTTAAAATAGTTCTTTTTTTCGTTTCTTTTCAGTTCTTGCGGTAAAGAAGCCAGGTCATTTGAAAATTTAGGCTATGGCAGGTAAGAGTCCAATGATATGCCAACTAGATCACTGCTCGTTTTTAGTTAAAATTACCATTTTAGAGTTTGCACAAACTTAAATAAAAGTCTGAAACATCTTGTAGGCCCAGGCGAAACCTTGAACTTTACATGAGTCGAGCCTAATGCAAATTAGCAAAAACAATAGCTTTTGCTCATTTGCATTAGATTCGACTCATGAAAAGTTCGACGTTTGGCCTCGGCCGTACAGGGCCATAACAGGCCAGAACCACAGGAAAGTGCCGTTCTATAATTTTCAATCGGAATGGTCACAATTCAGGATTTTATCCTCTGACTCCTTGTCCACCTTGTACAGCACAATAAACAGTGAAAAGGAAAGTACTTGAGTGCACGTTAAAAAAAGCAGTAGCTTTTATTTGAATGAACACACATCAGGGTTTCGTCCACAGACTCAAAAGTTAGAACCACTTTTTGACAGAAAATATACAGCACCGCAGCAAAGTACTGCTACCATTTTAAGGATTTAATCGGAAAATGGAGAGGGAGGGGTTTGTGAGCAGGATTTTTTCTAGGAAATCAACATTCAAATGACTTTAAACACACAGAAACACAATTCACACCACATTACATGTTGAAATTTGAACAACACGGTCCTTGTAGTGATGTACGAGATTAATGCGGATGCGAATTCAGGATACTTATAAACTTCCAAATTTTCGGGCGTTCGAAATTTCGGACAACAATTAACAGTGCGATTAAGTCAACGCTAAAATGAAAAATCGTATTTGACGTTTTAAGCCCGAAGATCAAGATATTGCACGATGTATGCATATTGCATGCATCAGCATATTCTCCTCAGTACATGTTCTCCGTATACCTCTTATGGTTCAAGTTGGGTTAACTGGATGAAATTTCAAGCCATTTTATCTTTGTTGACTATTTTCTTTATTCTGTAACACCTTATTTGTGATCTAAATAACCATTCATGACCACTTCATTCAAGCTGCATTTTTTTGGTTTTAAATGGCGAAACACTGATTTAGTATTTTTCGCATATTTTTCTTGGCCTTGCAGCTACTCTGATAGAAGTTCCTTCATGGAGCGAATGGTCACAGCCTGATCCAATAAAAGAAATCATTGTTGGTGGTTCCAAACTATGGTCCAAAAAGTGTCTATGTATTTAATAATAATAATAATAATAATAACAATAATAAATAAATAATAATAATAATAATAATAATAATAGTAATAATAATAATAATAATAACAATAAAAATAATAACAATAATGGTTTATTCAATAGATTCCACGAGGTTGCTCTTCTTCTATTGAAAACTATCTACAAACTTAATGTACATTTCCAGAAAAAAAAATTAATAATAAACTAAAATAGAAAATGATAAAAAAATTAAGAACGTCTTTAAAAAACGTCTTGAGAAAAAATATGTATATAATTTACAGATGTAATGTAATTGACTAATGTACCAGTCAAATTTAAGCTTCAAAATCTCCCCGGGAAACTCCCCGGGCATTTGAAATTTTGAAGATTGGCTTGTTCAAATTCCCTCCCCTCGAGGCAAAAAAAAGCCGTTCAAATGCACCACCAAATAGTACTGAAATACCTCTCCACAAAGACAAATTACGCTTCAATCAAACACTGTTCAAGCTTTTCAGAGAGTGATCTTGCCGTAATGACACCTTCACTCCTTTTTTAAAGACTCTTTGGAAAGAGCTTTTCACTAACAGAGGCGAAATTCTATCTTGTAAATCTGTCAAACCCTGCAAAAACCGAAAAACTCACGGGCGTATTACACTAGAACTAGAGATAAATACGGTTCAAATACCCCACCCTTCTAATGCAACGTTCAAATCCCCCTCTCCCCGGGCCTGATGCACAGTCAAATGCCCGGGTTGTGCCCGAGGGAGATGTTGAAGTTCGATTTGACTGGTACATAAGAGTCGACTGTATTTGATGAAATTCGTTTACTTTTCCATTGTACTAAATACTGTAGTTTTAGAGATGAATTTTACAAAAAAAATAGAGAACCAAATGCCAAACATAACACAATTACCTCCTATGCAAGCCACCAAAAAATTAATGAATTCTGATAATTATTATTTAAATACTCAACTGATGAAGTTCATTTTGAGATGCTTATCTTTAAGAAATAATCTTCTATCGAATGAAAGTAATGTAACGCATACATAATTACTTTTTTTCCTATTACATGATTATGATTGTTATAAGTTTCGCTTTAGTTAAGTTTTACGCTTTTGCAATACTGTATGTACTTGTAGTCATGCAAATAAAGCTTGTTGATGTTGTTGTTGATGACAAAAATTCTTTGTAACTCGACTCAGCAATTTGCAGGGTAATTATAAAGAAAGAAATTTATGCTGCGCCGGCTAGCTAAAATCTGGAGGATGATTCTAGAAAGCTGAAGACTAAGACAGAGACAATCCTCGTACTATAGAAAAATGTTTCCTTTGAGGTCCGCAACATGAGCTGATGGCGTCACATGACGTAGAAATGGGTCACGCTCGAGAAATGGCGGCCATCTTGAATTTCCTGATTTTATCAAAAACCTCCGAAAAGCGCCAAAATTCACCAAAAACTATTCAAAATCAATAAAAGAACACTAAAAAGATCTAAAAATTTCAAAGTTACCTTAAGAAGGCGATGACTTTTAATTAAAAAGGAAAATTTTAAATCTGAATGGTTTAGCTGTCAAATTGTGGTTGCCATGCTAAATTAAATGGTTACGGCAAATTGTTCCCAGATAAATTTTTAGGAAAAGTCACCAAGTTTGAGTATAAAAAAAGTTATAAACGTCCAAAGGCCGTGCAGGTAGATGCTGTCTTCCCCGATTCGGAATAAGGTTAAAGAAAAAATGAGCCGCAATTAGTTTTTACCGATTTTATAGGAACCCGAGATAAGAGTTTAAAAACGGCGGTCGTCCATGCTCTTGAATTACCATCTTTAGCAAAACTGGACCGCTTTTTCGGCTTCCATTGATGCAAATGTTTTTTGTTTTGGCTTTTTAAGTAATTGCTATAAATGGATGACAGTGTTTCTCAAAAAGTGGGGTGAAATTCAAGGCTCACTTTAGGTCGTCGAAACGTTATTCGACTTTGATATCGATGTTTTTTCAATTGTTAGAAGGGGAAGAGGAACGTGTCAGGCGGAAATGTTGTTTTCCTAGAAAGTAGGAAATTATCACCAATCAAAACATTGATTTTGCTTGGGTTTCCGTCCTACCAGACAACTTTCCCCAGTCAGTAAGTTGCCATCAAAGTCATCTCGGTCATTTCCGATATACTCCACTGCACGACACTAAATATTTGTGCAAAGATAGATAAAAATAAATTGAAATTCATTTTTGGGGGGAAAAATTAGCTCACTAGACTAACTTTCACGTTTAAATAGTTTAGTGCATACGCATAAGGTTCCACTTTGTCAAGGTCAAGTCGAGCTTTAGCTTTAGCTAATGTTGTTTTTACTACAGGAACTCGTTCAAGTAGAATTAGCCGGAACGCCCGGATAGTACATTAGAAGAACTCTAAATAATGTGACTTTGATTCATCTTTGTTAGGCAGCCTAAAATACTCTACCAAAAGAGAAGTTTTATTGGATAAATACTGAATATAAATGAAGACGTATAGAGAGTTTATGTACCAGTCAATTCCAAAACCGCCCATCCCTCCCCCCGGGCAAACCCGCGGGGCATTTGACTTTTTTGAAAAATTTTGGTCAAATTCCCCGCTATGTTGGCAGTTTAGACGGTCAAATGCCCCACTGGTTAGAGCCTCAAGGAGCGTCAAACCCCCACCCTCCAGGTATATTAAAGTAACTATTCAAAAATTTCCCCGTGTGTCAAACCGTTTATTCAAATGTAAATATTCTATAATAAGCAGTTGGCTACTGTTTGGATTAAGATTTGTGTCAACCGCAATTTTAATAATAAAAGAATGATCTGCTATAAAATACAACTGAAATATCCAAAGTCTCTCAAAGCTATCTTACGGAGGCTTCTTAATTTCATTAAAGATTTTCTTTTTAGAAAGCCCACATTTAACGAGCTTTTTCAAAGGTTCTCAAATGCTCCAACAAAACTGTGAATATAGTAAACACTATATATCTAATATATATAATATATAAATTTAGCCAAGCCTAAAAGCGGAGCCCCCCTTTTTGTTTTGTGTTTTTTTATTTTTGTTTTGCTTTTTGTTTTGTTTTTGCTGGCAGTTATTAATTTGTGAAAATACTCTTATTCAAGTCGTTAAATTAAAAAAAAAAAACAAAGAAAAAAAAAAGAAAAAACATTCCTGCTCCCGCTGAGTGGCGAACCCGGCTCGTCGACTAGTCCACTAGGCCATGGGCGTTTAACGTTATTTTAGAAGTTAATTTTAATACCGTATTTTCTCGATTAAACGCCGGGGGCGTTTATTTAAAACTCGGCCTCGTAGACCCGGCGTTTATTCAAACTCGGCGGCATTTATTCAAACTCCCGGCGTTTATTTATTAAATGCATTTTTCACCCATCCATTTTTTTAATATCAGGCCCCAGTTGTTCAGAAGTTGGATAGCGCTATCCAACGGATAAATCACTATCCATCCAGAGGATAAGTGTTAGGGAAACCAATTGCGTTATCCACTGGATAGAGATTTATCCGGTGGATAGGGCTATCCAACTTTTGAACAACTGGGTCCAGTACTGGAGGTTTAGTGAATCAAGAACCAATTTTCAACAAAAACGTTTAAAAAATGTGAAACGATGTCACCAACTTTGTCTCATCTAAGTGAATCTGGTAAGTTATTTTAAAAAACATCACTGACAGGAACAGTAATTGAATTCTTGTCAACGTTACGTTTCTCCGTGAAACACGGAGTAAGTGTATCGGTAACTGCTCGACAGCAAACGTACTGTGCAAGCAATTTAGAACAAGGTGGTGGCGAGGTTCCTGCCCCATCAGTTCTGAGAAAGGCAAAATTATGTATAAATTCAAATAATATGGTAGACAGTCCGGGCCATAACCAGAACTGGATATAAATTTCTTGTAATCTGATTGGTTCACACATGACCAAAACATTACGTTGACCGCGAAAGGACTAAGTTCCAGGAGAGAGTACTGCGAAAAACAGATCGAAAGCTTTCGATTTCAGCTCGCAGGTTTCGAACATAAACATAGACAATTTTCTTCATTCGGATGAGGTCTTATTCGCCAAGTATTAGCTAGGACAGCCGAAGCTGATATGTAATTATACCATCAACGACGACGTTTAGGCCTCTATTGCGCCGCGAATAATTTGCTGCTCGAAAAAAAACGCGCGGTATTCGTTGTCTCTGAATTAAAGTACTCATTCATCAGAGAATTAGCATAGTCGATGCTGTGTGGATGTGTGGTTCGGATTGTTGTGAGACTTGCGCCTTACTATACTGAAGGCGGACGGTACCATTTATAACGTTTCTCGGTAGCTATGTTTTGCTTTCGGTAGCTGGCATAAGCTTACCTATATCCCGGCTACATGCGACGGGAGGATTCCGTGCAATTTTATAAACAACGAAGACAGTTTTTGGCACTCATGAAAATGTTCTGCCATGCCTGTATAAGTGTTTCAGGCGTGCTTGTATAAAAGGTTCAGGATAACCCAGATTGTATGAATTATTGCTTGTGTAGAAAAATTCAGTGGTCACAAATAAAATCGAGCGCTGAAAACTGTCTCTGTAATTGTTAGCTGTGGAAAATCCACTATCAATGAAATTTAAAATTCCAGTGGCCGTCCTGAGATGGTAAAGGTGTCTTTCACCGCTGAGGCCTCAGAGGCTGATGTTAAACCTGATTGCTTTTTATTTTTGTGCACACAGGGTTAAAATGTAAGCTAATTATACATGTATTTTAAGCAGATATATTATATTCTTTCACATCAAATAAACTTAACCAACTGAAAATTCTACAGGATAGTAACAAATGGCCAAGGTTCATGTTTTACTGTACCAGTAAGGATACAAGGATTTTGGCCTTGCAATGAGCACATAAACAAGACATAACACTTATTTGAGATAGGGCAATGCAATAGTTCCATCCAACCCAGAGCACTTATTAGAGAGGGTTCTAGTTTGAATAGTTAGTGTCAATGCAAAAAACAACTGAAAGAAGCTCCTGAATTGGCTTTGGAAATGAAATAAACTATTCCTTTAATTGTTTGCTAATCCACAACTCAATGAAGAGGATCAGACCCAGTTCCTGAGTTCAGATGGCTAGCAAGATCACTTTCGTTGCTGATGACAGTATCCAAGTAGTAAGTAACCTACACTGATCAGAAGTGAAAGCAAACTGTTCAATCTTGTTTAACGATCGTATTCTCCCAATATCTTTACAGGAAGTACATTTTAAGTTGTGATAAGCTATGCATTGCTAACAAAAGTTTTGATATTGTGACAAGATATGACTTACAAACACTTATGTCAGACAGTAATAAGCACATACAATTGCAGGGAATAATTCAACTTCATTCAAGGAAAATGTTTCCACCCCATGATCACTTGACTTCACCGTGAAAGTGTTCAAACCGCCCAGGGCGTACTCTCATATGGAAGGAGAGAGGGGTTGTAAACTGCCGATTTGGATATCACTTTGAGTAGAGAGGATGGAATACTAATAATACATACTACATTATAATACATACTAGTCATACTAGTAATACATCATGGTATTACTTAGGGTTGTAACTGAAGAAATAAAAATATTTCCATCATTGTTGTGTGCGTGGTGTAGATGTTTCATAATGGGATCTTAAAGCAGTCAACTTCTGTCATGTCCAGATTGGTCTCCTCTACGATTACAATTAAAAAAAAATCTGGAGAGCAATATTATTCTTGACCCACTGGAGTTATGCCACAGGTGACAAGTCTAAGGAATGCCACTACTATCATCATGTAAGAAAATGTTATTCTAATCTCCCCGGGGAGAAGACTCACCCACTTCCCTAGCTTGTCTATTAAGCAGGGTATGCAGAGCAGTGGGAAGGTTGAAGGCTAAACTTAGGAATGCTTCCATTTCATGCTGTAGTTTTGGGGGCAGTATAGGTATCATCCCCTTCGAGCGATGCCAACATTTCCTTTGACTCCCCAGTGCTCTGCATTTTCAATTCCCAGCCTGGCAACCCCACACGGTTATTATAGTTGCACAAAAATAATGAAAATGCATTACTAACAATGCTTCTTTTGACAAGAATTTATTATTTATGCAAACATCTTCCATCAAAACACTCCAATTGTGCCAGTTCTTCTGGGTAAGCAGCTCTGTATAACCTGGAAAAAAGCAACTCTTGTTGTTAAATCTGAAGTAACCTCTGAACATGTTCTTGCAAATACTTTTTTTTCTTAGCCTTGTTGTATTATGGTAAATAGCAAATTAGTAAATTAATTTAAATAGACAGTAGAAAACAAAATGATGCAAGTCTTCAAATCACATCAGCATCAAACAAAAAGCAACACCAGTTTACAGCAGTGCCAGAAGTGAGAGCTGACCGAGTAAATAAAATACTAATATAATATACCCATCTCGAATAAACGCCGGGGGCGTTTATTTTAACCTCAGCCCTGTAGACCCGGCGTTTATTTGAACCCGGCGTTTATTAGGGGTCCGGTGTTTAATCGAGAAAATACGGTACTTATTTCTTTCTTCGTGACAAGCTGCCTATCAGCATGAAAATGCTGGTGTTTTTCCTGGAAAAATGTGTTCGAAACGCCGTAAAAACCATGGTTGTGGACAGAAAAAACCAAAAAGCTCTAGCTCTGCTATATTTGGCGTAGAAAACGCTGCGAAAAGCTGCGAACTCAAGCGGTGTGCCGACCGAGTTTGAACAGAACCGACGAGGCAAATTTGAACTTTTTGCGTGAACTTTATCGCCTAATTTCTTTCGCCTAAATTGAACTTTTCCCCTTCCACCAAAAAGACAACTGAGTGTTCTTTTGAACTTTTTTTTCCATTAAAAAATTTGTTTTTGACTTTTGTTGTCTTTGCTTGTTTTGCTACAACGCGGGTCAACATGCGATTTCGCGCCAAAAACACACGGGATTCAGCACAGGGTTATATCCAGTGTATGAAGTGTATTGGTAAGCCCTCTGGTGCGGACCGACGGACGTACGGATGTTCGGACGTACGGACGGACGGTCACGTGACTAATACGTCATTACCAAAATTTTTTGGCTTGATAGGTTACCAAATTTCCTTAGCAATGAAGCTCCGCTGACACGCTAGCGCGCTGGCTCCGCTATTAAAATAGAGTGATTGATCATTTCTCGTATTTCCTGATACCGTGAACATTTTTAAACGTCAGCAAAGTTCGCCCTATACAGACATAGAGACATTGTCATTTTTTTTCTCTTGCTTTTTTCTTTGCCGAGTCGCTTTTGCCTTTTCAAGCCCTCTTGTTCTGTTTAATGCATTCTGCTTCAGGTGATCCCACCACATCCTTTTGTTTGCGACCGTTGACCGACGTTTTGACACGAATTAAAGTCAAATGCCCGACCGGGCGGGCCTCATTTTGGGTCAAATTTTCCACTGTAAGGAGCTAAACTCAAGCCAAATGCCCTGAGTATGGCTGGGGGTGGATGGGCAGTTTTGGAATTGACTGGTACATTAAAAACAACTTTGACCAACTCTGAGCGTTAAAAGATTCAATATTAAAGTGCTTGCTTTCCTCGCTGTTCTCCGTATATTTCTTATGGTACTAATAAGGACAATTTAATTAAAAACGAAGACATTTTTTCCTTGGTGACCAATTTCTTTATTCCTGTGAGTTGCTTGTTTCATGAAGTAGTGACATCGTAAGGAGAAATTTGATGCTTGTCACTAAGGTGGACGTGACTGTAATGTCCGTTACTGATATCCAATGTTTGAGTGGGCAAAATACACGGCTCAGGTGAGGGTCAATGAGCAACAAAAGACGAAAACACGACAATTAAGAATATATCATGAGAAGAATTTAAAAGGTATGCTTCAGCCGTAGACTTCCTACGCATTGCTCTAAGATTGCATTTCCCTCTTTAATAAACCTGTCATTAACTTTTAAAATGTTTCCCCCTTTTTACCAAGATTAAATTGTTTCCTTATGCGACCTCAAACGCTCCATGAAATTTTAAAGTAATTTTTGGTGACCTTAAAGTGAAGCGTTCATATCTACAACACTCTTTAAATTTCTATTATCTTGACTCAGATATTCTGAGCCAATCCTTAGCCAAAGGAAGCCCGGATTAAAAGTTTTCTCATATTCAAATTTTAAGACTTTAAAATACTTCAGGTTAAGTCTTGCTTGCAGAAATTTCTTTCTCCGTCTTTTCTTTTCGTAGAGTTGGACAAAATATCTCTGGCATTGTCAACGTTCGGTCTTTCTCAACAAAATACGACAGCACCACACCTGCATTAATTTCTTTATTTTGAAAATTTCCTTCCTCCGTCGAGTGAACTTCTTTGTTCGTGACTATTTCCCCTCATATTCGCGATAATTGTAGTCGCGTCAATTTCAGATACCATATTTTACAAGAGCGTTAATTTCCCACTACAAGGTAATCCCTAGGGTCCGACAAGTGGGCACTGCCCATAACCTGATTAAGAAAAAATATACCGTATTTTCTCAATTAAACGCCCCCCGGCGACGTTTATTTCAGACGTAGCCTGGCGTTCGTTTGAATCAGCTGTTTATTTGGGGCCACGATTTTTTAAGAAAGGGTCTTTATTCGTTTTACTTGACATCCTGTATCTTGTCTATACACCTTGAGTTCATTACACCACAAATAAACGTCTGAGGGCAGTTATTCCCCGACTTCCTGTTTTAGACCCGGAGTTTAGTCGACGCCTACTGGTGCATGGTGTCTAAATGGCTCACAGGCAACTTGTCAACAAGTGTCAGCTCTGCACCGGTAAGATAACATTTTATATTATTTTCCTGGCACGCGTGAGAGCTACAATCCCGGACGGAATAACATGGAACAGAAACCCCCCTACCCCCCAAAATCAATGTTGAAGTCGCGCGAAGAGAAAAACGCGCCATTTTGCATCCTTGATTTGGGGGGGGAGGGGTGGTCCGAGTGTTCCATTTAAAAAGTCCGAGATTGTAGTTTCGCACACCCACTAGTCGGTTTAAGTTTATTTACCTTTCCATTGCAAGGCCAGCGGAATGCCACGGCAAAACGGGTATCTCACTGAATTAACAACACTCTGTATCTTTATAAACAGGAAGACAACAAAATACTATTTCAACTCTGTAATTTTCACTTGAATCGGACCTTGTAAGGTACACCGCCCCGTCGAGCACTTTTCACGTTTCACTTGACGCAATGTGCTGACAAAAGTGGAAACGAAACGGACTGCCCTATCCGATCAGGAGGGGGGGGGGGGAGTAAAGAGTACTATGGCCAAAAGAGTGAGAATTTGAAAACGTCGGCCCGACTATTTGAAGCCTTAGCTTGAAACCATTTCTATCTAACCACCCAAGGCTAAAGATACTTTTTAATAGTTTCTGTGCACTTGAATGGCCATTTTCAGCAAAACTGGACCCTTTTTTTTGGCTTCCATCGATGATTGATGCAGATGTGTTGTTTGGTGCTTTCTAAATTGATGCTATATAGAAGCATAATTATAGTGTTACTTTAATTTAAACGTGGGTTGAAATTGCACACTCACTATCGACTGTGTTATCAGTGATTTCTTCTTAACTAGGGTACTACAGTGAGACTGACGGAAATGCTCTTTTTCTTGGAACACAGGAAATTATGTCCAATCAAAACATTGATAAGATTATGCTAGGTGTCCGCCCTACCAGACAACTTCCTAGTCATGTATGATTGCTAGAAAGCCATTTCCGATACTCGGCTCTACTGCACGACACTAAATATTTGTGCAAAGAAAAGTTGTGATAAGATAAATTAATTTATTTGGGCAAAAATTTAGCCCACGAGACTGACTAAAGTAAATAGTTTAACGTACAATTATTTTTTAATGCAGGAATTCCTTCTACCTTATAACGATTAAGAATTAGCAATAACGTCCGGCTGATACATCAGAAGAAATCTACAATGTGATTTTTGACCGATCTTTGTAAGGCAGTTTAAAATAATCTATAAGAGAGTATATTTATTTGAGAAATACTGAATGCATGTAGATATTAAAGAAGTGTAGAACCGCGTTTAAACAAGAACTTTGATAACTCTTGAAGTACAAGGATCAAGGCGGACGTGACTATGATGTCCACTACCGATATCTGCTCTCTGAGCAAATTTAACACGATAACACAACAATCGAAAATCAACAAAAAAAACCATGCAAATAGAGACAGCATTCGTAAACACGACAAGAGAAGGATATTTAATTTAAAGAAGAAATAACATTACAAAAACTCAATACGAATACTTCTCACTCGCCACAGACTTCCCTGCCCACTGCATTAAGTCCATACCCCATTCCAAGGTTAAAACCACCTTATTATGGGAACTCAAATGCTGCGTGAAATTAAGGCGAACTTTAACATTTCGCCTTAATTTCTAGCTATTTCTTGGAATATTAATTTTCATTACCGTAATAAAGCGGAGCGTTAATCTCTGCGGCGCTTATTTCCATTATTTTGACCCAAAATTCCCTAACCTTTCTTTTGAAATAGTAAGCTCATTTTTCAATTGTACAATACCTACATCTTGTTAGATGGTTTTTATTATTATATGGCTAGAGCTTTTAAATATATAACGCACGCTGTGATTGGCCAATATCTACTCGGGGCCGGATTTTCCCTTAATGCCCACGGGCATTATGAGCTATTTTAATGCCCGGCAGGTAAAGCGGGAATATAGAAAATGTAAAAGTACATTTGATTCAAATAGTTTGAATGATTTCTACTTTTTCTTATGCGATATAATTTTTGAAAGCTTTCCGGTAAACTGTTTCATTCATCCCAATTCGCCACGACTCGCTATGCACGTAATAAAGAGCCAGACACAGCCATGTAATAAACTTCTTAACTCCCACTAGCTCGGGAACGTACTAGGAGAATATAATAATATTGCTCACAGTCTTTCTTGCACGGACCTCGCTTCGCTCGTTCCGTAACTGCCCTCGTGCCCAGTTAATAAGAAGTAAATACGCGCGGATATTTTGCGAGTTGCGTGGTATTTTTAAAATACTGCGCAATGAGCAAACGAGCAATGAGCAAAATGTCCATGTGTATTATATGATAAGCCATCGAATAAGAGATTTATTATTCCACCTGAAAAAATCACGTCAAATTTGTTTTTTTCCAGTCCTTGATCCTTCGGCCAGAAAACCTGTGAAACCTGGATTTTGCAGTGCAATACATAATTTTACTGTTGGCATATTTTGCGCGTTCTCTTGACCTTATATTTATTTTATTTATTTTATTAGCTTCGCCAAAGAAAACAAAACATTCAAAGTAACTAAACTAAAGAAGGGGGTAGGCAGGGACACCGCAACAGCTGAGGCCAATTACAGCGGGCCCGGGTAAAGTAAAAAGAGTATGAAATGTTAAGAATGACAATAATACAAAAAAAGAGACTAACTACATACAACAAAAGATGGGTCGAGATAGCGGACGGACACTATTACATTTTAAACAAACAATCTTAAACATTTACACGAAAGACTGAATTTGTGAGCCAAACCCGAAGGTTGTAGTTTCTCAGGGTGGTAACGAGGTATTTGGGATCGGGGATCAAAGGGGTGGGATCAGGGATCACAAGCGTGGTGTCTGGAATCACAGGCCCGGGATCAGGGATCAGAGACCATGGGATCGGGATCAGCAGTTTTTTAGGGATCAGGGATCAGGCTGTACCATATTTGTAGGATAAGGGACCAAAATTGGTCACGCTTTTGGAATCAAGGATCAGAAATTTGCGTACAAAAATTGGATCAGCATTGAAACTGACATACCTCGTCATTACCCTGAGTTTCTTGCCGGCCGCCCTCGAGCCTTGGTGAAATGGCGCAAGAGTGTGGAATAATAATTGACTATTATTCCACTCGGGCTTGCTGGATATCGAATGATAGATAACCAACGAGGCGCGAGCTGTTTAAAGGCATATTTGTGTAAGCTAAAACAGGTTGTTCTTTTCCGAGTTTTCAGCCGAAAATTTAGGCCGCAGAAATTTTAGGAAACGGAATCCTATCCGCCGAATTTCCAAGCTGGTAATAACTGTCCGTAAATGCTAGTTAGCTGACCTTATTTTACACTCTAAACGAAAACAATAGGAATGAATCAGTACCCTTGTTACGAAAGACATAGGTGCTGTTTCGCCAAAGAAATCTCTAGTTTAAATAACTCACAGCAACTTGTCTACAAGTGTCAGCAAGTCAGCAATGTGCCGGTAAGATGACATTTCATATCATTGTCGGGTTAGTTGCGTGAGAGCTGCAGTTACACACACCCACCAGTCGGTTTTTTTAAGTAATGGTCCGCGTAAAAACTAGGCAAAAGAACAATAGGCCACTGCAATAGCGGCAGTTATTTTTCAGGCGCTAATTGCTCTAATCAAATTAAATCTGAATGATCTGATTGGCCAATACGGCGAAAAGCGCGAAATTTGAATTTCAAATTTCAAATAAGATAGTTTGTAATCCATTCAAATAACGTTTTATTTCGGCTACGCATTCAATACATTCAAAAATGTAACATATCTAAATTTTGGAAAATTCCTATGCGCCAAAAGCGAGGAAGTTAAACTTGTATAAAATTACATCAGGATTAGTACAGTGATACATCAGTCAGCGACCGCGTGAAAATTATTTAGCTCGGCTTTCACAAAGGAACTGTCAAGTTGGTGATCGAAAACAGCAACAAATCGCGCTCACGTACGTAGAATGCGCTAGAGTCACGAACCATCTCTCTGTGCTGCGCTATGAAAACTGCAACAGAACAAATAAATAAAATACCTCGCTGTAATTGTCAGAGAATATTGCTTGCATCTACCTTACATTACCTCTTACGTGCGACGCGTAGGTATTTTCAATGATATGAAGTACTGAAACAATATCCACTGCATCAAAATACTAAATAATCGCTGTACACTGTCTCTACGCTGTGATCGTGGGAAGGTCTCTCAAAAAATACAATCTCTTCAGAATATTAGTCCCCTGTTATTGCAAAAGACTGTTCAGTGAACAGAAACAAGCGATACCGAAAAGGCTAAACTCTTCGTTAGGCGTAATGTTTATATGTGTACTAATGCTCCTGAACGACGATTTAGCTTCGCGCGAACATGTCCTTCGCGAAATTACTCCTTACAACCTGGTATCTTCGACATCTGCAGTCGCTTGGCAGACAAAAGTAGTCATAAAATTCATTCCTCTGAAGCAGCTAGAAGAAATGCACGTTGCAGACGAGTCGATTTTGTATAGCCTCTTTGCGGGCCTTTCTGATAAACAAGTCTTCCCGTGTCTCCTACGTGTCAGCCAAGGTGAGATGATTCTTTCACACTAAAAGTGTTTGTGCAGTCAGTTTCCTTCCATCAAATACAAATCGCTTGAATGTTAGGCAAACTGCAGCCACAATTGTAAGATCTTACGGGCCAAGATACTCAAATACGAGTCCATTAAAGGTCATTTAGCTCAACTCTCGGATCGCACATCCAACATGGCGTCGTATGAAGATCGCGCGTGTGGCACGTTTTCCGTTCTAACTCTTGATTGGCGCATAGAACAATGCTGAATTTTGGCCGTGAGGAACAACACAGGGGAATGGGGAAAACTAAGCAAAAAAATGCTGTTTTTGTCACGTTTTTCTTGTATTTTTCGGCGATTTTTTGATATCGACCAATCAGATTCACGGATTTAATTGAATTTAATAATTAAAAGCTAACACCTTTTAATCGATTTTGCAATCTGCCTGCCTAGTTTTTACGCGGACCACTACTTAATAACTTTCCATTTCAAAGCCGGCGGAGTGCCGGCAGTAAAACGGGTGTCTGACGAATTAAAGACTCCCTGTCGACCACAATGCAATGCCCGCCTAACGGAGGTTTCGTGTCGGCATTGGAAGGCTGCGGATATCTGCTTTCATCCAAGTCATCCTTCAGAAGAATAGATAGAGATTTTCTTATGAAACTATGAAATTTATTAGCAAGGGAACTTTTGGAGATGCGTTTGAGTTGAAAAATGTTTTATTCTTCGTGTCACATACAAAAGCGACATTCGGACACTCGATGCTTCGCACACCTTTCAACCGACAAGCGAGACCACACGGAAAGCTTTTATTATACCTCATATCAGAATAATGTGACTATGGACGATACAGGTTAGTTGCGTGAGCTACAGTTACGCACACCCCCAGTCGGTTTATTTTAATACCTCTCTATTTCAAAGCCGGTGGAGTGGCAGCGGTAAAAAGGGGTTTCTGACTTTCTATCTTTAAAAACAGGAGAACAACGCAAAATGCTGCTCAACACGTTTCGGCTCTGTAAGAAAGCATTTCATACTGTTTTCTGGTTACTTGAACTGGACTTTGTCTCGTAGACGTAGCCAGTCGAGTAATTTTCGCTTTCACTCGGGATGGGGAGGAGGGGAGGGAAATTGTTATTTTGTCAGAATACACCTTAAATTAAATGGAAAGGCATAAAGGAGGGGCTGACAAATTTTGGAAGAGATTGCAGAGCAAAAATGCACGAAAGCTTCAAAATTTTGTTCTAGCTAGAAAGGAAAAGGACAGGGCGTCTGGCAAGGGTTTGAGCCTCGGCTCGAAGCCTTGATGTATAACTTTATTGCTTAACCCCCCCCCCCCCTCCCACGGACCTCTCCTCTCCCCTTTTACGTGACGTTATAGGAAACATGACGTCAAAATGAAACTGAGAAACGGATGTGAGCATGAGGTCGACACTGAAATCGCACGACCTCGTAAGCGTAAGACCTCAAGGCGAAAACCGGAAAATTAAACCGACAACCGGTAGTGATGAAAGCGATCTAGAGAGCTTGACTACATGCACTAGGGTACGGGACACATGTTACAGAGTATCTTGCTCTAGTGAACGCCGTTGGTTTAGCAGACCTACGGTATTTTTTCTTCCTTTCTCTGCTTTTTTTTTTAAACAAACTGTGACGAGTAACGCTTTTTTAAAATAAACAATTTCTGAAAGGCGCAATTGGTGCCTCATAGAGGAGTTGACAGATCAAGATAGATTATGGTTTACCACTACCCACACACAGCATCAAATAAAAAGGTTATCAATTTCAAGATTGAAGCGATTCTAACCAGAACAGTGCACCCTTAAAACTTGTTAATCTCTTGCTAAAATGATACCAGTCTAAGAGTATTTTAGTGACCTTGCGACCCGCTTTTAGCTGGCGACTCAGTTTGAAAGCTAATCACCAAATATTGCTTTGTGATTTGAAAACGATTTCGTGCATTTCTGTTTCCGCTCTTTTCCAGTGCCAACACCCACGGCCACTTCCGGGAATCGATTGTTTTTGGCACATTTACCAGATCCAATTGAACTTCCGTTTCGAGCGATAAGCCGTCGGCAATTCAAAATAACTAACAAACAAAACGATCCTTTCAAATTCGCTTTGATTTCAAGATGCACGCTATTCTGCTTTTATCGGCCATTGGCTTTGCAGCAACATACTTCGCTGTATCGGAAGGTAAATACATTTATAAGTATTTTTAAATAGGTCCTTGAGTTTAGTTGGAATTCTACAGTTATTTGGCAATGCACAAAGCTGTGATATCTGCTTTATTTTCATCAGTTTTCATGTAGGTAAGGTACTGATTTACTTTGAATTATGCAATATCAAGCCCAGTGATACCCCACTAATTTTGTGGTCTATTTCACAGAGATGAGAAATAGCCGTAACTTATTCAATAAACCAGAGCGTTAGTTTAGAGTTTGAGGGGCGCGGCAGTGGTGTTGTGGTTATACTGAAGTCGCTGGGTCAAACCAGGGTTGGCGTTGTGTTGTTCGCTGAGTCTCTGAGACACTTTTCTCTCCACTGTCTCTCTCTCACCCTCTGCATGAGGCTTTTCTGATATGGGTATTGGCGAAAAAAAAAACTAATTGTAGCCCTGTGATCGACTAGCATCCCAGATCTAGGCCAGGGGGAATAGTATTGCTATATACAGTAGTAGAGCTTAAAGTCAAGCATGTAACGGAATTCCGGAGTCCGGGTTCTTGCTCGAATACGTGACGCACTTGCCAAAGTACCAAGAAATTTCCACGAGTTTGACTTCAAGCTGACTTTGATGAGATGAGTTCAAGTAACGTTACTTTATGCCAGAAGCAATTCATTTACCCTACGTGAAACGGTTCAACGCCTAAAATCGTGCTCGACTCTAATCAGATCAGTGCTTAGGCTTGTTATATTATTAGCGGTGTTATTACTCATGCAAAATCAGTACTTAGCCCTCGACGCTAAAACCATGCTTAACCGAGGTATACTAATATTGGTGTGCATGCGCAGTTTCTGAACTCAGGACTCAACCCAACGAACTGGAATCGACGCATTACACTGATGCTCGCCTGGGCAATTTTACCCTGAGATTGGAGTCCTCGTTGATCTTCCTACAAAAATCATGATGTTTTCCTAGGAAGTTCGAACGGCACTCTGCTCTCTGGGTGGGGCGAGTGGACTGACAAATCAAAACAAACATCGATCGCTTTTGACCTTTTGCTGTGGATGATTTTTTCACTCTTTGCTCTACGAATTGGAAACGTGTTTCTTCTTGAAAAGAAATTAGATCTTGGCTAACTGACCCGCTTTTTTCCGTTTTCTCATCCATCTCCGATCTCCCCCTCCCCGACTACGCCTGATACGCAGGGTAGATTTTTGTGAAGCCCCAAAATCCCCTCTGTTCCATTTGCAAAATCGTCTGCTGAAAATTGTTTTGTTTATAGTTTTATTCTGCTCTCTTCGAGAACGGATGCGTAAAACAATCCAGGCAACTTGCCCACTGGCACTTCAAACCGAAAATCAAATGATACCGTAATAGGACTCGTAAATCGTTTTACCGGAAGTCGTATCAAGGTGTTAATTTGATTCTCTGTTAGAGGTTAGTAGCTTATCACCACAGTCTGTCAGCATCCCGACCAGTACGTCCCTAATGTATCATTTACGATGTTCTGGATCTGCCATAGCCTCCCACGCAGTCGTTTTTAGGGAAAACGACTACGTGGGAGGCTAGATCTGCCACTGAACTCAAGCAATTCTCGAACCCTTTCCCCACCCCCCACCCCCCCCCCCCTTTCCCCTTCCTTCCCAACAGGGCATTTATGAGGGCATTTGCTCATGCTGTCAGTAGCACGGGGAAGAGACATTAGTCTACGTTTAGGCAGTTGCACTATATTAGGAAAATACCCGATTTTCTACGTTTACCCTTAAAAAAAACAGTCTCCCATACCCAGGAGCAGATAGCCTGAGGACGGGCAGGAGATAAAACGGGGGAAATCGGAGCAAGCGAAATTTTACAAGACTGGCGGGAAACTTTCCCTTGCGCCGATTACTCTGGTTTTCTTTTCTTGCCTTCCAGACTATATCTGCCCTTTCGTGGGCCGCGGTCGCCTCGATATTTTGGCAACTCAGAATCGTGGCTTTGTTTTAATGATGAGTTATTTATTTGGGAATGCGCCAAGTAGTAACCCGCAGTGCGCAAACTTGACACGCGCTTCAAAAAGAAAGAGGAGCTAAGCTAAAAACACAACCAGATGATTGCTCATAGCCAGGTTTTACCGTCAAACATATTTTCAAATATTTTTTCTCTTTCTAGGAACAACGATGCCTATTTCACAAGAGATAACTTTTTATGCCAATCAAAATTTGACGCTGTCGTGTCGACCGAGGGATAGCCCTTCACACTGGGTTTTTTGGTACAAGACTGACAGAAACAACAAGGACAATGAAGACTTCATCTCTACTGGTCCCTTCTACAATGTTACCAAGGCAACAGTGAACGACACCGGGATTTATTCGTGTTCTGCGACAGAATGGGGAACGTGGGGTGTAAAAAGTTACATCTTGGTGACCGTCATAGGTGAGCTGCTTTCATCGTGAAATCTTTCATAAGATTTGCCCTCGGAAGCATACAGGAAACCCGGGGGGTATTCCCTACAGTCGGTCAAAACGGGGAGGATCCCCCCGAAAGGGGGGTTACATCTTGGTGACCGTCATAGGTGAGCTGCTTTTGTCGTGATATCTTTCATAAGATTTGCCCTCGGAAGCATACAGGAAACCCGGGGGGGTATTCTCTATAGTCGGTCAAAACGGGGAGGATCCCCCCGAAAGGGGTGCCTTATTTTCCGCATGCAGCGTAGGATGAGGTGGAACGGTTTAGAAAGTAAAATTTCATCGAAGAAATGGAAAAACAAAGGTGCTGATATGAAATTCATCTCTTCAGGCTAAATTAAAGTTAAAATCAGTTCCAACTGTTACTTTTTCTAAAAGTCAGAAATTCGCATACCCTGGGCATTAAAAGTTACAGGCAGTTTTTGTTGTTGTTTTTTAAGCTCGACTCTAAAGCATGGCAAGACTCGGCACATGCCCTACAGCGTGAAAGTTTCACCTCCCTGTGAAAATCTGTTTTTTTAGTATTTTAAAGTGTTGCCGAAATACACCTAAAACTGAAGTGGATGGAAACTAAATCCAAATGTTAATAAGGTTTTCAAAAGTTTGGCAAAAATTACGACGCAAATATACGAAAGCTTGGAATTGAGCACCTAGAAAACCGCGATCTTCTACTGTTTTTCGCTTCTTTTTTTAATAATTGTGTAAAAAAGGTGGAAGGGCGCGTTTTTTTATCTACAATTCTGGAATAAGAATGGTTGGTACGGAATGCTAGGAATAATTCGGATTGTCTGCATAAAAAAACGCCCGTCGAGATGCGCAGTCCTGGTCCTGCCTTTTTCTTGTACGAAACATCACTGACAAAAACCTCTTTATTTTTGGTACAATGAAATTAGAAGCAATGTTTCATTGTGTCCAAAAGTGTAACCTGATTTTTTCTCCGATAGAGACGTATTTGAATCCGCAGCGCTCATCTCGTCGTCCGCCATCTTGGATTTTCATTCGCAACATTCTGTTCATTCTGCCCCTGGGAGCAGAATGGATGGAATGGCGTTCTGTCCATTCCGGAATAGGAATGCGGAATAGAAAAACGCGCGTATTTTACATTCTGGCCATTCTCATTCCAGAATTGTGAATTAAAAAACGCGCCCTTGGTTTAAGTATATGGAAGGGTACCATTTCGTGGATCCTCATTCCAAACGTAATCAACTGTGTTGATAAGGTAAATTAGCCACCGTGAAGATATTCGAAAGCTGACGTTTCACGCGTTAGCCCTTCGTCAGATTCGTTCTGACGAAGAGCTAACGCTCGAACAACAGCTTTTGAACTTCTTTGAGGTGGCTAATTTACCTTATCAACTCAGTTGACGAATCTGAGTTCAGAGGAAACCGTAGCTTGCATAAAGCTAACTTGTTAAGTATTTATCTTCAGCATCCGGAGAGCAATCTTGCGCACATGGTTGGAATCTTCACAAGAACGCCTGCTATATGTACTCTGCTCGCTCGATAAAAAAGACATGGCTCGAAGCTAATAAATATTGTAGTGATTCTAAAGCACAGCTGGCACAAGTCTCTAATAAAAGTCACGATTTGCACTTCATACGGGACCTTGTCAAGAACAGAACCGAGACCAGTTTCTGGATTGCCCCACCACGGGGTGCTCATGGGAATGTCCGTCAGCACCAGTCTCCAAATCGAGGTAGACAAGCAATCCGGTGTAAGGCATTAGACAAATGGAAGCTGACTTGGAAAAATGCAGATTGTGAAACACAACTTCCCTTTATTTGTCAAAGAGGTAAGGTTTTTACATGCCCTTATATTTTGACCACTGTAGAAAGGAGCAGAGGACTGGGAGCGAATTATTAAAATCAATTTCCCGATAAAGTTTCTAGTTAGTTAGTTGGAGCTAATCGTTTGAATAACAGCTAAATATTGTCAAGTTAGATAATTTACCGGAGTATGCATGGTTACGGAGGACAAACAAGATAAAGAGGTTAGTATGGGATTTTCTCGTCTTTTGGAAACATGTACTGTGCTGTAGCCAGGGAATTTTCATCCAAGCGTTTCTCGTGCGTGCTACGAATACCAATTCTAGCATGCTCCTTCACGTGACAGACCATTCCTTTGTAATTGATCGATCTCCGCGATAATTTTTATTATGTCCCAGGCCTTTTCTATAATTCGCCTTTAAAATGGCGAATTATTAGTTAATCTGTCTGATGTGACCGTCCGGATGAGGGCTGTTGTTGGAGGATGACATTGACCGACGCCTCGAAAATCTGCGCCCATGACTCTAAAGATAACATCCGCTTCTTTTCCATTTACTCGGAAGATTCCCTTCCTTATCCCTTTCTGTCAACAATGACTTCCTCCTTTGAATTTCAATGCATTCACTTTCAAAGAAGAAAAAAGGAAGGAAAAAAAAGAAATGATGCACCCGTAGCTTTCCTCTTTAATTACGGTGGAAATACACCTGGATGCCTTTTTTCCCCAACGTTTTAGCCTTTTTTCTTAATCATCTCCATGAGATTTCATTCAATCCAAAAATACTATCATAGGATCATAGTGCGAGTTCCCATAAATCTTAAAGAATTTGTTCGCGATTTTTAAATTAAACGTAAAGAAGGAGAAGGGGGAGGAAAATTAATGAATTTCAAGAAAATTGAAAATTGTTTAGAATAAAGGTGAGTTAAAATTAAATTTTAAAGTTAATAATTAATAGACGGATACCAAAACAGGCCACAAACAACCCCAAGTGCTCTTGCGTGGGGGTGGCCTGTCTGGGAATGTGTACAAAAATTTAATCCCTCTTTTATTTCTTTCTTAAATCTTATCCTATTTCCTAAAAATTCCCGTGTATTGCCCCCTCAAACTGGACACCTAAATCAATTTGCAGGCAACATTTTATGCTAAAAATCCTCCTTAAAATGGATACTGTTGGGTCCGCTTACTTGACCATGCTTAGAAAACCGGAGATTTAACTGTAATTGTTTCGCTCACTTGATTCATTAACAGTTTTACCAAGAGTTCCTGTGGGTGTTAGCATCGAACACGTCACCTCTTTCACCGCCCGTGTTGGCTGGACTGTGGCCGGATCAATCTCCAGCAACTCCCCACAGATTTACCACGTAGAACTGACTACACCGTCTGGGAATGCTGTATCACGCACATCTTCGAAAGAGCGCTTTGTGTTATTTACCCATCTTCGACCAAACACACGCTACCAAGTTCGAGTCCAAGCCGAGAATGACGCGGGGAATGGGTCGAGCTCTCACTTTGTGGGATTCAGGACTCAGAAAAGTAAGTTGGATCTTTACATCTGAAGGGGCTACATTTGCAATTTGATCAATATGTGTGATCTTTGATCTTGGATAGGTAGGAATAATGCTGCTCAGAATTCGATGATTTTAGCCGTAAATGCACTAGGTGTAGCTGCAACAAGAGCCATCAAACAGTGTGACAGTTTGGCAATATGGGGACTTAAAAGATGCTAGAACAATTAAAAACTGCAATTGAGACATGGCATCGATAAACTTAAATAGAGATGTGGCGGAACACACTGAAGCCACGCTTCTTTTCAAACAGTGAGTGTTACGCAAATGTAACGCAGTCTCCTCTATACCTGTAACGCAAAAGAAAACTCAGTCTCCTCTCTAACCATGCAAATTGTGTTCAAAGAAAGAGCTCACTTTTTTCCCTTACGCCCCTCTCTTGGCCATTGCTATATATTGCATCGTGAACACCCCAAAAAAGCGTAAAAGTATCCCATTGCCTATCAATTTGCGGGTTTCAAATTTGGGTAATCTTGCAAAATTGAAGGTAAGAGTTTCGCGATGGTCCAAAAGTCAGAGGCAAAGAAAGAAAGTCCGAAAAAGAGAGTTTTATTGCCAATGAAACCCTTCACCTTGATATCAACCGAGTTGATGCTAAATAAATTAGCCATATAAAGTGATCCAAAGCCGACATTTTGAGCGATAGCCCTAGGTTAGAGCGAATCAAGCATTTCTTGGCAACGGCAACAGCAAAATGACTTGCAAAATTAATAACAGAATAAGGTTAGTGCAAATTACTAGGTTCAGCTTCAGTTTGTATTTTTACTGTGAGCTGATTTTTGCGGGTTTAATATTTAGGAATCTACAAAGATGCATGAATAATGACAATACAAACCAGCCACAAAAAAGGCATCAATGTTTTCCTATTATTGCTCCTGACCAGGTCCCCCGAACATTGTTTCTTCTGCGCCGAATGATAAAGTGATTGCGGGGCAGTCAATAACGTTGCGGTGTGGACATTCACATCAAAATGTCTCCTGGTACAAAGAAGGAAGTGATGTGCCCTTAGCACGTGGACAAAAATTAACCATTCACGACGCTTCTCCCAAAGATGAAGGAACTTACTATTGCGCAACGGGGCATGGACCAAGAGGCTCTCTTAAAGTCCTCGTAATAGGTAGGCTGTTAAAACGTCTTTGTGTACCCAACATTAGATACTGTACTGTCTGTTCTCGCTATGCTACTTCACGTTGGCTGCCAACAACAACAAATTCAAGATCCATCACGGACACTTTCGGAGAGAGAGAGTCCACTCCGTTGTCATACTTAACTGAGCTTTCGAACAAACTGCCAGATTACGACAAGGAAGCTGAATCTGTTGACAATTTTAACAAAATGCAATTTTTGCTTTCCATTCTCCAGAGTGAAACTTTTAAACTTTTTTTTATTCGAACTTGCGCACAAAACATCGGGTTTTGACCCTTTAACCTCCAATGCCAACTTGCACATCTTCTACACTAGTCTCCATATATTTCCTACGCTACAGGTCAGAAGAATTTGCTTTAACATCAAGTTAGTTCATCTTTGGTGATCACTTCGTTCATTCTCATGACCCGTATGTTTAATCATGCAGTGATATGGTAAGGAGAACTTAGATGCTGGTCACTATTGGCGTTGTAGAGTCAAAAGTTTTAATACCCTTATTACTTTCTTTTTATTTGTAGTGCCACCCGTAATTTCTAACCTGAAAGGGATTATCCTGAAACAGCCAGAAAATGGAGATGAGCAAAATAAACGGGAACTTATCTTGTTTTGCGAGACGACAAACAGACACCCAGTGGAATACGCATGGATAATAGATGGAAGGCCGCTGGACAGTAAAACAGACACGGTGAAAGTTTCCTTGGAAGAGAACGCTGCCCCTGGGAAGTACGAATGTCACGTGACGAATCTAGCCGGGAGTGCGTCAAAATCCCTTGTCATTGCTCCAATAGGAAAAACAGGTTGGGATAAGTTCTGCTATTTAGTTAGGGGTTAACAAGATTCTAAAAATGTGTTTTAAGAATTTTCAGAAAGCTGTACCTTCCTATTATTCTCGATAAGTTTAAAACATGAAAATGGTAAGATCACGGAATGTAAGCATTTTGTCTGATATCGATATGCGCCTTAACGTTTTCCTGAAAATCTGGAAAATAAGTGAGCGAGCACTGAGGTTAAGCAATTTCAAGGGACCTAAGATAACAGAGGGCTTATATCAGGGGGAGTTATCACAGAGGCAGTCATTTCAGAGCAAAATAAATTATGTAATTTTTTTGTTTTTAATAAAACCTTTCACAATTTTTTTGTGGCTATTCAAAAGAAAAAGGAGGGTAAAAAGTTGTCCTTTCATTTGCTTTTATCAGTTGACGTAAACGAGTCAGGCCATCGCAACAATTCCACTTCAAAATTCCTCATCTCAATCATCGCCGTTTTGTCAGTTCTCCTCGCTGTTTCTTGTTTCTTCTGTGTTGTGATGAACAGAAGACCACGATTCTGGACGAAAATCAACAGAAAACTAACAACCCAAAGTTCCTCTACAGAGATGTCACCTGTCGAGCTAGCTTTGAGCGAGGATGATGACTCGCCAAGGGTTGTGTCACGCTCTCCAGTGACTGCCACGCGTGACAACGACGATGTGTTCCCGTATGAAGTGGCAGGGGCTTGGGCGGGAACAAGTGGACCTTACATGAGTCTGCGTCGAGGTGGGAACAATGGAGATTATGAAGAAGATGTCACGCAAGTCAGGAAACCAGACTACTTTAACATTTCACCAAGCAATCGAAACGACAGCGCTGCCAACTGCATGTACGCTCCTCTGAAGTATACACAAGGTGATAATGAGAGGAAATGCCGCCCATACGCTAACGTGGACAATGCGGAAGTATAACTGAAAGCGGTTAGCTATAGCTGTTTTTCTATCGTGTTTGTCAGTAGTCCTTACTAAGTCTGATAATTGGTGACTCAGACGTTTTAACAACTTGAGCAGAAGTCACCTTCTGAGTCAAGTAAAAGTCCATCGCCTGCTGATCGCTACAGGTCTCTGGCCGGTTATTGACCTCAGGAGTCAGTTACTTAGGTCATGATGGTGGCGTATAATTAGTCAATTGGTTTCGATCCGTTTATTATGTCTAATGTTTATTGCTCTGTACTTTTTGCATGTAGAAGATCCCCTGATGAATTAAGACATGTTGCCAAGTATAATTTGAAAGAAAACGGGTCAAAACGTGCTTCAAAAGATGCACTGAAAAGTTCCAACGTCAGCCCTTGGCACACAGCCATATAAACAACATAACGTGTCAGTGCATTGTGTAAATTTAGCATTTTAGGGAAATATACCATGAATTATTAACAATTTCTCACACTTGCTACGGTCACAAAATGGCAGTTGCACTGCTATTAATTAATGTTATTTAAGCTTGCAAGTTTGCTAGACTACATTTATTTTTCGATAAATTCATGCTAAAACAGGGAGGAAAACGACCGTCTGCGAGGTAAACAGAAGATCGCCCTATTGTTATTTCGTTCAAACTTTTTTTTGTTCAATTTTGTATGGCGGCTATCTCGAGGTTACAAAAGTGCTTGTAAGTTGCAGGTAGTTATAGCTTAGAGATGCTTGTGTTAACATTGTGTACCTTCTATATGGAGTTAGTAGCTGGCACATGTAGTAATGCGAATTCCAACCCAACTCGGAGCTTGACAGTAAACTTCGTTCTTGGAACTAGAAAATACCTTATAAATGGTGGCCTTTAAGCTCGAATTGAACACCCTTGAGCAATTGTAGGGGTTGTCAGCCCTGTCGTAAGCAGCGTTGTTCCTTGGCCTTCTTGGCTCAATTAATGCTGGAGTGGACAACAAATACCCCTGCCTAAGGTTTCACGCGGACGACAAGAAAAGAGAGAATCCCTTGGCAGTAGGCTCCTTAGTCAATGCTTTCAGATGCCGTCAAAGTTTTAGACAGCTGACGGTTTAGTTGTTAAGCCACTTGTCAGAGTGTTTAATGACGTAACAAGGTACGTAAGCAATGCCATATTTTGCTGCCGCAAAGGAAAACACTGCTCGGTATCTTGCATTTGAACGAACACGCTTTCTAGTTTAATTCACAGACTCCCTGAAAAGGAAACTTTTTCGCTATTAGAGTATGATTTAGTTTCAGTGAATTATAACATGCAAATGTGAAAGATTAAATAAAATGCCATCGATGATTGACAATAAATACTGATGTGGGGAATGTTTGTTAACGTAACGCAGAAAATTCCCTGAGACACTGAAGAAATTCACTCCTTTCCATTACAGTGTTAACTTGTTTATTCTCTCCTTGTGCCGACCAACCAACGCGAGAAAAACGCCGTGATAGAGTAGTGAATCCAAAAACCTAATTTTCTCTCGATCGAGCACGTGTGTAGAAAAACAACCCTATCCAAATATAGGCATAAAGTCTAACACGTAATAGCGTTGGAATGTCTATCGTGAATCGCGTGACGCGAGTCACGCGTCACAAGTCTTCTCATAATGTAAACTGTGGAGTTTACGACACTGAATGCCAACTACACGGGAGGAGGAGGTGATTTGAGCCCCTGCGTCGTATTGATTTACAATGCTTCTTCGGCTTACTTCCAACATGGCGAACCAAATAGAGAATCCTAACTAAATGTTGGGGATAATCCTGCAATCGACCAGCATCCCATCCAAGGGGGAGTTGTAATACTCCTAGTCACTTAGTGCTGGGAATCCTGTGATGGACTAACATCCCATCCAGGGGGGAGTAGTAATACTCCTAGTCACTTTATGCTGGGTATCCTGTGATGGACTAACATCCCATCCAGGGGGGAGTAGTAATACTCCTAGTCACTACATGCTGGGTATCCTGTGATGGACTAACATCCCATCCAGGGGGGAGTAGTAATACTCCTAGTCACTTAGTGCTGGGTATCCTGTGATGGACTGACATCCCATCCAGGGGGGAGTAGTAATACTCCTAGTCACTTTATGCTGGGTATCATGTGATGGACTAACATCCCATCCAGGGGGGAGTAGTAATACTCCTAGTCACTACATGCTGGGTATCCTGTGATGGACTAACATCCCATCCAGGGGGGAGTAGTAATACTCCTAGTCACTACATGCTGGGTATCCTGTGATGGACTAACATCCCATCCAGGGGGGAGTAGTAATACTCCTAGTCACTTAGTGCTGGGTATCCTGTGATGGACTGACATCCCATCCAGGGGGGAGTAGTAATACTCCTAGTCACTTTATGCTGGGTATCCTGTGATGGACTAACATCCCATCCAGGGGGGAGTAGTAATACTCCTAGTCACTACATGCTGGGTATCCTGTGATGGACTAACATCCCATCCAGGGGGGAGTAGTAATACTCCTAGTCACTTAGTGCTGGGTATCCTGTGATGGACTGACATCCCATCCAGGGGGGAGTAGTAATACTCCTAGTCACTTAGTGCTGGGCATCCTGTGATGGACTAACATCCCATCCCGGGGGAAGTAGTAATACTCCTAGTCATTTTATGCTGGGCATTCTGTGATGGACTAGCATCCCATCCAAGGGGGTGTAGTAATACTCCTAGTCATTTTATGCTGGGTATTCTGTGATGGACTAGCATCCCATCGAGGGGGGGAGTAGTACACCTTTTGCCCTTCATCAACGGAACATAGAAATTCATTTCATTTTACGGGGAATCAATAACATCTTAGGAATAACATTTTCACGACGAAATGTTCATTTTAGTCATCCGTTGGTTCATTTGCGTAATTACCATGCTAATGCACCTTCAATAACATCATTGGAATGTCATTTTCTTTATTGAAAAGTCTATTATGTCTTTGGAAAAGCATGCATTAACATCAATAACACTGCCGTTTACATTTTTTGAAAGTCATTTCTGGCAAGTAATGAATAAATAAGTTAATTAAATAGCGAAGTTCGATTAAACCTTCTATGTTTTCGGGGAATGCTGCGTTCTTTTTGGAGCCATATTTGGTAACAGAATACGCAAATGATGTTCTGTAACTGGTCTAACTGGAGTGGTCTGTTGCTGAACTTCCTCTCTGCCATCAGTTGTGTCTTACGACATGTACTGAACATTCAAGGACGTGAAATGTCGGCTTTTTTGTACTTGACATGTATATTTGTACTGCCTTGTTTAAGCACTTTACAGTGTTAAGTGCTTATTGCCTGTTCTACGATATTCAGGTACGGCCAATAGGAGCGCAGCGTTACATGTTCATGTAGTTTATCTCCATTGTGCCTCTTGGGTGATACGCAGTTTGCCAAAGACCCTCTCTGGACAATGCAATTTGAACAGGAGCACGGCCAGAAGCATTGTAGCAACCTACCTTCGTGAAGGAAGAGTAAACGAAAGACCTCGTGGCGGACGAAATAACGTTAGAGTTGATAATGAGATGGGAGATCGCATAAATGAAATTTTAAACGAAAACTGCCTCCTTACATTGCAACAGATAAATGAAGAACTTCGAAGGCGACTACCTGCTAAACCTTTGGTGTTCGATGGAACGATTGGAAAGACTATGGATGGAATGATGATAAGCGTAAAGATGGCCAGAGCAGTACCAGCTGCTCGCAACAGACCCGACGTGATAGAGCGACGCTATGAATATGCCAACTGGTTTATGACGCAAGGGGTCATCAACGACTGCATCTTCATTGACGAATGTGGCTACAACATCTGGACAGCGAGAAGTTATGGAAGGGCGAGAGGTGGGGAACGTGCTTATCGTCAAGTTTCAGGTCAACGTGGCAGAAATGTGGCAATTTGTTTGGCTGTATCGCCGACAAATGGCCCTGTCTACCACACAGCTCGTATTGGTGGGATGAACAGGCAACTTTTCAACGATTTTTTGGGAGAAGTCGGAAGATGAGTTAATCCCGACAACCAAACCTTCTTGGTGTTTGACAACGCCCCTGCACATCGAAACGCAGATTGTCCCAGAGGAAGAATTGACATAAAGATGCTGCCCCCCTATTCACCGTTCCTGAATATTGTAGAGCAAGCCATAAGTACTTTAAAGGCTGCAATAAAAGCCGACATTTCACGCCCTGACATTCAAGCAACAATAGATGACCGAGACGAAGCTCGACGACAAGCCATTCCACTTGGAGAGTATCGACAAAGAATTCTCTTAGAAGCATTTCGAGGGAATATGAATACCAGGGTGGTACAGATTCATGCAGACATATGTACCGCGTTGTCTTAACCGCGAACACATTGAAGGTTAAAAATGAACTTTGTTTATTATGGACGGTAATGTACTTGCCAGTAATGACTTTCAAAAAATGTAAACGACTGTATTATTGATGAAAATGTGTGTTCAAACGCATAATGGACTTTACAATAAAAGAAAATGACATTCCAATGATGTTATTGAAGAAGCATTAGCATGGTAATTGCGCAAATGAACCAACGGATGATTAAAATGAACATTTCTTCGTGAAAATACTATTCCTAAGATGTTATTGATTTCCCGTAAAATAAAATGAATTTCTATTTTCCGTTAGTGAAGGGCAAAAGGTGTAATACTCCAAGTCACTTTGTGCTGGGTATCCTGTGATGGACTAGCATCCTATCCAGGGGGGAGTAGTAATACTCCTAGTCACTTTGTGCTGGGTATCCTGTGATGGACTAGCATGCCATCCAGGGGGGAGTAGTAATACTCCTAGTTACTTTATGCTGGGTATCCTGTGATGGACTAGCATCCCATCCAGGGGGGAGTAGTAATACTCCTAGTCACTTTATGCTGGGTATCCTGTGATGGACTAGTATCCCATCCAGGGGGGAGTAGTGATGCTCCTAGTCACCTTATGCTGGGTATCCCGTGATGGACTAGCATCCCATCCAGGGATGACAGTGCACGCATTGTAGCCACGCTTGTCGTTGAAAGTAATGGCTACAACGCGCAAGTTCTAGAGAAAATGCGACCTCTCACACAAACCGACACCCATAGAGGAAACCTAGGGAGATGAAAAGAAGACCACGATTCTTTTGGTTCTAACAGGCTATCCTTTGAACAAGAGAACGAAACGCATCCTGGTTGACAACCTAAGATCCTATCGGAGGATCCTGCAAACCAAGGAAACGTTTCCTCAGCCGCCAATGGTCGCTTATCCCCGAGATCAAAACCTTCGAGACATCTAAGCCCACATGTCCGACAGAAATCAAACTAATGGGGTCGCTGGCTCAGCTCCTGGCGAAATTATAACCACATTTCAAACAATATAGTGAAAATTTATGTCAAGTTTCACTCGACGACTCAAAATTTAGCATCACTAAGTGACTCAAGGTGAGCTCTTAGTTTATTTCAGACTAGGGCGTATTTAAATCTACTGTTTTATAATAGTAAAAACAAATTATTAAATACATTATTACGGGTGTTTCCATAACTTAAAGTACTTTCCACCTCTTATTTACAAATAAGATCCAGAAATGAATTGCATTCATTTCTCATAAAATATTATCCTGGGAGCAGAGTCGCCCGGTTCGCCCGGGAGACTCTGCTCGTACGGTAATAAAATACCTGCGAGAGAGTCGAAAGGTTAGCAGGAGAAATGAGAAAGAGTCGCATTGACGTGAATAATAATTACAAAATCTGATTATACATGCACTCATTCTAAAGCTTCTCTACATAAAGTAAGCAATTTTTTTCCTTGCAATCCCAATTATCCATCAGCCCTGCTGTAATCGTTGACTGTCACAGCATAGACAGCCCTAGACATAAGCGATTGCGAGCCCTGCTCGTCAATCTAAGTTCGTCACCGTTTCTGTTCAGTTTTCACCAAAATTCGCGGATACTTTTTTATATAAACAATCACACCTCAAACCGCCGAAAAATTGACTGCTAAAATCGCGATTAGTTACAAATCGCCCTTGAAAAAACGCTTTTAGTCCCTAGGAGAGTCAAATGACCGGGAGGCGGGGCGCAGACTTCCGCTTCCCTTACCTTCTAACACCGGTTCCCGGCCCTTTAAGTTGGCTCCCGCTTCTTTGCGCTTTTTCAATTGAAAAATAAAACGCATTATTTTTCTTTTTCCTCTTTCTCCCGCTTCCCACAACCCTAGAAATCTCTTTTCCCGCCCCCTCTTTTCCAGCTTCCCGTACAATCCCGCCCCCTATCATCCTGGGTTCCCGTAGCCTGCGTGCAGACGTCTCCTATTTAAGAGAAGTCTGTCCCCCTCCACTGACCAGGCCCCGGTTGTTCAAAGCAGAGTTAAGCTACCCCCCCTCAAGACAAGAAAATTCCTATCCCATTCTTGAGTTTTTCTTTTTTCTAACATTAAAAAGGCTGGGTAAAAAGGAGGCTTTTTACGTAGTGGCTTACACATTCAGAGTCTAGTTTAACATCACTTCAGTTAAAACAGGTCGTTAACTAGGTCATTAACTTCTGTAAAGCGAATTACGGTGGACTAAATTGCACCGTGTAGAGAAGTATCCGTCAGCCATGATTCAGCCACCAGACATCCTAACCGCTGACAATGGGATATCAAGCTACTCCACATACGATGCACTGCCAGTAAATGCCGGTTACCTAGCAACAAGAGACAAAGTGCATCTTGCATAATTATTAAGGCAACCAAAAGACACTACGCGTCATTTACCAGAACGTTGTGGAAGTTGATTATAATTCAAATCATATTACGTGAAACAACACTTAAAAATAAGATGTAATGAAAAGTTTCGGTGCCTTCTTTTAAAGGATCGAAAAATTAAGGTATTGTACAATCCCCCCCCCCCCCCGGCCCCCGCCAGTTTTGGACGAAAGTTAGTTTCTTGGCTACGCAAAAGTGACCTGATGAAAATAAAAGCTATTGAGCAGTACTTACCTGTGGTGCTGTTTATTATGTTGTACAAGGTGGTTTTAAATTTGAGTGTGTAGATGAAATCCTAAAGTTTGACCATTCAAATGAAAGCTACTGAGCAGTACTTTCCTGTGGTGCTGTTTGTTATGCTGTACAATGTGGTCTTAACTTTTGAGTCTTGGATGGAATCCTTAAGTGTGATAATTCAATTGAAAGCTGCTGAGCAGTACTTTCCTGTGGTGCTGTTTATTATGCTGTACAAGGTGGTTCTAACTTTTGAGTCTGTGGATGAAATCCTAAAGAGTGACCATTAAAATGAAAGCTGCTGAGCAGTACTTTTCTGTGGTGCTGTTTATTATGCTGTACAAGGTGGTTCTAACTTTTGAGTCTGTGGATGAAATCCTAAAGTGCGACCATTCAAATGAAAGCTGCTGAGCAGTACTTTTCTGTGGCGCTGTTTTTTTGTCATGTATAAGTTCGTTCTAACTTTTGATTCTGTGGGAGTCAAATGCTTAACAGTATCACGCCTACTCACCGACGATGATCAGACCATGCTTAGCGCGAGTCAAAGCCACGTTCATTTGACGCTCGTCAGTAAGGAAGCCTAGGTGGCTTGCAAGCCACTGTTGGTTGTCTGTGCTGCCGCTGACAATTTGATCTGGTGGCATGCTACGGACTGTAGATAGCACTATGAAGTCCCTCTCAGCACCTAGCAATTGTAAACATTATCAATCCACCGTACCGATAAAGGAAACGACTGGTACATTTCCCCTTAATTCTTAGCGCACAAAACCCCTAAAACGCTCACAAAAGTGCAAAGAAAAGTTCTAAAAACTTAAAACTTAGCATACACAAAGTTGCTAGCACGGGGACAAATTCATGCAAAAATAAGGCTTTTTATGTGCCTATTGGCTGTGTTAGGTTTGCAAGGTATTGCGGTAAAATGTACAGGTGCCATCTTTTTCCGTACGGTGGATTATTAACTTCTTTACCTCATGACTCATACGTTGAATCACTAAATACAAGTCCAAATTTTAGGCCTGTGAATGAAATTCCAGTGTGTAGTAGCTTTCCCGCGATACTACTTGTTATGCAATACAAAGGGGTTCTAACTGTTGAGTCTGTGAATGAAATCAAAAGAATGGCCATTGAAGCCAAAGCTGTTGAACAGTTCTACTTCGCTGTTGTTTATTTTGTTTACAATCTGCTCCGAACTTTTAAGTCTGTGGATGAAAATTTTAAGTGTCACCATTCAAATTAAAGCTACTGAGCAGTGCTTGCCTGTGGTGCTGTTTATTATGTTGTACAAGGTGGTTCCAACGTTTAAGTCTACGGACGAAATCCTGAAGTGTGACCATTCAAATGAAAGCTATTGAGCAGTACTTTCCTGTGGCGCTGTTTATTATGCTGTACAAGGTGGTTCTAACATTTGAGACTGTGGATGAAACCCTGAAGTGTGACCATTCAGATGAAAGCTACTGAGCAGTACTTTACTGTGGTGCTGTTTATTATGCTGTACGAGGTAGGTCTAACTTTTGAGTCTGTGGATGAAATCCTGAAGTGTGGTGTTACCTTTAGTTTCTGGTGGTAGGCGAGAATACTTACCCTGGCTGGCAAAGACGGATAGCACTTCTGAATCACAAGAGGACATTTGTGCCTGCAGTGCGCGGGATATTTTAGCTCTCTGTGCGGAGTAAGGAGTAAGTACAGATATCTGCGAAGACTTCACTCCGTGGGATATCAAGTTTCTAACGACTCGAATCTGTAAACAATCACGAGAAAGAGCATAAATGCACCTTTCAATAACAGAACTCTGGAAGTCAAACTCAACCATCGGTGGGTTTTCGTTTTAGGAATCATTTTTACGTGATAGCCATTTTAAAGTAAAAAGAGGTTAACAAAGAAATATCTTTTAATGGTGATGATCATAATAATAATAATAATAATAATAATACTAATAATAATAATAATAATAATAATAATAATAATAATAATAATAATAATAATAATAATAATACATTTATCTAGCGCTGTTTCCCGGTGGTTCAACAGCGTTTTCCAGATGTTTGCAAATTACTGTTAAAAACTGTCTAAATTAAAAAAAAAAACTATCCTTATCTTAAAAAATTAACAAAACGAGAAAATCAGCTTCCGTGGTAAGCGTTTATAAAAAGGTGTTTTTTGAGTCTGCATTTAAAAATGTTAACTGATGCTGAATCTTTGACAGATTGGGGTAGGGAATTCCACAGCGATGCCGCAGCAACAACAAAAGAACCCGGCTCACCATAAGATTTAAGATTATAGGCCGGATTCCAAAGCAAGTTTTTTGCAGATGAACGAAGTGATCTTCGAGGTTGATAATAAGTAAGCAAGTCAGTTAGATAAGTTGGAGCTTGGCTGTGTAGCGCTAATAAAATGCAAGAGTATTCTATGAGCTACTTCTCTAAAAGCGTTCCCTCATTAAAAAGACTGTTCAAAGAACACGGAATAAAATTCTGTATAAGCAAAGGACTGGTGTAAAATAGCGGCTCTGCATCTGAGGATTCTCTCATCACCTTTGTTACCATAGTTATTGTCAAAACATCGGCGAATCGTAAAATCAACGATTTCTCAGTTATCTTCTAATCGCACCAAATAATTAAATACTTACAACTGTCTGGACCTCTTGTGGGTTGTGCTTTGACTCCTCGCGCCCTTCAGGGCCCGTATAGTCCTGGGGACTCTCTTCGCTTCCCATCACGTGACAAAACACGACTCGAACTTCCAGTCCGCCTGCCCAGAATCCAGGGAGGTGCCCAATGGCTAAGTGATCAGGACTTGTGAGGTGACTAGCATCCTTTAACAAGCCTCCATAGAAATGCTGTGACGGGAATTCCCTGATAGAAGGATGCTAGGTAAAAACAAACAGTGTTTGTTCCAGACATTGGTTTACACGTTTTCAGTGGGATTTGAGAACTCCCGTTTTCACAAAAGGGGATCCAAGATATTTACCAGGGGCACTGCCCATGATGATAAAACAATTTCCTTTCACCAAGCCCGAACCAAGTGCCACTTACCAAGTATGATAAATCCTTTGACGGTGAATTAAAGTCACAAAATCCATTGATTCATACATTTTTTAAAACGACATTACCTGGCCAACAATCAAAACTTCTTACCAACCTAGTGGTCATTCAGAATGACTGTTAATGAGGACGATAGGCAAACCCTTGGGGAAATGAATAACTTACCCCTATTCTCGCCGCCGTTTGAAGGCGCCTTTTCACAACACAGTTGCCAAAGCATAGTTTCATTTCTCTTTTTTTCAGCAAGGCTTTTTTCGAGTGATCATGAAATAAATTGAACTTTATAAATTAAACTATTATGCTGGTTTTCTAGCTACTCTTGGTAATCCAGACAATGATAGAAAGGTCAACAACATTGCTCACCATTCGATATTGTGTCTGCAACATACACGAAGAGTACGTTTTCCCAGCAGCATTCTCGTCAAACAATTCTTCAAACAGTGACTTGCCAAGACCAAGTTTACGCGGAGCAGAACACGTGATAACCGCGCCCAGTTGCTTATGGTCTCCTAGTAACACCACTTGCTGAAGCCGCTGGCCAGCTGCAGCGAGGGCCACTAAAGTCTCCGCCTCAAGGCACATGCTGGCTTCATCTACGACCACGTGACTAACACGTCCGTGACGTTTGACACGTGAACCGCCGGCCTCAATACACGTGCACAGAATTACTTCAGTGCCACTTTCAGCTATTTCGTAACGTTCCCCATCGTCCACCGCACCGTACAGCTCTTGAATCACACGACACAACTCGTTCCTGTCTCGCTCCTGGTCTTTCGCTGTTGTGGAACTATAAATAAAGATAAGCAAAAGAGCATTTTCAATTGTGTTGTAAAACCAAAACCGAAGCAATCACTCTGGCTAATCACAAGAGATGGAACTCATCATCATCATCATTCGGCTGCAGAGCAGTCGACAACAAGTTTCCTCCAGCGATGGCGGTCTTGGGCCATTTCCAACAGCTGATTATCATTTAGCAGGCTATCAGGATCCCCCAGAAGACAGTGAATATAATTGGTGAACAAGGTTCGCTGTCTTCCGGGTTTCCTCCTCCCATGAATAGGAACATACATTGCAAATTCTCTGACAGGCTCATTTTCAGGTAAGCAGAGCACGTGACCAAGGAACCTCAATTGCTGGAGCCTGACTGTTTCAATAAGGGGAGCTGTTTCTGTGAGGCTGTAGATGGTAGCATTTGGTACCCTGTCAATTCGCCTAATATGCAACATCATTCAATAGCAGGACGTGCCAAAAGAATTGATTTTGTTCTCCATGTCCTTAGACATGACCCACTTAGAGATGGAACTAGCAAAGCGAACCAATCAGGAACTCGAAGTAAATAGATGTAAATGACGTCAAACGCAGGAAAAGGCGTGCGAGCGAGACAGGTTTTTGAAATCTTTTTGATGACTAATAAAAAAAAAGTAGTGCAAGTGGCAATTAGATACCACGCGTGGCACCGTAAACTTCACGAACTTTTTGCAGAAAATGCTACGGTGAATAACCAGTCCACAACGTATGACTGTTGTGACTGTTGGGCGCGCAAACGAACAAAAATATTGTTTCCTTGCCGCTCACACCAAGGAATAAATACTCCAAACAAAGGTTTGCGCATGCTAAAGTTAGGAAGTGCAACCCGCGCGACCCTGAGATCTAGTCAACACTGCTTCCTTAACGCGCAGCCGGGGAAACATTTGCTGCGGAAACAAACTGTTTCTGAAAAAATCAGAAACACCTGTCTTCTCGCTTCTTGGGAGCAAAAAATGTTTCAGCAACAAATGTTTCGTGTCCGCGCAGACGGAGAAACATTTAGGAAAGCATGTTTCTGCAACAGTGTGCCCTCGTTTGCAGGAGTCTGAGGAGTAATTGCCGTGAGTTAATCAATGGTTCACAGCTTAGGAGAATGACAAAGAGACCACTCCTACATCACTCTGCTTACCACCTTTTAGCCCACTTATCAACATGCATGTTCGCCTCAGTATTCCGCATATATTTCTTATGGCACAAGCGAGGAGAATTTAATTAATCATCAAGACATTTGGTGATCATTTCCTTTACTCTCATGACCTGTAAGTTTGATCCAGTAGTGATATTGTGAGAAGAAATTAGATGCTCGTCACTATTGGGGTTTAAGGGTTACAGGAGATGCTGATGCGCACACCTCTTATAGAAAATGAGTCCAAACGGTGCATAACTAAGAAATCACGAAAACCGGCGGACATCAATAAAACATTACTAATAAATATTACTAACGCGTGAGAAGTTGTTTTCTTTCTCAACTGCATAATCGCCTCCTCTGCAGCCGCAATTCTGGATGAGTGAGGGTTGCTCGACTCTCGGATGCGGAAATGTAGAGAGATATCTTTGCATGCGGTGTCCATTGTGCTCTGTGACGTCCACAGGGTTGTTCTCAATGATTGTTTGAAGGTCTGGTCCTCGATTGTTCTTCCATACACTCGAAGAATCTTGACCCCGGGGACGGCTTCAAGCATTCCTGGCAAAAAAAAAAAAAAGCACAACGGTCACTATCTACAGTGCAACCCCACCTGACGACCATTATTGTGCCCATATTTTTGTGACCCAAACGAAACCTCAGTCATTTTTGTATCTGAAATCCTCTTTAAAGGCTGGTTTTCACTAGCGACGGAGTCGGAGTCGGAGTCGTAAGCGGAGTCGTAAGAGCGCTTATGACCTAGTGAAAATCAAACATCGGAGTCGTAAGCGGAGTCATAAGCTTGACGGAATCGGAGTCGGAAGAATCAGAACGTTTCCATTTTCTTCCGACTCCGCTTACGATTCCGTCGCTTACGATCTAGTGAAAACCAGATTGTCGGAGTCGGAAGCAGAAGCGGAAGGATAAACCAATCACGGTGCTCGTTCCCACGCTTTATGGTTGGTTTAGTTCTTCCGCTTCTGCTTACGACTCCGACAAACTGGTTTTCACTAGATCGTAAGCGACGGAAGCGTAAGCGCAAAAGGAAACTCTGCTTACGACTCCGTTGTTTGATTTTCACTAGATCGTAACACTTTACGCTTCTGATTACGACTCCGACTCCGACTCCGTCGCTAGTGAAAACCAGCCTTAATCCGACCACGTATAACGACCGCCTGACTTGAACCAATTGTGTCGAGAATTAAATTCTCGTCACATTTGTTGGAAAACGTTTTTCAGCGCATTTTCCCCTTGCAACAACAAAATCTGTTTTATTCAACATTTAAGAGAAGCAAATACAGCAAACATAGGTAGGTGCATTCTGACCTTAAGCCAAGTGCTTCAACTCACTGGGCCGATTATTTAAACGGTTTAGACAGGTTTTACCAAAACCGTGGCTTAATTCAAACTGAGCAACACAAAATGTGTTAGCGTAAACACATACTTGCCGCCACATCAACTGCATGATTCGATGACGCGCAGAAAAGCACCTGTCCTCCAGTTCCTTGTCTTCTGTTCAAAGCCACAAACTGACACGCAACCTCCACGCCAGTCAAGGTCTTCCCCGTACCTTGGAAAAAGAAATTAAAAGGAAACACTCAAACAGACAAAGCGGCACTCGACTCACAGCCGGACTATCTGGTTTATTTTCTCTCAGCCAATCTGTGAGGTGTTCTAGGAGCTGAGTGGTGCTTGCCAAAAGGCATTGCCCCTCTAGAGCAGGGTACATGTTCAAACAGTCCATGCAATCGCCCTTACCTGGTGGTCCTTGTATAAGCGTCAGTGGAGAACTCAAGGCAAATTTGACAGCTTCTTCCTGACCTGGGTTTAGTGTTGTCGTTGTCATCGTCTCCACCTCCCTTTGTTCTTTAAGCATTGGATTCTGCGCCAGGTACACAGGGATGTCCCTTCGCAGAAAGGTACCCCTGATGAGTTCTGGAGCGGTGCCGAGGCTTTTTACAGCACCTATGAATAATGGACATTTTCCTAGAATTAGAACCGGTGGGAGAGGTTTACACTTGGACTTTAAAAACTGCATAACATAACTTAAATCTTGACTCATCTCTACAAGTCTGACTACTAAAACGAAAGCTATCAAGCTGGACTTTCTCGTGGCACTGTTTATTTCAGTAGCTAGTTCAGTAGCTACTTGCTCTATGGATGAAATCCTTAAGTGATCACCTAAACAAAAGCTATTGAGCATTACTTGCCATTGGCACTGTTTATCGTATGCTGTACAAGACGGTTCTTACTTTCGAGTCTGTAGATAAAATCTTGAAGTTTGATCATTCAAATGGAAGCTACCGAGCAGCACTTTCGCGTGACACTGTTTGTTATGCTGTGAAAGATGGCCTGTGCATAAAATCCTAAAGTGTGACCATTCATATTAAAGCTACTGAGCAGTACTTTACCCTTGTACTGTAAGTATGCTCTACAAGGTGTTTGTAACTTTTGACTCTGTAGATAAGGTGCGACTAGTCAGATGAAAGCTATTGAGCAGTACTGTCCTGTGGTGCTGTTCATTACGCTGTACAAGGATGTTCTTTGTTTTCTTACGTATCATACGGCGAAAAGCTTGCCCTCGTGCAATGACTTCCACGCTGCACAGGCAGGAATCTTCATTTAGGGCGTCAACAGAGAAACCATCCGGGAACTCCACCAAGTTAATATAAATCAAGTCCCTCTCGTGATTGCTATCCACTTGGTTGACACAGCAGTGCAAAATGCAAGGAGAAACATTGCTTCTGAGACAAAGAAAATCACCACTGGAAAGCTGCAACCCATGGCAAATACACAAGGCTTTGGGCAATGCAAGTTGTCCAATGTCTGCAATACAAGTGTACATCAAATAAATGTTTAGTTAAAGCCACTGCAGGATGGAGACGTGCGTTTTCAAAACGTTTGCTTTCATTCATCCGTTATGGTTTCTCTATGACCCGTCCACGGTGAAGGAAATTTGCTCATGAAACGAGTGCGCAGAACTAACTTCTGGAAATATAAACGTCTATACAGAAAAAGATCTGTGAATTTCCGTCATTTTCCGATGACGGGTAAATCGCAAGTTTGGTTTCGATTGCTAAATATCTTTCAAGAGGTCATAGCGTGCAGTTGTATCATTATTATACATCTTTTACTTTGTCGCATTCAATTCAATGACTTTGGGCAAAAATTTTATTTTTAATTAAAAAGTTGAATTTAGTTTGCTGCAATTAAATTTGCACTTGGTCACAATTCTGACAGCAGTTTACTCGGCCCGCTAGAAATTTGACGTTGGAAACAGTGCCACTTTAAGGTGGGATAAGACGACAAGACCAGATGAACGTGCGACAGAACGTTGACGACCGTTTTTGGGCGTCGAGTTTTGTCGCCTTTACAGCTGTCACTGAACGGAATTCGACAAGGCGGTAAAGTTGACGCTTAAAGACCTAAGTAATTATAATCTGAAGGGCCAACTCACTGCCATCCCACTGAACAGAAACATTCTGAAGAATCACTTGAATGGTAGAATCTGAATTGACACTCGCTGCAGCAGCTTCACACTCAAGTAGCGGCAGCATGACTTTCTGATAATCCCGTACGTCAGCGTAGGTTGTTTTTGTGGCCGTCATTGGAGGAACGCCAAATGATTTGGTCGGATGACGCCGATGCCTCATGCAGCACACAATAGTATCAGAAAATTTCACAGCCAGAATACTTGGCCGAAGCAATCCACGGTTCATTTCAGCGCCCAAGGAGACAGGAATCGCATCTCCTCTGCGATAAAACTTTGTGTGTGCGCTTAGATCTTGATGAAGCGCAAGTGAAGTCATGGCAATGGATTCTTCGGGGGAGTCGTTTACATAGTTACTCAGATGCGTCTTGTCAAAACTGACAACTGCGTTTGTATCAATCATGTGGCGCTCTTGATTCATCTTGAGGAGGTCTTCATCACGAAGACCCTGTAAAAATGCAGCCCAAAACTCTCGAGGGATTTTCAAAAACTGACGAGAAACTCCCGAGGAAGCTTCAAACTGAGAAGAAGAGGAGGACACACAGAGGAAATTATCTTCGTTTGACGCCGTTTTGATCGCTTGGCCTGTGACATTGATCTCGAGAACATTCCAACTCAAAACCAATTCTTCCTCTTCTTCTAGCCATTCCCTGGAAGACGGTTTACAATCACGTATCCTGATACACCGATAAAAGGACCCAATATGATCAACTTCGTCGCCTCCTAAGAGAAGGTTATCTGAGGAAAGACTGTCCACCTTAGCAAGTCTCCATCTTGAGTCATTTCTCAGCGCATCTGCCCTTGAGACAGTTGCAAACTGTTTCTCAAAAGCATCAATGCGTACAGACATTGTCTGGCAGTGATCGCAGATATTTTGTACTTGCTCTTCGGTGTATGGTATTTCTACATTACCCAAAACCGCCAATAAGATGCGATGGACAACAATGTCTACATACCGCCGGATAGGAGACGTGAAATGAGTGTACGAAGGCAAATTGAGAGCAAAATGGCCTTGCAAGTCGGAGGAGAGGGTGGACGATACAACGTAGACACTATTCTCTTGGGTGGATGCCAGTTGACTCAGAACTTTACCCACACCAGATTTATTTTCATGGTGTAGAACGGAAACAGTTACCTTTCCACAATCTTTTTCATCCAAAGCGGCAGATATCTTTTCCCACGTCTTTAAGTCAATGCTAACAGAACCCTCACTCCTTTGGTCAGGTTCACGGTTGCAAGGTGTTGTGAGGCAATGTAGAGAGAAGAAGTCTCCCGGCTCCATACCTTGATCGACGCAGGAGTCATAGATATCTCGCAGTAGGTGGGTCTTGGGAGATAGCTGACGCCTCAATGGTGCAAGCTTCTTAGCAAGAGGGCTTTGAAGAAGGCGTTTAGCTACTGCATGGTTAGTCTGGATCATAAACTCTTCTACCATCTTCGAAGAGGACAACACACCAGAATTAGAAACATCAGCATCGAATGAGACATAACCTTGACGAACTCTTCGTGCCCACATTTTGAATGAAAGTTGTCCCAGGATGCCAATACCTTTTTGAACACTTTCGCTGATATCGTCGAGCTTTATCCCGTCAAGGACATCTTGACACTGCTCATAGGTTAACTTACAGCAAGACTTCACAATGCTACGATGAATTTCAGGTGACTCAACGTCTACTCCATCTTCGTTTAAATGGAAAATGACAGAGACAGCCAGCTTTTCTTCATTGGGAAGCAAACTGCACAGCTGTGTACCAACATAAGGTGGTAGCATGGGATTGTGGTAGGATGCTTCAGTGCTACCATAAACGGAAGCCACATGGGAGAACGCAGCCTTGTCTAAGTTGGAATCCTTAGCTACGAAGAAGGAGACATCTGCAATGTGGACGCCCACTTTGTAAGTTCCATCACATTCCCAGCACACGCTCAAAGCATCATCAATCTCCAAACAAGAAGCAGCATCTATGCTGAACACTTCAGGAAACAGCACCCGTTTGACACGCTCTGACAAAGGAATCTTCCATCTTGGTGGAAAATCCTTTTTGGCTTCATTCTGAATTTTCTTGGAGTGTTCTTTATGCACACCATGCTCTGCAAGTAAGACTGGAATGGACATCTGTGGGTCGCCTCCATTTGCAAAGTAATGCACAACAAAGCCAAGAGGGTAACGATACCTGGCTCCCCACTTCATCAGCTGTACAACGAACAACTTCCCCTCAGTCTCTGTCACAAAGCTCTTAAAATGAATTTGTCCACCCTTCATGGCAAACACAGCAACACCAGTTTGGCCTTGGTGGTCTTTACTCTGTAGGATGACAAACTTTGAGTTACTTCTGTTAATTGGTGTCATCATATTCTTATCAAGGCCGTCGAGTCTGCAAACAACCTTTCTAGGGTGGTTCTCCTCCAGTATAGCACGGACCTTTCCTTGGGGGTTGCCCGAACCTTGGTGATCGGCATTGATGACTTCCACGGCGACTGTATCCCCATGAAACGCTCTGTTCATGTCAACGCGATTACTGATATGGATGTCGGGACTATTTGGGTCACAAATCTTTGCTGTTGCAGTGTTACCATCACTGAAGCTGTCTATCTGCAAACGACAGGCCACAAGTTCACCTGCAGCAACTCTGGATTGGGCCTCTTCTTTTCCTAAATGTTCTTCATTGATAGAGTAGCTTTCAATATAAACTGCGCTCTCAGATGGTTGTAAGACCCACCCCTGTAGGGGGGTCATTTCTTGACTGTCACTGACTGAAGCCAAGGAGCTTTCATTAACAAGCGGGGTAGTGTCGCAATGTGTATTGCCCATTGCCGACTCAGGAGAACTAAGGTTCTGATCATCATCGAGGTCATTTCTTGAAGTCAACTTCTCAAAAGCTTTGATATAATCCTGGACAATCGGGTCTTTCTGCTGTGCACTGAACCACTCGTCGGCATCTGAATCTTCATAATCATCTTCCGTGCAAACTCCTTCCCAACTGGAAAGGTTTGGACATGACGATTCTTCCTCAGAAACATTTTCACCATCACCACTGACATCAGTATTTCCAGGGTCCTCACTGGTTAGGAGACTCTTCAGAGCATTGTATTGATCAATTTGACGCTGAAGCAGCTCAGCTTCTTTCTCTTCGATTCTCACCTGCTCTTCAAGGTTTTCTTGAAGAACTTGGTGAGCAGGGGAGTGAAATGAAATTCTTAATCTTGCAAGAAGGTCCCTCTCTCTTGCCATCATTTCTTGCCGGTTGTTTAAGTTAGATTCCAGCAATGAAAGCAGTTTCTTTTGCGATTCATTTGGGACGATGAGGTTTGGAGAGGGTCTGCTTTGTTGACGTTCTACTTCAGCTTGGTCTCTTTCTCGTGTCTCTCTAAGCCTTCCGTAGCTCAAATGGGATGGCACATGGGTTGTGACACCTGACGATGTTGAAGCTACACGCAGTGTTTCCGATTCCCCCCCCTTCCCGTTGGTGCACCCCCATGTGAGAGGCATTTGGCACTTGCTGTTGATCTGTTGCTAATGTCCTTACAGGAGCGGTGTTTGATGGCATCTGTTGGCCTGTGCTTAACGTCTTCACAGCAGTAGTATCTGGAAGCATCTGTTGGTTTGCAGCCCAAGGAGCAAGCGGACAGTGAAAGCCCATCCCCTGAGACACGGTAACTAGAGGTGCAAACCCATTAATTAATGGATTTTGTTGAAAGGTAGTCGGGACTATGGGAACAGAATGCATGGGGAATGGAACAGGCTGTCTGGGGATGACGAAAGGACCAGGGTTGCCAAGATAAACCGGAAGCCTTCCTGGCAGAATAGCGCTACTCTGTTGCATTGTCACAAAAGGAATGCCTGCCTGGGGCAAAAAATGATTCAGTGTGCCTGGTGCTGCATTCATGATATTGTTGCAAGGAGGGACAGCTGTTGGCCCATTGGGTAAATCTGACATACGCTGCTGCGATATCTCATTTCTGGCATCCTTGCTCATTTTTATGACGGTGTCAAATGGAAGGCGGTAGTTAAAAGTCCCATTACTGCTGCATTTGCTGAGGATTGTCTTCCAACACACCCGACACTCTCCAAGAGAGCACAGAGCCTGAGGATCACCAATGACCACAAGCCGATATCGAGCCCTGGTGATGGCTGTGTTCAACAGCTTGCAATCAGACAGAAATCCAAGATTCTTCTGGTTTGTAGTGTTTACTTGGTAGGTTCGCACCGCGCTGATGAATAATACATCGAACTCCAAACCTGCAAAAATGTGTACAGATACCTTCAATCGACTCTGTAGTTGTCAATACAAATCACTGAACGCAAAAAGCCAAAACAAGAATTGTAAATTACCCTAGGGATCTTCAGATTGGATTACGAGTACGAGATTGACTGACTTCATTACGACTTTTCAATCCAAGTCGGCACTCTTAGGTTTATCACGTCTCAATCTCGTTCCTAGAGCCTCTTTCTCTTCTAATCAACAGCGAGAAACAAGAGCCCTGGGAACAAGACTGGTTTGATATTGGGAAGAGGTATAGGGTATGCGTACACAATCTCGTAGTTGCACTCCGATTTTAAGGTGGCTCCCTAGAGTTTCTACAAAAGTGACTATACGAACTGGCAAGAGTTACAAAAGAAACCTTAGTTCTGTTGTCTTGCAATCTCTGTTCCTGAGATTTACCAGTAAGGTTACCAACATAATTACCCTTATTTTTCAGTTTTTGCTTCTTAGGTATAGGCCGTTGTCATGGCACCAAAGCATCTAAAGAATGACATATTTTCCATTAATTTGCCTTTTTTCTGAAATATTTTGATTTTCCTTCGGTGAAATTTTTTTAAACTTTCCTATTTTGTGAAAATGATTTTGACTAACATTTTGCAGGGGAAAAAATATGGGGTCGTTCAGACGGATTCACCGATATCACGTGATTTCTTATTTTTCACCATTAAGCTGGATTTCTCTGACAGAAATTTTCCAAAAAATAATATGTGAAAGGTAGCGTTAGTATCTCAAAATGTGCAAAATTAAAAAAAAAATTTACCAAAGGAAACACGAGAAAATTTACTGTTAACTTTGCCTTTTTGGCTACGCTGACGTCATAAATATCAGGAAAAACCTACGATGTTATGTGAGCGCGCGCAGATTACTACAGCTTGCAGTCAGAAAACTATAGGGTCATAAGACTATAGGGAGCCACCTTAAAGGGGTTATGTCATCTACTTTTGTATTACTTTAAAAGAATTTTCTGAAGCTATAAATAATCTTAGGGCTGCGGATGGCCAGAATGGAAGTGGACGACAACTTGAAAACCCTGGGCCATTTTTTTTCAATTTCTGTCTTGTGCCTTGGAAAAACCGCAAAAAAATCTGATGAAGGTTTCCTCTCCCTTTGAAAAAAACCCACGTGACATCTTCCCCTTGGTGTCCATTTCGTGTATGACAAAAGGTACTGGCATGTAGTTTTAATTTCAGAACAGTCTGGACCCAAAAAAAGTAAAAATTCTAAAGATGTTGCCCTTGGAAGGTCATTAACGTTTTCTTCCTTTGTGAGGTTCGTAAAAAGATCCCGACTTGAGAAAGGATTAGCTGCACATAGTGTGAGGTAGTTAACGTAAGTGTACAAGATTGTGCTTGTCTCTGGGCCACGCCGCTTATCAGGGTGCACATTTTAGAACAAACTTTAATCCAAATGCAAGGCTGATCGACCACACAAAAATGATTTTGTTATTATAATTGTCCAATATTTTGGTCAGACAAAACCAACCATCATCAGAGGTTGCCAAAAAGCTATGTGGAAATGGAAACAAACAGTTACAAAATTTAAAAATAATAACAAAGAAAAAATGTAGATACATGATTGGCTGATAGACTGTAGAAGAGGGATGAAATACGATAACAATAAATAAAGCTTGTATGTGAGCAAGACCAAGTTTCATGGCGTCTGTTCGTCTCTTCAAGTTATAACCTAACAAGAAGTGTACATTAGCTAGGACGTATTATGCCTGCCAGCAATGCTCGTGAAAATCGAGTATAATGCTCAAATTCTGCTCGGGCAATAAAAATGTCCTTGAATTCTGCTTGGTACAACTGCCTAGATGGATGTTCATGATCATTGTGTATAGCAAAATTGCAGTATACGTGGATCGTAGACATTCAAATTGTGTATCTGAATATTTGTAGCAAAATGATTGCAACGAAAGCTGTTTTAATTTGTCTTACTTTGTACCATTTGTCTTACTTTGTACTAAGAACTTAGAAAAAGGCACATCCGAAAATGTATTGAAACTGTATGTAAAATGCAAAGAAAGCAAATTATCAAAGTGTACAACACACGAATGTGCTCTCTGTTGTTCGACTTGATGAAGGCTCACCTTGTTGAGTTGTGACTGAGATTGATACGGTCGCTGCAACGCCGCTGGTATTATTTGTAATTCACGGGCTTCACAATAATCGACTTCGCTGAGTCCACCAAGTTTGAATTATTATTTTTTGTAATGCCACTGCCCTTGCGATGTGCGACTATGTGGGCGAGTTAACGTAATGCCGCTGACCTCAGAGTTCAGAGTATACAATGGGTTCGTTAAAAAAGCCGCGTTTTGGCTAATGTTCGATACGACAGTTGATTAACACTTATTCGCCAAAGGCGAAGTCGAGGGGATTATTCCACAATATTCGCTGAGCCTGAGGAGAATAATTGTTTTAGTATAATTGCTCAGGTGATTATCAGAGCAAATGAATTTCTTTTTTCTTTTCTTCAGAAACATCAAAAATCATTACTGCTTCAGTAAAATTACTGCTTCAGTATTATAATCACCTCGCCCGGGGTGATTATAGCAAGATATGACGTAATCCTCGACCAATCAGTGCGCGCGCTTCTCTATAATCACCTGAGCAATTATACTAATCACAAGATATTCTCGATTTGTTTTGAATTTATTTTATCAGTTTTTCTTTCAACTGCCAACTTTTATCAGTTTTTCTTTCAACTGTACTATATGTAATCTGTACTGTGGTTAATTGTTAATAAAGAAGAAAAAGAAAAAAAAACTGTCATGTATGTCTTTTGTGTTACCGATTTTTCCGTATTCCGCTCAAATTCTGCTTGAAAATGCGGTACCATGCCGGTAGAATGCTAATTGGCGCAAGTAGTAAATTATGCTCGAAATTCTGTCCGCATAATTTATCCAGGCCTAAAGCTACAATGTAGGGTAAGAATCGGACCATGTACTTTACCTTGAACATTATTGACGCCCTCCACTTGAACGCCTCCTAAAGACTTTGAACGAAGAAGTCTCCTAATTTCTCTGACCTAAAAATGTAACAAACTCAAGAAAATTAACTAAGAAACTCAACTCAATTGTAGAAGTTTAAAAGCTGCCACTCATTTCAATGCGATACCACTCTAAGTTGCTCTCAGCATTTTATTCTGCAACTGCTCTCAAGGACCCTCTCATTTTATGTTTGATGAAAATAACCATTTTAAATGTTTATTTTCATGTTAAGGTGAAATGACAAGTTCCTTAATAAATATTTTCGTGTTTATAAATACGTTCATTTAATCGGCCATCGCGTAGTCCTAGAAAGGTCTGCTGGTGATCACAGTGCCTGACGTTTCAACAACCTGGGTGGAAGTCATCACCAGAGACGAGGTGAATTTGTGTCGTCAGTTGATGCAATTTAGTCTCTGGTAAATGACATGTTTGGTTAATTAAGCCGCAATACTATTGGTCGTCTAGAGTTTGCTTAAGTGAGTTTGCAAACTTTACTTCGTCGTTTGAAGGCGCCTAAGGAAACAAAGTTAACCCTTTAAGCCCGAAGAGTGATCAGCGTCAAATTTCTCCTCACAACACCGCTACTTGACCAAACATGCAGGTCACGAGAACGAAGGAAATGATCATCAAAGATAGGATGACTTGATTTTTATGCAAATTCTCCCATCTAGTACCATAAGAAATGTACGAACAGTGAGGAGAAAATGCATGCTGATATTGTATACTTGCCAACTTTTTGTGATTCATAGGCGTGACATTTTTATCCTGAGAGTGTCAAGATTTTTCGTAGGGGACCGATAATATCCGAAGATGTCCGACGATTTCCGAAGACGTCCGAAGATTTCCAAAGCCGTTCCGAAGACGTTCCGATTTATGGCCAGTAAACCGATGCTTTGATCATTCAATCGAGTATGACCATGTCTCCCTACTAAAATCCGAGATTTCGCGAAAGTAAGATCATTATTTTCTCGCATTAGTTCGAGTTTATTTAAATACTTTGTTTTTTTTTTCAAATGAGTCGGTTAAGGCTGTAAAGGCTCAAACTTTTCCACCAGGCGTGAGAAATGGGAACGCAGGCGTGAGTAGGCGTGAGATCGCAGTTTTCGATCCGCAGGCGTGACAATCACGCCTTAGGCGTGACACTTGGCAGGTATAATATTGGGGCTTAAAGGGTTAAAACACTATCTGTTACATACCTGAGGTGCATAAGGTGCTAGCACACAAATTCTGGCAGGCTTCGCGTCTCCCCACACATCAGTTGGCCAGCGGTTTATCAACTCTTCCACACGATCGGCAACTTCCGCAGCCTCTCCCCTGTTCAGAAAAGAGGGCGGCTCATCTGCAATCTCTTCCTTGCCGTGCACTCCGTGGAATACAACAGAATAAGGGAGGCTGGGTGGGCGCTTCATATTGGCAATGAGTGTATCTTGATAAAACAAATGGGATGGGACCTCCACAATGTCGTCATAAGCGCGGTAGTTTTGCAGCAGCAAGACTTTCCATGTGGACATTGATGGATAGAATTCATAGAGGCGAACAAGGAGAGAACGGCCGAGACCAAGCTGGCGACAAACTGTCGACAGGACAGGAGGGCTGAGCTGAAGAAAACACAAAAGTTGGCCTCATTGAAACAATTGCCCAGAACATGAGTACGTTTGAAAGCAGGAAATATAAGAGCCGTGGTTACACATTCCTTAGTAAAGCGATTTACAGCGGTAATTCTACCACAGTGAATTAACCACAGTGTTTCTTATATCAAGCTGACAGCGGTTACATTCCAGTTAGTTAGCGGCCTCAGTATGTTTTTTAAATTACCTTGGGATTTGCAAACATACACCTCGATAACTTTTACGGGTACTTTACCGCAGGAGCTTTACCTCAGTAAGGAGCGTTACACACAATTTTATGACAACTGTAGTAAAAGCCCGTTTTACCGCGATAAAACGTTCAAGCATAACTTCAGCTTTTTGAGAAATTGAGCATCGCGTTTACGGAAACAGAAGTGACCACGTGAACATGATTTCTCCTCGTTTGCTGCCTACCGCTTGCCGTTTCTAAGTGAAGATACCGTGTGGTACTAAATTTTTGCGGGAATTTAATATTGCGGATTGACGTTTTTGTGTTTTGCGGGAACTAATTTTTGCGATTGGAAAAGACTGTTTTTTCTTGCTGGGAATTAATTTTTGCGATTTTCTGGAAGTCGCGTTACAATAGAACTGATAACATTTTCGTTTTTTATTTGAGTACATGCAAAACAAAAACGGATAAACAACATGGGAGTAAAACAGATTTTACATCATTGTTACTCTTTTGCAATGGATGGACAATAACTAAGGTACCACTTGATGCATTATATCCACCGAGTTATCCATGGCATTTTCTCCTTCAAACCAGTATTTTTGTATGTAATTTGTACAGTGGAGTAAATTCTTGCGGAAAAAAAAATTGAAAAAAAACTTTTTTTTGGCGGATCGCGAAAAACCCCGCAAAAAACGCAACAATTAGAACCCGCAAAAATTTAGTGCCACACGGTAAGTAGTTTCGCGTTAGCCATAAACACGAGAATCGTTTTGCACTGTTGTCATATACTCATTATTTGTTTTGAGGTAAAGTAAACGCGATTCCCCGTTTGCCGTTTGCCGTAAACGTGATGCTTAATCTCTCTATTGTGTTTGATAAAAAGGTACCTGCAGATGATCTCCAGCGAGGACTAACTGGGTATTTGGCCCTGCTAAGCACAAAGGAATAATGGTCTCTGCTTCCATGGCTTGCGCAGCTTCATCAATGAAGATGTGCGTAAAAAACCCTGGTGGAAGATCGAGCTTAGCAAGCGAAGCTGCTGTGACTAGAGTAGTTACCACAACGCGATGGCTCTGTAATACCGCTTTGTTGGGAATGGCAAATTTGCCAGTGTGCAGGTCCAGAAGACAATACTGGAGGACCTCTTCGGGGACCGTGTTTATGAAGCGCTTTTCCCAACAAATGCGGAGTGGTTTGAACCTTGAACGTGGAATCTGTGATTCAGTTAGGAAAGGGTGAAGGTAGTTTTTGATGTAGTGGTCGGCAGCACTGTTTGAATGCGTGCAGAGAAGGATTCGGTAATCTGCTGCTCGACTGTTAAGCTGGGTAGTAATCAGCTCTTTAATGGCTTCAGCGATAGTTCTTGTCTTCCCAGTTCCAAATGGCCCCAGAATCAACAGTGGTGGGCCGGGGTGAGGCAATAGCATCTGTTTCAACGCGCAGCATTGAGAGTTGTTTAACAGATAACGATTGGAGGGGATCGACCACTGGTCCGTACTTCCTTCTTTTACGATCGGGAACACCACGTCTAGGCTGACACGCTCTACTGCCCAGTGCATGTGCTGGTACGTGTCAACAAATCTAAAGCACACTGAAGCTGGCAGAGGGCTTCTACGTGCAGATTTGAAGACTTGCTGAAGCTCACTGCTAGCCCGCAGCAAAACACGGTTCTTTCTCAAACTCTCCACCACAACTTCGTACAAGACTAGATGTGGACGACCATGCGGTTTAATTCTAACCAGGGCATAACCTCCGCGACTGATCAATAAAGTGGCATCATCCATTAGGGCTTCATCAATTGGTAGCACAATAGTGACTTGGGCTGGGTCCGTGGCACATGGCTGAAGACAGTGGAGAAGATCAATGCAGTGTATGGTCAGCCTGGATGGGAACAAGGCAACCTACAACATGAGTCTGGGTATATATACTGAATGTAAGGGAGTTGCTATGTTGTGATCAAATTTTTCTTTGGTTTGAAAATTTTCAAACCAGTTCAATTTATATTTTCCGTTGTCTTAGATTATGGTAATGAATTTGAGACAAAGGAAAATAAAAATTAAACTGGTTTGAGAAATTTAAACCACAACAGCTACTTTCAGGGGGTCCTTTCTTATGTCATGGGAAATGCATTGTAACGTAAGTTACTTTCGGATTTAATTACTGACCTTTAATTATCCTTACTTTAGGTGATCGTTTTTTTAAGGGGGGGGTCGCTTCTTTCGGGCTGCAAAAACGTTTACCGAGTATCTGATGATCTTAGTAAAAATCGTGTCAACTGTAAAATCATAAGCACTATTTAAAAAAGCATTATTTGTAATGAATATTTGAGGAGTTCTATCTATGTTGAGCAGTCCCTACTGCTTTACCCACTGTTAAATAAGTTACGTTTTGTTACCTTCAGGTAGACGCTACCTACCAGGGATCCTCGCTTTCAGAACTTTAAGCCCTGATATGAAAAGTCACATTCTCCTTACTGTTCTCCGTACATTTCTTATGGAACTAGTAAGGAGAATTTTTTCTAAATATCAAGATTTCTTATCCTTGGTGATTGTTTCCTTTATCAGTCTTATCACTTGAATGTTTGAACAAGCAGTGACTATGCAAAGAGAAATTTCACTTTCGTCACTGTTAAATAAGTGGCTTCTGTTTCAACTGACCAGTCAAATCAAGGAATTATAAGATGGGGAATCAGACAAGCGAATGTGAAACTTGACAAATCCCCCTCTCAACGTTCTTTTCTTTTGGCCCTTTAAACCCTAATAATGACGAAAATGAAATTTCTCTTTACATAAACACTGCTTGTTCAAACGTTCAAGTGATGAGAATAAAGGAAACAATCACCAAGGATAAGACGTCTTGATATTTAGACAAATTCTCCCTACTAGTTCCAAAAGAAATGTAGGGAGAACAATAAGGAGAATATGAATTTTCATATCAGGGCTTAAATGGTTAATTGGCCAGTTGTCGTACATGTATATCCCATAGAACGTTATGAAAGAGTGTCAAAAAGTTTCAAAACGAATCATGTGAGAGGCAACAGTGTGGAGCACTTAAAGCCCTACCAAACGGAGACAAAAGTTAACACAAGTTTGGAAGTGCGAACTTGCTTAGACACACGTGTAATGGGTGGCCAAACGGACTGGCAACAAGACGCAAGCTCAACACAATTTGCAAAAAAATTAAAGCCATTTTAGTGCAGCCTTTCATGCCACTCATACTGAGGAAAACAATACTGAGACCAACACTTGCGTTGAAATGCGTTGGGTGGGCAAATGGTTAAAAACTTGCATTCGTTTACGTGGAAATTTGACTTCGATTTAAGTGAACGCAGGTCATCGGAAGCCACTACAGGAATACACAGGTCATAGTCAAATGGAGTCACAAGTTATCGCAAGCTTTCAATTTGCAACGACTTGTGACTCCCTTTGGCCAGGGCTAAATGGAGTCAATTTTTTATCCAAAATTAACCTTGTCATTTGACGACGACGCTCATATTCTTCAATGTGGAGAAGCATATGGAGACGTTGTCTGTACTGTTCATGGGAAAGGCTGTCATCAAGATGATCAAAATGACCAAACTCCAAGGCTGTCCCCAGGTTAGGTGGAAGAGGAAATTCAGGGTTTGTCTGACCTGAAAAAGGATAAGTAAAGTTATAAATTCAGCAGCTAGGCAACCCCCAACTTAAATACGACACATACATTAATAAAGAAACTATGGTGCCATGCCGGTGGTATTGTAAAACACACAAAAATTAGGTTTCTGATCAACTTCTTAATAAGCTAAATTGGCCACCATAAAGAAATTTAAAAAGCTGATGGAAAACCAAACAATTTTTGATTACAAAAACTAGATTTAAATTGGCTAAAATCGTAAACTAAATACCTTGCATGTCCTGAGGGTCAAAAGAAACCACCTGATATTTAGCCAGCCAAGACAGCTCACTATCCTCATCACAAACCACTGGGTACTGAATAGCATGAAGCAAACTCTGCTCTGGAGCTACCACCACTTCAAGCTGTCGAAACACAAATGGCTGCTCCGCAAAATCAAACACAAGTCGCTGCTGAAAACTGCCATAGTCTGCAGACTCGAAGTGGAGTGTGATCTGATAGGTAGTGACTGGAGAACCACTGTTTAATTCCCATTCCTGACTCCCCACAGGTAAGATAATCTCAGGATTGTTGCTGGCTTTCACCTGTGCTATGCTGTATTCTGGCAGATAAGGATCCAGCAAAAACACACGACGTAGCCTACACCATTTACTCACACGACTCTGAAAAACATATCAACCAGGTTATATAAAATCACACCCATTCAAAGCAACAAAGCAACTTGCATAGATGAGCTTCACCACCCCTAGTACCCCACCTCTAATAAGGAAGTCCCCCTCTCCCTCTCAGGAGTAAAAAATAAGCCCAACCAACCCACCCCCAACTCTCCCCCCCTCCCACACACACACACACACACTTCTACTCTAATAAGACCCCCTCCCTTTCAGACCAAGCCCTCTCCCTCTGTTAAGCCCCCTTCTAATAAGCCCTCCTTTCAGGTCTACAGAAACAAATAAGCCCCTCCCTCTAATACACCCCCCCCCCCCTTTTCTAGTAAGCTTCCTTATAAATTGCTGCTTCTACTAGCCCACCCCTCCCTCTACCTTTCAGGGTTAAGAAAATAAAATAAACCCCCTCCTTCTTTTAACCACTCTTCCTCAACCCCAATATATGATCTATTAAATTGCGCATTTGGTCTGTTTACTTAAACTTTGACTATAAAAACTTTGTCGTTGGCTTTCTGTACTCTGTCCTTTAGCTGTTACTCAAGAATTTGTTTATGTTGGGCCTAAATGCTCAAGCTTCTATTAATACATGAAAAGTTGTGTGATGTGTAGTGATGTTCAGTCAGTATTGCCCTTCGCATTACGATTAATGCAGAACTTCAACTTGAACAAGCAGGCATGCGCTTTCTTTTTTTTAATTACCCTGCCATCTGGGACAGGCCTAGTTATACCTGTTTGTTTTTTCTTTTGCACTCTTTTTTTTGTTCATGGTCACATGCCCCAGACCTCCAGTTTGTGCTCAGCCAAACAAATACTTGTCACGTCTTTCGCTACACAGGCTAGAACTTCTATCGTGAGTGACCATAATATATTTTACACCCCAAAGGGAGGGAGAACAAAAGCAGGGTCTAGTGCCCCTGGGGCTTTGCTTGTTACTAATACATGTGCCCCTTTTCTTGGTGAGACCTAGACAATAATTGATAGCCTCACTACGGGGACATAGAGGAAATACAGGATTACTTTTAGGGTAAATAAAATGATTTAACAGAACTAATTTGCATCACAAATTTTTAATGACAACAGTGACTTACACTTGATTTAACTGCAAAAACCCATGTGACAGGCTTGTTCTTGTCAATGTGTGGGACAAACAGTTTTTCATTGCAAAGGACACTGTGGTTCGCACTCACTTCGACCATCTAGAAAAAAATAACATCAAATAATAACAAAAAATAACAATTAGCATTTCAATGTTAAATCGTAAGTATTTATATGACTTGTTGCACAACATTTAAGGATAAAAATTAGCGAGAAAAGTTTAACACAACGTTTCAAGTCTCCATGACATCATTTTCAAGTGAGAAAATAAAATATAAATGAGTTAATATATACAAGGTGAGGTGTTAAAAAAGTAAACAATAAGTAACATATTTGGCATGTAATTGTGTGTGCATGGTACCTCACCTTGTATAATTACATTAACTCATCTATATTTATTTTCTCACTTGAAAATGATGTCATGGAGACATCGAAACGTTGTGTTAAACTTTTCTCGCTAATTTTTATCCTTAAATGTTTATCCAAATTCAATCTGATTCGAATGTTACACAACAGTTTCTGATAAATTGCAAGAAAAAATTGCATTTCAGGGTAATCAAATTGGAGACAATGTGGGAAAATTTTGTGGCCCAAAAAAGATGGGAAGGGGGAGGGGTGGGGGCTTTATAGTCAGCAAGAGGGCTCATTAGAGAGGGGGGATTAATCGAGGATTATGTGATAAATTGTGCAAATGGGTGCAATCTAACACCAATTGTGCAAAATTGCAACCTTGCACGACATCACAGGCCTGAAATAACACAGCTGGCCTCCATTATCTGAAACTCTCAAAAACAATTGGAAAATTGTTTGAGGTAGGGGGGTTCAAATTGTGTCAAATTTCAATAGGTAGTTTTTTTTTAAATAAGAGCTCAGATGACTGGCACCTCTGGCTCTTGAACAGTCTGATCTAATGGTCTCTAGGAACAATATTTGTTATCTTTAGACACATACGCTGTTAATTATTAGAGGGTTTCTTTTAACCTATTAAGCCCTAACTGTGACGAAAATGAAATTTCTCTTTACACTATCACTACTTGTTCAAACATTCATGTGATGAGAATAAAGGAAGTGATCACCAAGGATGAGATGTCTTGATATTTAGCCAAATTCTCCTTACTAGTTCCATAAGAAATGTATGGAGAACAGTTAGGAGAATATGCATTTATTATATCAGGGCTTAAAGGGTTAACGCAATCAACAGAAAATGGTGGCCACCATAGGACCACCAGGAGGTATTCCTTCTATACTTCTGTATGCGAACATCATGAAAAAAAATTATGACGTTTGCCATTTTTAAGAGAAATTTTTGCATTATGTGCAACACCTTGTCTGACTTTCATTCAGTCAAAAGACATCATAATCTCTCCAGTTTGAAATGGCAGATGGTAATTTTGGCAACAGGAAGTCATAAGCTATTAAAAATACTGGACATCTGAGATAACTAAGTTTGAGATAGCCAGAATCATTGATAAGTGACTGAAACATAGTAAAGCAAATCCAAGGGAGATGGATGGGGCGGGGGACTACTCAATTAAGTTCTATATGGGAAGACTAGGCTCATACCCTAACCCTTTAATATAGTCATTTTTACCCAAATGGTACCCCTTTCATACAACAAGAGAAAAAAAGTACCCCTTTCTTATACCTCAAGGATAAGCCAAAACAGTAGAATATCCTACTGTCGCGACATTTTTATCTGGGCTTTCAGTTGCCCAGTGGGTCGCTTACTAATGGTTCTCGGCTTTCGCGTGTTTCACATAATTATTTGTTATTTTGTGCCAGAATTTGGTACCCTTTTATACACTTAACTCAAGCTGCTGTCTCTTTTCTGTAGCAATGTGTTTTGGTGATCCCTTAAGGGATCTTGAGGATCCTCTAGTATCTTCATCCACAGTGACATGATAAATTCAAAAACCTTTGCAGTAATCTTGGAGATTCTTGGAGATTTCTGCGTGAGATCCAGATATACCTGAGTAAGTCTGAAACACTTACCAGACTGCTTTGTGAGTAACCACGTTGCTTTAACCTCTCCAGTTCTTGTAACAATGCTGCTGAAGTTGGCATGGTAGCATTTCGCGGCTGTTGCAAAAACATTTTTTTTTTTTAATTTTGTATCTGTTTACTAGGAGTTGATTTGTATGAGTTTATCAGGAAGAGCTCACAACATAGATGCTGTTCCTTTATCTGCATCTTCGCCCTCACAGCCACTCAAAAGCTTGCTTATCTACTGCGGAGCAAAGGAAAACATAAACTATGATAATAGAGCTTCAGATAATTATAAATAAAGGGGTTATATAGTTTCTAAAGAAAATGACTGGTGCTGCATCAGTGGGGATTAGTGAAACACAAAAATTTGGATTTATCAACTGAGTTGATAGGGTAAATTTAATGGCCACTGTAAAGAAAATCAAAAGATAGTGTTTCTGAAAGCGTTAGCTGAAAAACATATAGCACCACAGGAAATTACAGTGAAACAGCTTTCATACCCTCATCGTAACTAGATGATTAACCCAATACACAACTCACCGGCAGTGAAACTGACATCTACTATACTATTAAGCACATGGCTGTACATGCAAGGACAAGTTTACATTTTCAAATGCCACAAATAATACGATTATGATCAGAACTATCGGATAACAGATTCGCTATACTGGACAAAATACAGCGTATTGAGGTCCCTCGGAGGAGAAACATGTGAAAACAGCTGTTCAATTCTAAGTGCTTAATTTATGATTTATTTAAGCTTATAAGTATTCAAAACAAACTGTCATAAGCCTGTCATAATTTATGGTATGGAGTTTTAGCCAACCACGATGCACAATCTACTTGAAACTTTCCTACGATCATAAAAAAGGCGACCAAAAAGAGACCTTCTGGTAAAACCTATTGTTATCTCTTAGTACGATCTTTCATTCCATTGAAAAATAAAATAACCCGTACGTAGTAAGCTTACGTAAACACAAGACGGAGCCACCATTTGAACATTTCTACAGCTCGCTTCTCCAGATGTTTTCCCGCCGGGAAGTTTACAAAGATAGCGATGTGTCATACGTCTCCCTAGTAAAATAATTCACACTGCTCTACGTGTATAATGGAGGTAGAACAATAAATAAACTTACATCAGCATGTGTGCCTGTGAAAACTGAAAAACGGAAGCCAGCCGTATTCAACTGTGTGTAGACACCTTGTGACGGTTACACAAGGAAAGAAGTAAATTATGAACCCTATTGCTCATGCGTGTATTTTGTGGCGGAGAAATCGAAATGCGTTTTCAAAAGCGGTGAATTTGTGGTTAAATGAAGCCTTAGAAAGACATTCACACCGAATTTATACGTAAGAGCTAAATCATCTTGATCTCAAGACCTAATGAAGATCTTCTTGAATTCATAAAATGAAGTATTTTACTGGATCAAGGCGGAGAGTGCGTAAAAGCACGAGCAATCTTGCCAGCAGCCGCAGTGAAAGTGTTGCTGTGGAAACTGTAAGTTTAATTAACTGTTAACTTGAAGTTTAAAATTGTTCAGTTGAGCAAGTGTTTAATTTGCATAAGAATGTAAACAGTTTAAAGGATTCATGTTCTTCCTGAAGATGTGTACACATGTATTAACCCTTTAGCCTTGATATTCTCCTTACTGTTCTCCAAACATTTCTAATGGAACTAGTTAGGAGAATTTGTCTAAATATCAAGACATCTTATCCTTGGTGATCATTTCCTTTATTCCACTTACTTGAATGTTTGAACAAGTAGTGATAATGTAAAGAGAATTTCCATCTTCATCACTGTTAGGGCTCAAAGGGTTTAACTGTAATTGCCATGTACATTATACCCCCCCTCCCCCCATATTCACTCAGATACCATATACTTTTTACCTCCGTTATTTATAAAGCCTCATAAAACCTCCCCCCCCCCCCTTGATGGATAGGGAGGGTTCTGTTGGTGGTGGTAGGGTGGGTCTCTCCCCAGGAGGAGTTCCCATAATCATAGAAAGTATGTACCACTGTTTAGGGTTTTGTCTGGGCTAGGGTAGAAGAATTTAGTCTAGACTAAGATTTAACCCTTGGTGAATCTGGGATAGGGTAAGGATTTTTAAAGTGTAGTCTAGAATATGGTTGCAGAATGAAGCTGAGCATGGTCTGGTATAGGGTAAGTGTTTTAGACTCCTAGGAGCACACTTCCACCCAAAAATTCATAGAGTAACCCACTGGGATCTCTCAAACCTAATCCTAGTTACAGTGCCATGTTAACAAGGCCAGACCGAGTTGCAAGTTATTACATGTCCAGGTACTGACTTGAGACTCTTTCTGGACATGACATGCAGGGCACAGTGAAACCTGCCTGGCAAGTACTCCATTAATATGACAGTTATAATGTGATAATGACCACCTCAAATTATTATCACCACTCTTAAAGTCTCCTCTCTCCCCCAAAAAAATAAAGTCTTCCCCCCCCCAAAAAATAACTTGATTGCAGTTATTTGCTTATAGAGAACCCTGTTAATCCGATCATGGCATTCAAATTACATTTTTATGGCCCACTGGTGGTCATATTAATCATCAGCTTGCACTCTACCGGTACTTACGATAGCTGATGATGAAGCATTAAATTTGATTGGGCTTAAATTCGTAAGGAAGTGAAAGCAAGTGAACCCAAGTTTCTCACTGCATGGCCAGTCAATGCAAGTTGAAACAAGTGGCTTCTCGTTGTTTTCTTTGGGTGGGTGCCAAAGCTGTATTGAAATGTCTGTTTCGCAAATTGCATCTAACTTGCGAGTTTGTTTGGCCACCCAGTACAAGTCTGTGCATGCAAGTTGGCATTTCTAAACCTGCAAAGACATTGCAACTCTCTTTGGCCTGGTCTTTGAATGGTAATTTAAAAAAAAAAACTTCTATCATTTCTTAATATTGACTCCTTCCCTTTACATGTAAAACCTGTCTGGAACAATGCTTCCTATGGTACAAAATTGACCACCCATATCAAGCTATTCATGTGTTTACAATGTCAGGAAAATGCAGACACCAGTAATCAGGTACCAAATTTACCGGAGAATGAAAGAGTGCAAAGGAAAAGATCAAGCACTAACAGAGCAGAACTGGAGGAGAGTAGGGCAAGTGGATCTAAGAAAAGAAAAGCACAAAGCTCCAGTAGCAAAGGTCACACACAAAAATCAAAAACAAAGCCAGTGAAGAAAGCCACTGATCAGGATGAATCTGTTTCCTCAATCACTGCTGTGGCTCAACAAAGGAGTAAACATCATAATCAGAGTACCGGTAATCAGATGTCAACCTCTGATTCTGATGGGAGCTTAAACTTGTCAGACAAAAGAGATTCATTAATTTTACATGACACTGATGAACATCAAAATGATCGCAGTTTCCTTCAGCAACAGATCAAGATATTGAAGACTCCATTCCAGCTGGAGGAAGCCTGCCCAGCATTAGCTAACATTAGAGGTACAACTTTTGCTTTAGTGATCCATTCATTTACATGTATATAGTCAGTGACAGATCCAGGAGAGCTCTCTCCTTCGCAGAGGCTCCTGTTAGTAAACACCAGTGAAAGAAAAAAATCAGGGTGGGGGCAGGGGGAGCGAGAACGCTGGAGAGAGAAAACGGGAGTGCGGGGAATGGTGGGAAGAGAGTCAAAAAGCCTCCACACGTTTCTACCCAAGCATGCAGTTAAGGCGCGACTGTAGGGAGCCTCTGCAGAGGAGAGAGGGAGAAGGACCCCTAAGGCCACCTTTCTTTAGAGGGGACAGGGGGGGGGGGGGGGGGGGCAGGGGACCAAAACTTTTAATTAGTTACTAACAGGACAGACCCCTACATTATTTTGTTTCTTTTTTGGGACTGTTTGAAAAGTCCTGCTTCAATAAAAAATTTGACACCCCTACATTTTGACTCCGGGCCTCACCTTCTTCAAAGGTCTGGATATGACACAGATAGCAGCCATAAGTATTCTCCTTTACAACATATTCTATCTCACTGACTTGTATAACACTTTGTAAAGTCATGTTTGGTTGGAGACCTATACTGTATGAAAGAAGGCATGAGTATTCTCAGAGCTGCCTTGTGTTTATTAACCCCTTTACTCCCAAGAGTGCCTAAAATCCAAACTCAAGACAAATCCCAAATTTCATTGGGTAGAATACTTAAATGTATATAGTAACATGTGAAAGTACTACTGAGGAGATTTCATTTAACTGGTCACACCATAGGATTTCATCCACGGACTCAAAACTTAAAACCATCTTATCCAGCACAATAAACAGTACCTCAGGAAAGAACTGCTCAGTATCTTTCATTTGAATGGACACACTTCAGGATTTCATCCACAAACTCAAAAGTTAGAACCACCTTCACGTCTCCATAACTGACTCTGGGAGTGAAAGGGTTAATAATTACTGAAAGCCTGCATTTAAAAAATCAAATAAAGAAACTTTTTGGGCCAAAATATACATTTTAAAAGAATTGGATTTTGGGTGACCAACTGGTCATCCTACAGTTACTGTACTGTAAAAATTAGACCAATGTATTATTCTGACAGGAGATGTTTGTGTGTGTGTGAATGTGCAAAACATAAGATTTTTAAGTAACGAAAAATGCCAAAAAGTCTCTAATGTGTAGGGCATTGGCTGTATCCTCTGTATAATAAGACTGAGAGAAATAATTTTGTTCTATCACACATTCATATTTTGATAAACCATTTTATTCTCCAGAAGTGTGTAATCAGGTAGCTAGAAATATCTCAATATTATTTTCCTTACAGCAAATGATTCCAAACACATTCCTCTAGAGATTATCCACAACACACTGAGAAAAGGTGGGGATTTCAACAAACTTAAGTTGGATTGTTTATAATTATACACTATAATTCTGATGAATTTTTTGTTGTTGTTGTTGCTTTTACATCGTTACATGAGTCAATACACCTTAATTGGTGTTTTGGTAGATAACACAGTCATGCAGACATTTTATGAATTTTTCCAAGCCCTGCAGGGGCGAGGAAAAATGCAAGCATTTAGTAAAATGTCCTCACGTTTTATCATCAAAACACCAAATGAGAGGTTTACAGTGGACAGCTGAATTATCCACTGCATTTTGTTTTTGCTTCGTCTTCCTTCAGAAAACAACCAGTCAACCCGGGATTGTACATGTACAGTGTAATACACTGGCATACGGTAAAATGACACAACAGTGCAATAATAACTGAAGTCCCTGGTGGAAGAAGGGCGTAAGTGACGATTTGTGGTTAAAATCGAAATTGCTCCTATTTAGCTGAACATTGGCACACAGGCTGGTTTTCATGTGAGGAACGCTGTTGTGCACTTATTTCTTGACCTGAGATCTAAAATTTGAAGAATTAGCGTATTACTTTTGCGTGAAAAGTGTTGTTGAACTGAACTCGCTCAAGTGATGCGTGAAAGATTTCTTTTGTTCTCTGCCTGAACTAAAACAAAGGAATTCAACCTAGAATCCGCGGTCCTGTTGTTTTCTTTGTGTCAGTTTTAAGCAAAAGTAATACGCTAATTCTTCAAATTTTAGATCTCAGGTCAAGAAATAAGTGCGCAACAGCGTTCCTCACATGAAAACCAGCCTGTGTGCCAATGTTCAGCTAAATAGGAGCAATTTCGATTTTAACCTCAAATCGTCACTTACGCTCTTTTTCCACCGGGCCCTTCAAATAATGTTATTGTTTGGTCATTAAACCAAGTGTGAAATTTCACTGCATGGAATTCTTATGCACTCTGTGGTATACATGTAGAAGGTGGTAAGTATTCATGGTCAGGTGAAATAGAGACTTTGAGGCTAACTGAGTGTCCAGTACTGAACAGCCTGTCTTTTTTTTTTGTTACTGTTCGTCTTATACACGGTTTTCTGCTGATGTTTATCTGTATTCTGTTACAGTCAATCATAAAACAGAAGATGAAATACTACGAAGTCTTAACCGTCATGCACAGAGAAAATTACTAAGTAATTTACAGAGCATGAGGCAAGAAAGGGATGATCATAAGGCCACTTCTGTGTCAGATGAGCAATCACTAGAAAGGTACGTTTTAGGGGATTTGCACATTTTTTTTTTATCTTAATTGTTGACATGAGCATTAAACAATGCAAAGTATTGGCAAACGAAGCAAATCCGTGCAAACTGTCAAGGGTGCTGCCTAAAGGGCCAAATACATATAGCTGATTTTTGCAGCAATTTACAGTGTAAAGTGCAATTTTAAAAAAGCTAGCTGTGAAAACTACTTTAGTGGAGTTTCATGACAATTTAATTGTGACTTAGAAATGTTGTACATTGGCAGAAGCACATTTTATTTTGATTTGAGCTTAAAGCCTGTCAACTTTAATTTTGGATTTGCTTGAGCTGGCAGCGTTTATGCTAATGATAATTATATTGCATACACTTTGCTTCTGTTACATCAAAATTGGATCACTGGTAGTTTGCATTAGCAATTGAGAGTGTAATTAAAACTCTGAAAAAAAATTGCCTCTTAAACTGCATCAAAACTCACAGGTGAAAATGGCCCTTAAGAAAATTCCGAATAAACTGAGCAGGAAACAACCATGTGGACCTCTGCCTGTTTATGTTTTAAGCCAGCTTATGTTCAAAGGTTATTTTCTTCACAGATATAAAGCAATGCAGTCAAGGGTTGCTGAGCTAGAAAAAGCACATGATGAGATCAAACAACAGCATGCTCAATATAAGGTACATGCACAATAAGTTTGCTTGCAGGGTTCTTAATTGTACAAACTTTGGAGTTCTGTCCATCTTAAGCTTCAAAACTTTTCTCCTTATTTTCAGAATATAGGTCTCTTAGTGTCACAGTTAGAGGAGATGAGTGAGGCATTTAACAGCAAAAAGTTGATTGAAGAGGTCAAAAGGACAAATAACTTAGGTTTGTATGAACAGTTGAAACCTGCATTATGACCACTGATTTGTAAAACCATCTCTCCAATACAACCACATCTTTCTTAGCAAAAACAAAAGATACTGCATGCATGCTGTCATTTTGGTATAATCCAGTGAAGGTAAATCATAAAAATAATTAACATTAAAGTTAACGTTCTTGAGCATGTATAAGTTATTTTTTTACCACCTTTTGTACGGTTTTGGGCCAAAATTGGCACTATCACCCTTTTCCATGGAGTCTTTCACATGTTAAGACTACCATAAACTATTGCAATTTTCTTATTTGTATTTCATGTCTTATTACAGGTTTAAGCAGTGTGGCAGTTGTCAGTGATAGTGCCCCACCTACGCACCAAGAGCTAGTGAAGATTCTCTTCAAAGATTGATTATCACATCACACTGATTCCATCAACCAAGACTTTACTTGAACATCTCGGAGGGCTTTGTGGCTACAGCTCCAGACAAGACTACAGTTGTCGACAACGAACATTCTCTCTTTCCACTCGGGGATAGTCGAACCAAAAGAAAATGCAAGCAAGCTCAAAAATTGCCTGCCACATGGAAATGTGACATGTGTGTGTAGTGAGCCAGAAGGCTGGATTTTCCAGCTCCATAAACTAGCGGATCATCATGAGCACTTCACCTTTCATTGTGGCTGCCGATTTTCCCAGTCACTCCAATGTTCTTTCCACTTGACTATCCCTGAGTGGAAAGAAAGACTGCTTGTAATCTACTATAGTTAAGACAAAATGTAAAAAGTTATTGTAAAACACTCATAATGTCCCAGATTAGTGCCACTTGTGGTGTTGTTAAAAGGGATGACACTCTAAATAAAGTTCGTATTGTGTTACAGTTTATATTCTGTATTTTCCTGAATGAAATCAAAGACAAGGTTGTAGAAATGTCTCCCCTCACCACCACCACTTTCCTCGCCCAATGTTGTTTTAATGATCTGATAATTCATCAGCCTACTCTCTGGAGGCCAAAAAACATTGATTAATGGATAGAGGGTAAAGAATTGTGAAAGTAAGAACTACATGTTTCGGGCATTTTGGGAGCTTAGGACCTAATTTTATCAAGGGCATTAATTAGAGACAGCAGTTTATTTATTGGCACAACTTTCAACACCCTTCACTCACAGTTCCCATATAACTTCTCCCTTGGAACATTTTATCCTGTTGAGTATGCTTGACTGCAGAATACCCTGTCACATGAACTATTTTCTGTGAAGCCAGCTACGTGGTATGCAGAAATTATTTGTTCAAGTTGGCTACTCAATACACAGAAAACAAAACATTAGTGTGTATTCCTTGTTCTTTAACTGTGCCTAAAATTTCTTGATCCTTTCACTGCTACCGGGGAGCCACTTCTCTCAGTAACACATTCGGTGTGGTGGGGTGTTCTGCAGTTACTCTGATCCTTATTACAGAAAATTTGTTGAACCTTTTTTTTGGAAAAAGGTAAGATGCAAGATTTTGGTGAGCTTATTTTTTTCTTTTGATAGCCTTCTTTTTCAAGCTATAAGAACATTCAGTGTCTGTTTTAAGCAATAATATTTGGTAAAATTTCTGCATAGCCCCATTACCCTCAAGTGGGAGGATACTTCGCCAGGGTACTCCCAATAGTCGGCTGTAAGGGAAGGCCCCACCCTGAAGGGGTGGCTTTTTTGCACTTCCACTATAGGGAGGGGTAAGGAAATTGATTGTTTTAGCATTTTATTGAGGGTCAGCAAAATACGCCTTAAATTAAAAGGGATATTAGCTAAATCAGAACTAAAAAGGGGTGCAAAATTTTGGTGGCAATCACAACGCAAAAAGTAAATGCAAAAGTTTGTAGCATTCAAGCAACTAAAAGTACACAATGAGCAACTATTTTGAGATAATTTTTGGGGTATAAAAAGATTTTTGTTCCAGATGTATGACAGGATACCGTTTCAATCCAAATTAGTATATTGAAGAAAAAAGGGTTTGAACTTTGGGGTGGAGCCTCTCTTTCAGGCTAAACTTCAATGAGTCACCTGGTCACAAACATTAACAAGAAGACGCCTGAAGGCGTTTTCGCGGGATGTGCTGGTGTATGTAGCGACTATTTTGAACGGATTTGGACAGTTGTCGAGTACATGGGTTGGTGCGGTATGTACATGGACGTCCTCTTCTAGTTTCTTCTATCGATTTGACTTTGTACTTTGAACCTGACTTGCACGTGATTCGAAGTTACAGCCAATAAAATCGCACAATTTTTTGGGACGTCCCTTGAGCCTTGTACCAAGGACACGGGATGCGGGAAAGTTAAAAAAAAAACATGCCAATTTGTGACACCGATGAAAAAATACGATCGACCGAAACCTAGACGCTGGCTGACTACGTCATCCTGCGTAATTATGCATACATTTTCTGACCTTGTTGTTATTTCAGAGGGATAGTGTGAAAGTAGTTGGATCAATACGTATGGGACTGTGCGGAAATTTAACGTTACATTTTCTCATCAATCATTGGCTAGATTGCATTTTGAAGCCGCACTGCCTCTGTAGTCCGTGGGCCAGGAGGCGAAACCCTCCCCCCCTCGGGGAATTTTGGGGACATATATCGTTTCGAAGCATAGCCTGAGGGTGTTTCAAATCAGGTTGTTCGCAATTTTCAAGTGGAGGCGTTTGGCCGTACGGCCACATTCTTGATGTGAGGCAAAAAAAAAACACAGGGTACCCACGTCATGGTTTTTGAAAGTTACACCTAAAATGCCCAGACAAGACACATAACACTATAAAATGTGTATGTATTTCTATCAAAATCACATATATAACACTGTCTAAGTAGGGAACCTGTTAATTGTCATCATCGTCTCCTGCAGTATTTTTTATCTGAAACAAAAAACCATAGGGTACCCAGGTCATGATTTTGTTGACAACCACTAAAAAAGGCATTCAATATTCTAATACTGCAAAAGGGCACATGCATTTGATATGAAGACACACCTGTACGCCGTTTCTACAATGCATCAAAAATCAAGTCCACAACATTTTCCAGCTCGGGAATCCTTTCGTCGTCTTCATCGTCTCCTGCAAGACTGTCAACTTTGATATCCGCCAGCTCTTGAGACATCAATTCACCTTCAGTCCCCTTAATTTCTAGAGCACCAACATTGTTCACTTCCCAACCAAGACCTTGTGGAGGAGGAAGAAGAAGACCTCACTATACCTAGAACGGATTTGGATGCAGTTCAAAGCGTAATATTCGTCATAACAGGGTTAAGACGTTAAGTTTGTACATATCCCTAGCCCCTCTATATCGGTAGTTTGGTGTAATTAAAGCCATAGCGTCGTAACAGCGGAACAGCAAATATAACACCGTAACAATGTAACATCGTAACAGCTTACTGAACAGAAAACCCAGGGTAAAACCGAAACAGCGTTCTAAAATGTAACACTGAGCGTAACAGGTTCACTTGTGTATAATATTGGATGTAACGTTGTAGCATTGCCTTTCACCCAACCTTTATCAGCAAACTTTGATAAAGAACGTTTTTATTTGTCATCCTATTGAAAATTCCAACACTTTTTCATGTACTTATAGTTTCAATGTTACGATGTTAAGATGTTACGATGTTACGCTGTTACGATGTTACGGCTGCGTGTGGACTTTCTCCATGTACCAAACGAAATGAGGCCGTTAAGTCATGGAATAACTGCTGCGTTTGGAGTTCAGCTGGGAGTTCCCCTATATACCGAACGAAACGAGACCGCGTTTGGTGTTCTTCTAGATACCGAACGAAACAGGGCCGTTAAGTCATGGAATAACGGCCGTGTTTGGTGTTCTTCTATGTACTGAACGAAACAAGGCCGTTAAGTCATGGAATAACGTGACATCAGAAGCACACCACCTTCATACCGACATTCCAAGACATCGACCAGTGTCCGGATTCCTCTGAAGAAACACTGGAAAGTCTAGAGAGCTTCACTTGCCTCACGTATTGTGGTAGACTTGCTGATGTATGCTCTTCTTCTTCATTCTCCACAAGGCCTTGGTTGGGAAGTGAACTATGTTGGCGCTCTAGAAATTATATGGACGGAAGTGAATTGGCAGATATCATAGTTGACTCTCTTGCAGGAGACGATGAAGACGGCGAAGAGATTTTCGAGCTGGAAAATGTTGTGGACTTGATTTTTGACGCATTATAGAAACTGCATACAGGTGTGTATTCATATCAAATGCATGTGCACTTTTGCGGTATTAGAATATTGAATGCCTTTTTTAGTGGTTGTCAACAAAATCATGACGTGGGCGCCCTGTTTTTTTTTGTTTCAGATAAAATAATAATAAATAATAATAATTAATCTTTAAAGAGGATACTCCCATCACGATGAGTGGTTTTCAGGGAGGTCCTCTATAACAAAAGAATAAAATAAAAGAACGCTGCAGGAGACGATGATGACAATTAACAGGTTCCCTACTTAGACAGTATTATATATGTGATTTTGATAGAAATACATGCACATTTTATAGTGTTATGTGTCTTGTCTGGGCATTTTAGGTGTAACTTTCAAAAACCACGACGTGGGTACCCTATGGTTTTTTTTTTTTTTTTTTGCCTCACATAAAGAATGTGGCCGCACGGCCAAATGCCTCTACTTGAGAAGTGCGAACAACCTGATTTGAAACACCCTCAGGCTATGCTTCAAAACGATATATGTCCCCAAAATTCCCCCGAGTGGGGGAGGGTTTCGCCTCCTGGCCCACGGACTACTGTACTTACAGAACTTTTCGACCGTTTAATTTTGTGTGCGCATTGCGAGCCTACACGACGCGTGGAATTGTGGGTATCCTAACGAAAACATCCAACATGGCGGACCACCATTACGAGAAGTACGAACCAGGTAAGATTTCGAGTTAAAACCTCAACATGTTTCCATGATTTTTGCCATAAAGCTCATTATCTAAGTTCCTTTGTTGCTTCACAGCATTTTAGTTTCATTATTCCATTACTAACAACCCAATTTCTGTTTGTTAGTGATGAAAGTAACCGCTAAAGAGATGGGGGACGCCAAGCTCCCCTTGTCCGGTCGAGATTATTGTGCACACCTTCTCATACCGCTTTTGAAGTGCCGCAAGGAAACTTATTTTATGCCGTGGAAGTGCCAGCACGAGAAGCATTTGTGGGAGAGGTGTGAATATGAGGAGTAAGTGATTAACATGACTATGATGAACTTACGGGAATTAAGCTTATGTTATTATAAGCTTAAAGCTAATAGACCAATAAGAAATTTGGATGTCATACCCGATCTTGATTGTAGTAAGCTGCGGTTTGTACTTGAGAACACCGGCAACTGGTTATTTGTTTACAATAAGACTCTATTTATCTACAACAATTGCAACAGTATATGCTTACTCAAAATTAATATGGAATTTAGAGAGGGCCATTCCATTTAATATCCACACCCCCCCGATGGAAGAGATTTTCTGAGGGGCCCTTGATCGTCATTTCCGAGGGGATCGCTGCGTCGGCGCCTTTGATCTTTTGAATATTTCCGAGGGGGTTTGGAAAAAATGGCCGTTTTCTGACGGAAAAGAAGAATTTAGGCAATTTCTGAGCGGGGGCAGGTGTCGGCACTTTTGATCTTTGATTTCTTAGGGGGAAAATTTTGATTGACCTCTTCCATAGGGGGGTGTGGGTATAAAATGGAATGGCCCAGAGTTTCGTTAAAATTCCCCTCGTATATTGTGAACTACATGTACTTAAGCTTAACTAAGACTAATCTGGCTGAGTAGTTCACAATATTCTATATTATACAACTTGAGAAATGGTTGCTTCATCAATGTGTCCTCATTTTGTATACACTGGTGTTTGCTTATACACTAGCTACCGGTAAATGTAGAGATTGATATGCATATAAACAACTGGCAGACAAACAAATGTTTATATGCCAGTTGGGCTACATGGGCATGCTTATAAATCTATGCATTGTATTTCTAGCCTGAGTTATTTATACATTACTAGTAAAAAGAAAAAGAAAAGGCTTTAGCAACAGCTACAGTTGAGCCTCCTCCACTTAATGATTGTGTAAGCATCCAGTGATGCAGGTCAACTCCATTAGATAGAGAGAACATCAACTCTAGCCTTACTGTGTATCTAGTTAGGCTGCAGTGTCAGGTTATAGTTGTAATGCTTGAAAAGCAGTTAAAGTAAATAATGAAATAAATATCCCAATAATCAACTTCTTTTCTCATACATTGAGTGAACGCTACTACACGTAAAGACCCATTAGCACTTACCGTGATGCACTGTGCGTTGTTTATTTTGATTCGACCGGATGGGCTACGATCTCTCAAGAGGAAAAATTACAGCCTCTCATCTTGAAGAAGAAATGAACACTGAGTTTGAAATTTCTGTCGTCAATAATTTTTTAGTCCCAAGAAGCGGCGCTGTCAGATATCAAAAGGCCGTCAAACACTTTTGCGGACTTTATTTTGGGTTGCTCAACCCACCTTCGTGTAGCAGATTCCAAGGACATTTTCTTCGCCCCCAAGAATCCCATCAAAAAAAAAATTAACGTCAAAGACGTGGGAAAATTTTTCCTACTTTCACCGACAGTTTGAGATCAATGCAGACGAAATTGAACCTCCAATGAGCCGGGAAGTTTTCTGTAAAAATAACATACACTTCCAGTCAGCTCTTTTTCTGTCCGATGTATCTAATTTGCATCAGGCATAATTTCAAATTAGCTCTGCCGGGGGCTGTTTTCGGCCACTTTGAAAGCTCACATTGAAAAAATTTTGACGGTATAGATGCAGAAAACCTCCTTCAACTTTCACCAAAAGTTCTGTTTCAATGCAGAGCAAAGCGAAGCCGCTAGCGAGCCGAGAAGTTTTGTACTTCATCCACATTTTGCCATTCAGACAGTACTTTGTTCCGGTCAATCGGTCACAAATTGCAAATTGCACTATGGAACCGGATTAGTTTGGATCTTTCTTACAGTCGTGATGGTTGAGTATTTTTGTGGTCCACGAAATTCAAGTACAACCATGGTGCATTATGGAAAGTGCTAATGGGTCTTTAAAGGCCTAAAATTAACGTAGTTTGTGCATAAGCCTGCTAACTGGCCATTCCATAAGACAAATTGTGAGGCAAGTTATAGGTGAGTACAGGGATTTGGGCTAGGGTGAACTGATTCTGTGGGGGGGGGGGGGGCTGTGGCATAGTGGTTAGCACGTTAGACCTTCAGATCTGAAGGTCGGTGGTTCGACATCCAGTCCCTGTCATCGTGTTGTTTCCTTAGACAAGGAACTTTACCCTACATTGTCTCTCTCCACCCAGGTGTATAAAAGGGTACTGGTGACATACTGCTGGGTTAACCCTTGGATAAACTAGCATCCCATCCAGGGGAGTGTAGCAATACTCTCAGTTGCTTCATGCCACAGAAACTGGGATAAGCTCCAGCCATGTGGGCCTCCGTGGCTCATGTGCAACTTCACCTTAACTGATTCTATTTTGACCAAAGCATTAGCTGTTAAGTTTGAGGTGCCCCATGAGATGTTACAAGGTTGTTAACTGTATAAACGAGAAGTGCTAAGAAAATAATACAGTGAGTTCCAACTTTGATGAAATGTTTTTTTTTTGTTTGCTTGTTTGTTTGTTTGTTTGTTTGTTTTTTCTGGGGGAGGGGAAGGGGGCAACTACCAAACTCAGCAAGGAATGTGTTAAATGAAAGAAACAAAATGCAAAAGCCCTTTTGATTGTAACCAGCACTAAATTTACCCCCATCCTTCATCTCTTGAATGGACCTGCAACACCATCAATATGAAAATTGATTTGGTGGTAGTGGGAAAAGCAAACCATTTATTGGGTGATAATTTTGTCAGTTACACCTTTAGCCTATTGCCACAGACCCTCCTCAAGTTCTTTTCACACTGGGTGGTGACTAGGGTTTTTAGGTATGTTAGTTGTCATTATAGATTGTAGGTAAACCACACACTCTCGCATGAACATCACTAGTAGCTAGGAGTAGTGAGAAAAAGCTTCATTTGTGAGCTAACAAATGAAATCTTTATTTTACAGTTTAATGTACAGAACAAGGGAGAAAGAACGCCGTAAACTTCAGCTGGGTGACAAGTAAAGTGCAACACGCTATACCTCGTGCCTTGATCTGAGAGTCCTTTTTGCCTGACCTGTCAAACCATCATCTTTACACTGTGAATGATACAATGTTTATTGTAAAAGGCAGTTGGAGTGTGGATTTCTTTAGCTTGTAATTATTGGTACTGTTTAAAAGAGTCAATTGAAATAAATTTGTGTACTAAATAACTCAGTCCTAGTTTTGGAAAACTCAAAAGTATTTCACTATTGGCATAATTGACAGTATGGGATCAAAGCAACTCTTGCACTATTCAAAACTCTTTCTTGTCTTCACAATAGCCTATTTCATGGTTGTTTTCTGAGTGTCTGGCCTTTGAGTGGAAGAAATGCCGGCATTTACTTTTTGTTACAAACTTTAGCTTTCCAGTTTTTCCTAAATTATGTCTTAGCGATTTTGAAAAAAGTACTGCTAACTTTTTGTTTTATTCTGGACGCAGTCCAAAATAAAGCCCTCTGCAGCTGGCTAAAAGTGAGGGGGCTGGCATCACAGAGCACAGTGCCATGCTCCTCGGGGACCAAGCTTTGCGACCACTGGTGAAGGCTGGGTCAGGGACCCCATTCAGGGGGATAATGAAGCTTAGAAAATTGATAGCTGTGGTGTGCAAAAGATGTGAAATAGAGAATCAGACTGCTTGTGAACAGGCACTTTAGGGCAACTTGATTACTTGACTCTGTGCACAGAGCTTTATCTAGCTAAGTTGACACACTTGACTGAAGGGTTGGGTAACCCAGGAAGTGTCGGAGCTGCTCTGGGGTCCCTGGGGATCTGCTGGACAGGGGTGGGCAGGGATTCTCACAGCCAGTCATTTCTAGTGTTCTGTCAGAAATGTTGTTCTGAAACCACCCAGATGTAATTGATGGCAAATAATGATGAACAGAAAGAGTTAGCATAAGAACAATATGATTTGCTTATGAAAAGTAGGACGGATCTATCAGAAAAAACCAAACTCTAGTCTCACTTCCATCCAATAGGTAGGCCACTACCTAAATTTATGCAGCATCGCATGAATTGGTAATTTGTAGCTCCCAGGCCTCTGTGGGTCGAGATTTTCAGTTTGTCCAAGCTGCGTGGCCTCTGACAGGACCTGGTTTTTCGGCTCTTCTTTCGCCTGCCGTGAAAAAAGTCGTTTGCAAATCGGAGCTCAGGCGGCCATTTCTGACATGTCTGGCCTTTTCCACCAATCAAAATTCATTTTGTATATCGAAAGAAGTGCGTCGCACTATTTGTGCGTGGAACTCGCTCTTGAGCATGGAAAATAAACGGCAGGATATTTCGTGACGTCACCCGTTTCATACCCTTCACTATCACCCTCAACTGCTCAAACTCTTAATCTTTTGTTCTTAATTGTAGACCGTATCTCTATTCCTCAAACGAGAAATCAGTAACCCTTTACCAAACAGACGGTATTTTTGCCCCCAGGAGGGGGACGCCCATATATAGAGTAAGAGGGTGCTCTTGCTAAATTTTGAGAGGAAGCCTTATAAGGTACGATAGGTTGTTTACTATTTACAGGGGGGAATCGTTTGGTCTACGGTTTGTGGAAACGGTAAGCAAATCTTTCTAAATGGGAAATTCCGTTCGAGATTTAATAGCATTTACCATTTGTGCAATTCATTCTAATTTACATAGAGTCTGAAACTAGTTTGTTGGCGTAAAAAAGTAAATAATGATAATGGGAAAAATGGAAACAATTTTCCGTTTGGGTATCTCTCAAGACGTTGTGTTTATTTTGGAAATTTTTCGGTCTGGTAAACAAAAATAGCCTTACCGTTTACAGTCCAACCGAAATTCCCGGATTTTTTTCTTTATTTAATTTTTATTTTTTTATTTATTTTTTAATTTTTTTTGTAAACGGTAAAATAGACTTGTTTCGGGGGGGGCATATTTACAGTTTGTCATATTTCTTGCAACGTCCGACCTTTGGAGTCATCAGGATAATTCTAGCCGTGGTCGACTTACATTTCCATGTACATGCTGTACTAAGCTACAAATTTTACCCTCTAGAAAGCATGATGGGTATTCCCTTCCAACTCTTTGCAAATCGTCGCTTTTATGCAATTATGGTAGCTGCAGTTACATTGGACCGTTTTATCGCAGTACATGGATTTTACAACACCAGTAAATGCTCTTTATCTAGACAAATATCTGTGGATGCCTTAGTGAGATCACAAAAAGCGTCCATGACAGGATCCCAAGGTAAAAATAGCCAATCAGAAGGCCGTGCTAATTAGCGACAGTACGCTTTTTAATCAGTGAAGCGCCTATGAAAAAATCGTGCCACAGCAATTTGAAACAATCTTTTTCATCGGGCCAAAAAGCTTTCTATCTAGCATGGGAAACTTTTTGCGTCCTTTTGAGCTTATCAGTTAACGAAGATGCATCCATGGAAATTTATCGCCGTAAATATTTATAGATCCGTCGAAAAGATTCACCCCGGAGCTTTTCAATGCCACGTTAAATAGCCAATCAGGGTGGCGTGTTGATCAGTGAAAGCACGCTTTTAATTTGTGAAGCGTCGCTGAAGCAAATATCTTTCCTATGCAACTGATTTGACAGGATTTTATCTTTCTCAATTGGTCAAAACGTAAAGCTCTTCTGTCCGGTATGGAATCATCTTTTCGTCCTCGTAGGCTTTTTTTATTTTTTTTACCAAGTCAGGGCTACATTCCAAAGTTCAATGGCAAATGGTTTTGACGAAACAAAGGTAAACTTTTACTTGTTTTTCTAAAATTTTAAATAATTCAACACGGTGATACTTGAATTTTACCACGCGCGGTAAACAGGGTATAAAACTTTATACTTGAATGTACAACTGCTCTTTAATAACTCGGTAGGAGAAACATGGTGGTAAATTTGGGTTTACCTGGGTGTGAAAGCCTAACAAGATTTTCTTTGTTTTGTAACTGCTATTGCTGTGCTGTTCGCTACTGTTAAAAATGTTTTGGTTTTTTTTTTCTTTGTCTTACGGCATTCGTAAGTTTCACAGGTTTTTTACCACGTTTACCGCCGTAAAAATACCACAGCGTGTATACACCCACACTGTAAATTCAAAAGAGCTGTTTCAGCCCCAAAGTGCCGATTCAGCCCTTTGGCCCCTGTAGCTGTTTTGGCCCCTTGTGGGGCTATTTCGGAGAATTGGTCTGAATCGACCCCATTTAAAACCATTTCAGCCCCCCCAAAAACCGAATCAGCCCTCTTGTAGAAATCAATTTAGCCCTTAGGTATAGTGTTCGGCCCTTACATAAAACTGTTTTGACCCAAACTGTCAGGGCAATTTCGGGTAAACCCGATTAGGGTCATTTTATCCCGAAATGGCCCTCAATTTAGGAGCCATTTTGGTACTTGACCGAACCAGGAGCATATCTAGGCTTCTGACCGAAATGAATCAGCAGTTGGACAATCACCGGCAGGTTTACTCTTGGCTGCTGTAGCATTTATTTATTTTGTCAAGTTAAATCTTTCTTTCAAACTCGTGCATTTTGTTATATTCACTGTTGATATAAAAACGAAACTGAGAGACCGACACTGGACTGAGAATGAGTTGTCAGTGAGATTATTCTATGAACTGATCATTTTTCGAATTATTCTTTTTCTCTTTTGGTATTCATCGTGACTCGAACTGACACCGAAACAGTACATCAATGCGTTAATCACTTACCAAATCGCTCTAAATATATACAGAAAAAAAAATGAAGGACAGGAAAATGAATAAACAGAATGAATACGTGAAAGAATGAAATATGTGTGGAGAAAAGAACTCATTAAAAAAAAAATCTGAGTTCCAGATGGGATTCGAACCCACGACCTTCCGTACAATAGGACCTCGAAATATTTATACGAGAGATATACGACATAAAGTGGTTATTTTATTTTATTCGATTTTATTTTTGTTATTATTAGAAATGTTGGTATAACAAGGAAGTTTTCTTTGGTCGATTTTCCCTGCTTGGATATCCCGCTAAAACGTACTGGGCCCACCAGACTGGCCGAGGAGACTTGGGTGCTAATTGGGCATGCGCACACCTTCATTCCCAAGCGACTGTTCGGTTTTTGGCCCCCGCTTACCAACGGTTCCCGTGGTACTCAGAGATAAATTTGACTCGTTTTGAAAAGATATAGCGGATAAATTGTATCTTCTCATCGCTTTGCAGTCTCTGAACAGTTGTATGTAACCCTTTCACAACGTACATTATGTCTACGGCTGCTACTCGTAGTGTTCTCCTGAGCGTCTTCGAGTAACGGTTTTAATTTCGCCGCCACATTTCTCGCTGATTCAATGATTGCAGTGATTGCTATCTGCTTAGTCTGCTGTAATTTCGTATATTACGGAGGTAAGTTTAGAGTAAAATGTATTTTAAATAATTCCCGTTGCTGGACACAAAAAGGGTTCATTGGCATGTCTACTTACAATTAAACATCGGACGAAAAGCCTAGGCCATTTAATATTACAAAAGTGAATTAAAAGCTAACCACAGCATGAGCATTCAGTTTGCAACATTTGTACTGTGCTATATTATCCTTCCTAATTTGTTTGTGGTTACATGTTTGTCGCATTGTGATCAAGGAAAATGCCAGATAGGTGGGAATCTTTATGCTGAGATTTGCTGTCTGAATCATAAAAGCAGTTTGCTTGATTGTGTATCAAAACATCCATTTCTGTTTTGTTTGTTACTTTGTTGTACTTTGGTCCAGGCATATGCGAGATAGGTGTAGAGGGTTATGCTGGAGTTTCCTACATGTATCTGTTGCGTTAATTGATCATGAGAAAGCATGTGCTTTATTTCAAATAATCCATTTCTGTTTCTTTATTACAAATTATGTTGTACTGTGGTCAAGGCATGCCAGGTAGTTCCAAAGTGTTACACTGAAGTACATGTATACTGTGGCAGTTATATACTTGTCAATCACTCAATGATATATATACAGGATTCAATTAACAGTTGAATTCAGTTGTAATAAATCATCTGAGCATTGAAGTCATTAGAACATGCGTACTGCATGTACTGTATCAACATAATTCTACATTGGCGACAAGGTAAAGTGAAGGATGCCCTACACTCCTCAGCCCTCTCCAAGCACTGAGAATGTGGCAACATCTAATGTATATGTTTAATGCTGCTTGATGATTCAACTGTTTGTAAAGCAAGTCAACCATAATGACAATGCTGGCAAAGATACAAGCAGGATGTTTAGCAACAATTCCATTTTTTTTTTCAGTGTCACAGATCCAACAACAAAGAAATATGGCTTGCTGATCTGTGGAGGAGAAGACATCGCTGATGTCAAGAAGGCACTTCTGGATCCACCGCCCAAAGCTGGAAATGATGTTTACAAGGTCTTAATTCAAAAAATCAATAAACACTTCATGCCTAAGCAGAACAAGGGCTTCACTAGGTTCCAGCTTAGCAAGCTCTAACAGAACAGTTCAGAACGACTCGTAATCTTGTTTCCACAGACCTGGTGCAATATTCTAGAGCATTTTCCATTTCTATTTTCATATTTTATTCTGTTTTATTTTGTTTTGTTTTGTTCTTTTGCCACTGTCCTGTGATTGAGGTAAGTGCCAGTTGGGTGCCAAGCTTTATGCTGAGGTATGTCTCCCTTCTGTAGGGCATTGCTTAATCATATTGCAACAGATGTAATGTTCCAAAGTATTTTCCATTGTTACTGGTAATTTCATATTACACAGTCATATTTCCTGTTTTGGCTATTTTGCTATGCTGTGCTGTGATTGATGTATATGCCAGTTGGGTGTGAAGCTTTGTGCTGAGGAATCCCTTCTTTAAGGCATTGCTTAGTCATATTACATGTGCAACAGATGCAATGTTCTAAAGCATTTTTCATTCCTAGTTTCATAATTATTTTCTGTTTTGGCTTTTTGCTATGTTGTAATGTGGTTGAGGTATATGCCAGTTGGGTGTAAAGCTTTATGCTGAGGTGAGGTATCCCTTCTTTAAGGCATTGCTTAGTCATATTACAACAGATGTAATATTCCAAAGTATTAACCATTCCTAATTTCATAATCGTTATTTTATGTTTTGGCTTTTTGCTGTGTTGTACTGTGATTGAGGTATATGCCAGTTGGGTGTAAAGCTTTATGCTGAGGTGAGGTATCCCTTCTTTAAGGCATTGCTTAGTAGTCATATTACAACAGATGCAATGTTCCAAAGTATTTACCATTCCTAATTTCATAATCATTATTTTCTGTTTTGGCGTTTTACTGTGTTGTACTGTGATTGAGGTATATGCCAGTTGGGTGTAAAGCTTTATGCTGAGGTGAGGTATCCCTTCTTTAAGGCATTGCTTAATCATATTACAACAGATGCAATGTTCCAAAGTATTTACCATTCCTAATTTCATAATCATTATTTCTGTTTTGGCTTTTTACTGTGTTGTACTGTGATTGAGGTATTTGCCAGTTGGGTGTAAAGCTTTATGCTGAGTTGAGGTATCCCTTTTTTAAGGCATTGCTTAGTCATATTACAACAGATGCAATGTTCCAAAGTATTTACCATTCCTAATTTCATAATCATTATTTTCTGTTTTGGCATTTTACTATGTTGTACTGTGATTGAGGTATATGCTAGCTGGGTGTGAAGCTTTGTGCTGAGGTATCCCTTCTTTAAGGCATTACTTAGTCATATTACAACAGATGCAATGTTCCAAAGTATTTTTCCTAATAATTTTCATAATTGTTATTTTCTGTTACTTGCTTTTTGCTGTTGTAATGTATGTGCCAGTTGGGTATGAGAGTGGAAAATATGTTACATTAGGTGGAAATATACATTGTTATAAAAGTTTACAGATTTTACAGTTTATCATGTATGGTATACCACAAGAGTCTTCAAAACTGTAATTTACTTGATTGTTATACGGTTTGAAAAGGTTTGTACAAGAACGAAATAAATGAGTGTTTGAAAGCTGCAAGTTGAGTTTAGTTTCATTATTTGCCAGGCACAGAAAAGACCATTCAACTTCTGAAATGGCCCAACATGGACCTGAATTGGCTCTATTTTGAGGGGTCATTTGCAAGAGGGCTAAAATTTGAGGGGGCTGTTTTGGCCACTTAAAATTCCAAAACGGTACTGGTGTTTTCCATATTGACCCTTCACATGGTCTAATTTGGCCCCAATAGAAGGGTCGATTTAGCCCCCAAAATTGATACTGAAACGGCCCCATTTCAGTGAGGCTGAATTGGCCCTAGAGCAGTACCAATCTGGACTCACCCGTTTTGGCCCCATTTTTGGGGCCAAATTAGCTCTTTTTATTTTACAGTGCAGGGGCTAGTAAATAAGTCTTCATATCGATTCACATTTTCCTCATATCCTTTGCTGTCTCATCCTCGGAGACCCAGGGGCAGATACGGGGGCGAGGGGAAGTCGGAACGGAATAATATTTAATATTTGTATTGCGCAGGTTCCATACGGAAATGCTCACCCGCGCATAACATCCGAGAGGATGGCGCGGTCTTAATCATGCAAATGAACATCTCACACTAAAGGGTTTAGGACAAGAAAGAGACCACTCGCAGTCAATGTTCCTCCTTGGCCATGGTCTTACTATTGTGTCAATGTACTATACAAGTGAAAACTGATTCTTTAACCTGCGATCGGGCGTGCGTTTTTCGAAAGCCCAGAAAACTTTTCGGCTCCGAAAAGCCATTTCTACAAACAGGAACCACTCATTCTTCAAGGTTGTCATTTTAACATGTTCTTGAGAGAGAAAATTTTAACTTATAACAAAATTTTCACACTTAGAAACGTCTTTGTTTACAAGTTACAGTGTGAATTGTCGTGCCGGAAATCGGCCCGAAAAGTTTCGGGGCTTTCGAGAAACGCTCGCCAGGCCCTGTTTTTGTTTTTTGTGAGCGGCCCACGGAAGAGATTATGAGAGCAATGGTAAAATTTGGCCTGGTTGTAGGTTAAAAATTCGCACTTATTTCTCACTAATGAAGATACAGCAGTCTCGAAACGTCTGAGGATTTTTCCACATTTGCTACTTCAAGCGCAGGGACACTAAACAAATTTACATCAAGAATATCGCGCTACACAGTTTTAATGCAATTTTTCATTTTAAAAATTCGCACGCCTCCTAAGATGAACCAAAGTCT